>OZ025290.1:291203414-292451289 GCA_964019185.1 Maratus speculifer
CATGCATACACATACTTGCACTTCATTCTCACAAAATTATTTTTGGTTATGGTTCAAAGATAACACTCGCCTTGGTTGAATTCAGTCATAATTTTTATGTACTTCTGTAATATTTTTTCTACATACTGTGTCATGATCACATTCCTTTTATTTTTATTCTGCAGACAAAAAAACTATTTTGTTTTACATAATTTTACACTCATTCATGCTGGTTGGTTTACTGTTAGGAACAGGCATTTTTCCTCTTTTGAAGTTTAAATTGTTATAAATACACTTTATTTACATCTTCAATTATTTTAAACACTTGTTTTTTGTTTTGTCATATAATGTATTAGTTCCTGGTACACATGAGAATTTTGTTCATAGAAAAAACACAGGAGTTCATCGCACATTCTTTGTTCATTGATGTTACACTAGTTCATCGCTTTACTTTCCATTCTTGTTGTACATGAGGAACTAGTTACATTCATTTTTGTTAAAACAAAAAAATCGCTTTTTTCCTGGACATTTTAGTTCACCGAATAAACAACTTAGTTCATAGCATATTTACATGTTAGTTATAGAAATTGTACACATTAGTTCATCGATCTTTTCACATTAGTTCATAGAATATTTACATGTTTGTTTATAGAATTTTACACGTTAGTTCATCGATGTTTTTCACATTAGTTCATAGAGATTTTATACATGTGTTCAGTCATGTCGTACGTTGTAGTTCATAGAGATGTACACTTTAGTTCGTTAAAGTTCTATATTATTGTTCATAGATTGTTTAAACATTAGTTCAATGAAAATACACATCTTTGTTCATAGAATATGTAACACATTACTTCTTAGAAAGTAAACCACATTTTAATGTACATTATCTTTAAGATATAATTGGGAACCTCTTTTTAATTATTTTTTTTTAGATAAAACAGTAGTTTTTTTTTAATATATTTTTTTCTAAAAATCCATACAACACTCAGGAAACTGCCAGCACGTACTTTAAGGATTTTAATATAGGAAATAAATTATAATATGTACATGCCTTTCCATATACATTTTTCTTTACCGATAAAATTTGACTGATTGGACGCGGATGGTGACTCCATGCTTATTAAATCATTTCACAAAATGATTTTTCTCAGAATATTACAGTACATCTTTAAAATTGGACATGTTTCTGATACAATATTATTTTGGTTGTTCTCACTAGTTCGATATACTTTTATCTTTAAAAGTATATATGCTAGAACAGGTAAGACCATTACATCATTTGTACTTTCCTCTATTTTAAATGACACTTTAAATTTTCATTATTTTCATCATTTATTTTCATTATTTAGAAATACATGCACTTACTGCAATTTGTTTAGATCATCATGTACACACAAAAATATTGTAAGCAGTTTTTATTATTTTATAATAATCACAATTGTTTTGGCATGAGTCTTAGCTATACCTTAAACATCAAGAGTATTTAAATCGAGGAAGTTAAATACTTTTACAGTTTTAATAGTACATATTTGTCACATTTGATATTCCGGTAATATTTTATGCCTATACACTTAATTTTTAACCTTTTGCTAACTATAGTATTCGACAGTTTTTTTTTTTTTTTTTTTTTTTACACTTCACACATAGTTCATAGTTAAAACACGTAGTTCACTGTAGCTGGTTTAGAGTTTAACCAGAGTTTCTTTTTACATAACACATGTAGTTCATTGAGACAAGTTAACCCTTATTCATTGAGTTGTTTAATGATTGTTAATTCATTAATTACGTAATTGAATGTCACTCATTGTTAGGTGTTTTTGGGTTCTTGTACACATACTGTCTGTTTCTTACGTTAGCAAAAAAAAAAAAAAAAAAAAAAAAAATCCTAATTTGTTTTTCTACACAATCGCGAGAGCGTTGCTTGGCATGCGGCAATGGTATTTACAATGGTATTTTATTTTACAAAGGTTTTACAATGTTACTTTTGCGGCATGCTACGCGGATGAGCTTGTGGTCTGTGGATAACAATTTTGTGGGATTTCACCTTTCTTATTTTTTCCCTCACCAATGGCATTCCTTGTGGTCCAAGACATTTCACGTAAATATATATATATTTATTGTTCACGAATTTTCTTATAGGTAATGCACAGGTTTTCATTTTTCTTATTACATACATGCAGCCTTCTCCTGGTTTATACCAGTTAATTCTTTAGCACATATTAATTGAGGCTGAGTTCACACACACACACACACAATTTTTCTCTTCAGTATTACCTGTTGTACAATTCACTTAAAATTTCATTTTTCTCATACATTTTTACATTTAAAAGATTACATGATGGAATAACTCAATTTTTTTTTACACAAGTAAAGGCTTATTAAATCACAGTTTTATTTAAACTACATTTATATTAAGATAGGGGAATACAGTTGTCACATGGAATTAAATGGCTCATGACAGTGTTTGAGATATTTTTTTATATCCTGATTTTCTACAGTTTTGATTACTGTCTTCTTTACCTTATATCTATCTCATGAATATAGATTTGTTTAATATTCATGTTGAGAGATAAAAAAAACCTTTTTAAAAAAAAAAAAAAAAAAAAAAAAAAAAAAAAAAAAGACAGAAACTTACAACTTATACTGTCGTTCATTATAATGGGTATTATTTCTGGATTTTAGTTATTCATATTATATTTTTGTTTATCTGAGTGTTATATTATGTCTTTTGTTGCATTATATTACTCGAGTATTTAATTTTATTTTACTATAATATTGATCAATATATATATTTAATGTTTATTATTGAAAACATTTTGAAACTTATAGCCAGCTGGTAAGTGACCTGTTTACTTAGGAATAATGTATTTTTATTTTGTATGTGCACATTTCTGATACAGGTCATCGTCTAAATAAGACGAATTTAAAAAGTGATCACAAATTTTATTAAGGAAGCTGCAGCTGTTTCTAAATAGAAACAATATATGATGTCATCTGTATGACAAAATTTATGGTACCAATATATTATATCATGATATATATACTTTTATTTGGGATGGTTGCCTACTTAAAGAGAAGTTCAAATGCTGTTTACTTTATGTAGTAAAGGTTTGGTTTGTTTTCATGAACATTTTACACATTATTACTTGTAAGAGCCTATGAAAATTGATTTTCCTCCCTTCATGTACATTTATAATTTTTTCGCCTGTGAAGGGGGTGATATATGTGATGTAGAATCACATATAGTTTTCTTAAATTTTACATTTTTCTAAATTACTGTTAAAACTAATCTTTAATTAAATGTCTATTTTATCTTAACGTTTATTTTCGATTCCACAATAACTTTGCGTTCAAAAGAAAAGAAAGAAAAACATCTAGCATCTGCCTTATTACTGAAAAACGGCTGTCAGATAAAGAGAATTCATTAAGATGCGTATTTCACCCTTGCTGGAAACAAATAAAAAAATAATAAATATCGACTGTGTTTGCGGTTAGTGAAATTTCATTTTCCTCTCTGCGTAATTTTAAGTCTAACTTATTCGTTTCATAATATTCTTTGAATGTACATGTAATTTGTTATGTCTCTTGAGAACATTTTCCCAAAATATGCTCCTAACGTACGAATTGGCAGTCGAATTCCTTTTTGGCGTATTTTTTAGGACTGATGTTTTCTGGTTGCCCTGCTATTAAATTCAAAATCCTTTTATTGTTTAAGCGTAACAGACAATTTTGCGTAGATGATATCAGTCATTTTTCATATGCTTAATGTCGCCAATTGTGTGATGCCAATGTGTGAATTTTTCAATGAGGAATTAATTACCTCGCTCCCGCTTCACGGACTCAGACATGTAAAGAAGGTCTCTTAAAAATGCGTTCAGGCACCATCCCTAACTTTTTCTGCATAAAAGCTTTAAATTTATAAGTTACTGCAAATAAATAGTTTTTCTTAAAGAGCATTTATTTTCTTAAGCGATCATAGCCTACAACTCTTAGCGAATGCATTTAAAAAGAACCTACTCAATATAATTAAAAATACAGATCTATAGTATAATGCTTTTATAATGTATGTAGCCTGAGACTTAGACAAAGTTATTCTGGTTATTATTCACTTTACAAAATGTCAATATTTTGTTTTATTTTAAAGTTACCACGGTTCGCGGACATGTCAATTTTTAACATAATTTTGACTATTTTTCGCAAAAAAAATATTTATGGTAATTGCTAAACTTTTTGATATTTTTTTCCAAATTTTTAAAGTAAATGTCGATATAAAAATTAAAAAAAAGGAAGAATTAAAAACAATTAAGCAAAAAAATCCTTTCCGAAGGTATGTGGATACCTTAAATGCGAATAGAAATCGAAAATCACATTTTGAACACTATATAATAAAACATTCCTTTTTGAACGCATTGCGAATAATATTTCTTTAAATTAATGCTTGAAACCGATTCTTTAAATTCCTCAAAAAGTATATTCCCACTCCTTATTTATATTTTTACCTATTAAAAATATGTTTATCAATAAAAAAAGAAAAGAAATATATTTTAAAGACTAAAATGACACTTTAAGTAGCATATCCAGATATTATTTAACTTATAAAAGAACAATTGTTTGCATAAATCAAATAAGCGGGAATAACTTAAAAAGTGTCAAAAACGTTGCAAATAGTAAAGTGCATTTATATGAAGTCTAGCGATTGAAATTGGAATGATGTTTCTTTCCATATTTATGTTTCATGTAAAATCCAAAGCTAGCGGGAAAAGGAAAATTCGTCAGCACAAAAGGACAGGCTGTCAATTTAATATACACAAATAGTTTAATGCTTGTTGTTAAACTTTAGATTTACGTTTCTTTTTTTCTATTTAACATTAAATTATTGAAAGTGAACTTAAATTAATCTGAGATATACTACTTCAACAGAGTTTTCTTGAACCATAAATGAAAACGTAATGATATTTCATGACGAAAATTATAATATTCCTTTTAAAATTTCTTTATATTAGAAAACATCTCTGTCATAGCAAAATTTCTTTAAAATAACATGTGTGCAGTCCTGGTAAAAGAATGCACTACAGTTATGTTATCACAAAATTGTCTCAAATAAATGCGAGAGATATTGCTACGATTGTCACATTGAAAAAAAATATATATAACAGGTTTTCTGTAATTAGTCGTCGCGTCGCCTATCATGTTAAGATTATACTAACTTTCATTTAAATGCATCGGAATATTTCATATTTGAATATTCTGTAATTGATGAGTATCCACGAACATATTCCAAGCCAAATTTTTCGGATTCAAAATTCTATTTTATTTCGGCAATTACAATGTATTCGTGTTGAATTTACACAACTACTTTAAGTTTTCCAATCGATAAAGCCCAATATATTTTTTTTAATTCTGTAATTTTGTAGTAGATCTTATGCATTATTGTTTGATATAAATTAAATTTATTTTTAGAGACACAGTGAGAGGTATCGCTTCTATTATTGTATCCATCTAAAATAAATATTAAAGAATTGATTAAAAATTTCATCGAATTTTTTATTCTAGCCATCGCATTGCAAAGTAAAACTGCATTATTCCAACCAGAACCCATAATCAGTAATATTAATTATACTTTTAAGTATCATGTGCTATAGAAAGGGACGATGAAGATATGACTTTTAAATTAGGGTTAGGGACAATAAATGCAATGGGACCTATATAATGCAATTTCTACTATTCTATGGGAAGACTTTTTTAAAGGAGCCTGCCCCAGAAGCTGAAAATGTGAAAATGGCAAGGTGCGTTTTATTTGGCAGCAGTGAAAAAATAAAAGAATAGGAGGAAGCTAGACATATCTGCATCATTCATGCTATAAATGTCTATAACACGCACTGCTTGAATATAAATTTTTATGATATTCCGTGCCTTAGATGTTAATACTTTAAAATTCGCTACCATAGTGCCAAAATTAAATGACAATCTATGCTCAACATGATAATTCTAAAGACAGGAAATCCCGTTAATTAATTCTTGAAATAGGACTGTTGTGGAGATTGAGAAAAAAATTTCAACACAAAAGCGCCACCTGTTGTGTGATTTATTCCAAAACCATAAACAGTAGTAATAATTATCAAGCTATACCTGAAATTGAAGTTTGACGGAGTTTCGTATATTAGTTCTTGAGATAGAGCTTTTATAGGAATCGAGAAAAATCAGCATAGCAACGCTTTCTGTTTTCCAATCGATACCAAAATGTGCACAGAACTAGTTCATATCACGGATTTACTGAATCTAAAATTTGGTAAAAATCCGTTTTCCAATTCTTCACATAGAGCTTTTGAGAACATAATGAAAAATGCAGAATAACAGAGTCACCTGTTGAAAGATTTACAGCAATATGTAAACAACATCAATTCCTGTCAAGGACCAACAGAATCTGAAGCTTGATGGAAATCCGTACATTATTTATTGGGATAGAGTTTTTTCGTAAATCGAAAAAAAATGCAGCATAGCAGCGCAACCTGTTGAGTGATTTACACGCAAAACTACTTAGTATCGATCTATGTCAGAGATTACCAGAATATCAATTTTAATTAAATTATGTGCATTTATTCTTTTGATATACCTATTGAGAAAATCGTAAAAAAATACAGCTTTGAAGCGCAATTTGTTGGACGATTGACATAAAGATATAATCAGAACTAGTTCATATCACTGATTTACTGATTCTGAAGTTTGATGAAATTCGTGCTTTAATTTTTGAGACAAAGCTATTGAGGAAATCGTGAAAAATGCAGCAAAGAAGATACTCTTGCAAGTGATTTACACATATATGTAAACAGCATCAATTCATGCCAAGGGATAACTAAATCTGAAGTTTTATAGTATTCCGTTTATTAGTTGTTTATATATAGCTCTTGTATAAGTTATAAAAAAAGCAACATGGCAACGACATTTACTGAGAGATTAACACCAAAGACTAATCAGTATCAGTTTAGTTTAGGAACTACCTGTAAATATTTTTTTATCAATTTCTGTGTATTAATTCTTCAGATAGAGCACCCACTAAATTTATGTGACGAATTCAGATTCAGTATCAGACTAACAGATAGGCATTTTCTAAAAACAAGTTTTTTAAAACCCCAAACCGCGTGAAACCGGGATTCAAAAAATTTCACGAATTATTTTAAAGATGGAAGAAAGTAAAAATAACAGAAAAAATAAAACACTACAACAATCTTCATTACCCACTTTACCAATTTGGCATCTAAGTAAGAAATTGACTTTTATGGGCTATTCATTCAATAATGGAAATGTCTCTTTTTTAACTTTCCTTTTAAGTCATTTGAAAAATAAAAAAATTGGCAAAATGTTTTCTTTCATCTTAAGAAGAGGTTATCTCTTAAGTGATAACTTTCCTGTTACATTTATTTTTCACGCATTCCAAAATCACCTAAAAAAACACACTTTTGTTTTTGTATAGTACGTATTACGTTTAACTTTTTTTTTCTTTAGCCGTTTCAATGATTGTTCCAAGTTACTTTGTGATCGTATATATTATAATTTATTACTATCCCTTGAATTCTCGGGCATGACATAAATTGTCAGTACGATTTATTTTATAACGTTCGTAATTGGCATGAAGCTTAAAACGGAAAGCAAATATTCTTATAGGGGCTTTCCAAATACAGGGTGAGTCATAAATATCGAAACAATACGCTATCTCTTTATATATTACCCGTAGACCCATACTTCCAATTGCAAAAAATCATAAAAAACGTGAATTTTTTTATAAGATAAGTTGCCACTCCATGGAGGGTTTATTTGAAAAAATACGAAAATTAATTTTTTATTGGTACCCATAAGATAAAAATCCTAATTAGAAAAACTTTAATTATGCAGTCCTAAATAAGACACAAAAAGTTGCTTCTTCATATATTCAAAACTCGCAGAGTTATAGCCGTTTAAATAATTCTCCGGGTAGTAAGGGATTAGACACAAATTGAAATGCGCGCAATTCAAGAAACAATGTTACATTAACAGCTCTAGGAAACATGTATAAAACTATCTTTTGAGTTAGAATTTTGATTTCTTTTCTTCTTTTGTGATGATTAGCCATATAATTTGCTAAAAGAATAACATCATAAACTTTCTCATAAAATTTTATAAAAAATCCATATGGTTAAGGCTGGTTTAAATGGGATAATTTAAAATCGTTATAACTCGAAACGCTATTTATAGGATTTCAACTTCCTTTTATTTAATTAAAGATGAAAATCCGTTTTTAGTTTTGTTAAAAAAATTTTTTCAATATTAATTTTTAAACTTTTCGAAATATTTATTAAAAAATAAAATAACTTTAAAACTATTAGAACTATATTGAAAAAATAATAAAACTGTAAAAAAAATAATATTTTCAAAAGTAAAAAAAAAAAAAATTCAAATTTGCCAAAACAAAACTAATGTAAAATAATCAAAAATTACATGTTTCAATTTTGCACTTTTTTTTCTTTAACAATTTTTAACTTTTAATAATTTAAAGACGAGAAATAGGGAAGGAAAACTCAGTATGCAGAAAAACGAAGTGTACTGTTTAAATGTCCGTCAGAACAATGGTTTTTCTAAGATGCAGATTGTCTTTCTTATAAATTTAGCTCTCACAACCTCAGGCTTTTTATCGTCTTGGAAAGGTTGTTACAAAATCTGTATTCTGGGCTCAGGCTGGGACAGGACGAGAAGTTACATTTTTCTGAAGACTCGCCTGGCTGGCCGGCGATTTTAATACCGGAGGAGTCTGCTTCCTTTTTCCTAGGTATGCATTGGACAAAAATATTAATCCCGGTCTCGAACAATCCGTATTAAAATCACTGTCTCTGACTGATCTAATATGTGCATAAAATAAGTAAAATTTGGTTCAATAAAAATTTTTACGAAAAACACATAGATTTTGAAATTACTTTTGTTTTACAAAATAAATAAATAATTAAAAACTTTAAAATTCATTTTTCAAAAAGAATATTATACTCAAAGGCTAAAAAATGAAATACAAAACTAGTAAAAAAAATCTGGTACTAAAAAGTGTAAAAAAATAAATACATTCAAACCAGATAAAAAATCATGCCTGTGACGGAATTCTGTCTTAAACGGAAAGTGAGTTGATCCGTGCAAAATAAATAAAATATATGAGAAAAAATAACTCCATTTATGCCACCTGGGAAGGGCATTTGACTATAACATATTTTTTTTCTTTCCTGTATGATACCGTCTTAAAAGGTTTTACTGTATAACATTTTTCAAAGTCTTCAACGCATGGATTAACGATATTAAAATAGAAATTAAACATATACATATAAATAGAGATTGATTCATAAAATAAATATATCACCGCTTTTGGCTCTTCTTTAATAATGAAAATTATAAATATAAAAAATGAAAAACTATAATATGTATTTTTGGTCAAAACTCCTCCATACGAAGCATTTTTAACCACACTAAAGTAAAAAACTATGTACAAATTCTTGGCTCAGAATTGCTATGGTTTAAACTTTTTTCTAGGCCGGACAAAAGTTTTTTTTTCCTTTGGGTCGGTTTGCAATGGCCTAGATATTTCTATCCATGCAGACCTTCAGTGAAGACTACCAAAACCTTTTGAAAATAAGTTTAGCTTAGCTTTAAATCAATACCCTTCTTTTTTATGTCAAAATAAGAGGCACTGTCTTAAATCGACGTATAATAACAGACAATTTGTGGACAATCCCTCACTTGTTTTCAAAAGAGTCCGACACTCTTATTTTACAGGCATGGTTAAGTCATGAATGTTTGAGAATTTTGGATTTTAATATCTGATTTATCTAATGTGAGATTTTTTTTTTATACGGAAATGAAAATTTTTTTGTTTAGTTTAGGAATGGATAAGGTATAATTTCCTATTTTGGAATTTTTCCCTAAGGGTGCGGTATAAAAACTTAATTTTCGTATTTTTTTTTTTTAATAGATCCCCCCTGGAGTTATCTTATCAAAAATGTCACTTTTTTATGAATTTTTGCAGTTGTAAGAATTTGGTCAAGGGGCAATGTTTAAGGAGACAGCCTATTGTTTCGATATTTATGACTCACCTTGTGATCTAACTGATTTTGGCAGGGGAGATAATATTTCCAAACATTATTTGGATTTTGAGGCATTTTATAGGTGCAGCCTTCTTCTGATTTTGTTTACAACTTACTTTTTCCTTTCGGTTTCCTAAGTGTCTGACTATGCCAAAAAAGTGATACCCCGTGGGAGCGATAAACAACCCTCCCCCCACAAAGCCATAAATATCTTTCCGGAGGAAGATATCAGAATTCAACAATGCAAAAAATGCACCCCAGACGAATAAAGATTCAAAGAAAATATGTACAAATATATACAAAATAAAAGAAATTGTAAACAAAATTTAATGCGTTATCATTTAAAAGATATTTTTTATATTTATATATGCCTAAGCTGTATAATTACAAATTTACAAAATAAATTCAATTAAAATACTTCTTAAGTTGCACGAATATGATACATTATATAAAATATTAAAAAGTGAAAAACAGTGTCCAAAGTGTTAACTTTCAAAATTCGTTATATATATTTTTTAACTTATGGTTTTTTACATAGGTCGCATTTAAAAACTCACATTTGTCAAATTAAGGTTACTGAGCCATTTTTTAAAACAGATAATTCCAAGACTAAGAATTGAAATGAAAACAAAAATATACGCGCAATAAAAATGTGTATTTTGATAGGCATACGAAAAATAATAACTAAAATTAATTTTGAAGCATTCACTTATCAGCAATTTTTTTTTTTTCAAATTGTCTGAAAACATCATGTGGGAGATGGGTGCTTCTTCTAATCATAAATCACATAATTCTGATTTGTAGGATTTTAGCGGTAGATAGAGTCTCTTTCTGCAATTTATGGCAGAATGCTAACTTCAATTTAAACAGCGGTCCAAATAAGTCTACTCTCCCCCATACGAAATTATAAAGTTTCTGTATCAAATCCCATATTTGCACGAAAAAAAAAAAAAAAAAAAAAAAAAAAAAAAAAAAAAAAACGAAAACTAAGTTATAAAACTTGGTAGAACCATTATTTGGCATTATTATCTTAGGGCGTTTTACTTAAATGCTTTTCTGTCTTATTCAGATTATTACATTTCAGAAAACAAAACAACAACAAATTGAACTCGATATTTTCTCAATCAAGATTTTTAATATTTTTCCTATTTAAAGTGATTGAATAATATTTCTTATTGGAAAGTTTTATATGCATTTAAAAATTGAGCTTTAAAAATAAAAAAAGAATACCTTCTTCCGAGGTATTTTAAAGATATTTATAATGCTGCGTTTTTGAAAATCATAAATATTTTAATTTTCAAAATAGAGCAAAGTTGTGAAAAAGAATGAAAGAATAAATATCCCATAAATATCCCATTTAAGCCGTATTAAAATAAAAATAAATACATTATATTATTTTAGGTAAAATGAAAACATGCGTTTAGAAACACTTTTTTTCATTTATAATAACTATTTCTATCTTAGACAATAAATACTTCACGAGAAATCATTAAATATAAAAAAATTCTTTACATTTTCGAAGAAAAATAGATTTATCAAAACATATATGCATTCACCTGATTGAAGAAATTAGATTCATTTAATTTATTTAATTTATTTTGTGAAAGTTCTCAAATATTAAAAATACTGATGCGTATTTGTTTATAAATATTTTTTTTATTTCATAAATATTTAATCTTCAAAGAGAACGAGGTTTTGAAAAAGTATCTTATAATGAAAAAAAATTGTTTTTAATCTGTAAAAAAATATGTGCATTGATTCTTTAGATTTAAAACAGAGAAAAACATTGTGTATTCATACAAACTTTCTTTCATTTATATTAATTATTTATTTATTAAACAATCTATGATTTGTAATCAATATAAAATATATTTTCATTCTTTAAAGAAAGTAAAAATTATTTATCAAAACGTTTATGCATTCACTTGATTGAAGAAATGAGTTTGATTTATTTTTATTGTAATCACTCTGCAAAAAATACAATACTGTTTTAAATACTTTTAAAGGTTTTCTTTAGATTTTATAAATATTTTAATCTTGTTCTCAGAACGAGGTTTTGAAAAAGTACCTCATGGATAACAAAAGTCCTTTTAATCAGCATTAAAATAAAAACAATTATAATAGTTCTTCTCACTTTAAACAAAAAAAAAAAAAAAAAAAAAAAAATCATTCATAATAATAATTCATTTTTTAGACAATGTATGTTTTCCGAAATCGTTTAATGTAACGATTTGTATAAATTGTAGCCAAAATGTTGGTAAATAAATAAAATAAATAATTTTGTTGTTGATGAAGTTGATGTAGATTATAGTACTGTGGCTGTAGTGTATTTCTGCAAAAAACCTTTGCCGGATTACAAAATTCCTTCATATTTACTATATTATAAGAGAAGCATTCGTATGTGTAGCCAAAATATGGCTAATTATACTAACCAACTTTTACTGTTGTTGCAGTTTTCAGTAATGTAGCTGCAGCACTTCGTTGTCATTGTGTAGGGAAAAAAATTGCGTATCTAGAATTCACCAATCATGAAACTCATTTGAAAGGATAGTGGAAATAAGATTGCCTTTTTCATTAAAAGGTAAACATATATGCACATCGATACGAAAATTCATTTGTCTAAAATATTTAAAACTAAAATATTCATTGAAATAAAAACTAATTTTATTGATGACTGGTATAGAGTAAGGCATATGCTACATTTTTTGCTTCGAATCTCTATAACTAAAAAAAAATGCATTAACGTTGAAATGTGCAAGTGAAAGAGGTGAAAGCTTTTACTTTAAAAATAATTTACATTACATATTTTTGTTGTTTAATTATTAAACTTTAAGTCACCTGATCACTATAACATTTAAGAATAACATTTAAAGATTTTAGACTAAAAATAGTTTTTACGCAATCACTTTTTTTTAATTATACGATTTATTTACACTTATGCTTATATAATATTGTTAAACTTTGATTAAAATCTCAATACACATTTTTCCTTAGCTAGCTTTTTTCTGTTGTTGTTTTAATATTTTTAGCCACACTTCACAAATGATGATTGTCAAATGTCTTTTTTATTTTGGTCCCATTAAGCCCCAAACTTTGAAAACGAAGTAAAATTATCCTTTTAGTCTTTTTCTTTCTCAATGTTCCAGTCATTTATGGAACAATTTATTCCGAAGAGGCAATCTTAAAAGAAATAGAAGGAAATAAGCAAAGATTAGATTCAGTCAACGACTGATTATTTGCTATTCCGGCAATTTGGCTGCAATTTAGATGAGATTTTTATTGATTTCATTGTAACTCATTTCGCAATTGTCAGAATTTTTGCGTATATATATATATATATATATATATATATATATACAGGAGTCGCAGTGTCTCTAAAATTTTCACACTTTCCTACCACAATTTTAAAACGATAATTTTTAATGTAAAATTTCGATGCAGATGTTCAGAGAATCTAATTTAAAGACTTTTGATTTAAAATGTTGGTAGAAAAGTGCGAGAATTTTAGGGACGCTGCGACTTTTGCACATATATACACTGCTCAAAACAATTAAACGGTATTGCAGTTTTAGGTGGATTTTGTATCTGGGAAACTTTTTAGCTGATTGATACATGGTCGACAGATATAGTAGGTTATATCAGAATAAATTACACATGTTTGGCAGAAAAAATGCAGTTTATTGCACATTTGTGTACAAAATTAAAAAAACACAATTTGTGCATATGAGAAAAAAAGAATAAGAAAAGGTGTCTTCTTCAAAGTAAATCATAGGGGGTATAATTTCCACGGGCGGCCAGCAACGTTGAACACCTTTGAGGCATGGACTCAATGGGGCTATTAAGGACGAGTTGGGGTATTCTGCCCCACTCTTCCAGAAGAGTTCTTTCCAGTTCTTGGAGAGTTTGTGGGGGTTGTTGGAGGCCAGAAACTCGTCTTCCTAGAGCGTCCCGAACGTGCTCGATTGGATTCATGTCTGGAGAACACGCTGGCCATTCCATTCGAACGATTCCTCCCTCGAAAAGGAAATCCTCCACCAGGTTTGCACGATGTGGCCTGCAGTTATCGTCCATTAAAATGAAGTTATCTCCGATTGCTGCAGCGTAAGGGAGCTCCATCTCGAATGATGTAGAGGTCAGTGCGCCCGTCAATGTAGATGCCACCATAAACCAACACTCCTCCACCACCTAATCTGACACTTTAGTGCACGAACGCAGGATTATTCCTACTGCCACGGTCCCTCCAGATGAAAATACGCCTATTATCCGGATGCACAGAAAAACGGGATTCGTCAGAAAACAGAATATTACTCCATTCATTTCTCCTCCAGTTGACATGCTCAGTTGCCTACTCTCTGCGGTCGCGACGATGCCTTGATGTTAATCTAACACATACCATCGGTCGCTGAGCATACAGACCTACAGCATGGAGCCTGTTTCGGACAGTCTGAGTTGAAATCGTGGTGCCTGCAGCCGAACGAAAGTGTTGTTGGAGAAGAGTAGCGTTCATGTTTCGATGTCTCTGAGCTGTTAACGCTAAATACCGATCTTCATTGGGCTTTGTTGCCCGTCTACGACCTTTCCCTTGTCTTCGGCCTGCATATCCACTGTCCAAAAAACGGTTCCAGATCCTGGAAATGACAATTTGTGACACTCCAATGGCTTGCGCTACTTCGGCTTGAGTTTGGCCCCCTTCTAACCTACCAACAATTTTCCATGCTTCTGAATCTGTCAAATGACTTTGCTGAGACATCGTACTCATCGAAACAAAGCAATCCCTGAATGCCGATCACCCTTGTCTTCATTCTCTTTTATCCAGTTGAAAGTCAAATTTCATTTGCTGCCGCTGAAGCGACTTTTTGACGTCGAACTCAAAATTTGCATACTCCAAAGTTTGAAAACCAGAAAAATTTGCATTTGTGATTCTCTTCTTCTATTTTCGGCAAAAAAATTCGTTTATATCTTTATTTTATATAAAACTTCAAATATCCTTTAATTGTTATGAGCAGTGTATATAATATACGTATATATATATATATATATATATATATATATATATATATATATATATACATGCATATGTATTATTTTGTAAGATACGAGTATTTAAAAGCAATTTGCTTTTGAAAATGTCAATCTTATTTCAAACACTTAACATTTTAAATATCAATTTTATATTATATTATATATAGTGAAATATAACTTCATATTGTTCACATAAGTATTATGCCGTTAAGATCATAATTCTTAAAAATATTTTCCTCCGAGCAGCATTTCACATAAGAGATTTTGCGCCATAAAACGTCATACAAGCAACTAAAGTTTTTTTTTCAGATATCATTACCTAGAATAAATTACAGTTGTTATAAGACATAAGTAAAGTATTGGATTTGTTTATATTAATACTAAATGTTGTTTTGAAAGTAAAACCGCACATTTTAGAAAATATAACTGAAAACATATATTTAATTATTTAGACATACGCCTGTTGTTTTTATGAAATAATTATTAATATTTAAATTCATAGAACGGCAAAATGAATCGAAAATAGTTTTGTATATAGGGAAAAGATCGATTATTAAATACAATTAGATCAGGCAGTAGATCGCACGGCAATCTCTAAACTTGTCAATTGAATACATGAAAATACAGAGTAAAAAAAGAATCTGAATGGCAGGTAGAAAAATATAGAGACCATCCAATTTTCTTAAAATTCAGCCAGCTGAATTGTATTTTTATGTTGGTGTAAAATAGTGTGAGAAATATGAGTGCATTATGCTTTTTTACAATTTTAGTCGCTGAGGCAAATGAAACTAATATGATCTCTCGATAATTATATTTTGTATAAGGGTACAATTTTTAATTACAATTGATTTTTTTTTAATTTAGATGTAATAGTCTAAGAGCCGATAGTACAAAAATTTAAGGTATCGAGTATAAGAAAAAAAATAAAAGCTTTACTTTACAGAATAGCATAAGGGAAATCAAATGATTTATGTCTGCTGAAAGTGAAGTGGTGTAAGGATCTTTAAGCTGGTTTAGAGTTTGAAAATTGTGGTCCTATGAATAATTAAATTTTTTCTCTTCACTATTTCAATATGAAAGACAACTCTCAAGCAAATAAAGTATAAAATAATGTCTAGTGTATTAAGTGTAGTGCTCCTAGAGATCAGTGGCCACTATATGGAATATTCAGCAGAAATAAGAATAAGACTAAAACATATATACTACTTTTGACAATAAAGTTTAGTGAATGGTCCCCTAACATTAATCTAGACTAAATATTAACGAAAGTTACCATACCATCCTTCGAAACAGTCATCTCCCATAACTATGCACCGCTGAGATCTGCTATACATGTCCTGAGAAATTCGCAAGAAGTCTTCTTTTGGGACGGAGTTCAAAAGCTTCGTCACGTTTTGTTGGATCTCAGCAATAGGGTCAAATCTCTTTCAAAGACAGTTTAAGTCGTGAAAAGGAAGAAGCCTGGAGGATTTATATCTGGCGAGTATGGTGGATGTTCCGTTTGCACCACACCTCGTGAATTTCTTTTGGTGAATTGCAAAACATAAAACCAATCTTTAAACTGATCTTTTTTTCGTTCATTTTCCTTTTCTAAGTAAACAACTAACACACTAAACAAGCACTTGGTAAAACACGACTTACACAGAACATAAACGTATTCAGGTGCAGCGTTTTGTTTCCCTAGTGTTGCCAGATCGGTCGTTCTGAATTCGTTCACCGAACTTTATTGTCAGAGGTAGTATTAATACCATGAATGGTTTACTCGTCGGCTTATCATTGTGTTTGCAGCATAATCATAGAAATGAAATGATTCTAAAGCAAATACAATGATAAAGCTACGAGTGAACCACATGTAGTTTTAATTTTTGGTTTATCCACCATTTTGCTTCCGATAGACATGGATCATTGAATCTCCCTATAACTACCCTTCCAAGAAATAAATTATTATTATTATTATTATTATAGTGTTCGATACCTTAGAATTTTTTGCTGATGACTTTTAGACTATAATTACTTTAACAGTTTCTTTATTCCACTATATTATACACGGATTTTCCTGAACCAAGAAATAGGATATTATGTTGCATGTAAAATATTTTCCTGTTGATATTCTTCTAAATTTGTTTGGTTTCATTCTGAAAAATTATATTACTTAGTTTTTAATTTTATACTTCGTTTTATATAGCTTCTGTATATAAATGAGAAACTTAAAAATCTTTTTAATATTTAAGTAAGATTTTATTTTCTGAATCATAAGAAAAAGAATTAATATACTTTTATTTTAAAGGATAAAATAGCAGAATAAGATGAAATAACAAAACACCCCTCTATTTTTTGGTAAGAACACATCAGTACATCCTATGCAATTGGCAGTAACCCAAATAATACAAGATTTCTAAAAATATGTATATAATTTGTATCATGAGGTTCAAATAAAGGCACATATAGCATTTTCAGAGAATTTATTACACTATAGAATGCCATACTTTAAAAGAATGGCCTAACTCCTAATGATGTCCATATGCTGCGACATTCTGTAATATATTTTCTTGTCTTTTCTTTATCAAATATTTTCTTTAGCCTTTTTTAGTAATAAAAAGTCCTATTTGCAATCAATCTTTTTCAATTTTCTTTATTTGCAGTATAGTACTGTACTGCAAATAAGCAAAAATGAATAAGATTGATTTCATATAGGATTTTTTCTCTCACCTAATTAAATGGAAATTTATACGAAATATACACGAAAAAAAGGTAAAATAATTTTTCGAAAATATAATTTTGTTAACGAGAAAATGTAAAAAATTGTATTTGATATATACACTGGTATGCAAAATCCCAAAATTACAATTTTCAAGGGGTTGTCAAGCGGTAATTTCCACGGGAATATTTAGCAAAGAAAGGAAAAGAAGCAATATAACTCGAATAATTATTATCCCTGCATAACAGCTAGTCCATATAACATCTCATTTAGGTCACGTATGTTCACAAGAGTCACAGTCACTACGGCGAAACAAAAAAAAAGGAAATACCATTTATTTCTTTTATGAGTCTCAAATGACTACTATATGTGACTCCACTGACAGTCACTCTGACTGCTACTTTGTGTCGAGTCACCAGGTGACTTTACACTGTCATTTTATTGAGACTCTTATGTGACTGCCATTTGGTAACATACACTAGTGTTCAAAATTCAAGGACGAGTCCTAAAATGTCAATTTTCAAGGGATTTTCAAGCGATAATTTTCACGCGAATATTCAACAGGAAGTAATATAATTCAAAGAACTAGGACTTCCCTCAGAGGGATTAGTCTGAGCGATATTGCTTAGAACAGAGTTTTTAAAATGATATGCTAAAAAAAAAGAGATTCTATCTTTAATTAATTATATATTGTCACAAATTGAAATGATAAAAAAGGGCAAGGTGAATGGTACATTTGCAAAATATTACATACAAATTCCTATACACGGTTAAAAAATGGGAAATCAAACTATACAAAACAGTCACGCATAAGTATAAAATTTGAAGAATACAGCTAACAAAGCGCTAAAATATCTTGTATCGGAATTTAAACTCTGTAAAATGACGTGAAGAATATACACATCAATGTTAGTACCTAAAATTGGCACAAATCATGATGGTTGAGTAGAATGAGGGATTTTTTATATGGTGTGTAGCGCCCTTGAATAGGAAGAACAAAATAATTAATATATATAATAATATAATATCTACATCTGTTTTCAATGTATGCGATGAGGTTTTCGATAAAAAATTTGGGTTTTTTCTCACTTAAAAAAAGACACATAAAAATCCCGAAAACGCCAACAAAGTAATACAATCTGTCATTTCGAGTGTGTTCCAGATATGCTGAATCTGATTTAAATGGGTCGTGCATGCTGGCCACTAGATACGCTGATTTGTTTCGTTTAAAACCCATTCCCATGAAATTGAGCTGTATTTCGCTTTAGCATACATAAAATAAAACGAATAGGCAATCATGAATGTAGTAGAGAGTTTACAGAGGTAACGCCGAATACTTTCTAGATTTTTTAAGAATCACTTTATCTCCCTCGAACTCTTTCTCAAAAAGCCGCAGTACATACATTCTAGGATATATTCTATAACTTGAGCATATATTCTCTGCTTAGAGCGTATATTCTCTATTTTTTACGATTATTACACTGTTGGCAATGCCAATAGCATAAGATATGAACGAGATCTGAATATCTCGTCTGCATAAGCTTTGAGCCGTCAAAGTGTCATCACAAGGGATTTACAAATCTGAACATATTTTTTTCAGCATAACATGCTGGCTCAAATACGCCAATGTGAACTCGATTACGCCGTTTTACCGGAAAAAGTTTATTATTTAAAAGGCCTGCTAGTGGCAATTGAGAAAATGATTCTATGATAAAATTCCTAGATTAGTAAAGCTGAAAAGTTAATGTCCCACCCCTCATACTATTTTATAATGGAATTATTTTGTGGTAACGTGTAAATGAATAATAAATATTTTTTGCGCGGCATGTTCTACAAAATGTGCATTCTAGTGCTCTTCTTAAATGCATATCAATTTCATTATGTTTCGATGGGTTTAACATCATTAAAAAGAGCTTATAACTATTTCATCCCATCGGCCGTAATGTAACGGAATACTTTTGATTGTCCCTGTATTCGAATTTATCCGATTTTATTAAAATTTGCAACGACTCAACAAAACTCGGCAACAAATAAATATTTAAAATTTCAAACGATTCCGTAGGATAGTTTTTGTGCTGTTATATGTGGAGATACAGAAGAACGGATCAGACGGCGACTATAGTTACTAAATATTTTATATTAATTAGGGACACACCTAAAAAAACAGTTAAATTTAAAAGCGCACGCCGAAATTGAAAACGCATTTCCAGAAATTATTGCTCAAAAACAGCATTGAAACCGATTTCTTTTGTGTGTCCTTGTAATTGGATTGAAAATGCTATGAATATCCTGTTTTAACTTAATCGTAATGAAATTCAGTGGTTTATATAAGTTTCGTAAGTTTGCAATAGCGTAATTTCATTAAAATACTCTGCAAAGGATTTCCCCCATAGACCATACTGTAATGAAAATCTTTCGGGTGCCCCTGTAAATAAACTATTAATCCCACATACTTCATATACAATATCAAACATGCCTAGGAGACGCTAAATAAGGTTTCCAATTGCATATAAATCGGTGTATATTTACGGATGTTTGAGTGTGGACAGACGGATAGACCAACCGAATGCATAAATATTTTTCAGCTTTGTTGGAAAGTGCAGAAAAAAAGCAACCTCACAGGCTGAAGATCACAACCACATCGATTTATTTAATGGCAAAAGAAGGTACTTCTTGGTTATCCTGTCGATCAAAAAACTATCGCCAAATTATAAGGTTACATGCCAATACTGGGTGATTGTAAATGTTACTTTCACTTGTCATTAATTACGACACGCGTGCTTGTTACGTCATAAAGTGATTTTTAATTCAACTTTTAATATGTATTTCTTATTGCAATTTAAAAATGTATTTATTCTTCTGTTATTTAAAATACAAAATTTAAAACAGGATGTGGAACTTTTCCGTTTAATGAGCGCCAAAATATCATTATTTACATTGCATGGTGATGTGGCTATTGTTGTTTGTTTATCAATAAGTTGCTTATTTTTTTCTATATTTACTAGGGGGACTCCGCCCCCCTGCTCGCTATGCTCGCCAACCCCCCGCGTAATCGCTTCGCGATTCCAAATTATTGTCTACCCCTGCTTGCTGTGCTCGCCAATAACCCATGGTATGAATAAGCAGTTGCAGACCTTTCAAATGATGTGTCACACGACTGGTGTTGTAAAGAAATTAAAAATGTGCCCCCCTGGGGGCAGAGTGGGAGGCGACACAAAAGACATCCGTAATATGAATAAGCAGCTGCAGATCTCTCAAATGATGTCACACGACTGGTGTTGTAAAGAAATTAAAAATGTGCCCCCCTGGGGGACAGAGTGGGGGATGACACACAACACATCCATAATATGAATAAGCAGTTGCAGACCTTTCAAATGATGTGTCACTCAACTGGTGTTGTAAAGAAATTAAAAATGTGACCGCCCCCCCCCCCCTGCGGAGAGCAGAGTGTGGGGATGAAACACAAGACATCCATAATATGAATAAGCAGTTGCAGACCTTTCAAATCTTGTGTAACACGACTGGTGTTGTAAAGAAAATAAAAATGTGTCCCCCCTGGGGAGCAGAAAAGGGGATAACACACAAGACATCCATTATATGAATAAGCAGATGCAAACCTCTCAAATAATGTATCAAACGACTGGTGTTGTAAAGAAATTAAAAATTTGGCGAAATATTACAGTTATCGCCAAGTTGGCGGCACTTTTGACAACTAATTTTGGTCGCCAAATTTGGCGATATATCGCCAAGTTGGCGACAAACTTGGCGATTGTTGGCGATGGTAACCTTTCCTCTCTTTATGGTAACCCATATGGCGATGCATAGACGGAGCCCTTTCCTGATTGGTCTATTCGACTCATGGAAGGAGTGGACAACCCGGATTCGTTAGTTCCGGAAATCTTCCACATCAGCATCATTCCAGGAGTCATTTCTTTTAAGGCTAGTTTTTTTTTTACTATAGAAGGATATAACATAAATTTAATCGTGCTTTTTTTCATCGTTACTTACTTTTTAAAATAATCGAAATTCATTCAAAAATGATTTTCGCAAAATTTGCACCAAACCCGATGCGTATATAATATCTCTGCTCTAATTTCATGATACTTTTCAAATAATATATTTACTTTGGCGTTTTTATAAATCATGGTCCAGTTAGGGCTTCAGAAATTGAGATTTCAAACCTGATGATTGTTTATGCTTATTTTTACTCGTAAATATGGCACAGATGTCTTTGTTTTAAGGACGTAAAAGGCAATAAAATAACACACATTTTGCATATAGAACGAAGTCGATCGGATTGTTAGTTGCCGAGATATTTGTAATCCTGTTTTCCACATTCTTCGATTTTTCGTGACCCGGTATTTCATTCAAATTTCAATTCAGAGGTATATTTTAATTGGAAATGAGACGCTTAACCCGACACAGTTAATTGTTAGTTAATAGAATTATTATTTTTGGAGTTATAAGGATTTTTCTTTTACGCAGTTCGGTACTACTTGAGTAGTTTGGCGTTTTATATAATTTGTCGAAATTGGTACATCTGCAGTTCTTTAATAAAGCATTATTATGTACATTAACAATATTTAAATTTTGTTTATGAATTGCAATGCATTGTATAAATAGTTTTCACATGTTTTATTTTCATATACATATTCATGATGGGTAAGTATTACGGTGGCCCCCGACGACTAGTTTTATTATATTTTTTATTATGTTTATTACTTATAACTGTTTATTCTTCGCTTCAAATATAGTTCCTTTTTTTATATACCTTGATTATCCTGTAGACCAAAAAATTATCTCCAAACAATAATAT
Organism: Maratus speculifer; assembly: GCA_964019185.1. Classification (NCBI taxonomy): domain Eukaryota; kingdom Metazoa; phylum Arthropoda; class Arachnida; order Araneae; family Salticidae; genus Maratus; species Maratus speculifer. The sequence continues at coordinate 291,226,024 of OZ025290.1, forward strand.
AAAATGCCATTTATGAATGATCGTGAATGTCTCATTAAACAATGTAAACATGTGTTTAAAACGTCATCAAGTGATTTTTTATACCGCTTTTTATTTGTATTTTTATCAATGTTTCACTAATTTATTTCTTCTTTCGTTATTTAAAAAAAAAAAAAAAAATATATGTGAATATGTACAATTTGGCAAAATTGATCACAAGATAACGAAGAAGTACCAATGTTTTATTTCAGCACATATTTTATTTAAACATGACATAATTGTTTCCAATTTGCATGTGCGGAGGTGCGAAATATAAAAGATGCTAATGGCGGCTATTAAGTGCTATTATAAAAATTATCGCAAAATCTCAAATACTAAGTTACTAAGAATTAAGACTTTTTCCTTTTAAATTAACAACAAGAACAAAATTATTTTTCAGTTTGTTTCTTAGGTTTAAATATAATTAATTGTATTTAAAAATTGTTTGCCTATTTTCCTTGCTCCATGTGCTTAAATTTGGGAATCTAACGAAAATATACAACCGGTAAAAAGTGACGCACACAATATTTCTGTGATGTATGCAAATGAATTGGGCTTATTAGTTTTTTTAAAAATAGTTTTAAAACTATTTGGAACTAATTTTTGAAAGTAGGTGCATTCCGTAGGTTACTCTCATAGGTACCGTTTGGTACAATCAGAATCGCAATCCGATATGTATTTTTCCCGATTTGCTTAACGAAAGAGTTATGCTTGACTTTTAATATCGATGCGTACTATGTGTATTAGTCTTTCTCTTCATCAAGGCAACTATTTACTCCATGCACTCTGATTCGATTGTCTACGAAAATATCCAGCCAGTGAAAAATGACGCACACCAAGTTTCTGTGACGTATGCAAATAAATTATGCTTTTTTATCAGTTTTTTAAATATAACTTTTAAACTATTTGGAACTAATTTTTCGTAGATACTGCATTCACCAGATTACCTTCATAGGTACCTACTGGTACAAACAGAATAAAAATCCGACAAGTACTTTTTGAGATTTCCTTGACGAAAGAATTTTTTTAACTTTTAATATCGTTACGTACTCTGAGTATAAGACTTCGCTTCGCTCAGACAACTAGGACTTCCCTCAGAGGGATTAGTCTGAGCGATATTGCTGAGAATACACATTTAATAACTTGCGATAAGTAAAGAAAATGAGATGTTACCTTTAATTGGTCATTCATTGTGATAAAATATAATGATGAAAATAAGCGTATCGAATCGTAGAACTACAAAATCTTGTTCCATATACTATTTTTATAAAAGAAAAGCAAACCATGCATGGATATAAAATTGGAAATATGCAAAATGTTAAAAGTAATACAGAAAATAAAACACCAAATTTTCCTATATTGGAAATATAGCTCTTTGAAATGATGTCATGAGCATAAACAGAAGCTTCGCACCGATTTGAGAAACTATAAAAAACATAAACTATTATGTTTGAAGAGAAATGGAGTGTATATTATATGGTGTGAAATCCGTCCGAATAGTTTATAATGTTGACTATCTGTTTTCCACGGATGCATTGAGGTTGTCGATAAGAGTTAAGGAATCCTTTTTTAAAAATTTGTCCTAAACGAGCACTTACATCTTATAAGTTACTGTGATGCCAAAGTTATAGTTTCTGACCCCAACAGTATCCTAGAAATTGCAATATTCTCAATAAATTGGGTTTAAAACTTTTTCTAGAAAAAAAATGTTTAATTTGTGAAATTAAATTGTCGAATGTTTTAGAAATCGTTCATAACGAGAATATTTTATCTTAAAAGTTGCCAAAAAAAAAAAAAAAAGATTTTAAATTTTTAGTCATATCAACATCAAAGAATTCTCAATTTTAGAACTTTTTTTTGCTCGTGCATTGATGGTGATTATTGTTCCTACGCAAAATATAGTATACTAGCGAGCTACGCCCGCTAGCTGGGCCACTTTTTCCAAACGAACCTCAGTATTAAGCAGTATATAATAAGTAAAAAAAATTCATTTAATAAGCAAGTCTTGGTGTTCGAATCCTTAAGCACAAAAAAAAGTAAATTAGAATCTAGGAATCCCTCCCCATGGTCCCGTTAAAAATATGTGATTTCTCACTGTGAGCCACGTGCACTTGAAAAAAAAAGATTGTGGATCGGAGCTATGGTCGCTTTGCGCCCATAGTCCCGTTAAAAATATTTGGTTTTGCACGGTGGGCACTACGCGCCCATAAGACATTTTTTCGTATTTTTTAGTTCATCAGAAGCAGATTTTTACGCAGATTCTGAATATGTAATCAGTTTTTTCCTACTTTAAAAACTGTCTGCATGATGGTTTAAGAAAAAACGCGCAAAAAAAACGCAATTAGCGCCGGTTGAAAAAGCGGTTTTCGGCTGTTTCTTCTTTTAGACAAAGGGGAAAAGTTCAGGTTCTTCAGCGCAAGGTGGCGCAGTGTTCTGCTTCGGAGCACCGTTTGGGAATTGAGATATTTTCCGTTCCGATTCCCAAGGGGTTTTTAATTCATAACTTTTTTAATTTTGGTCCCACGGTCTCGAAAATGCCCGAAATGACTTCCCCGGAATTTTTCCAATCGAAAGACACCTTTCGCGACTTCCAACTCGCCCGCGTTGCGAACTGTAATCGGCTTCAAGCAGACAGACAGACAGACAGAGGCGCACGGATTTTATTAGTATAGATTTTGCAGCAAAGATGGTTACCAACATTTCTTGCCCACATTATTTTTTAAATCAGCTAGGTACTCCCAATGCTAACGAAAAACACACAAACGTTAATGCTTTATAGCATAGAAATACAGAATCAAAAGCTATATATCTCCTATTATCTTCTTCTTCTATCTTCTATAATAATAAAGAGAGAAGGATGTTTGTCTGTCAGCGCTGTTCTGAAGAGACTGCTGTACGTAGAGTTACAAAATTTGGAGGGAAGGTACTTTTTTACATGTAGTTTTGCACCTCGAAGCCCGATTTTCGATTTTTTGTTTAGATTTTTTTTAGTAATTTTTTTAGGCGATTTTTAGAGTTATTTTTGCGGTTTTATCCCATTAGTGAAAGGAACACGGTTTCATTCGTTTAACCCAAAATAGCATTTTTTTTTCTCTTTTCAACAAAGTTTATTCGGAATTTGTACAGCGATTTTTGAATTTTTAACGAATTTTTTAATGCGATTTTTAGTGTTTTTTCTCATTTTGCGGCTATTTTTTGAGATTGATAAAAAGAAAATCGTTTTTAACTTTTGGACTAATGCCCTAAATTTTGTTTAGTGCAATTTTTGAATTTAAATGACTTTTAATGCGATGATTTTCAATGCGATTTTTAGCGATTTTTCGAGTTTTTTGGGTTTATCATCTATTTTTTTTAATTATTATTCATGGAATATTCCCAATTACAATGTTTTTCCGATTAGAGAAAAATTTGATCCCTGCGATTTTTTAATATTTAGTTATTTTTAATGTTATTTTTACCATTATTTCAAGTTTTACGGCATTGTTTTTAACTTTAGAAAATTATATTTTGTTTCAAATTTTTAGAGTAATCTTTTGATCGCTAAAATTGGCAACGATAGATTATTGCATTTTTAAAAAATTCTTTTGCTCGCTGGAAATATAAATTTATGTATTTTTTAAGTCATATTTTTTAGTTTAGAGTTTTTTTAATTTAGCTGATAATTTAATTGTATACAACAGAAACATTATATATTTTTTAAAAAACAAGGTAAGGAAGTTATCTATCATAAATTTTTAAAAGTATGTAGTTACATTTATTTTCTTTTGTGAATTATATAAACTGTTTTATTCCATAATTATTAATAAAAGTTTTTTTTTTTTAATTATGGATTTTTCCTTTTTAAAATATTGTTAAAAAAATAAAATACCTTTCAGTCAGCCGGTGTTATATTTGCATATATATGTCTATATGCATGTATATTTACATACATGTACATATACGTACATGTGGATATATATGTATGCATGCAATATATGTGCACATGCATAGTATAGATATATATATATGTGTGCATATATAACACTGGTGTCCGGCTAATTGAAAAGCACCGAAATTAATTTAAATATACATATGTTACTGATATATATAAACGACGTTTTCGCCAATTTGACGGAAAAAAACGCGAATCCCGATGCATATAAGACATCTGGGGAAGAATGCCGTATTTTGTTCTCATTTTTTGGCGAATTTTTTTCACGTTAAATTAATCGATGTGGTTGCGATCACCAGCATTTGGGGCTGCTTTATAGCTGCGTTCGTAATTATATAAATACGTAGCATTTGCAGTTATCGTTCAATCCGTCTGTTCATCCGCATATAATAATGCAAAATCTAACCAACGGAATCGTTTGATTTTTAAAATATATAATTGTTACATAATTTTGCCATGTCTGTTCAATTTTTATGAAAATTGGATGCATAGTTCATTTACAAGGGCAAACACAAGTATTCCGTTAAATTATGGCCAACGGGGAAAATAGTTTCAAGTGCATTTTAATAAAGTTTCATTTTTTCGAACATAATAGAATAAATATTACATCTATCAAGTAGATACTAAAAGGTACTACTTTGTTATCCCGTCGACAAAAAAATATCGCCAAAGAATAAAGTTAAATGCCAATAATGGATAATATGTTAATGTCACATTCCATGACATTAAATACAACAGAAAACGTCATTAAATTATTTTTATTTCGACTTTTTCATTATATTTCATAGTATTCATAGTATTTGTTTTTTCGTTGTTTAAAATTAAAATTATGTCAATAGGTATAATTTGGCTATTAGTTTGGCGATTTGTATAATCTGGCGAAATTGGTCGACCGTATAACCAAGTAGTACCGTAAAAAATAATAATTCTAAAAACAAAACAACTTATATCATTTAAAGAATAAAAAAGAAAATAAACAGTTTATTAATGAATGTATGTGTATTTATATAATGAGATATACATGTATATCTGCATAATGCATACACCCCATAATTAAATATTATGCAAACTTTTTAAAATTTAATGCATTTCAAATATTTATTATGTATGTCAAAATAAAACAAAAGCTATAAATTTTACCGAAAAAAAATATGCTAAGTGCAAAAAAATATATAAAAAGCAAATGAATAAAGTCCATTCGAGTTATAAACAAGTCATAAATTGAACGTAAAACGCAGCAAATGTGGTGCGTTCGCAGTATAACGGAGTTTTCAAAATATTCAGATCTTAGTGTAAGTATACAGTATTTCGGATACTGCATTATAATGGATATCTTTTGTGTGTCCCTGTAAGTACTTTCTACTTTATATTATAAAGGATGTAATCTTTAGTAAATCTCAGCAACGCATATCACTTTCATTAAATATGAAATTGTTTAATTTAATTCAAACAATTTAATTGCAACAAACAATGTTTCTCCCTATTCCATTATATAATGGAATCTTTTGTGTGGCTCTGTAGATTAATACAAAATATTCTTTGCACCCTAGATTGGACATAATGTATATTTTAGTAGGTACTACTTGGTTATCCTGTCTACCAGCATCGCCAAATTATACAAATCGCCAAACTAATAGCCAAATTATACCTATTGACATAATTTTTATTTTAAACAACGAAAAAACAAATAATTGGTACAACAATACTACGAAATACAAATGAAATGTCGAAATAATAATAGCTTAATGACGTTTTACACACGCTTATCGTATTTAATGTCATGGAATGTGACATTTACTCATCATCCATTATTGGCATTTAATCTTATTCTTTGGTGATAGATTTTTGGTCGACGGGATAACCAAATTGGACCTTTTCTGCTTATTATTATTTCATTTTTAAAATAATAGAAAATTACTAAAGTATACGTATGTAACTGGTAGTTGAAAACTAATTTTCGCCAAACTAGCGTCAGAAAAAAATCGCGCCAGTGTGGTGCGTATATGACATTTGTGCCTTTCCTTTTTAAAATAATAGAAAAAAAAATTAAAACATATATGTAAAAAATATCCATGTATCTGGTATTCGGATACGAGGTTTTCCACCAATTGGCGTCAGATAAAATCACGCCAATATTGTGAGTATATGACATATTCTGTGTCATAATGTACAATTACATGTGTCAGAAATATTTATATAAATATCGTATATTTTTTATCGTATATATGTTTTAATGTATATTGTTTATTAAATAAATATATCTTTATAAACGATTGAAAAATCAAGTTTTTCCGCCTTCTTCAGAAATCTGACATGTTGCTATAATGGCTTTTTGTCGCCATCTTCAATTCTTTCATCAATTGCGCCAACCGAAACAGGATATGAAACTCTTTCTGACATCTGTTTCCCAACTGCCATTGGCTGTTAGGTTTTCTTTTTTTTTTTTTTTTTACGAGTATGTTTGCAGTGTTTATTCTGTCAATAATAAAATGTTAAGCTGTTTCATTCCATAGTTGTTAATTAAACTTTTTTTGTTAAATTTATGATTATTTCCTTTTTAAATTAAAATAAAATAAGGTACTTTTCGGTTACACGGGCGCCAGTGCTATATGTGCATACATATGATTATATACATGTTATATGTACATGTGTATACCTATACGTACCTGTGGGTATATATTTATATATACAATATACGTATACATACATGTATACATACATATATATGAATGTATGTATAACAATGGAACCAGATAACCGAAAAGTACCGAAGCTAATATAAAAATATAAATGTTATTGATATTGATATTCAAAAATGAGGTTTTTGTCAAATTGGCTTAAAAAAAATAGCATCAAACCCGATGCATATTTGACGTCTGTGCCAACAGGCATTGGCTGTTACTTTTTTATAAGAAAATATATTTCCAGTGTCAATTTGTTTTGTAATTTGTTACTTTCAAAAACCTTGGCACAGACATGATACACACACCACATTGCCGCGATTGCAACACAGTGACGATTTTATGCCTCACATGGTAACTCAGCTATTGTTGTTTATTTATTAATAAATTGTTTAATTACTTTTAGATTCTTTTTTTAAATTATTTAAGTTGTTTTGTTGTATAGATATTAATTAAATTTTTTAGTTCATTATATTTAATTTAAAAAAAATAATCGGTGTCTGATATTCGAAAATTCAGTTTTCTCCAAAATGGCGTCAAAAATAAATTGTGCCAACATGGTGCATATTATCTGTGCCAAACCCTGATCTTTTTCTGAAAACTGTTCAAACTTTTTGTTGTTGTTGTTGTTCAGTAGATGTGTGATAGAGTGTTGGTTGTATATTTTTGTAATAAATATTTATAAATTTTTCTTTTAAATTTCATATTATAATACTTTTTATTTTAATTTGCAGAAAGTTTCTTCATGAGATCTTTCCTATTGGTGAGAGTGTCATATTCATGTCAGTGTAATTATAATAGAAATTTAATTCAATATCAGGTATTTATTGCTTTACAGATCTTTTATTTTATCTACTTATTTTTATGCGTGTGTTTGTATATAAAAAATGCCTGGACCACCAAGAAAAAAAAATGTTTGAGGAATACGCAACAAAGTCATAGAGAGTTAAAACGCAAGAAAAGAAAAGAAGAAACATTTGAGGAAAAGCATGCAAGACAAGAACAAGAAAGGGTTTACAAATATCAATTCCGACAGCGCGAAACAAGCCAAGAGACTGATACCAGACGAGAACAGAGCAGGATTTCGGTGTTTAAATCGCGCTTACGTGAAACAAACGAAGAAAAAGATGCAAGACTGGCACAGGCACGAATTTATAAAAAAAGTGCACGAATGAATGCATGGATTAAAAAAGAAAATTCAGCTTACAATTACAACCCATTAGTTGATTATTCTCAAGATCCTTTATGCAGTGTTGGAACGATGTGTAACATTTGTATGCATTGTGAAGCTCTAAAATGGGAAGGTGAAAGTAAGGGAATGTGTTGTAATAATGGGAAAGTAAAACTCTCCCCTTTAACTGATCCCCCACAGCTTTTGTATAGTTTGTTTTCAGGTGAATCATCTCAATCGAATCATTTTATGTCAAATATTAGAAGTTACAACTCATGTTTTCAAATGACATCATTTGGAACAACAAAGCGGATAAGAGAACCAGGCTATATGCCTACATTCAAGATACAGGGACAAGTATACCATAGAATTGGAAGCCTTCAGCCTTTGCCTTACGAGAAGCCTAAATTTTTACAGATTTACTTTGTGTCAGACAATGTGAAACAGGCTGAACATCGTTGTAAGGCTATTCCAACAACAAATCAAGAATTAGTTTTGCAACTTCAACATATGTTTCAACAAGAAAACAATTATATAATTGATTTTAAATCTGCTATGGAGAAAGCCAGACCTGATTGCAATATAATAATACATGCTGATAAAACACCACCTGGAGAACATCAGAGAAGGTTTAATGTCCCTGGGACTTCAGAAGTAGCATTAATTATGACAGGAGAGCAACACGGTAAAAGAGATATCGTATTAGAAAAAAGAAGTGGCACTTTACAGAAAATTTCGGAAACAAACAGAGCGTATGATCCCCTACAGTATCCAATTTTGTTTCCAAGAGGCGAAGATGGATATCATTTCGAATTACGACAGACAAACCCTAATACCGGTGAACTCACTGCTAAAAAAATTTCAGCTATGGATTTCTACTCTTACAGAATTATGACGCGTGATTCAAAACTTAATATATTGCTCAGGGGTAAAGATCTATTTCATCAGTTCGTCGTTGACATCTATGCAAAGATAGAGGCAGAAAGGTTGAGGTACATTCGTTTAAACCAAAAGTCACTCAGACTATGTGCATTTAAGGGATGCTATTATGAATGATGGCAGTGCTTCAGAAATTGGACAGTTAGTAATTTTACCTTCAACATTCACTGGTGGACCACGATACATGCAAGAAAGAACAAAAGATGCAATGACTTATGTCAGAAATTATGGTCGTCCTGACATTTTCATCACATTCACCTGCAATCCTTCTTGGACAGAGATAAAAAATGAGCTGTTTATGGGACAAAAACCACAAGACCGTCATGATTTGTTGGCCAGAGTTTTTCACTTGAAACTGAAGACATTAATGAATCTCATACATTATAAAGGTAACATTTTTGGAAAATCAAGATGCTTTATCTATACTGTGGAATGGCAAAAAAGGGGCCTACCACACGCTCACATTTTGGTATGGCTACAAGATCCATTACATGTACATGTAGTTGACAGATTTATAAGTGCCGAAATACCGAATCCAGATGATGACCCTCACTTATTTAATATTGTCAAAACACAAATGGTTCATGGGCCTTGTGGTAATTTAAATCCACATTCTATTTGCATGAAAGATGGAATATGCACTAAAAGATATCCACGTCCATTTTTAAAAGAAACACAGACAGGAAAAGATGGGTATCCATCATATAGACGACGAAGCCCACAAGATGGTGGTTTTACTGTTAATATGACAGTTCGGGGTTCACCTGTCGTAGTGGACAATACTTGGATTGTGTCTTATTGCCCAATATTATCCAAAATCTTTAACACCCACATTAATGTGGAGTTCTGTAACTCTGTGAAATCCATAAAGTATATCTGTAAATATATCAATAAAGGATCAGACATGGCCATTTATGAAATTACTGGCAATAGTGCAAATGATCATGATGAGGTTACGCAATATGAAATGGGAAGATATATAAGTAGCAATGAAGCCATTTGGAGAATTCTTGATTTTAATATTCATAAACGTCACCCAACAGTAATGCACTTAAGCGTTCACCTTGAAAATGGACAAAGGGTGTATTTTACTACAGAAAATGCAGCAGAACGTGCACAAAGTCCTCCACAAACAACTCTTACTGCCTTTTTCCAACTTTGTACTGAAGATGAGTTTGCATGCACTTTGTTGTACTATCAAGTGCCAAGGTATTACACATGGAATAAAGATAAGAAGAAATGGGAACGCCGCAGAAAAGGACAAAATGTACCCGAATTCCCCGGCATAAAGTCCACAGATGCACTTGGACGAGTATACGCGGTGCATCCAAACAATTCTGAATGCTTTAATCTTAGATTGCTGTTACATGAAGTTCGAGGCCCAACATCTTTTGAATATCTGAGAACAGTTGACAATAGGGTTTGTGAAACTTACAAAGAAGCCTGCCATCTGAGAGGACTACTTGAAAATGATGATCACTGGAACAAAACTTTAGAAGAGGCAGCTGCCACTCGATCTCCCAAAATGTTACGTAACCTTTTTGCAGTTATGCTTCTATCATGTAACATGTCAAATCCTTTACAATTATGGGAGAACCACAAAGAAAATCTTTCTGAGGATATACTTCACCAAGTTCAATTACAACTGAATAATACAGATATTAGTTACAATGAGATTATTTTCAATAAGACACTTATAATGATCGAAAACAAGATTCATTCATTAGGTGGTAAGTATTTACAAACTTATGGCTTACCAGAACCTTCTCGAGAACAAGAATCATGCTTGAATAATGAATTACTTGCAGAAATAGCCTATGATGCAGATAAACTTAAAAAATATTTGGAAGAAAATGAGCCGAAATTGGTTCGAGATCAAAAAGAAGCATATGACAAAATTATGGATGCAGTGTCAAATATTAAAGGTGGTATATATTTCTTGGATGCTCCAGGTGGTACTGGAAAAACCTTTCTAATTAACCTACTTTTGGCAAAAGTGCGACTTAGGAAAGAAATTGCTGTGGCAGTCGCTTCATCTGGTATTGCTGCTACACTCTTGACAGGAGGACGAACTGCTCATTCTGCTTTGAAACTACCTCTAAATCTAGCAAGCACAGAGTCACCAACTTGCAAAATTTCAAGGGGATCGAACAAGACAATAGTGTTGCAGAAATGCAAACTCATTATATGGGATGAGTGTACGATGTTACATAAGTCTGCTTTAGAAGCTTTAGATATCAGTTTAAGAGATATAAGACATAACAGTCATATCATGGGAGGCATTGTTTTGGTTTTGGCTGGAGATTTTCGTCAGACATTACCTGTGATTCCACGAGGAACAAGAGCAGATGAAATAAAAGCCTGCATTAAATCATCCTACCTATGGGGTAGCATAATAAGACTCAAATTAACAACAAATATGAGAATTCATATTAACAGAGATTCTTCAGAACAAGACTTTGCAGAAAAACTTTTGCAGCTTGGTAATGGTTCCATGGTTCCTGATGAGCATGGTTTTATATCAGTTAAAGATATTGGAAAATGCGTGTTGTCACTTGATGAGTTAAAACAAGCAGTGTTCCCTGATTTAATTCAAAATTATAGGAATCCACGGTGGCTTAGTGAACGTGCAATTCTTGCTCCAAAAAATGATGCTGTGAATTCTACAAACAAACAACTGTTAAAAGAATTGCCAGGTATGATTCATGTTTACAAATCATTTGATACAACATGTGCTGTAGAGCAAGTGTTGAACTATCCAACTGAATTTCTGAATTCTCTTGAAGAACCTGGTATACCTTCACATGTTTTAGAGTTGAAAATTGGTGCACCAATCATAATTCTTAGAAATATGGATCCACCTTCTTTGTGTAATGGAACAAGACTTATTATTAAGAATTTGAAGCAAAATATTATTGAAGCCACTATTATATCTGGACAAGCGGCTGGTAAAGATGTCTTTATTATGAAAATACCAATGATACCTACAGAAGTACCATTTGAATTTAGACGTGTACAATTCCCAATTCGACTCAGTTTTGCAATGAGCATAAATAAAGCACAAGGTCAGTCTTTAAAAGTTGTTGGACTCGATCTTCGCAGTCCGTGTTTCTCACACGGTCAGTTATACGTTGGCTGCTCTAGAGTGGGAAAGAAAGAAAATCTTCACATTTTAACACCGAATGGAAAGACAGTTAACATTGTTTATCCAGAAGCACTTGATGGTTGAAACGTACTGTAATGACAACCAGTAAATTGCTTTTTACAGGTGAAAAAAAAGTTATATATAACCAAACTAATTTACAAACACAGCATACATTTTAAAAGATATTAAAAAAAAAACAAAAACAAATATCAAGATTTACTACTGAAAACCTTTTTGAGTTATTAGCAGTCTGATTCACAAAGAAATAAACAAAACAGTGAAAAATAGGGAACTATAAAGAAGAAACGAAATCACAAGGAGAATTATAATTTTAAAGGTGATTTTAGAGACATATATGAATTTCTGATAATATTGGTTCTTCGATATTATTTTTGAAAGGATATGCATTCTTTTTTTATCACTCTCTGTATATTTGTGTTTTTAAATTATTTACATATTATGTACAATAATGTTTTCTATTGTTTACTACTTTCATGTATATGTAAATGTATATAGAATTACCAAACTATTAGTAATTAAAATATATTGTTTATGGTTTATATCATATTATATTATATATTGCTGCTTGGTATTATGATGGTGACATAACTTTTTAAAAAGTTAATTTTATAGGACATAATTTTTACGCAGATTTCATAAGAAATATTACCTATTGTAGTCGTTACTATAGTACGACTTTTGAAAAATTTTGAATACCGTCTTAACATGATTCTGATAATTCTCTTACAGAAAAATGATTTTTGTTTATATTTGTCATTTATTGTTATGGCAGTTGCCAATAATAATAATAATAAAAGAATAAATTTTTACCACAAAAATTACTTTTTTATTGCACGTTTGCAATATGGAAAATGAAATAAGTCATTTGATGAATTTTAGAAAATGAAATGAATCGGTCGACGAATTTTTAAAATAATATTACGTCATAACTTTTCTTTATAAATATTTCTATGTGAAAACTGAAAAAGATATAAATAGTTTGAATAATAATAATTAAAAAAAAGTTAGTATTTCGTCATATTTGATACATCATATAATGGACGTCAGGTGGAGAATTAGTAACGTCAGTTCCACTTGATTAACCCTTCGACCAAAAAACTATCGCCAAACGATGAGATTACCAATAATAGGTGATCGTAAATGTCACAATCACTTAATACGATACACGCGTTTGTTCTATCGAGTGATTTTTAATTTGACTTTTTATTAATGTTTTACTATTTTATATGTTATTTCTCTATTTAAAATAACAATTACGTACATTTGTACAATTTGGCGAATAGTTTGGCAAAATTGTTCAACAGGATAATCAAGTAGTACCGTAACATTATGTGAATTTGAAAAAAAGTACTGAAATAAGGTAAAAACCCGACTATGGAAATATTGGCATGTTTTAGCATTATGAGGCTCTCTGAATTTGGTTTCGCCATTTTTAAATCTATTCCATACATATGCATGTGTGTATGTGTGTACATTAGAATTCTTACAAAATGTTTAGATTCCTAGATTTAATATTTAGTGAAGAAACTCAGTATATCTCTAATCTTGATTTACTTTTATTGATGGAATTAGTACTGATCTTCCAAGTCTATCATAGAATGTAGACCGGGATTTTCTTTATTTACATTTTTTGATTGTGTTGAAGTATTTGTCTCCTACTATTTGTCATCCACTTCTTAACTGTAAAATCAACTATTAACATTTGCAACAATGTATGTTTTTGGTGTATATTTGAGTGATTGTACTGTATATATGCATGAAGTGATTGGTTAATAAACTGTTCGTTTAATAAACAATTTTACAAGAGATTTTTATGTTCAGGTAACGAACATCACACTAAAGAAAGTCAAAAAGAAGCAATGCTGTGTTTCAGATATGCCAAAGTTGTATTTAATTGTTGCTGTACGAGCTGTAATAAACCTTATTTATTATCAACTAGAGAACATCTGAAAAGTTGCCTACATATGTCCTAAGTAAAACATGGGCTACGTGGATTTCGGGGCTTATATCTATAGCAGATTTGAAACATTAATTCTTATGTTTTGTGTCCCCTTTTATGAATTAAAATAAACAGATTAGAAACTTTTTTTTTGTACTAGGAGGGCTCCGCCCCCCTGCTCGCTACGCTCGCCAACCCCTCGCGTTTCGCGATTAAAATGTGGTAGGCTACCCCTGCTTGCTGCGCTCGCCAATACCCCATGGAATCACTTCGCGATACTTTATTTTCCATACACTCAATTTTGGTATTCCTCTCATAAACGTACACTTATTAAAATACCGAGCAATAAATATCCATAAAAACCAGGAAAATCTACCAAAATAGCATCATAGGGGGAAAAAAAGGAAGTGTACTCATTTCCAAGTCTACCCAGGAGGTAAAGTACTGGACTTGTTTTAGCCTAGGTAATGATAAAAAATGAGTTGTCACTCTAAATGTGAGCATTTTAAATTTTTTTATTTTTACCTTTACAGCTAACTGATGCAAAGTAAGGGGGTTCTCGAACTTCTGACCATTCTGAAAGAAAATCTTGATATTATTTGAAGAAATGCATTGTGATAGTGCCATATAGAACTGAACTTGTGCAAATCTTCAACAATCTTGATATTTTTACGTTACAATACTTCCTTGTATACAATGTTCTCCAACTTGTGACCATCCTTAATGAAAATCTTGATATTATTTGAAGAAGTACATCGTGATAGCGCCACATACAACTGACCATGTGCAAAAATTGGCCGGTCAATGTAAAGTCCAACTCTTTCAAATGTTTGTCCTTGGGATTTATTAATTGTCAATGCATAAGCTAGTCTAACTGGAAACTGTCTGCGATATAATACAAATGGCAGCTGGGCATGACCTCCTGATGTATCTAGTTGAATTCTTGGAATATTAACTATAGTTCCAGTTTGATCACCAGTAATAATTTTTGCAGTTAAAATCCTAGCATGAATATTTTGAACAAGTAAACGTGTTCCATTACATAATCCGTCAGCTACTGATAAATTTCGAATCAACATGACTATGCATCCGACTTTTAATTTTAACTTGTGAGGTGGCATACCACAAGGGGTGAGTGAATGCAAGTATTCATCAGGATATCTGAGTGTTGCTTCTTCTTCTCGAGTGTCAGTTCTGTCGATTCCAGTCAAAGTTGCCTTGTCAATGCTGTAGCAAATTATTTCTTTTCCAGGTATCTTATCTAAAATTTTTTCATTAACTCTGTTAACTTCATCATTTTGAGGAGACAATATAATTCTTGACTGAAGATCAATAGCAAAATCTGTGACATCTTCAAAAAACCACTGTACCAAGTTGGAACAAAAAAGAGCAGATGATGTTTCAATTTCAAGCTCATTGACATCTCCATTACCAATCTGTAGCAGCCATTTTGAAAAATTCCCTGTCTCAGTTGCTACACGCATGTTAATCTTCAGATGATGAATTTCAAACAGTTTCCAAAGGGTGGATGATTTCAAACACTGAGAAATAATTTGTGCGCGGGAAGCTTTCTTTACAACTGGTAGAACTTGTCTGAAATCCCCACCAAGTATAATTGTTTTTCCTCCAAAATGTATATCACAATTCATAACATCACGTAATGTACGATCAATAATCTCCAATGCTTTCCTTGGAATCATACTTGCTTCATCCCAAATAACTACATCAATTTCTTTTAGTCTAAGCTTGTCACGCTTCTTAAGAAAGCAAATACCATCTTCTCCAAGATCTATAGGCAAGTTGAAAAATCGGTGAGAAGTTGTCCCACCTGGTAATAAAATGGATGCAATGCCAGTCCATGCAATACATATGACTTTCTTCTGCAATGTTATAAGTTTGTTATACATCCCATTATACAGAAAAGTTTTCCCAGTTCCACCTGGTCCATCTATGAAGAAACACTGAGCTTGATTTTCACTAATGCAATGTATGATCCTGTCATAAACCTTTCTCTGATCCACATTAAATTTACTCTCAATGTCTGTGCATTTCCTTAGATGACTATCGAAAGAAAAATGATCTGGAGGATTGAGGAAAGAATGTGGTTCTGGCAATCCAAATTCCTTACAAGACCTATTATCTGCATGAAAATGAGCTTCAATCTCAAATAAAGCTTCAGATTCACTACTGTTTCGATCAGTTAGATGATGCTTGAAAGTATCCCACAGTTGCAAAGCATTAGACGGTTCATCTCCTATAACATAGTATACAAAGAACTTTCTGAACTCTCTTGGCATTAAAATAGATGCAGCTTCTTGTAACACAGCAGTAGCTTCTTCACTGGTTTCTGTTAATCCCATTGCAATTGCTGCTTCTCTATAAGTGCAATAAATTACTCCTTCATGTCTGCGAAGATCTTCAAAGCATGTCGCTCCAGCAACTCTATTTAAAATTAGCTTTAGGAAGAATCCGTCCAATTACTTTATCAGCTCTCTTTCTTGGAATCCACTTTTTGCTTCCTGCATTCCAGGAATAATGTTCAGGTATGTTACAATAATGTATTTTTCTTGCAGATTCGCTTTCTTTATTCAAATTGAACCATCCAAGTAACATAGTTTTGCAATCTTTATTTAGAGCTATTTGTTCTGATCCTTCTTTAAATGTGACGTACTGTTGATTCTCAAGGTGCACTGGTAGTCTTATAACAGTGTGACTTTTATCATGCAAGGGCAGTGAATTTAATCTCCAAGCTGCTTCCATGGGACTTATATATCGACTGTCAATATATTTTTAAACCTCATTAGTGTCTCCAAGCTTCATCTCCATTCTTGCACGATCATGTCCCTTATGAATGTATTTATGAATATATTTAACTGCCATAACTGAAGCGCAGTATTCCACATTTAAATGACAATCAAACTTCTTCAATAAGTATGGGTTATGTGGAACAACCATTCTGTTGTCAACATAGTGAACTTTGCCATTTACTTTGGAATGATATGCATAAAGTCTATCTGTATTGTTTCTTCTTCTGTACTTAGGAAAGCCATCTCCACTCATATCAGTCTCTTCACAGAAATTTTTTGGAAATTTTTTTGAGCATTCATTCTTCTGTTTATCCCAACAAAGAAGACCTTCTACATGAGGACCATGCATCATGTGTCTCAGTTGGTAGTAACGTAGAGAAGAGTCCTCATCAGATAATTCTGCACATACAAATCTATCTACATCCTGTGGCTGAAGAAGCTTGCAATCAGTTCTCAATGCTGCTAAGATATGGGCATGTGGAAGACCTCGTTTCTGGAATTCGATTGTATACACATATGCAACAATGGGTCCAAGCAACTGTCTTTCTACAATATCTTTAATCAATTCCTTTACTTTAGCCTGAAAAATATCTGTTACTATAGTTGGAATATCATTTACAGTTGTTCCAGGAGAAAAGTAATTTTTAAGAACGTTTGTAATCTCTGTCCATTTTGGGTTACAAGTCATTGTTATAAAAAAGTCGGGTCTTCCAACCTTTCGGCATATTGCCATGGAATCTTGATACAATTGTTGTAAACTTCGAGGAGAACCAATATAAGTTGCAGGTAGAATAACAGCATTACCAAGTCGTACTGTATTTTCCTCATTTAATACACTTCTTTCTAAGTGATCGACTAATCCCTGGTAACATTCCGATCTGAGTTGTTGCTGGTTGAATCTTATGAAATCTAAACGTTGACGTTCAACTAATACATAACAATTAATGATATACTGCTGTGTAAGTTTTCCAGCATTTAGCAAAGGATTAAATTTATTCTTCCGTAATGCTAAACGATGACCAAAATATTGTAAAGGTGTAATCTTTGTACCCTTTTTCGACAACATATTGTAAGTCCATCCTAGATCACCATGAGGAAATAATATGGGAAATGTCATGGGATCTGCATGTTGCGAGGTTTGACTGATAATGGTGGTCTCAGTGCCATTTTCTTGTTTTGAATAAACTTTAAGATCCACACATGGGATACAATTATCTTTTGACTCAATTATAAAAGCAACTTCTGAAGTTGTTGGTTTATTATACCTTCGCTGATCATCAAACTTGTAGGTTATAAAATTTAAAACGTATTCCGGTCCATCAGTTGTATTTAATTCACGTAACATTCTGTAATTTTTTGCATAAAGATTTATACGTCTGAGAAGTTTTTCAACTTTAAGATTAATTTCTGAATATTCAGAATTCATGCGCAGATTTGCTGCCTTTTCTTCATCATCATAAATATAAATCTGTCCATTTCGAGGTCGATTTCCTTTAAAGTTTTCAAGTGAAGTAGATGCATAATGATAAACCTGACCTTGAATTTTAATAAGGGGAGGACCTCTTCCTTGCACATCTTCGATATTAGCTGCAAACGTAGCAAAAGCAAACGATGAGTTGTAAGCCCTAATGTTTGCTCTAAAATGTTTTGCGTCTGGATTATTTGATGTAAGTAAATCTTTAAGTTCCGTTGGATACTCAGAAAGAGGAGGTATATTAACAACACCACCATGACAACAAGAATTCACAGTTCTTCCTTTCTGTTCTTTAAAATGAATAGCTCCACAGTGAATACATTCCATATTATATTCACCTAAAGAATGTTTTTCAACATTGCATACTGAGCAAAGACTGATATCTGCAGCAAAAAGATATTTCTTTTTAGAGACTCTGATTTTTTTTTCTTTATGAGAAATAGCTTTGTATTCTTTATGAGAAATATTTCTGATAGAACTGTTTAACGGTTGCAATATTATAGAATTGTGTGCAGAGTGTCCAACTTTTTCTTCTAGAACATTTATTCTGTCTTGAGACTGAGCTGCTACAATAAAATTTATATTTCTTTCTTGTGTTACTACTTCGGACATTGTCTCCTCAAAATGTGAAAAATTGGTTGTTTTTTCTGTAAGATTTGTAGCATATGTTGTAGTACCCAAAATATGAAGTCTATTTGCTGCTCTTGCTTTTTCCCTATTTGCAGCTAGTCGAGCCTTTGCTTCTTCAGAAGGTTCATTTTCTGCATAAATTTTCAAACCTTTATGCCTTTTTTGTACTATTTCTTCAAGAGAACTTTCAATAAACTTCGAATAAGGTTCAGTGTTGCATATTATAGAAGGACCTACTTCAGGAAAAACTGTTGTATTTCTACATGATGTGCCTGCATTTTTGAATGGCAGCAATATTATTGAATTTGAAGAATGTGAATCTTTTTCTTTTACATTTATTGACTCCTGCGATTCCACTATGCATTCTGCAGCACATATTGAAGAGGTCAAAACATGAAGTTTGTTTGCCGCTATTGTTTTTTTCCTGTTTGAAATTAATCGAGTCTTAGCCTCTTTATAAGGTTTCGTTTCAGCACTTATTTTTAAATGTTTAAATCTTTTTTGTTCCAATTCTTTTGCAGTATTTTCTAAATAGCTAGTGTTGCACAATATTCCAGAAGGACCTACAGCACATGTTTCAGAAGGTAAAACAGAATGTCTTTTTGCTGTTGCTTTTTTCCTATTTTCTGCTAGTTGTGCATTTGCTTCTTCAGAAGCTTCACAATCAGCAATAATTTTCATACTTGTCCATCTTTTTTGTTGTATTTCTTTTCCAGCATATTCAGTAGAATTAAAAATTTCCTGATATTCTTTATTAGAAGCATTTGTCACCGAACTGTTTAATGGATGCAGCATTGCAGAATTGTGTGTACACCCTATTTCTTCAAGAGCACCATTTCTAGAGGGACCAGCATTACACAAAATATTACTTGTACTTTCATTAGAAATCTCCACTTCTACAATATTACTTAATTTTCCAGAAGGATTCTCAATAGATTGCTTGAAAGATATGTTTTTCTTTTTGGCAGCATACCGAGCCTGTGCTTTTCTACCTTGAGCTTGTTTTTTTTCTAAAATATTGTGAGATATGTTCTGTACTCTTCTATTTGTACATATTGTTTCTTTAGATTTGTCAGTTAGTTTTGCCCTCCATATTTTTTTATATTCATTGTTTAATATTCTTTTTTGTTGAATCTTCCTTTCTTTTGTTATTTCCTCAGAAGAAACTGCTTCTTTAAAAACTGGAAAAGTATTTGTTTGATTTATTTTGTCTGTTTTATTTTGAAATTTTTGTTTTTCTCTCCATCTCTTTTGACGTTCACTGGATAATCTTCTTTTTCTTTGAATCTCTGTTTCATCCATTTTAAATACAATAGATAATCTAATAATTAGCTGAAATGTATAGTGGGGAAAAAAAGCTTATATACAATGAATGCATTGTGAGGAAGAACAAGAATAAGTGGGATTCCATCGTAACCAATGTCCTGTTTGATATTTTCGCCAAACTGACATAAAAAAAATCTCGCCAAACCCAGTATTGTCGGGTTGCGTGTTATTTATTTTAAACTATTAAAAAGATCATTCGTTTATATAAAATATTATAGTTACTTACAGACGTAAAAATAGCCACCTCTCTCATGGATGACTCTTTAGAACAACAAAAAATAAAAAGTCAGTTGCCATGCAAGGAAAACAACTTAAATATTAAAAGAGAAGTGCGTGCCGATAAACAAACCATGGACGCAACACCCAGTGCTTGTATCGCTTTGAGCATTTTATTTATGGATAATATCATTGTTTTATATACCATTTACTTCTTCTTGTATATAAAAATAGGTAAGTGTCTTTCTTGCGCAGAAAAAGTTGTATAAATCTTTAAAAAATAACCCCCATTGTACCAATTAGTTGTCGAATTAAGAAAAAAAAAATCAATGTCCAATTCCTGTATTGCTCCCAGGTATTCATACGTATTCCAAATTTCAAAGCTCTACAGCAGGAAATTTGGTGAAAAATGAGCACAGATGTCACATAATTGGCGTGAAAATGGGATTATTTTGTCCGAAATAGTAACCCGGCTAATATTGTTTTTTCCTAATAAAATGCTTATTTATATTCATTTTTTTAATTATATAAATTATTATTTTTCTATAGTTATTAATTATATATTTTTTTATTTACTGTAAGTTCCTTTTGAAAATAATAGTAAATAATTTAAAATGTATATGCAAGCGTTATTCCACAACGACGTTTTCGCCAAATGGGCTTTACAAAATATTGCGCCAAATCTGGTGCATCTATGACAAACGTGACGAAAAATAAGTGACAAGAATTGACTTCCACACGCAAACAAAATGTAAGTTAAAACGAAACATGCACTAAAAATAAATAAAAAAAGAAAATGATGTCATAAAAAATAATATTTTATTAAAACACGTAATTGTTTCTAATTTTCACACGCGAAGTATAAAAAAATCTTTTAGTGATTAAAAAATGCTATTAAGAGATTACCACAAAAGCTCAAAATCAAAGTATTTTTTTTTAAAGTAACAGATTTATTTTCCTAGTTGATTAATTTTTAAAATGTTTCATTGATCATCAGTATTACTGCGTGCGTATTTTTATTATTATTTTTTTTTATAATTACTCCATGTACTCTAATTAGGTTGTCGACCGAAAACACCAGCCAGTGAAAAATGACGCACACCAAATTTAACAACCCCTCTCCTAATTAGTCGAAGCATAGCATAACCCCCCCCCTCTTTGATTTTCAATAGATTGATTGAAAGATATGTTTTTCTTTTTTGGCAGCATACCGAGCCTGTGTTTTTTTACCTTGAGCTTTTTTTTTCTTTCTAAAATATTCTGAGATATGTTCTAAACTCTTCTACTTGTACATTATTGTTTCTTTAGATTTGTCAGTTAGTTTTGCCCTCCATGTTTTTTTATATTCATTGTTTAATATTCTTTTTTGTTGAATCTTCATTTCTTTTGTTATTTCCTCAGAAGAAACGGTTTCATTAAAAAGTGGAAAAGTATTTGTTTCATCTGTGGATGTTACACCAGATATTTCTAAAGGCAAAACATGAAATAAGTTTCTTGTTTTGTTTTTTTTCTTATTTACATGTACCTGAAGCTTTGGATCTTCCGAAGGTTCAATATGATCACTGATTTTAATACGTTCAATTGTTTTATTTTGAAATTTTTGTTTCTCCATCCATCTCTTTTGACGTTCATTGCATAATCTTCTTTTTCTATGAATCTCTGTTTCATCCATTTTAAATACAGTAGATAATCTAATAATTAGCTGAAATGTATAGTGGGAAAAAAAACTTATATACAATGGATGCATTGTGAGGAAGAACAAGAATAAGCAGGATTCAATGGTAACCAATGTCCTGTTTGATATTTTCGCCAAACTGACATAAAAAAAATCTCGCCAAACCCAGTGCTTATATCGCTTTGAGCATTCTATATACGGATAATATCATTGTTTTACATACCATTTACTTCTTCTTGTATACAAAAATAGGTAAGTGTCTTTCTTGCGCAGAAAAAGTTGTATAAATCTTTAAAAAATAACCCTCATTTTACCAATTAGGTGTCGAATTAAAAAAAATCAATGTCCAATTCCAGTATTGCTCCCAGGTATTCATACGCATTCCAAATTTCAAAGATCTACAACAGGAAATTTGGTGAAAAATGAGCACAAATGTCACATAATTGGCGTGAAAGTGGCATTATTTTGTCCGAAATAGTAGCCTGGGTAATATTGTTTTTTTACTAATAAAATGTTTATTTATATTCATTTTTTTTATTATATAAGTTATTATTTTTCTAAAGTTATTAATTATATATTTTTTTATATACTGTAAGTTCCTTTTGAAAATAATAGAAAATAATTAAAAATGTATATGCAAGCGTTATACCACAAAGACATTTTCGCCAAATGGACTTTAGAAAATATTGCGGCAAATCTGGTGCACCTATGAAAAACGTGAACACACAAGACATCCATACAATGAATAAGCAGTTGCAGACCTTTCAAATGATATGTCACATGACTGGTTTTGTAAAGAAATAAAAAATGTTCACCCCCCTCGGGGGCAGAGAGGGGTGGTGACGCACAAGACATCCATAATATGAATTAGCAGTTGCAGACCTTTCAAATGATGTGTCACACAATTGGTGTTGCAAAGAAATTAAAAATGTGCTCCCCTGTGGGGCAGAGTGGGTGGTGACACACAAGACATGCATAATATGAATAAGCAGTTACAGATCTTTCAAATGATGTGTCACACGACTGGTGTTCTAAAGAATCAAAAATGTGCCCCCCCTGGGAGGCAGAGTGGCTGGTGACTCACAACACATCCATAATATGAATAAACAGTTGCAGACCTTTAAAATGATATGTCACATAATTGGTGTTGCAAAGAAATTAAAAAGTGCCCCCCGGGGGGCAGAGTGGGGTGGTGACACACAAGACTTCCATAATATGAATAAGCAGTTGCAGACCTTTCAAATGATGTGTCACACAATTGATGTTGTAAAGAAATTTAAAATGTGCCTCCCTGGGGGGGACAGAATGGGGAGACACAAAATACATCCATAATATGAATAAGCATTTGCAAACCTTACAAATTATGTGTCATACGACTGATGTTGTAAAGAAACTAAAAATGTGCCACCCCTGGGGGGGCAGAGGGGAGGATGACACACAATACATCCATAATATGAATAAGCAGTTGCAGAACTTTCAAATGAAGTGTCTCACGACTGGTGTTGTAAAGAAATTAAAAATGTGCCCCCCCTGGGGGTGCAGACTGGGGGATGACACACAAGACATCCATAATATGAATAAGCAGTTGCAGACCTTTCAAATGATGTGTCATACGACTGGTGTTGTAAAGAAATTAAAAATGTGCCCCCCTGGGGGTGCAGACTGGGAGATGACACACAAGACATCCATAATATGAATAAGCAGTTGCAGACCTTTCAAATGATGTGTCATACGACTGGTGTTGTAAAGAAATTAAAAATGTGCCCCCCCTGGGGGTGCAGACTGGGGGATGACACACAAGACATCCATAATATGAATAAGCAGTTGCAGACCTTTCAAATGATGTGTCATACGACTGGTGTTGTAAAGAAATTAAAAATGTGCCCCCCCTGGGGGTGCAGACTGGGAGATGACACACAAGACATCCATAATATGAATAAGCAGTTGCTGACTTTTCAAATGATGTGTCATCCGACTGGTGATGTAAAGAAATTAAAAATGTGCCCCCTGGGGGGACACAGTAGGAGGGGAAACACAAGACATCCAAAACATGAATAAGCAGTTGCATACCTTTCAAATGATGTGTCATACGACTGGTGTTGTAAAGAAATTAATGTAAAATGTGTAACAGTAAAATGTGAAATAGTAAAATGTGCCCCCCCAGGGGGGCAGGGGGTGTGAAACACAAGACATCCATAATATGATTAAGCAGTGGCAGACCTTTCAAATGATGCGTCACACGACTGGTGTTGTAAAGAAATTAAAAATGTCTTCCCCTGGGAGGTAGAGTGGGAGGTGACACACAAGACATCCATAATATTAATAAGCAGTTGCAGACCTCTCAAATGATGTGTCACACGATTGGTGTTGTAAAGAAATTAAAAATGCCCCCCCCCTGGCGGGGAAGAGCGCGGGGGTGTGACACACAAGACATCCATAATATGAATAAGCAGTTGCAGACCTTTAAAATGATATGTCACATAATTGGTGTTGCAAAGAAATTAAAAAGTACCCCCCGGGGGGCAGAGTGGGGTGGTGACACACAAGACATCCATAATATGAATAAGCAGTTGCAGACCTTTCAAATGATGTGTCATACGACTGGTGTTGTAAAGAAATTAAAAATGTGCCCCCCCTGGGGGTGCAGACTGGGAGATGACACACAAGACATCCATAATATGAATAAGCAGTTGCTGACTTTTCAAATGATGTGTCATCCGACTGGTGATGTAAAGAAATTAAAAATGTGACCCCTGGGGGGACACAGTAGGAGGGGAAACACAAGACATCCAAAACATGAATAAGCAGTTGCATACCTTTCAAATGATGTGTCATACGACTGGTGTTGTAAAGAAATTAATGTAAAATGTGTAACAGTAAAATGTGAAATAGTAAAATGTGCCCCCCCAGGAGGGCAGGGGGTGTGAAACACAAGACATCCATAATATGATTAAGCAGTTGCAGACCTTTCAAATGATGCGTCACACGACTGGTGTTGTAAAGAAATTAAAAATGTCTTCCCCTGGGGGGGTAGAGTGGGAGGTGACACACAAGACATCCATAATATTAATAAGCAGTTGCAGACCTTTCAAATGATGTGTCACACGACTGGTGATGTAAAGAAATTAAAAATGTGCCCCCTGGGGGGGACACAGTAGGGGGGGAAACACAAGACATCCAAAACATGAATAAGCAGTTGCAGACCTTTCAAATGATGTGTCACACGACTGGTGTTGTAAAGAAATTTAAAATGTGCACCCCTCTGGGGGGTAGAGTGGAGGGTGACACGCAAGACACCCATAATATGAAGAAGCATTTGCAGAACTTTCAAATGATGTGTCACACGACTGGTGTTGTAAAGAAATTAAAAATGTGCCCCCCTGGGGGTCAGAGTGGGGGATGACACACAACACATCCATAATATGAATAAGATGTTGCAGACCTTTCAAATGATGTGTCACACAACTGGTGTTGTAAAGAAATTAAAAATGTGACCCCCTGGGGGGCAGAGGGGAGGTGACACACAAGACATCCATAAAATGAATAAACAGTTGCAGACCTTTCCAATGATGTGTCACACAATTGGTGTTGTAAAGAAATTAAAAATGTGCCCCCCTGGGGGGCAGAGTGGGGGATGACACACAACACATCCATAATATGAATAAGCAGTTGCAGACCTTTCAAATGATGTGTCACACAACTGGTGTTGTAAAGAAATTAAAAATGTGACCCCCTGGGGAGAGCAGAGTGTGGGGGTGACACACAAGACATCCATAATATGAATTAGCAGTTGCAGACCTTTCAAATCTTGTGTAACACGACTGGTGTTGTAAAGAAATTAAAAATGTGTCCCCCCTGGGGAGCAGAATGGGGGATAACACACAAGACATCCTTTAAATGAATAAGCAGTTGCAAACCTCTCAAATGATGTATCAAACGACTGATGTTGTAAATAAATTAAAAATTTGGCGAAATATTACAGTTATCGCCAAATTGGCGTCACTTTTGACAACTAATTTTGGTCGCCAAATTTGGCGATATATCGCCAAGTTGGCGACAAACTTGGCGATTGTTGGCGATGGTAACCTTTCCTCTCTTCATGGTAACCCATATGGCGATGCGCAGACGGAGCCCTTTCCTGATTGGTCTATTCGACTCATGGAAGGAGTGGACAACCCGGATTCGTTACTTCCGGAAATCTTCCACATCAGCATCATTCCAGGAGTCATTCCTTTTAAGGCTAGTTTTTTTTTTACTATAGAAGGATTTTGTGTCCAATTTCATAAAATATTTAAATATTGAGATTAAATGTCTGTACTATACAAGCAAATTGCAATGAAGAAAAAAAAATGGCGTGATCAATGGCTTATTCTTGTTCCGGGCAACGCCGGGCGGATCAGCTAGTATACACATAAACAGGGGTGGGGAAATACATCATTTGCTCGCCAGTGGCGAGTGGATTTTCTCATAAGGCGAGTGCATTTTTAGTTTTTGAAAAACTGTAGGTAAGAGGCACATTATCACTATCCCTGCATAACAGCTAATCCTTATAACATCGCATTCAGGTCAGACAAGGTCACAAGAGTCACAGTCACTACGGCAAAACAAAAAATAAGAAATTCCATACGTCTCTTTTATGAGTCTCAAATGACTATTATAAGTGACTCCACTGACAGGGGATTGTGACTGTTGCTTTGTGGCGGGCCACCAGGTGACTTTACAATATCGTTTCATTGAGACTCTCATATGATCTCTCATATGGAGACTCCGTTTCAAAGTCATTGTGAACATTGCATTACGATAAATCACCAAATAATGTCACATTAAATTCTCATGGTGACTTTCTGTCGCAAGACTTTATCAAATGGTGATTGAGACCCAACTGTGAACTAACCACTGTGAAAAGTGGTGAAAAGTCACCATGTGATTTTAATGAGACATTATTTGATACGAATTGATTATTTCCAGCTGAGCGAAAAATTGCCCAGGCCGGGAATCGAACCCGGATACTTGGCTTACAAGGCCAATGCTTTACCTGTTAAGGTATCTGGGTGATAGCCGGCTGGGATTTTTCGCTCAGCTAGAAATAATCAATTTGTATCAAAGCCGGCTATCGGCCAGATAGCTTAACAGGTAAAGCATTGGCCTTGTAAGCCAAGTATCCGGGTTCGATTCCCGGCCTGGGCAATTTTTCGCTCAGCTGGAAACAATCAATTTTTATGATAACTTTACCAATCAGTTTGATTTTGTTAAAAATAAATATTATTTGATCATTTATCATAATGCAACGTTCACAATGACTTTGAAACGGAGTCTCCATATGAGAGATCATATGCGAGTCTCAATGAAACGATATTGTAAAGTCACCTGGTGACCCGCCACAAAGCAGCAGTCACAATCTCCTGTCAGTGGAGTCACTTATAATAGTCATTTGAGACTCATAAGAGAGA
The DNA here is from genome assembly GCA_964019185.1 of Maratus speculifer. Taxonomy (NCBI): domain Eukaryota; kingdom Metazoa; phylum Arthropoda; class Arachnida; order Araneae; family Salticidae; genus Maratus; species Maratus speculifer. The sequence continues at coordinate 291,253,447 of OZ025290.1, forward strand.
CTTATGGAATTTCCTATTTTTAACCATTTGAAAAATGGTTGTTGTTTTCGGGAGAATGGACCCGATGATGTTACCACTTTTGAATGATGTTACCACTTTTGAATGATGTGGTCACTTTTGAATTTAAATTAATTTCTTTACTTTTAGAAGAGTTTTTATTTGAATTTAAATTAAATTCTTTACTTTTAGAAGAATTTTTATTTGAATAGTAAATTAAAATGGTTAAAATCATTGTAATAAAGGAGAAAACTAACAAATTTAAAAATGGGTAGACGGAAATTAACAGATACGGAAAAAGCCGAAGCCAAAGAAATGAATGAACGTGAATATCGCATTCAATGATATTAAACACAGTCAACATGTATAAGTTGCTTATTAGTTTGGCGATTCGTATCATTTGGCGAAATTGGTCGACGGGATAACTGAGTAATACTGTATTTGGTTTGGCGCAAAAACGTCTTTCAATGCAGAAAATGATAAAATCAAAAGATTATTGAGCCGCTGAAAACCAATTACGTGTTGAAAGGCGATCACGAAAAAGGAAGCAATTTAATGCCGAACCGATTAATTGTAAAACATCATGTCGCCAGGGCGACCAATCCACTAGCCATGGCGTTTTACTATCGGTCGGTTCTAACCAGGAAAATTTGAGTGCCAATAGTGATTCTAACAAGCCGGAAAATGTTATAGCTATTACTCTTGATTTTCCACCACCTAAAAAGAAAACTAAAAAGCAATCGGCTTGGGAAAAACTGGGAAAAAACTTTTTTGATTCGATGTCTGATGGACCCATTCACAGATGCATCTGCTGCGATCGATTTTGGTTTAAAACCTCCATCACCAAAATTCTGCTCTGTAAAATCAAACAATATATGCCAAAGTCTTACAAGTATAACAGTATATGCCAAAGCTGTATTTTAATAATGATTACTTTTGCACCAACAATGTTAAATAGTTTGAAATGTTTCTTTCGTCGCCAACTTTTATGCTTGGCGACAATAGAGTGATATAACTTAAACGAACCGTACCTTCAAATTGCAGCATGTATAAAGTCATTTATAGCAGTGGCACGGATAATACACAATAAAACAACTGGTATTTAGCTTAAAATGATAGATGAATGTATCGAGTGAAACATTTTTCAAATGGTTGGGGTAATTTCTTAAATTACAATTATTTTTTTTTTTGCGCATTTGTGTGCAAAAGGAAAAAAACACAATTTGTGCATATGAGAAAAAAAGAATAAGAAAAGGTGTTTTCTTCAAAGAAAATCATTTTCAGTATAGGGAATGATTTCCACGGGCGGCCAGCAACGTTGAACACCTTTGAGGCATGGACTCAATGAGGCTATTGATGACGAGTTGGGGTATTCTGCCCCACTCTTCCAGAAGAGCTCTTTCCAGTTCTTGGAGAGTTGTTGGCGGCCAGAACCTCGTCTTCCTAGAGCGTCCCAAACGTGCTCGATTGGATTCATGTCTGGAGAACACGCTGGCCATTCCATTCGAACGATTCCTTCCTCGAAAAGGAAATCCTCCTCCAGGTTTGCACGTTGTGGCCTGCAGTTATCGTTCATTAAAAAGAAGTTATCTCCGATTGCTGCAGCGTAAGGGACTACAATAGGTCTGAAGATCTCATCCCTATATCGGCGACCAGTCAGAGCTCCATCTCGAATGATGTAGAGGTCAGTGCGCCCGTCAATGGAGATGCCACCATTCACCAACACTCCTCCACCGCCAAATCTGACACTTTCGTGCGCGAACGCAGGATTATTCATACTGCCACGGTCCCTCCAGATGAAAATACGCCTATTATCCGGATGCACAGAAAAACGGGACTCGTCAGAAAACAGAATATTGCTCCATTCATTTCTCCTCCAGTTGACATGCTCGGTTGCCCACTCCCTGCGGTCGCGACGATGCCTTGGTGTTAATCTAACACATACCATCGGTCGGCTAGCATACAGACCTACAGCATGGAGCCGGTTTCGGACAGTCTGAGTTGAAATTGTGGTGCCTGTAGCCGAACGAAGGTGTTGTTGGAGAAGAGTAGCGTTCATGTTTCGGTGTCTCCGAGCTGTTAACGCTAAATACCGATCTTCATCGGGCGTTGTTGCCCGTCTACGACCTTGCCCTGGTCTTCGGCCTGCACATCCACTCTCCAAAAAACGGTTCCAGACCCTGGACACTTTGTGACACTCCAACGGCTTGCGCTACTTCGGCTTGAGTTTGGCCCCTTTCTAACCTACCAACAATTCTCCAAGCTTCTGAATCTGTCAAATGACTTCGCTGAGACATCGTACTCATCGAAACAAAGCAATCACTGAATGCCGATCATCATTGTCTTCATTCCCTTTTATCCAATTGAAAGTCAAATTTCATTCGCTGCCGCTGAAGCGACGTTTTTGACGTCGAACTCAAAATTTGCATACTCCACAGTTTGAAAACCAGAAAAATTTGCATTTGTGATTTTCTTCTTCTATTTTCGGCAAAAAAAATTTCGTTTATATCTTTATTTTACATAAAACTTCGAATATCCTTTAATTGTTTTGAGCAATGTATATTAATAAATTGTTTATTTACTTTCAATTTCTTTTTAGAAATTCTATAAATTGTTTTGTGCTATAGTTACTTTTTTATTTATTGATATTTTCTTTTTAAAATAACGAAAATAATTTTTTTAAATGTACATTTCTTCGCTATTATAAAACGAGGATTTTGCCGCATTGGTATTGGAAGGAAATCTTGCAAGTCCGGGGGGGGGGGTATATATTGTTTGTGCCGGAGTTTTTTGTGAAATATGATATTTTCAAATGTAAATTGAGTGCTACTTGATTAACACGTCGGCCAATTTCTCCAAACTATTCAAATTTACATAAATTCATTTTAAATAACAAAAGAACAATTTACATAAATAAAAAAAATCCCTGTCGGCTGGGCCTATAGGCGGAGGTAGATTTCGAAGAGTGCTCATTTCAACAACAAAAATATACATATATGATTAGAGATAAACCCAGTTTAATAACTTCATTTGGCCGTTAATGAAAAATTATTAATTTCATTTTTCTGCAAAAATTGGTTTTATCAGAATCATCTTAAGAAAAATTCAGCTCAAATGCCCATTATGACAACATATTTTGAAATAGATTCTAAATTTATTAAAAAATCGACCAAAACAGTACATTATACAGTTCCTAAATAACAAAAAACTGACAGTTGAAAGCATTTGAGAAAAAAATTGAATTTAAAAATGAGTCATAAAATAACCGATTTGTTGTTTGAATACATCCTTAATTCTTTACTCATGATTGCCTCGGAAAATTTTGTGCGAAATACTCATTTTGACAGCATTTTAAAAAATATATTCTATCTTTATCAAAAAACTGGCCAATGCGTCACAGTATATAGTTCCTAAATAAGAGGATCGGTAAATTGGATGCATTTGAGAGCGAAAATGGATTTTAAAACGAGTCATAAAAAACGCAATTTGCTATGTGAAAACTTCCTTAAATTTTCAAATCTCGAAGACTTCGGGAAATTCTGTTCAAAATACCCTTTTTGGTAGCTTTTTTCAAAATATATTCTGTCTTTATCAAAAAACCGATCAATGCATCACATTATATCGTTCCTAAATAAGAGGATCTGTAAATTGGATGCATTTGAGAGCAAAAATGGATTTAAAAACGAGTCAGAAAAAAACGCAATTTCTTATTTGAACGTTTCCTTAAATTTTTTGTCACGATGATTTCTGAAAATTCTGTTCAAAATACCCTTTTTGGTAGCCTTTTTTGAACTATATTCCGTCTTTATCAAAAAACTGACCAATGCATCACATTACATAGTTTCTAAATAAGAGGATCTGTAAATTGGATGCGTTTGAGAACAAAAATGGATTTAAAAATAAGTCAGAAAAAACGCAATTTTTCTTATTTGAATACTTTCTTCAATTTTCAGTCCCGAAGAATTTTGGAAATTCTGTTCAAAATACCCTTTTTGGTAACCTTTTTTGAAATATATTCTGTCTTTATCAGAAAATTGACCAATGCGTCACTTTATACAGTTTCTAAATAAGAGGATCTACCATTTGGATGCGTTTAAAATCAAAAATGAATTTAAAAATGAGTCAGAATATAAGCCGTTTGGATTTGAGGTTTTTTTCTCCAACTCCTATTTTTGTTTAATTTCTTTTTGCTATACGAATTGGTCCTATGAAAAAATTGTCAATATAAAAGTTGCAGATATTTTTGAGAAGATGTAAAATAAATTTAATCAGATTTGATATCTTAAAAATTGACGGAGTTATGAATTTTTCTCTTTTTTCAGCGCCCTTTTTCTTTTCGTTTTTAATTTTTTTCATCGGTAAAAGTTGATCCTATCAAAAACTTGTAAATACGAAAGTTTTAGATAATTTTAAGAACATTTATAAAAAAATTATTTGGACTTGATATCTTGAAAATTGACGAAGTTATGAATTTTTTTCTCTCAAAATCCCTGTTTTATTCGCCCCTTGAGCCCACTTCTAAATTTATCAAAAATCTGTAATGTATATAATTTTGGCCCATTTTTAAGAAGTAATATAAACTTTAAACCGATTCGATATCTTCTTTAATTAAAAAGTTATGGCGTTTTTTCGGTTTTCACAAAAACGCCCCTATTCCGAACCCCTTGGTCAGATTTTGCCCATTAACGAACTCAGCCAAGATTTTATCCCCATTGATTTTATGTACCAGTTTGGTGGATATTGGTGAAGAATTATAGAAGTTATCGTGTCCATAAAAAAGTGAGATATATACAGGGTGAGCAAAAAGTCCGTAAAATCTTTAAAAATTCATAAAAACCGAAAAAATAACCGAAATGAAAAACGGTTTGCAGGGTTAGTATCTATAGGTCACGAGGATTTTTTTAAGACAGAAATAAAAAATAATTCAAAAAAAGCCGACAGATGGCGCTGGTACTTGCGATTTCCGCGGAAATATGCAAATGAATCGGTTATAAGACCTTGCGCTCCTAATCCACAACTAGTTCACCGTTGGGAGCCGTGAACTTGATCAAGGATGCTCACTGCGAAGGACAAATCTTTGTTGGTGAAGTTATTTTACATGAACAAGGAATCAGCGACTATTGCTTTGCGTAAATTCCGATTTCAAAAGGATTTGAGGACGGGAAAGGGGGCTTTAACAGCGGCAGGCCTCATAAAGCTTGTTCGGCGGTTTGAGGAAACATTCTGTCCTTTATTTGGGTATCTTTCCTTTGATTTGGGTACGTCAGCGCCACCTATTGGCTGTTTTTTGAATTTTTTTTTCATGTCTTAAAAAAATCCCCGTGACCTATAGATACTAACCCTACAAACCGTTTTTCATTTCGGTTATTTCGGTTTTTATGAATTTTTAAAGTTTTTACGGACTTTTTGCTCACCCTGTATATATATAGATAGATAGATAGATAGATAGATAGATAGATTGATATATAAACTGGTGCGATTGCAATAGGTAGTATTTCTTACTAAATCTACCTAATACAAATTAAAAGTGGAATTAAAAATCACTTATGACGTAAAAAATACGTGTATCACGTGTAATATCAATTGCTGTCACACTTACGATCATCGATTATTGGCATTTATTCCTATAATCTGCTATTAATTTTTTTATCGACAAAATAATCAAGTAGTACCGTGCACTGTACAAATTCCGGTTAATATTACAAAAATAGAGCTAAATAACTAAATTAAGGTACAAATGCACACACCCATGTTGTAAGAAAGAGGCACAAATTTCATATATGCACCACGTTGGCGTGATACATTTCTGGCGCCACATTAACAAAAACTTCGTTTTCAAATGACAGATACATTTCTATTTTCTATTTTACTTTCTATTTTACTTTTCTATGTATAGAGCATAACAATTTGTATCATTTTAAAATGCAAATGAAAGTAAATAAATAGTTCATTAATAAATTAAAAACAAAGCTCGATTACCATAAGAGGAATAAAATGTTCATTTTGTTTCAATCACGCCAACGTGATGCGTATATGACATCTGTATCAAAAAAGTAATTTCACACATACAAAAAACATTCACCTTATTTTTCAAAGGAAAACTTTATTTAACTTTATTTATTCTGCTGCACTCCAAAAAACGGAAAACTGTAATATATTTGTCAAGAGCAGATGTACATTACTAAATATAATATAATATTGAGAGAGGATGTATTAAGATTTCCACAGATACCCATATCCTCAAGTTGAGAGGTTTAGAGTTCAAAAACTATCAGATGAAAATGAATCACTTGAAAATTGTTTAAATTCAATGGTCAATCTCTGCGATCATAATGCTCACTATTTTAGAAGTATAGTGAACAGACAATATTTAAATTGTATATAACACAATATTTAAATATTGTGTTACATATATATTATAAAGCAGAAGTTCTGAAACTTCCAAACGGGTGTTTTCAAAAACTACCCGATGGATCTTTTTGCAGATTATATCATTCGATAGGAAATATTTTTGCGGAGGTTTATGATATAAATATACAGGAATAACTCTGATTTTTCATACTAAATTTCGTATTTTTCGGTTATTTTTGACGGAAGGGTTGCAACAACTAATTTTTTGGCGATAATTATATTTCAAAGAAGAAATGAAATGCTTTCTCTAATGGAAAATAATATAAACATTTCGAAAAAAAACCTGTTAATTCATTGATTTAAAATAAATAATGATAAAAAGAAAAAAATCCGTTTAATGCAAAATAATATTATGAAAGGAAAATATTTATCTTTAACGAAAAAAAAAAGAATATTTATAATATTTAAAAAGTAACTCAATGTGAAAGAAAGTTTTGAAGTGAGACAATATTTGGCTATTTATTTCTTTCTAGCCAGATAAAAAGAGAACAACACCTCAAAAATTTCATTAGGTAAAACAAGTATTTTTTTCTTTCTTTTTTAAAAAATATTTTTTAAAACTAATTTTTCCGTTATGTGTTTTACAGAAGAAACTCGCAGAATTAATTTTTCAAAAAAAGGCTCTAATTGTTATTTGTATGTTGTTTGTTCAATTGGGTGTTTCAATCTACTTTTGTCGCCAATCAATGCGATTCTAAAAAAAAAAAATTAAAAAAATTAAAAAAAAATAAAAATAAACACACAAGACGGAGCGATGTTTGCAAGAGTTATTTTCTCTCTCTCTCCCTTTTAATGAGTGAGAGCATTTTTAGGAAAAAATTTTACATTTAACTTAAATACATATATAGCAGTTAATACCACAAAAATGAATAATATTTAAATTTTTGGGTAAATGTCTTTCCACATACATAGATATTGTAAAATAATTTAACTGCAACTTTATTTTTTTTTTTTTTTGGCACAGATATCTCATACGCACTACATTGGTGCGGTTTGTCTCTTACGCCAATACCATATATACATCTGGGTAATTAACTAACGCCAAAGTTTCATTATTTTGCTTGATATGGCAACCCGGATGTTATTGTCTATTTATTAATAAATTGTCTATTTACAATTTTTTTCTTTTTTTTCCAATTATATATAAACTAGCAGTTACCCGTGACTTCGTTCACATAACATTTAAAGAAGAAATAATTGATCAATCAAGCAAAAAATTTCGATGATGAAAAGCATGTGTAATTAACTTTTTATCGCGAATTTATGGTAAAAAAACTTCTGATAATCCGTAGTTGCTAATTTGTTTGCTGGTCAAAATTTTCCTTTCAGCGATTAATACTAATAGATAGAAACATTCTTGAATTCCTTTGTTCAGCCCTGTAGTTTTCCAAGTGCCTTTAATACACGAAAATATCTTTCTAAAATTTAGTTCAAACAAAAATATTTCTTATTACTACCTAAATTACATTTTCAGAAATTATCATCCGAAGACAACCTTGTATCCATTTCTTTGCGGGACCCTGTATATCATTTTATATATATACCACAAACATTTCTTAGTTTACTAAATGCAGTTCAAAATAAAAATGCATATTTTATTTAAAAACCACCTTTAAGTAAATTACGCTCATATTCAGTAACCTTTCCGAGATCTTTTGTATAACCCTGTATATCTAAATTTAACTATTTATACTATTACCATTTATACTCTCCATTTAATATGCATACATTTAGCGAAACTTAAAAGCACATATCATAATTCAAAATGCATTTCATCCATGCAACAGTCATCATCCATGATATACAGTACTTCGGATAGAATATATAATATTTGAAATCTTTTGTGTGTCCCTGTAAATGCTATGCACTTCGTTTTATGCATGAAATAACTTACATTAAGCCTCAGCAACATATATCAATTTGATTATACATGAAATCGTTTACCATAATTAAAATATGTCGGAAACTGTTCCTCCCTTTATTCCTATGCAATGGAATTCTTCTGTCTGACCCTGTAAATGAATAGTAAGTGCCCTTTTCACTACATACTTTACAAAATGCATATTTTAGTGCACTTTGTAAATGCATATAAATTTGAATATGTTCTACAGGCTGTAACATCGTTAAATTTAATTAAAACGATTTTTCCCCATAATGCCGTAACATAAGGAAATTTTTTGACTATCCCTGTAAATAAACTAATCATGGTAGTAACTTCATTTTCAATAGGTATTCGTGCTAGGTAAACGTTAATAATGTCCGAAAATTTCATGGAAATCGGAGTATATTTACAAAAGTTGGAAAGCGACCAGACAGACGGACAAACCGAAAGCATATTAACTTTTCAACTTTGTTCGAAAGTGTTAAAAAATCGAGCCAAAAATATATTAATCAGTGATTTTATTTTCCACCTTTTCCCCACAAAAAATTTCTTCCATTGATAATTATGAGTTGTGAATAAAAATATTCATTTGTATGTAACTTATAACTTATTAATTAGTCCTTCTATAGTAAAAAAAAACTAGCCTTAAAAGGAATGACTCCTGGAATGATGCTGATGTGGAAGATTTCCGGAACTAACGAATCCGGGTTGTCCACTCCTTCCATGAGTCGAATAGACCAATCAGGAAAGGGCTCCGTCTATGCATCGCCGTATGGGTTACCATAAAGAGAGGAAAGGTTACCATCGCCAACAATCGCCAAGTTTGTCGCCAACTTGGCGATATATCGCCAAATTTGGCGACCAAAATTAGTTGTCAAAAGTGACGCCAACTTGGCGATAACTGTAATATTTCGCCAAATTTTTAATTTCTTTACAACACCAGTCGTTTAATACATCATTTGAGAGGTTTGCAATTGCTTATTCATATAATGGATGTCTTGTGTGTTATCCCCCACACTCTGCTCTCCCCAGGGGGGACGCATTTTTAATTTCTTTGCAACACCAGTCGTGTTACACAACTTTTGAAAGGTCTGCAACTGCTTATTCATATTATGGATGTCTTGTGTGTCACCCCCCACACTCTGCTCTCCCCAGGGGGGTCACATTTTTAATTTCTTTACAACACAAGTTGTGTGACACATCATTTGAAAGGTCTGCAACTGCTTATTCATATTATGGATGTGTTGTGTGTCATCCCCCACTCTGCCCCCCAGGGGGGCACATTTTTAATTTCTTTACAACACCAATTGTGTGACACATCATTTGAAAGGTCTGCAATTGCTTATTCATATAATGGATGTCTTGTGTGTTATCCCCCACACTCTGCTCTCCCCAGGGGGGACGCATTTTTAATTTCTTTACAACACCAATTGTGTGACACATCCTTTGAAAGGTCTGCAACTGTTTATTTATTTTATGGATGTCTTGTGTGTCACCCCCACTCTGCCCCCCAGGGGGGCACATTTTTAATTTCTTTACAACACCAGTCGTGTGACATATCATTTGAAAGGTCTGCAACTGCTTATTCATACCATGGGGAATTGGCGAGCGCAGCAAGCAGGGATAGCCAATAATTTGGAATCGCGAAGCGATTACGCGGGGGGTTGGCGAGCATAGCGAGCAGGGGGGCGGGGCCCCCCTAGTATAAGTAAAAAATATTTCTGATTCATTTTAAATATGACATTATTTATCTCGCTCCATTAGCTACTGATTTTCATATCCCTTATATTTTTAACGACTGCTATAAAGTACCTGTTTTATTTCAACTATGACGTCACATTTTCATGAGTGAACCATTTTATTAAAAATATAATTCTTTTTCATTCTTTTTACTTTTAATTTATGTCACCATATTTTACACAAAAATTCCCATTAACTAAACAAATATCCTTGGATGTATAAAGGATGTATTAAGATTTCCACAGATACCCATATCCTCAAGTTGAGAGGTTTAGAGTTCAAAAACTATCAGATGAAAATGAATCACTTGAAAATTGTTTAAATTCAATGGTCAATCTCTGCGATCATAATGCTCACTATTTTAGAAGTATAGTGAACAGACAATATTTAAATTGCTCTTTTCATAATTGCCTCATTTAGCTATCAAACTCTACAATAAATTGTCAACTGAAATATTTTTTTCTTAAAAGCCCGAATTTTATCGAATGCATAAGCTGATACAACAACGTAATATTTTATTATTATTTTTAACTAGCAGCCTTCGCCCGCTACGCTGGTCAGTTTTTCTAAAGAAACTTAGAATCAAACTAAATCTTTATATCATATTAACTTTTTGTGCGTTTATTAATTCGAAATCCAGAGTTCCTTTTACATATATAGATTGAAAATTTCAGGTTTTTGCGCCGAAGACATCGCCAAAATAGGAAAATGTGAAGTATGGAACTACTGGATTTAAAAGAATTTGCTTAGTACCATTCGATTCATCATGAAAAAATACACTAAAATATGTTATCAGTTGAAAAAGAACTGCAAAATCCAATTTTTAAGGAATTTTTTTAAAGCTCGTTCTTTTTTTTACCCTCTTAGAGGTGGAATTTTCGAAAATCCCTTCTTAGCGGCACTCGTCGTTATAGGAAGTATTTTTACCCATATTTTCAAGATTTTTGGTTCGGTAGATTTTTTTGTTCTGTGATTAATACGAAATTCAGACTTTCTTATATATATATAGATTTGTGACTCTTTCTTATAACATGGGTGTGTGCATTTGCACCTAAATTTAGTTATTTAGCTCTATTTTTGAAATATTAACTGGACTTTGTACAATGTACGGTACTACTTGATTATTCTGTCGAGAAAAAAATTAATACCAGATTATAGGAATAAATGTCAATAATCGATGATCGTAAGTATGATAGCAATTGATATTACACGTGATACACATATTTTTTACGTCATAAGTGCTTTTTAATTCGACTTTTAATTCGTATTTTTTATTTGTTTATTGTTCTTTCGTTATTTAAAAGGACTTTGTGTAAATTTGAATAGTTTGGAGAAACTGGACGACGTGTTAATCAAGTAGCATTCAATTTACATTTGAAAATATCATATTTCACAAAAAACTCCGGCACAAACTCGGTTTGGCAAGATTTCCTTCCAATACCAATGCGGCAAAATCCTCGTTTTAGAATAGCGAAGAAATGTGCATTTTAAAAAATTATTTTCGTTATTTTAAAACGAAAATATTAATAAATTTTAAAAAGTTGCTATTGCACAAAACAATTTATAGATTTTCTAAAAAGAAATTGAAAGTAAATAAACAATTTATTAATACAGAAACAACTATTGCTGGGTTACCATATCAGGCAAAATAACAACGTTTTGGTGATAGTCAGATACCTCAGTGTGTATATAATATCTGTGCCAAACATGTTTGGAAAAAACAATAATCGTTATTTATACAGCATGTTTAAATACTGTAGTATAGTGAAAAAAATGTATACATGACATACGCAACACATCGGCGCGTTTTTTTTTTTCTTCTGATGCCGATTCGGAGAAAATTAATTTTGTTTTCAAATACCAGTTACATATATAGTTTACAATTATTTTCTGTTATTTTAAATAGAAAATAACAACAAATTTTAAAACAAAACTATTTATATCCTTTAAAAAATAAAATAAAATAACATAAAAATTTATTAATAAATAAACAACAGCCAGGTTACCAAGTGAGACATAAAATCGCCATTTCATTGCAGTCGCGCAAATGTGGCGCATGTATGACAAATGTGCCTAGATTAAAATAATCCTTACTAATATTATAAATCGGAAAGTGAGTTTGTTTGTTTGTTTGTTTGTTTGTTTGTTCCGCTTTCACGCCGTAACTACTGAACCGATTGCTTTGAAATTTTGCAGACGTAAAGTTAGAAGTCCGGATTAAATAATAGGGTAATTTTTATTTATTTTATTCAAATATTTTCCTTAATAATTCAAAGTTTAATTATTTTTCATACAAAATCAATAGGCATTTTTCAGATAAAATTTAACCATTTTCCTTTCCTCTTGCCAAGAAAATAAACAAGTTGGAAATTGCACGTGAAGCGTAGCAAATTAGGTGCGTTCGAACGATAACGAAGTTTTAAAAATATTACTTTCATATATCAATCTCATAACATTGTAAATAGTGAATTACAATTAAAACGCTCATCAAACAATGTTCTCCCTATAACATTATGTAATGGAATACTTTTGTGTGGCCTTGTAAATCAATAACAAATGTTCTTTGCACCACAAATTATGTAAGATGTATAGTATAATATGTACTTTATAGTTGCATATAAATTTTATTAAGTTCGCATGAGTGTAACACGATTAAAATGCATTTGAAACATTTTTTCCCATTGACCGTAATGTAATGGAATACTTTTGATTTTCCCTGTAATTGATCTATGCATCCGATTTTCATAAAATTTGAAATAACTCGAAAAAATTATGTAATAATTATGTGTTTTAAATTTCAAACGTATAGAATATATTTGAAACTTTTTCCCCATTGACCATAATGTAATTGAATACTTTTGATTGTCCCTGTAATTGATCTATGCACACGATTATCAAAAAATTTGAAATAACACGACAGAATTATGTAATAATTGCGTATTTTAAATTTCAAACGATTAAAATGCATTTGAAACTTTTTTCCCCATTGACCGTAATGTAATGGAATACTTTTGATCGTCCCTGTAATTGATCTATCCATCCGATTCTCATAAAATTTGAAATGACTCGACAAAATTATGTAATAATTATGTATTTTAAATTTCAAACGATTCGGTTGGGTAGTTTTTGCGTTGTTATATGCGGACAGACGGACGGACGGACAGACGGACGGACGGACAGACGGACGGACAGACGGACGGACTGAACGATCACTATAGGTGCTACGTATTATATAATTACGAACGCACCTAAAAATTGGAATAATAATTTTTCAGCGGCAATGAATTTTTAATAGAAAACTTCCACGCGAAAAACTATAATAAAATAATTTAAAAGAAAATAAATATGACGTCATGTTTGAAATAAAAATAAAAGGTGTATTTTTTATAATACATTTAACAAGGATATTTGTTTAGTTAATGGGAATTTTTGTGTAAAATATGGTGACATAAATTAAAAGTAAAAAGAATGAAAAAGAATTATATTTTTAATAAAATGGTTCACTCATGAAAATGTGACGTCATAGTTGAAATAAAACAGGTACTTTATAGCAGTCGTTAAAAATATAAGGGATATGAAAATCAGTAGCTAATGGAGCGAGATAAATAATGTCATATTTAAAATGAATCAGAAATATTTTTTACTTATACTAATTAATAAGTTATAAGTTACATACAAATGAATATTTTTATTCACAACTCATAATTATCAATGGAAGAAATTTTTTGTGGGGAAAAGGTGGAAAATAAAATCACTGATTAATATATTTTTGGCTCGATTTTTTAACACTTTCGAACAAAGTTGAAAAGTTATTATGCTTTCAGTTTGTCCGTCTGTCTGGTCGCTTTCCAACTTTTGTAAATATACTCCGATTTCCATGAAATTTTCGGACATTATTAACGTTTACCTAGCACGAATACCTATTGAAAATGAAGTTTCTACCATGATTAGTTTATTTACAGGGATAGTCAAAAAATATCCTTATATTACGGCATTATGGGGAAAAATCGTTTTAATTAAATTTAACGATGTTACAGCCTGTAGAACATATTCAAATTTATATGCATTTACAAAGTGCACTAAAATATGCATTTTGTAAAGTATGTAGTGAAAAGGGCACTTACTATTCATTTACAGGGTCAGACAGAAGAATTCCATTGCATAGGAATAAAGGGAGGAACAGTTTCCGACATATTTTAATTATGGTAAACGATTTCATGTATAATCAAATTGATATATGTTGCTGAGGCTTAATGTAAGTTATTTCATGCATAAAACGAAGTGCATAGCATTTACAGGGACACACAAAAGATTTCAAATATTATATATTCTATCCGAAGTACTGTATATCATGGATGATGACTGTTGCATGGATGAAATGCATTTTGAATTATGATATGTGCTTTTAAGTTTCGCTAAATGTATGCATATTAAATGGAGAGTATAAATGGTAATAGTATAAATAGTTAAATTTAGATATACAGGGTTATACAAAAGATCTCGGAAAGGTTACTGAATATGAGCGTAATTTACTTAAAGGTGGTTTTTAAATAAAATATGCATTTTTATTTTGAACTGCATTTAGTAAACTAAGAAATGTTTGTGGTATATATATAAAATGATATACAGGGTCCCGCAAAGAAATGGATACAAGGTTGTCTTCGGATGATAATTTCTGAAAATGTAATTTAGGTAGTAATAAGAAATATTTTTGTTTGAACTAAATTTTAGAAAGATATTTTCGTGTATTAAAGGCACTTGGAAAACTACAGGGCTGAACAAAGGAATTCAAGAATGTTTCTATCTATTAGTATTAATCGCTGAAAGGAAAATTTTGACCAGCAAACAAATTAGCAACTACGGATTATCAGAAGTTTTTTTACCATAAATTCGCGATAAAAAGTTAATTACACATGCTTTTCATCATCGAAATTTTTTGCTTGATTGATCAATTATTTCTTCTTTAAATGTTATGTGAACGAAGTCACGGGTAACTGCTAGTTTATATATAATTGGAAAAAAAAGAAAAAAATTGTAAATAGACAATTTATTAATAAATAGACAATAACATCCGGGTTGCCATATCAAGCAAAATAATGAAACTTTGGCGTTAGTTAATTACCCAGATTTATATATGGTATTGGCGTAAGAGACAAACCGCACCAATGTAGTGCGTATGAGATATCTGTGCCAAAAAAAAAAAAATAAAATAAAGTTGCAGTTAAATTATTTTACAATATCTATGTATGTGGAAAGACATTTACCCAAAAATTTAAATATTATTCATTTTTGTGGTATTAACTGCTATATATGTATTTAAGTTAAATGTAAAATTTTTTCCTAAAAATGCTCTCACTCATTAAAAGGGAGA
The DNA here is from genome assembly GCA_964019185.1 of Maratus speculifer. NCBI lineage: Eukaryota > Metazoa > Arthropoda > Arachnida > Araneae > Salticidae > Maratus > Maratus speculifer. Next base: position 291,268,848 of record OZ025290.1, read on the forward strand.
GAGAGAGAAAATAACTCTTGCAAACATCGCTCCGTCTTGTGTGTTTATTTTTTTTTTATTTTTTTTTATTTTATTTTTTTTTTTTTTAGAATCGCATAGATTGGCGACAAAAGTAGATTGAAACACCCAATTGAACAAACAACATACAAATAACAATTAGAGCCTTTTTTTGAAAAATTAATTCTGCGAGTTTCTTCTGTAAAACACATAACGGAAAAATTAGTTTTAAAAAATATTTTTTAAAAAAGAAAGAAAAAAATACTTGTTTTACCTAATGAAATTTTTGAGGTGTTGTTCTCTTTTTATCTGGCTAGAAAGAAATAAATAGCCAAATATTGTCTCACTTCAAAACTTCCTTTCACATTGAGTTACTTTTTAAATATTATAAATATTCTTTTTTTTTTCGTTAAAGATAAATATTTTCCTTTCATAATATTATTTTGCATTAAACGGATTTTTTTCTTTTTATCATTATTTATTTTAAATCAATGAATTAACAGGTTTTTTTTCGAAATGTTTATATTATTTTCCATTAGAGAAAGCATTTCATTTCTTCTTTGAAATATAATTATCGCCAAAAAATTAGTTGTTGCAACCCTTCCGTCAAAAATAACCGAAAAATACGAAATTTAGTATGAAAAATCAGAGTTATTCCTGTATATTTATATCATAAACCTCCGCAAAAATATTTCCTATCGAATGATATAATCTGCAAAAAGATCCATCGGGTAGTTTTTGAAAACACCCGTTTGGAAGTTTCAGAACTTCTGCTTTATAATATATATGATATATTTGGCTTCAACGGGCTTTGATTCCATTGTTGTTGTTTTTATTTTTGGCTCAGTTTTGTTTTTTTCTAGCTCGTTGAGTTTTACACTGATGAAGAATCTCGACAATAGATTCGAAACAGCTGTTTGATAACTTTTAATGCATTTTTTGTGCATTTATAATCGTTGGTTTTCTATCTTTAAATAGAATGGCGTTTGTATGATTTTCAGAAATGTGAAAGAGCATTCGAGGTGAAGTTGCTTTAAAAAACACAATCATATTCAGTATTTTGTTTGATTCATGTTTTGTTTTGAAAAATAGACCAGCGCAGCAGGCTTAGCCTGCTAGTTTACGATAAAACAAACGAGATCACGAAAAAAGGAGATTGATTTTTGTAATCCATTCCTATCGCGCTCAGTAAGTTTGCTAAATGTTAACACGTTTTCATTCAAAACAACATATATAGTTAAACATTTGTTTTCGATTAATATTCCATAGCCAACTTAAAACTATACAAACAAATAAATAGGATATTAATAAAACGCAAATTTAACTGGTGTAGACTCGAACTGCTCACTTAGACTACTGAAATTTCCAGAATCAAAAAATCTGCTATAAGTCGCAAAATTTTTTAAATACTCTTTGACTTTTAACTTCTTGCATGCAGCTTATAGAAAAGTATGACTTTTAATAAATTCCAAAACTTTATTTGTATAAATAATTTTCATTTTTCATTTAAAATGTTTTATGATGTTGTTAGTCAACTATATAAATAATGTTTTGGATGTAAAAAATCTATTAAAATTCTCAATTACAAAAATGGTTTTCTTCCATATTATATAACCCTTATAGCGCAGAATAGATACATTACGTATATTAAAAAAATCTTAGAAGACAGGAACATTTTTATGACCCTGTCGAGAAGATTTAAATGTATGAATATCTACTTACCACCTTTGCATGCACACATAAATAAATAAATGGCACTATCGGATTTCTTATCTAAGTCCACAAAACTTTGATAAATAATCTGTTACTTTCAAGGTTGGATTCCCCTTTAAGTCTACAAAAATTGAAAAATAATCCTTTACTTTAATCCTTTACTTTACTTTAATAGTGTTCGATACCTTAGAATTTTTTGCTGATGACTTTTAGACTATAATTACTTTAACAGTTTCTTTATTCCACTATATTATACACGGATTTTCCTGAACCAAGAAATAGGATATTAAGTTGCATGTAAAATATTTTCCTGTTCATATTCTTCTAAATTTGTTAGGTTTCATTCTGAAAAATTATATTACTTAGTTTTTAATTTTATACTTCGTTTTATATAGCTTCTGTATATAAATGAGAAACTTAAAAATCTTTTTAATATTTAAGTAAGATTTTATTTTCTGAATCATAAGAAAAAGAATTAATATACTTTTATTTTAAAGGATAAAATAGCAGAATAAGATGAAATAACAAAACACCCCTCTATTTTTTGGTAAGAACACATCAGTATATCCTATGCAATTGGCAGTAACCCAAATAATACAAGATTTCTAAAAATATGCATATAATTTGTATCATAAGGTTCAAATAAAGGCACATATAGCATTTTCAGAGAATTTATTACTCTATAGAATGCCATACTTTTAAAAGAATGGCCTAATTCCTAATGATGTCCATATGCTGCGACATTCTGTAATATATTTTCTTGTCTTTTCTTTATCAAATATTTTCTTTAGCCTTTTTTAGTAATAAAAAGTCCTATTTGCAATCAATCTTTTTCAATTTTCTTTATTTGCAGTATAGTACTGTACTGCAAATAAGCAAAATTGAATAAGATTGATTTCATATAGGATTTTTTCGCTCACCTAATTAAATGGAAATATATACGAAATATACACGAAAAAAAGGTAAAATAATTTTTCGAAAATATAATTTTGTTAACGAGAAAATGTAAAAAATTGTATTTGATATATACACTGGTATGCAAAATCCCAAAATTACAATTTTCAAGGGGTTGTCAAGCGGTAATTTCCACGGGAATATTTAGCAAAGAAAGGAAAAGAAGCAATATAACTCGAATAATTATTATCCCTGCATAACAGCTAGTCCATATAACATCTCATTTAGGTCACGTATGTTCACAAGAGTCACAGTCACTACGGCGAAACAAAAAAAAAAAGGAAATACCATTTATTTCTTTTATGAGTCTCAAATGACTACTATATGTGACTCCACTGACAGTCACTCTGACTGCTACTTTGTGTCGAGTCACCAGGTGACTTTACACTGTCATTTTATTGAGACTCTTATGTGACTGCCATTTGGTAACATACACTAGTGTTCAAAATTTAAGGACGAGTCCTAAAATGTCAATTTTCAAGGGATTTTCAAGCGATAATTTTCACGCGAATATTCAACAGGAAGTAATATAATTCAAAGAACTAGGACTTCCCTCAGAGGGATTAGTCTGAGCGATATTGCTTAGAACAGAGTTTTTAAAATGATATGCTAAAAGTAAAAAGAGATTCTATCTTTAATTAATTATATATTGTCACAAATTGAAATGATAAAAAAGAGCAAGGTGAATGGTACATTTGCAAAATATTACATACAAATTCCTATACACGGTTAAAAAATGGGAAATCAAACTATACAAAACAGTCACGCATAAGTATAAAATTTGAAGAATACAGCTAACAAAGCGCTAAAATATCTTGTATCGGAATTTAAACTCTGTAAAATGACGTAAAGAATATACACATCAATGTTAGTACCTAAAATTGGCACAAATCATGATGGTTGAGTAGAATGAGGGATTTTTTATATGGTGTGTAGCGCCCTTGAATAGGTAGAACAAAATAATTAATATATATAATAATATAATATCTACATCTGTTTTCAATGTATGCGATGAGGTTTTCGATAAAAAATTTGGGTTTTTTCTCACTTAAAAAAAGACACATAAAAATCCCGAAAACGCCAACAAAGTAATACAATCTGTCATTTCGAGTGTGTTCCAGATATGCTGAATCTGATTTAAATGGGTCGTGCATGCTGGCCACTAGATACGCTGATTTGTTTCGTTTAAAACCCATTCCCATGAAATTGAGCTGTATTTCGCTTTAGCATACATAAAATAAAACGAATAGGCAATCATGAATGTAGTAGAGAGTTTACAGAGGTAACGCCGAATACTTTCTAGATTTTTTAAGAATCACTTTATCTCCCTCGAACTCTTTCTCAAAAAGCCGCAGTACATACATTCTAGGATATATTCTATAACTTGAGCATATATTCTCTGCTTAGAGCGTATATTCTCTATTTTTTACGATTATTACACTGTTGGCAATGCCAATAGCATAAGATATGAACGAGATCTGAATATCTCGTCTGCATAAGCTTTGAGCCGTCAAAGTGTCATCACAAGGGATTTACAAATCTGAACATATTTTTTTCAGCATAACATGCTGGCTCAAATACGCCAATGTGAACTCGATTACGCCGTTTTACCGGAAAAAGTTTATTATTTAAAAGGCCTGCTAGTGGCAATTGAGAAAATGATTCTATGATAAAATTCCTAGATTAGTAAAGCTGAAAAGTTAATGTCCCACCCCTCATACTATTTTATAATGGAATTATTTTGTGGTAACGTGTAAATGAATAATAAATATTTTTTGCGCGGCATGTTCTACAAAATGTGCATTCTAGTGCTCTTCTTAAATGCATATCAATTTCATTATGTTTCGATGGGTTTAACATCATTAAAAAGAGCTTATAACTATTTCATCCCATCGGCCGTAATGTAACGGAATACTTTTGATTGTCCCTGTATTCGAATTTATCCGATTTTATTAAAATTTGCAACGACTCAAAAAAACTCGGCAACAAATAAATATTTAAAATTTCAAACGATTCCGTAGGATAGTTTTTGTGCTGTTATATGTGGAGATACAGAAGAACGGATCAGACGGCGACTATAGTTACTAAATATTTTATATTAATTAGGGACACACCTAAAAAAACAGTTAAATTTAAAAGCGCACACCGAAATTGAAAACGCATTTCCAGAAATTATTGCTCAAAAACAGCATTGAAACCGATTTCTTTTGTGTGTCCTTGTAATTGGATTGAAAATGCTATGAATATCCTGTTATAACTTAATTGTAATGAAATTCAGTGGTTTATATAAGTTTCGTAAGTTTGCAATAGCGTAATTTCATTAAAATACTCTGCAAAGGATTTCCCCCATAGACCATACTGTAATGAAAATCTTTCGGGTGCCCCTGTAAATAAACTATTAATCCCACATACTTCATATACAATATCAAACATGCCTAGGAGACGCTAAATAAGGTTTCCAATTGCATATAAATCGGTGTATATTTACGGATGTTTGAGTGTGGACAGACGGATAGACCAACCGAATGCATAAATATTTTTCAGCTTTGTTGGAAAGTGCAGAAAAAAAGCAACCTCACAGGCTGAAGATCACAACCACATCGATTTATTTAATGGCAAAAGAAGGTACTTCTTGGTTATCCTGTCGATCAAAAAACTATCGCCAAATTATAAGGTTACATGCCAATACTGGGTGATTGTAAATGTTACTTTCACTTGTCATTAATTACGACACGCGTGCTTGTTACGTCATAAAGTGATTTTTAATTCAACTTTTAATATGTATTTCTTATTGCAATTTAAAAATGTATTTATTCTTCTGTTATTTAAAATACAAAATTTAAAACAGGATGTGGAACTTTTCCGTTTAATGAGCGCCAAAATATCATTATTTACATTGCATGGTGATGTGGCTATTGTTGTTTGTTTATCAATAAGTTGCTTATTTTTTTCTATATTTACTAGGGGGACTCCGCCCCCCTGCTCGCTATGCTCGCCAACCCCCCGCGTAATCGCTTCGCGATTCCAAATTATTGTCTACCCCTGCTTGCTGTGCTCGCCAATAACCCATGGTATGAATAAGCAGTTGCAGACCTTTCAAATGATGTGTCACACGACTGGTATTGTAAAGAAATTAAAAATGTGCCCCCCTGGGGGCAGAGTGGGAGGCGACACAAAAGACATCCGTAATATGAATAAGCAGCTGCAGATCTCTCAAATGATGTCACACGACTGGTGTTGTAAAGAAATTAAAAATGTGCCCCCCTGGGGGGCAGAGTGGGGGATGACACACAAGACATCCATAATATGAATAAGCAGTTGCAGACCTTTCAAATGATGTGTCACTCAACTGGTGTTGTAAAGAAATTAAAAATGTGACCGCCCCCCCCCCCCTGCGGAGAGCAGAGTGTGGGGATGACACACAAGACATCCATAATATGAATAAGCAGTTGCAGACCTTTCAAATCTTGTGTAACACGACTGGTGTTGTAAAGAAAATAAAAATGTGTCCCCCCTGGGGAGCAGAAAAGGGGATAACACACAAGACATCCATTATATGAATAAGTAGATACAAACCTCTCAAATAATGTATCAAACGACTAGTGTTGTAAAGAAATTAAAAATTTGGCTAAATATTACAGTTATCGCCAAGTTGGCGGCACTTTTGACAACTAATTTTGGTCGCCAAAATTGGCGATATATCGCCAAGTTGGCGACAAACTTGGCGATTGTTGGCGATGGTAACCTTTCCTCTCTTTATGGTAACCCATATGGCGATGCATAGACGGAGCCCTTTCCTGATTGGTCTATTCGACTCATGGAAGGAGTGGACAACCCGGATTCGTTAGTTCCGGAAATCTTCCACATCAGCATCATTCCAGGAGTCATTTCTCTTAAGGCTAGTTTTTTTTTTACTATAGAAGGATATAACCTAAATTTAATCGTGCTTTTTTTCATCGTTACTTACTTTTTAAAATAATCGAAATTCATTCAAAAATGATTTTCGCAAAATTTGCACCAAACCCGATGCGTATATAATATCTCTGCTCTAATTTCATGATACTTTTCAAATAATATATTTACCTTGGCGTTTTTATAAATCATGGTCCAGTTAGGGCTTCAGAAATTGAGATTTCAAACCTGATGATTGTTTATGCTTATTTTTACTCGTAAATATGGCACAGATGTCATATTTATGAGTAAAAATATAAGCTAAAAATACCGTGTGTTAGCGCGATTTTTTTCCCGCCAAATTGATGAAAACGTTGTTTTTGAATATTGCTATAAGTGTTTGACGATTTACGATTTATTGTGATATTCATATTTTACTTACCCATCATACGTAGTATAGGGTAAGTCTTGCAATCTTTTTGAAAATCGAAAAAAAAAATTTGACAGATTTACACGTTTTAGATAGTGGAGATTCCGAAAAACATATTTTTAGAAAAAAAATTTGCCGTCCGTCTGTCTGTCTGTCTATCAGTCTGTCTGTCTGTAAATGCTCTATCTCCCGAACAAATTGAGATAGAGACTTGAAGTTTTGTATGTAGTTAGTATGTAATAATGGGACGAAGTCTATTTAATATCAGCAACCTCAATTATCCGAAACTATTTTTTTCGGACCCTCGAAAATTCGTTCTGATGAAAGGTATATAAAAATTTTCGAATTCTTTTGTTTTAAGGACGTAAAAGGCAATAAAATAACACACATTTTGCATATAGAACGAAGTCGATCGGATTGTTAGTTGCCGAGATATTTGTAATCCTGTTTTCCACATTCTTCGATTTTTCGTGACCCGGTATTTCATTCAAATTTCAATTCAGAGGTATATTTTAATTGGAAATGAGACGCTTCATCCGACACAGTTAATTGTTAGTTAATAGAATTATTATTTTTGGAGTTATAAGGATGTTTCTTTTACGCAGTTCGGTACTACTTGAGTAGTTTGGCGTTTTATATAATTTGTCGAAATTGGTACATCTGCAGTTCTTTAATAAAGCATTATTATGTACATTAACAATATTTAAATTTTGTTTATGAATTGCAATGCATTGTATAAATAGTTTTCACATGTTTTATTTTCATATACATATTCATGATGGGTAAGTATTACGGTGGCCCCCGACGACTAGTTTTATTATATTTTTTATTATGTTTATTACTTATAACTGTTTATTCTTCGCTTCAAATATAGTTCCTTTTTTTATATTACTTGATTATCCTGTAGACCAAAAAATTATCTCCAAACAATAATATAAAATGCCATTTATGAATGATCGTGAATGTCTCATTAAACAATGTAAACATGTGTTTAAAACGTCATCAAGTGATTTTTTATACCGCTTTTTATTTGTATTTTTATCAATGTTTCACTAATTTATTTCTTCTTTCGTTATTTAAAAAAAAATATATATATGTGAATATGTACAATTTGGCAAAATTGATCACAAGATAACGAAGAAGTACCAATGTTTTATTTCAGCACATATTTTATTTAAACATGACATAATTGTTTCCAATTTGCATGTGCGGAGGTGCGAAATATAAAAGATGCTAATGGCGGCTATTAAGTGCTATTATAAAAATTATCGCAAAATCTCAAATACTAAGTTACTAAGAATTAAGACTTTTTCCTTTTAAATTAACAACAAGAACAAAATTATTTTTCAGTTTGTTTCTTAGGTTTTAATATAATTAATTGTATTTAAAAATTGTTTGCCTATTTTCCTTGCTATTTGTGCTTAAATTTGGGAATCTAACGAAAATATACAACCGGTAAAAAGTGACGCACACAATATTTCTGTGATGTATGCAAATGAATTGGGCTTATTAGTTTTTTTAAAAATAGTTTTAAAACTATTTGGAACTAATTTTTGAAAGTAGGTGCATTCCGTAGGTTACTCTCATAGGTACCGTTTGGTACAATCAGAATCGCAATCCGATATGTATTTTTCCCGATTTGCTTAACGAAAGAGTTATGCTTGACTTTTAATATCGATGCGTACTATGTGAATTAGTCTTTCTCTTCGTCAAGGCAACTATTTACTCCATGCACTCTGATTCGATTGTCTACGAAAATATCCAGCCAGTGAAAAATGACGCACACCAAGTTTCTGTGACGTATGCAAATAAATTATGCTTTTTTATCAGTTTTTTAAATATAACTTTTAAACTATTTGGAACTAATTTTTCGTAGATACTGCATTCACCAGATTACCTTCATAGGTACCTACTGGTACAAACAGAATAAAAATCCGACAAGTACTTTTTGAGATTTCCTTGACGAAAGAATTTTTTTAACTTTTAATATCGTTACGTACTCTGAGTATAAGACTTCGCTTCGCTCAGACAACTAGGACTTCCCTCAGAGGGATTAGTCTGAGCGATATTGCTGAGAATACACATTTAATAACTTGCGATAAGTAAAGAAAATGAGATGTTACCTTTAATTGGTCATTCATTGTGATAAAATATAATGATGAAAATAAGCGTATCGAATCGTAGAACTACAAAATCTTGTTCCATATACTATTTTTATAAAAGAAAAGCAAACCATGCATGGATATAAAATTGGAAATATGCAAAATGTTAAAAGTAATACAGAAAATAAAACACCAAATTTTCCTATATTGGAAATATAGCTCTTTGAAATGATGTCATGAGCATAAACAGAAGCTTCGCACCGATTTGAGAAACTATAAAAAACATAAACTATTATGTTTGAAGAGAAATGGAGTGTATATTATATGGTGTGAAATCCGTCCGAATAGTTTATAATGTTGACTATCTGTTTTCCACGGATGCAATGAGGTTGTCGATAAGAGTTAAGGAATCCTTTTTTAAAAATTTGTCCTAAACGAGCACTTACATCTTATAAGTTACTGTGATGCCAAAGTTATAGTTTCTGACCCCAACAGTATCCTAGAAATTGCAATATTCTCAATAAATTGGGTTTAAAACTTTTTCTAGAAAAAAAATGTTTAATTTGTGAAATTAAATTGTCGAATGTTTTAGAAATCGTTCATAACGAGAATATTTTATCTTAAAAGTTGCCACAAAAAAAAAAAAAAAAGATTTTAAATTTTTAGTCATATCAACATCAAAGAATTCTCAATTTTAGAACTTTTTTTTGCTCGTGCATTGATGATGATTATTGTTCCTACGCAAAATATAGTATACTAGCGAGCTACGCCCGCTAGCTGGGCCACTTTTTCCAAACGAACCTCAGTATTAAGCAGTATATAATAAGTAAAAAAAAATTCATTTAATAAGCAAGTCTTGGTGTTCGAATCCTCAAGCACAAAAAAAAGTAAATTAGAATCTAGGAATCCCTCCCCATGGTCCCGTTAAAAATATGTGATTTCTCACTGTGAGCCACGTGCACTTGAAAAAAAAAGATTGTGGATCGGAGCTATGGTCGCTTTGCGCCCATAGTCCCGTTAAAAATATTTGGTTTTGCACGGTGGGCACTACGCGCCCATAAGACATTTTTTCGTATTTTTTAGTTCATCAGAAGCAGATTTTTACGCAAATTCTGAATATGTAATCAGTTTTTTCTTACTTTAAAAACTGTCTGCATGATGGTTTAAGAAAAAACGCGCAAAAAAAAACGCAATTAGCGCCGGTTGAAAAAGCGGTTTTCGGCTGTTTCTTCTTTTAGACAAAGGGGAAAAGTTCAGGTTCTTCAGCGCAAGGTGGCGCAGTGTTCTGCTTCGGAGCACCGTTTGGGAATTGAGATATTTTCCGTTCCGATTCCCAAGGGGTTTTTAATTCATAACTTTTTTAATTTTGGTCCCACGGTCTCGAAATTGCCCGAAATGACTTCCCCGGAATTTTTCCAATCGAAAGACACCTTTCGCGACTTCCAACTCGCCCGCGTTGCGAACTGTAATCGGCTTCAAGCAGACAGACAGACAGACAGAGGCGCACGGATTTTATTAGTATAGATTTTGCAGCAAAGATGGTTACCAACATTTCTTGCCCACATTATTTTTTAAATCAGCTAGGTACTCCCAATGCTAACGAAAAACACACAAACGTTAATGCTTTATAGCATAGAAATACAGAATCAAAAGCTATATATCTCCTATTATCTTCTTCTTCTTCTTCTTCTTCTTCTATAATAATAAAGAGAGAAGGATGTTTGTCTGTCAGCGCTGTTCTGAAGAGACTGCTGTACGTAGAGTTACAAAATTTGGAGGGAAGGTACTTTTTTACATGTAGTTTTGCACCTCGAAGCCCGATTTTCGATTTTTTGTTTAGATTTTTTTTAATAATTTTTTTAGGCGATTTTTAGAGTTATTTTTGCGGTTTTATCCCATTAGTGAAAGGAACACGGTTTCATTCTTTTAACCCAAAATAGCATTTTTTTTTCTCTTTTCAACAAAGTTTATTCGGAATTTGTACAGCGATTTTTGAATTTTTAACGAATTTTTTAATGCGATTTTTAGTGTTTTTTCTCATTTTGCGGCTATTTTTTGAGATTGATAAAAAGAAAATCGTTTTTAACTTTTGGACTAATGCCCTAAATTTTGTTTAGTGCAATTTTTGAATTTAAATGACTTTTAATGCGATGATTTTCAATGCGATTTTTAGCGATTTTTCGAGTTTTTTGGGTTTATCATCTATTTTTTTTAATTATTATTCATGGAATATTCCCAATTACAATGTTTTTCCGATTAGAGAAAAATTTGATCCCTGCGATTTTTTAATATTTAGTTATTTTTAATGTTTTTTTTACCATTATTTCAAGTTTTACGGCATTTTTTTTAACTTTAGAAAATTATATTTTGTTTCAAATTTTTAGACTAATCTTTTGATCGCTAAAATTGGCAACGATAGATTATTGCATTTTTAAAAAATTCTTTTGCTCGCTGGAAATATAAATTTATGTATTTTTTTAAGTCATATTTTTTAGTTTAGAGTTTTTTTAATTTAGCTGATAATTTAATTGTATACAACAGAAACATTATATATTTTTTAAAAAACAAGGTAAGGAAGTTATCTATCATAAATTTTTAAAAGTATGTAGTTACACTTATTTTCTTTTGTGAATTATATAAACTGTTTTATTCCATAATTATTAATAAAAGTTTTTTTTTTTAATTATGGATTTTTCCTTTTTAAAATATTGTTAAAAAAATAAAATACCTTTCAGTCAGCCGGTGTTATATTTGCATATATATGTCTATATGCATGTATATTTACATACATGTACATATACGTACATGTGGATATATATGTATGCATGCAATATATGTGCACATGCATAGTATAGATATATATATATGTGTGCATATATAACACTGGTGTCCGGCTAATTGAAAAGCACCGAAATTAATTTAAATATACATATGTTACTGATATATATATAAACGACGTTTTCGCCAATTTGGCGGAAAAAAACGCGAATCCCGATGCATATAAGACATCTGGGGAAGAATGCCTTATTTTGTTCTCATTTTTTGGCGAATTTTTTTCACGTTAAATTAATCGATGTGGTTGCGATCACCAGCATTTGGGGCTGCTTTATAGCTGCGTTCGTAATTATATAAATACGTAGCATTTGCAGTTATCGTTCAATCCGTCTGTTCATCCGCATATAATAATGCAAAATCTAACCAACGGAATCGTTTGATTTTTAAAATATATAATTGTTTCATAATTTTGCCATGTCTGTTCAATTTTTATGAAAATTGGATGCATAGTTCAATTACAAGGGCAAACACAAGTATTCCGTTAAATTATGGCCAACGGGGAAAATAGTTTCAAGTGCATTTTAATAAAGTTTCATTTTTTCGAACATAATAGAATAAATATTACATCTATCAAGTAGATACTAAAAGGTACTACTTTGTTATCCCGTCGACAAAAAAATATCGCCAAAGAATAAAGTTAAATGCCAATAATGGATAATATGTTAATGTCACATTCCATGACATTAAATACAACAGAAAACGTCATTAAATTATTTTTATTTCGACTTTTTCATTATATTTCATAGTATTCATAGTATTTGTTTTTTCGTTGTTTAAAATTAAAATTATGTCAATAGGTATAATTTGGCTATTAGTTTGGCGATTTGTATAATCTGGCGAAATTGGTCGACCGGATAACCAAGTAGTACCGTAAAAAATAATAATTCTAAAAACAAAACAACTTATATCATTTAAAGAATAAAAAAGAAAATAAACAGTTTATTAATAAATGTATGTGTATTTATATAATGAGATATACATGTATATCTGCATAATGCATACACCCCATAATTAAATATTATGCAAACTTTTTAAAATTTAATGCATTTCAAATATTTATTATGTATGTCAAAATAAAACAAAAGCTATAAATTTTACCGAAAAAAAATATGCTAAGTGCAAAAAAATATATAAAAAGCAAATGAATAAAGTCCATTCGAGTAATAAACAAGTCATAAATTGAACGTCAAACGCAGCAAATGTGGTGCGTTCGCAGTATAACGGAGTTTCCAAAATATTCAGATCTTAGTGTAAGTATACAGTATTTCGGATACTGCATTATAATGGATATCTTTTGTGTGTCCCTGTAAGTACTTTCTACTTTATATTATAAAGGATGTAATCTTTAGTAAATCTCAGCAACGCATATCACTTTCATTAAATATGAAATTGTTTAATTTAATTCAAACAATTTAATTGCAACAAACAATGTTTCTCCCTATTCCATTATATAATGGAATCTTTTGTGTGGCTCTGTAGATTAATAAAAAATATTCTTTGCACCCTAGATTGGACATAATGTATATTTTAGTAGGTACTACTTGGTTATCCTGTCTACCAGCATCGCCAAATTATACAAATCGCCAAACTAATAGCCAAATTATACCTATTGACATAATTTTTATTTTAAACAACGAAAAAACAAATAATTGGTACAACAATACTACGAAATACAAATGAAATGTCGAAATAATAATAGCTTAATGACGTTTTACACACGCTTATCGTATTTAATGTCATGGAATGTGACATTTACTCATCATCCATTATTGGCATTTAATCTTATTCTTTGGTGATAGATTTTTGGTCGACGGGATAACCAAATTAGACCTTTTCTGCTTATTATTATTTCATTTTTAAAATAATAGAAAATTACTAAAGTATACGTATGTAACTGGTAGTTGAAAACTAATTTTCGCCAAACTAGCGTCAGAAAAAAATCGCGCCAGTGTGGTGCGTATATGACATTTGTGCCTTTCCTTTTTAAAATAATAGAAAAAAAATTTAAAACATATATGTAAAAAATATCCATGTATCTGGTATTCGGATACGAGGTTTTCCACAAATTGGCGTCAGATAAAATCACGCCAATATTGTGAGTATATGACATATTCTGTGTCATAATGTACAATTACATGTGTCAGAAATATTTATATAAATATCGTATATTTTTTATCGTATATATGTTTTAATGTATATTGTTTATTAAATAAATATATCTTTATAAACGATTGAAAAATCAAGTTTTTCCGCCTTCTTCAGAAATCTGACATGTTGCTATAATGGCTTTTTGTCGCCATCTTCAATTCTTTCATCAATTGCGCCAACCGAAACAGGATATGAAACTCTTTCTGACATCTGTTTCCCAACTGCCATTGGCTGTTAATTTTTTTTTTTTTTTTTTTTTTTTTTTTTTTACGAGTATGTTTGCAGTGTTTATTCTGTCAATAATAAAATGTTAAGCTGTTTCATTCCATAGTTGTTAATTAAACTTTTTTTGTTAAATTTATGATTATTTCCTTTTTAAATTAAAATAAAATAAGGTACTTTTCGGTTACACGGGCGCCAGTGCTATATGTGCATACATATGATTATATACATGTTATATGTACATGTGTATACCTATACGTACCTGTGGGTATATATTTATATATACAATATACGTATACATACATGTATACATACATATATATGAATGTATGTATAACAATGGAACCAGATAACCGAAAAGTACCAAAGCTAATATAAAAATATAAATGTTATTGATATTGATATTCAAAAATGAGGTTTTTGTCAAATTGGCTTAAAAAAAATAGCATCAAACCCGATGCATATTTGACGTCTGTGCCAACAGGCATTGGCTGTTACTTTTTTATAAGAAAATATATTTCCAGTGTCAATTTGTTTTGTAATTTGTTACTTTCAAAAACCTTGGCACAGATATGATACACACACCACATTGCCGCGATTGCAACACAGTGACGATTTTATGCCTCACATGGTAACTCAGCTATTGTTGTTTATTTATTAATAAATTGTTTAATTACTTTTAGATTCTTTTTTAAAATTATTTAAGTTGTTTTGTTGTATAGATATTAATTAAATTTTTTAGTTCATTATATTTAATTTAAAAAAATAATCGGTGTCTGATATTCGAAAATTCAGTTTTCTCCAAAATGGCGTCAAAAATAAATTGTGCCAACATGGTGCATATTATCTGTGCCAAACCCTGATCTTTTTCTGAAAACTGTTCAAACTTTTTGTTGTTGTTGTTGTTCAGTAGATGTGTGATAGAGTGTTGGTTGTAAATTTTTGTAATAAATATTTATAAATTTTTCTTTTAAATTTCATATTATAATACTTTTTATTTTAATTTGCAGAAAGTTTCTTCATGAGATCTTTCCTATTGGTGTGAGTGTCATATTCATGTCAGTGTAATTATAATAGAAATTTAATTCAATATCAGGTATTTATTGCTTTACAGATCTTTTATTTTATCTACTTATTTTTATGCGTGTGTTTGTATATAAAAAATGCCTGGACCACCAAGAAAAAAAAAATGTTTGAGGAATACGCAACAAAGTCATAGAGAGTTAAAACGCAAGAAAAGAAAAGAAGAAACATTTGAGGAAAAGCATGCAAGACAAGAACAAGATAAGGTTTACAAATATCAATCCCGACAGCGCGAAACAAGCCAAGAGACTGATACCAGACGAGAACAGAGCAGGATTTCGGTGTTTAAATCGCGCTTACGTGAAACAAACGAAGAAAAAGATGCAAGACTGGCACAGGCACGAATTTATAAAAAAAGTGCACGAATGAATGCATGGATTAAAAAAGAAAATTCAGCTTACAATTACAACCCATTAGTTGATTATTCCCAAGATCCTTTATGCAGTGTTGGAACGATGTGTAACATTTGTATGCATTGTGAAGCTCTAAAATGGGAAAGTGAAAGTAAGGGAATGTGTTGTAATAATGGGAAAGTAAAACTCTCCCCTTTAACTGATCCCCCACAGCTTTTGTATAGTTTGTTTTCAGGTGAATCATCTCAATCGAATCATTTTATGTCAAATATTAGAAGTTACAACTCATGTTTTCAAATGACATCATTTGGAACAACAAAGCGGATAAGAGAACCAGGCTATATGCCTACATTCAAGATACAGGGACAAGTATACCATAGAATTGGAAGCCTTCAGCCTTTGCCTTACGAGAAGCCTAAATTTTTACAGATTTACTTTGTGTCAGACAATGTGAAACAGGCTGAACATCGTTGTAAGGCTATTCCAACAACAAATCAAGAATTAGTTTTGCAACTTCAACATATGTTTCAACAAGAAAACAATTATATAATTGATTTTAAATCTGCTATGGAGAAAGCCAGACCTGATTGCAATATAATAATACATGCTGATAAAACACCACCTGGAGAACATCAGAGAAGGTTTAATGTCCCTGTGACTTCAGAAGTAGCATTAATTATGACAGGAGAGCAACACGGAAAAAGAGATATCGTATTAGAAAAAAGAAGTGGCACTTTACAGAAAATTTCGGAAACAAACAGAGCGTATGATCCCCTACAGTATCCAATTTTGTTTCCAAGCGGCGAAGATGGATATCATTTCGAATTACGACAGACAAACCCTAATACCGGTGAACTCACTGCTAAAAAAATTTCAGCTATGGATTTCTACTCTTACAGAATTATGACGCGTGATTCAAATTTTAATATATTGCTCAGGGGTAAAGATCTATTTCATCAGTTCGTCGTTGACATCTATGCAAAGATAGAGGCAGAAAAGTTGAGGTACATTCGTTTAAACCAAAAGTCACTCAGACTATGTGCATTTAAGGGATGCTATTATGAATGATGGCAGTGCTTCAGAAATTGGACAGTTAGTAATTTTACCTTCAACATTCACTGGTGGACCACGATACATGCAAGAAAGAACAAAAGATGCAATGACTTATGTCAGAAATTATGGTCGTCCTGACATTTTCATCACATTCACCTGCAATCCTTCTTGGACAGAGATAAAAAATGAGCTGTTTATGGGACAAAAACCACAAGACCGTCATGATTTGTTGGCCAGAGTTTTTCACTTGAAACTGAAGACATTAATGAATCTCATACATTATAAAGGTAACATTTTTGGAAAATCAAGATGCTTTATCTATACTGTGGAATGGCAAAAAAGGGGCCTACCACACGCTCACATTTTGGTATGGCTACAAGATCCATTACATGTACATATAGTTGACAGATTTATAAGTGCCGAAATACCGAATCCAGATGATGACCCTCACTTATTTAATATTGTCAAAACACAAATGGTTCATGGGCCTTGTGGTAATTTAAATCCACATTCTATTTGCATGAAAGATGGAATATGCACTAAAAGATATCCACGTCCATTTTTAAAAGAAACACAGACAGGAAAAGATGGGTATCCATCATATAGACGACGAAGCCCACAAGATGGTGGTTTTACTGTTAATATGACAGTTCGGGGTTCACCTGTCGTAGTGGACAATACTTGGATTGTGCCTTATTGCCCAATATTATCCAAAATCTTTAACACCCACATTAATGTGAAGTTCTGTAACTCTGTGAAATCCATAAAGTATATCTGTAAATATATCAATAAAGGATCAGACATGGCCATTTATGAAATTACTGGCAATAGTGCAAATGATCATGATGAGGTTACGCAATATGAAATGGGAAGATATATAAGTAGCAATGAAGCCATTTGGAGAATTCTTGATTTTAATATTCATAAACGTCACCCAACAGTAATGCACTTAAGCGTTCACCTTGAAAATGGACAAAGGGTGTATTTTACTACAGAAAATGCAGCAGAACGTGCACAAAGTCCTCCACAAACAACTCTTACTGCCTTTTTCCAACTTTGTACTGAAGATGAGTTTGCATGCACTTTGTTGTACTATCAAGTGCCAAGGTATTACACATGGAATAAAGATAAGAAGAAATGGGAACGCCGCAGAAAAGGACAAAATGTACCCGAATTCCCCGGCATAAAGTCCACAGATGCACTTGGACGAGTATACGCGGTGCATCCAAACAATTCTGAATGCTTTAATCTTAGATTGCTGTTACATGAAGTTCGAGGCCCAACATCTTTTGAATATCTGAGAACAGTTGACAATAGGGTTTGTGAAACTTACAAAGAAGCCTGCCATCTGAGAGGACTACTTGAAAATGATGATCACTGGAACAAAACTTTAGAAGAGGCAGCTGCCACTCGATCTCCCAAAATGTTACGTAACCTTTTTGCAGTTATGCTTCTATCATGTAACATGTCAAATCCTTTACAATTATGGGAGAACCACAAAGAAAATCTTTCTGAGGATATACTTCACCAAGTTCAATTACAACTGAATAATACAGATATTAGTTACAATGAGATTATTTTCAATAAGACACTTATAATGATCGAAAACAAGATTCATTCATTAGGTGGTAAGTATTTACAAACTTATGGCTTACCAGAACCTTCTCGAGAACAAGAATCATGCTTGAATAATGAATTACTTGCAGAAATAGCCTATGATGCAGATAAACTTAAAAAATATTTGGAAGAAAATGAGCCGAAATTGGTTCGAGATCAAAAAGAAGCATATGACAAAATTATGGATGCAGTGTCAAATATTAAAGGTGGTATATATTTCTTGGATGCTCCAGGTGGTACTGGAAAAACCTTTCTAATTAACCTACTTTTGGCAAAAGTGCGACTTAGGAAAGAAATTGCTGTGGCAGTCGCTTCATCTGGTATTGCTGCTACACTCTTGACAGGAGGACGAACTGCTCATTCTGCTTTGAAACTACCTCTAAATCTAGCAAGCACAGAGTCACCAACTTGCAAAATTTCAAGGGGATCGAACAAGACAATAGTGTTGCAGAAATGCAAACTCATTATATGGGATGAGTGTACGATGTTACATAAGTCTGCTTTAGAAGCTTTAGATATCAGTTTAAGAGATATAAGACATAACAGTCATATCATGGGAGGCATTGTTTTGGTTTTGGCTGGAGATTTTCGTCAGACATTACCTGTGATTCCACGAGGAACAAGAGCAGATGAAATAAAAGCCTGCATTAAATCATCCTACCTATGGGGTAGCATAATAAGACTCAAATTAACAACAAATATGAGAATTCATATTAACAGAGATTCTTCAGAACAAGACTTTGCAGAAAAACTTTTGCAGCTTGGTAATGGTTCCATGGTTCCTGATGAGCATGGTTTTATATCAGTTAAAGATATTGGAAAATGCGTGTTGTCACTTGATGAGTTAAAACAAGCAGTGTTCCCTGATTTAATTCAAAATTATAGGAATCCACGGTGGCTTAGTGAACGTGCAATTCTTGCTCCAAAAAATGATGCTGTGAATTCTACAAACAAACAACTGTTAAAAGAATTGCCAGGTATGATTCATGTTTACAAATCATTTGATACAACATGTGCTGTAGAGCAAGTGTTGAACTATCCAACTGAATTTCTGAATTCTCTTGAAGTACCTGGTATACCTTCACATGTTTTAGAGATGAAAATTGGTGCACCAATCATACTTCTTAGAAATATGGATCCACCTTCTTTGTGTAATGGAACAAGACTTATTATTAAGAATTTGAAGCAAAATATTATTGAAGCCACTATTATATCTGGACAAGCGGCTGGTAAAGATGTCTTTATTATGAGAATACCAATGATACCTACAGAAGTACCATTTGAATTTAGACGTGTACAATTCCCAATTCGATCCAGTTTTGCAATGAGCATAAATAAAGCACAAGGTCAGTCTTTAAAAGTTGTTGGACTCGATCTTCGCAGTCCGTGTTTCTCACACGGTCAGTTATACGTTGGCTGCTCTAGAGTGGGAAAGAAAGAAAATCTTCACATTTTAACACCGAATGGAAAGACAGTTAACATTGTTTATCCAGAAGCACTTGATGGTTGAAACGTACTGTAATGACAACCAGTAAATTGCTTTTTACAGGTGAAAAAAAAGTTATATATAACCAAACTAATTTACAAACACAGCATACATTTTAAAAGATATTAAAAAAAAACAAAAACAAATATCAAGATTTACTACTGAAAACCTTTTTGAGTTATTAGCAGTCTGATTCACAAAGAAATAAACAAAACAGTGAAAAATAGGGAACTATAAAGAAGAAACGAAATCGCATGGAGAATTATCATTTTAAAGGTGATTTTAGAGACATATATGAATTTCTGATAATATTGGTTCTTCGATATTATTTTTGAAAGGATATGCATTCTTTTTTTATCACTCTCTGTATATTTGTGTTTTTAAATTATTTACATATTATGTACAATAATGTTTTCTATTGTTTACTACTTTCATGTATATGTAAATGTATATAGAATTACCAAACTATTAGTAATTAAAATATATTGTTTATGGTTTATATCATATTATATTATATATTGCTGCTTGGTATTATGATGGTGACATAACTTTTTAAAAAGTTAATTTTATAGGACATAATTTTTACGCAGATTTCATAAGAATTATTACCTATTGTAGTCGTTACTATAGTACGACTTTTGAAAAATTTTGAATACCGTCTTAACATGATTCTGATAATTCTCTTACAGAAAAATGATTTTTGTTTATATTTGTCATTTATTGTTATGGCAGTTGCCAATAATAATAATAATAAAAGAATAAATTTTTACCACAAAAATTACTTTTTTATTGCACGTTTGCAACATGGAAAATGAAATAAGTCATTTGATGAATTTTAGAAAATGAAATGAATCGGTCGACGAATTTTTAAAATAATATTACGTCATAACTTTTCTTTATAAATATTTCTATGTGAAAACTGAAAAAGATATAAATATTTTGAATAATAATAATTAAAAAAAAGTTAGTATTTCGTCATATTTGATACATCATATAATGGACGTCAGGTGGAGAATTAGTAACGTCAGTTCCACTTGATTAACCCTTCGACCAAAAAACTATCGCCAAACGATGAGATTACCAATAATAGGTGATCGTAAATGTCACAATCACTTAATACGATACACGCGTTTGTTCTATCGAGTGATTTTTAATTTGACTTTTTATTAATGTTTTACTATTTTATATGTTATTTCTCTATTTAAAATAACAATTACGTACATTTGTACAATTTGGCGAATAGTTTGGCAAAATTGTTCAACAGGATAATCAAGTAGTACCGTAACATTATGTGAATTTGAAAAAAAAGTACTGAAATAAGGTAAAAACCCGACTATGGAAATATTGGCATGTTTTAGCATTTCGAGGCTCTCTGAATTTGGTTTCGCCATTTTTAAATCTATTCCATACATATGCATGTGTGTATGTGTGTACACTATAATTCTTACAAAATGTTTAGATGCCTAGATTTAATATTTAGTGAAGAAACTCAGTATATCTCTAATCTTGATTTACTTTTATTGATGGAATTAGTACTGATATTCCAAGTCTATCATAGAATGTAGACCGGGATTTTCTTTATTTACATTTTTTGATTGTGTTGAAGTATTTGTCTCCTACTATTTGTCATCCACTTCTTAACTGTAAAATCAACTATTAACATTTGCAACAATGTATGTTTTTGGTGTATATTTGAGTGATTGTACTGTATATATGCATGAAGTGATTGGTTAATAAACTGTTCGTTTAATAAACAATTTTACAAGAGATTTTTATGTTCAGGTAACGAACATCACACTAAAGAAAGTCAAAAAGAAGCAATGCTGTGTTTCAGATATGCCAAAGTTGTATTTAATTGTTGCTGTACGAGCTGTAATAAACCTTATTTATTATCAACTAGAGAACATCTGAAAAGTTGCCTACATATGTCCTAAGTAAAACATGGGCTACGTGGATTTCGGGGCTTATATCTATAGCAGATTTGAAACATTAATTCTTATGTTTTGTGTCCCCTTTTATGAATTAAAATAAACAGATTAGAAACTTTTTTTTTGTATTTTGTGTCCAATTTCATAAAATATTTAAATATTGAGATTAAATGTCTGTACTATACAAGCAAATTGCAATGAAGAAAAAAAAATGGCGTGATCAATGGCTTATTCTTGTTCCGGGCAACGCCGGGCGGATCAGCTAGTATACACATAAACAGGGGTGGGGAAATACATCATTTGCTCGCCAGTGGCGAGTGGATTTTCTCATAAGGCGAGTGCATTTTTAGTTTTTGAAAAACTGTAGGTAAGAGGCACATTATCACTATCCCTGCATAACAACTAATCCTTATAACATCGCATTCAAGTCAGACAAGGTCACAAGAGTCACAGTCACTACGGCAAAACAAAAAATAAGAAATTCCATACGTCTCTTTTATGAGTCTCAAATGACTATTATAAGTGACTCCACTGACAGGGGATTGTGACTGTTGCTTTGTGGCGGGCCACCAGGTGACTTTACAATATCGTTTCATTGAGACTCTCATATGATCTCTCATATGGAGAATCCGTTTCAAAGTCATTGTGAACGTTGCATTACGATAAATCACCAAATAATGTCACATTAAATTCACATGGTGACTTTCTGTCGCAAGACTTTATCAAATGGTGATTGAGACCCAACTGTGAACTAACCACTGTGAAAAGTGGTGAAAAGTCACCATGTGATTTTAATGAGACATTATTTGATACGAATTGATCATTTCCAGCTGAGCGAAAAATTGCCCAGTCCGGGAATCGAACCCGGATACTTGGCTTACAAGGCCAATGCTTTACCTGTTAAGGTATCTGGGTGATAGCCGGCTGGGATTTTTCGCTCAGCTGGAAATAATCAATTTGTATCAAAGCCGGCTATCGGCCAGATAGCTTAACAGGTAAAGCATTGGCCTTGTAAGCCAAGTATCCGGGTTCGATTCCCGGCCTGGGCAATTTTTCGCTCAGCTGGAAACAATCAATTTTTATGATAACTTTACCAATCAGTTTGATTTTGTTAAAAATAAATATTATTTGATCATTTATCATAATGCAACGTTCACATTGACTTTGAAACGGAGTCTCCATATGAGAGATCATATGCGAGTCTCAATGAAACGATATTGTAAAGTCACCTGGTGACCCGCCACAAAGCAGCAGTCACAATCTCCTGTCAGTGGAGTCACTTATAATAGTCATTTGAGACTCATAAAAGAGACTTATGGAATTTCCTATTTTTTTGTTTTGCCGTAGTGATTGTGACTCTTGTGACCTTGTCTGACCTGAATGCGATGTTATAAGGATTAGCTGTTATGTAGGGATAGTAATTCTTTGAATTATATTACTTCCTGTTGAATATTCGCGTGAAAATTATCGCTTGAAAATCCCTTTAAAATTGGCATTTTAGGACTCGTCCTTAAATTTTGCACACTAGTGTATGTTACCGTTAAGCGTCTATTATATGTTTTACGATAACATATACGTTGTACTAATTTTGATTTAGATATTTTTCATAATTTATTGTTGCAGCATGATTTCAGAATGTTTGTTTGCTCATATCTCAGAAAAAAGTTTATTCCTTTTTTTTTTTTTTGAAAATTTATTGTTGAAAAGAAAAAAAATCTTAACTTTATTATATTTTTTCTTAAATATGAATCAATATATTAGTTTTTGTGGAAAGATAGTATTATTGTGTTTTAATGGTATTATTATGGTGTTATTTGTGGTATTATGGTGTTATTTATGGTATTATTGTGTTTTAAACGCTTTATGATTTTAGCTGAAATAGTTCATAAATCCAAATTGTGTACATGTTTTAACCAATTAATTGATTAATATTTTGGGGAAAAACTTTCAAATAATGCTTATTTCTTATGTCTTTTACAGAATTTATAATTTTTCATCAGGGGTTTTTCAAAACAGAAATTTTCGATCAAATGAATTAGAAAAATACTCGAATTCTATAATGTAAAATATACAATAAAAATTTCCTGGTGAGAACAAAATATAATGATTGGAATATGTACGCCGGTACATAGCACGGGGAAAATCATAATTGGCAAAACCACATTGCCCATACAACAAGCGAGACTCGCGTATATACACTCATAAAGCCATATAATCTATTACTGAGAATTTACATATCATGTTAAGTATTGAAATAAAGTATATAGCATTCATGCTTAGTTTATAAGAACATTCAAAATTATAAAACGATTAATTTTTGTCAATGAAGAAAAAAATTATTTTTAAGATTTTTAACCATTTTTACTCCTGCGTCTCTTATACAATTTTTATTCATTCAGCACCTCTTTTTGAAAAGAAGTTTTGAATCACACAATAGAGTGATCAGAAATAATCAAGACTGCTTTGTACATTTTCAGCATCGTTTCTATTATTATATATATATATATATATATATTTTACTTTTTCTATTTGATAAAAGGTTATTTTTAGTTCATAACAAGTAACTTTGAGCCATAGTACCCCTTTATAATTTAACTTCTCATAGCTTTAAAAAAAAATTAAAATGATGGTTATAATTACACCATCAAAATCTCACAATTACACAGGTTTGGGACAAGACCTCTGGTGGGAAATTTATGACCACTATATTTTTTTTATACTTGCCTAAATACATTTGATCGTAGTATTTGTGTAAATAACAATATTAGAACTCCAAACTGACAAACCCATTTACGAAATATTGCAGTAAACTTTGTTTCCAATTGCTATTAAAATATCAAAAATGCTTCAGACTAGTGATAAAGAATATCTAAAATAAAAAATACATTAAGAGGTCAATATCTAAGCATGAAACAAAAATATTTCCGAACACTGTTTTCTCCTATATGAAGACGGTTATAATTACCTCCTGGTCATAATTATCCCACCTGACCCTATAAAAAATGTAATAATTAAATAAAGCCTAATTTATTATCCTTTATTACTGGTACCCAAAGAAATTTTTGCAATAAATCATGATGATCTCAGGTCAGACAAGAGGTCTGCACGGGACGGAAATTTCAGGCCGTTTCCGGCCTAGCCCGATTGAGAACTACCTTGACAATATGTAAAAGTTAAAGAATCGGCCCGGCCTGTTTATTTTTTTATCCGTTTTTGGCCCGACCCGTAAGGAAAGCAGTTAAAACAAGCACGGTCAAGCCCGACTTCACAAAATTTCTAGATTTTTTTTAAGACGTGCTGTCAAAAATTTTTATAGAATACTGCATATATAATGTTGAAAATTTATTACAGCATTTTAAATTACTATGTATTTGGAAAACAGAAAACTAGCAATAGTAACATTAATGATAACTTAAAATCTTAGACATTTCAAAATTCAAATAAGAAAACATTAAAAAGTTAATGTAGTTTAGAATAAAGGATTAAAATCATGACAACATTTTAAGTTGTATAATAAAAAGGAGATACCAGAAAATTTTTCTCTGACAGTTTTTAACCCTATTCTGAAATCAAAGGAGCTGCATTCAAACACATTTTATGTTGCTTTCGTGTGAAATATTACCTATTGCAGTCGTTCGTATGTTGGAATTTCTAAAAAACTTTTTGTAGAGCTACACCGATCATGACCCATATACACCAAAACTATACAATAACTATACAATATAACTATACAATATAACTATACAATACAATATAACTTTACAATATATATATATATACATATCACTTTTTTATGGACACGATAACTTCTGGAATTCTGTTCAAATCGCTTTCAAACGGATACATAATCAAGGGATATAAAATCCCGGTCAAGTTCTTTAATGGGCAAAATCGGACCAAGGGGCTGGAAATATGGATGTTTTTTGTGAAAACCGAAAAAACGTCATAATTTCTTAAATAAATTAGATATCGAATTAGTTTAAAGTTTATTATAATTCTAAGAAGGGGGCCGAAAGTTGGTGCATGACAGATATTTTATAAAATAAAAAATGGGCATAAGAATCGGAAAAAACTGGGTTTTAGGGAGAAAAAATTCATTACTTCGTCAATTTTCAAAATAACAAATCCAATTAAATTTTTTGAAAATGTTCTAACAATTATCTAAAACTTTTGTATTTACAAGTTTTTGATAAGACCAACTTTTACCGATGAAACAAATTAAAAACGATAAGAAAAAAGGGAATGGAAAAGAAAAAAAAATCCATAACTTCGTCAACTCCTAATCTGTCAAATCCGATTAATTTTATTTTACATCTATTTAATAATATCTACAATTTTTATAGGACCGATTCTTATAGCAAAAATAAATTTAAAAAAAGTAAAAACCTCAAATCTCTTTTAAAAACCTGAAATCTTAGCTGTTTACATTTTAAATCATTTTTAAATTCATTTTTGATTTTAAACGCATCCAAAAATCAGTTTCTCTTATTCAGGAACTATAAAATGCGATATATTCGCTAGTTTTTTCATAAAGGCAGAATAAATTTAAATAAAAAGTACTTTGAACTGAATTTTCCCGAAGCGATTGTGATTGAAAATTGAGGAAGTACTCAAATAACAAATTGCTTGTTTTATGACTCATTTTTAAAACCATTTTTGTTCTCAAATGCAACCAACTAACAGGTTATCTTATTTAGAAATTGTATAATGTACCGTATTTTTCAGTTTTTCGATAAATGCAGAATATATTTCGAAATTTGCTGTAAGAGTAGCCATTTTGACAAAATTTACCGAAGCCATCGTGATTGGAGATTTGGGGATGTATTCAAATAACAAATTGCTTATTTTATTACTAGTTTTTCAATTCAATTTTGCTCTCAAATGCATTCAATTGGCAGTTTCCTTTATAAAGTTATTATATAATTTGTCATATTGATCAATTTTTTTCATAAAGTCAGAATTTTTTCCGAGAAATGCTGTCAAAGTAGGCATTTGTGGCAAATTGATGATTTTGGTTGTTATAGAAAAATAAATTACAATTTCTTCAAAAGCGGCCAAATAAAGTTGCTAAAAAGGGTTTTTCTCTAATTACATTTTATTTTTTGTTGTTGAAATGAATTCTTAACGAATTCTAACGGCCGGCAGGGATTTTCTGAATTCATTTCTTTACGGAGATGCAAAAGACTGATAGGTATTCTTATTTAGAAACTATGTAATTGGCTTTTTGTTTATTTATATTTTTTATAGAAGCAACATCTCTTTAAGAAAACAATGACAAAGTTAAAGTTTTAAGTTGAATTTCTGGAACAGATATCACAGGAAAGGATAAAAACCTACAGTCCCGTGGCAACAATCACTATCAAATTTATAAAAAATGGAAAACTCTTTTCAATTCCAAATCCATTTGATATGCATGTCTTCCAGTTTTATGCTTTTATGACAGTTAAAAACGAGTCAGTAAATGTGCCGGAAACATTTTAGTTGTTAAGCAGTAAATTGGAGAACACTGTAAGATATATTTCGAAAGATACTATTAAATGAAGTTCATTATCGCTATTAAAACTTTTGTAAAACATAATGCCTAAGACATCTTGAGAACGAATAAAATAAGTTCTGTCTCGGCAGATGTAAAGTCGCACAAAAAAGTGTTCGTTCACTTGAAAAATGCGCAATTAAAAGGAATTTTCCTGGAATAAATTTAAAATATGAATTCGAATATTTTTTCACTTCATTTCTATACTATTTTTAATAACACACAACATTTGTTTTAATATTGACTGTTTTTATTTTTTATCGAAAAATAAAAATACGAGGAGGCAGAGAAAGAACACACCACAAAAGTCTTCGTTCAGTGAAACATTTTTGATTAACTTATAATTAAAAAAATTATCGTATGTTACTTTATTTTTATTTTTGAATTGTTGTTGCATTAAAAAATTGTTTGGGTTTAAATTTTGCTTAATTTGTTCATAATATTTTATTTATTATTAAAAAATGACTCGCAGTCGTAAAAAACAAACAAGTGCATTCGAAAATTGATTGTATTTCATAATAATAGTGGTAAATTTGTTCGGAATATTGTTAAATTAGTAAATTTATCAATTTCTACCAGGCAGTATGTGATAAAAGCTTTGAAGAAGAAAATCGGATCGTAAAAAGGTAAGAAAAGGTCGTCCGTCAAAGTTATTATAACGTGGTCAAAGATTTATATAGTTAGAAAAATTGTAAAAAATCCACATTTTAAAGCTGTAAAAGTTGTCACAGAAAATGTAATGAAAAATATTCTATTTCAGTTTCACCTGAAACTGTTCTACGAATTCTGAAATCAGCTGGATTAAATGGGCGTTCTGCATGTAGTCAATTTTTTGTTAGTGTGAAAAACAGAAAGCTTAGGCTTTTCTTCGCAAAATGAATGATAAATAGACCGGAATCGTATTGTAATAATGTCTTTTTTGCAGATGAAAACAATTTTTTTGGCTCCGATGGACGTATCACTGTAAGAGAATAAAAAATGAAGAACTTTATCATAAGAACTCAGTTAGAACATTTAAGCATGGCTGTGAAGATTTCCTTGTATGTGGGTGCATAGCAGCATCAGGACAAGGCAGTTTAGTATTTATAAAAGGCATAATCGATAATGCATATTATTTAAATATTTTATAAGACAATTTTAAAATTATCAGCCCAAAATACGGGTATTGGAAAGAACTTTAATTTTTATCGATTACGATCATAAGCACATGGTTTTGATTATAGTGTATAATCTTTATACTAAATAAATACATTTACATAAATATCACAAATCGAGTCTTTCTGAAATCTTTATCGTCCTGCCAGATCTCGTCTTTTTGATTTGTGCCTCGTCTTTTAGAGGATCAACATGGTTTTCATGCAAAGTTAGTTTGGGAAAAATATTTTCAGTACAATCAATCGATTACACCTCGAGAGGGTAGATTCTTTGAATGGGCCGAATCATTTGTGAATGAGACGTTTGTAATTTCAAAAGGCGAACTTTTCCATCTTGACCACGAATGAGTTCTGTAACACGTCCTAATGGCCAATTGATCCTTTTTTTGTTATCTACTCCCACCAAGACAATATCTCCTACCTCAATTGAACGTTGGGCTTGTCTACCATTCGGTCGTTGAATAAGAAGACCCAAATATTCTGATCTAAATCTATTTCTTAGATCCTTTTGCAGCTCTTGTCTATATCTAAGTCTACGAGTGAGAGAACTTTCTTCAACCGCATCAACATCTGGTAAACCGCATTCATGAATATCTTTTAGAAACATGTCCGGAGATATGGGTTTGATGGACTCTTTCTCTGACATGTAAGTTAATGGTCGTGAATTTATAATGCTTTCACAGTCAGCCAATACAGTTATCATCTCTTCATAGTTCAAACAAACTTGTCCTAAAACTCTTTTTAATAGATCTTTCATCAATCTGATGAGCCTCTCCCACCATCCGCCCCACCAAGCAGCCGTTGGGGGGTTAAATTTCCATGTGATAGAATTTATTGCTCCATGCTTCAATATGCGGTCCCAGTGCAATCTTTTTAAAAAATTGGCAGCACCAACAAAATTGGAACCGTTGTCGCAATATATAATGGAACATCTTCCTCTACGAGATACAAATCTTCTCAGTGCCATTAAAAATGCCTCTGTAGAAGCTGAAGTCACAAGTTCCAAATGCATAGCTCTGTAAATGGCACAGGTAAATAAGACAACCCAACTCTTCTGCTTATTTTTAAGAAACAGAGGGCCAGCTAGATCAATGCCGACAATCTGAAAAACTGCTGCATCTTTGACTCGATTTTCTGGTAGAGAAACTGGTGATGATTCTAAATTCTTCGAATTAAATCTTTTACAGATGGTACATTTTGATAAAACAGAGCTTACGGCTCTTCTTCCATTCAAAATCCAGTATTTTTCTGTAAGCAAATTTAAAAGAATCTGAGGACCTGCATGACAATTTTTGCGGTGGTAATATAAAATTAATCGTCTGACAACTTCGTGATCTGAAGGAACAACCATAGGTGTGAGGAAATCTAAACTGTCTTTTCTGTACATAATTTTTGTTTTTACACGTATTATGCCTAGGTCATCCTTAAACGTCTCCAAAGTTTTCAATCTCCTCTCATTTTCATGTGAAAAATATTCTTTTTGTAGCATCCAAATTATCTTCGTCTCTGCTCTCTTAAATTCTTCACTTGTCAATTCTCCTTTGACCTGCTCCTTTGGATTACAAGAATTATATCTAAAACGAAGTATCCAAGCAACAAGACGTACAATTTTTTCATAACTGGAAAAATATCGGTAGTACCAGTTTCTGTCTGTACTTTCATCACCATTTACAAGTAATTTTGTAGATTTCAATTTTTCTTTTTCAATTTCTTCTTCGTTTATGTTTTGACAGGTGAAATTCATGTATTTATTATATTCTTCAGAATCTTTAAGCCAATGTGGTCCCTCCCACCATTTGAGAGACACCAGCTGTTTTGTTTACACCCTCTAGATGGCAGGTCTGCTGGATTAATTTCACCAGGTATATGTTTCCATAAAATCGGATCACTCAATCTTTTAATTTCTTGAACACTATTTCTAACAAAAACAGACCAATTTTCTTTTCTGGATATCCATGCAAGCACTGTAGTGGAATCGCTCCAAAAATATTTTTCCATATCTTCCCAGCCCATTGCGTCAGTTACTGATTTAGTCAATCTAGCACCAATCAAAGCAGCTAAAAGTGCCATTCTAGGTATAGTTACACATCTTAATGGACCGATGCGGGATTTTGCAGCAAGGAGGAATAATTCTATACTATCTTTATTTTCTACCCTTAAAAATATAACAGCAGCATACGCATACTGACTTGCATCGCAAAATGTATGAAGGGTACAAGCTTTTAAATTCTCTGGGATGAATAGAATATATCTAGGAATCAGAATTTCTTGTAAAACATTTAATTCACAAAACCATTCAATAAATTCGTTTTTTATATCACCAGTGATTTCTTCATCCCATGAGATTCCTTCTTTCCATGTTTTCTGTAACATCATCTTGAGACATATCATAACAGGAGCAGTAAAGCCAACTGGATCAAAAACTTTATGTGCAACTGACAGCATGACTCGTTTTGTTATTTTTTCTATATTTATATCTTTTATCCAGCTTACGTTAACTTTTAAAACATCTAGAAATCTGTTCCATTGTAATCCCAGTACAGTAGTATCTTCACTATTTTCGCTATTATTTCTGTCTTCTGTCTGTTCCCAACCTCTGAAATCAAATCCACCTTTAGCCGTAAGAGACTTAGAATCAGTAATAAACCTTTCCAATTCTTCCTTTGTTTGGACACTAGCAACGACATTGTCAACATAAAAGCTTCTTAGCATCTGCTGTTTAAGATTGGTGTCGTATTCTTCATCGTTTTTAATGTGATATTCGATGACGGAAGCAAGAAGAAAAGGAGAGCTTTTGACTCCAAATACAACTCTAGTGTGTCGAAACATTTTAATATTTCTTTCTTCTAGATCACTCCATCACAAAAAACGCAAATAGTCTCGATCGTCTTTACGAACAGCTATTTGTAAGAATGCTTTCTTGATATCAGCTACAACACCAAATTTCTTTTTTCTAAATCTTAAGAGAATGTCAGGAATTAATTCAATAAGATTTGGGCCACAATGTAAACATTGATTCAAAGACGGGTGATTTTGCATTCTTGCTGATGCGTCAAACACTGGACGAATGGGGGTTGTACTGTTTTCTTTTATCACTGGTCTATGAGGTAAGTAGTTTCCAAAACGATTCATTTCAGACTGTGGAATTTCTTCAATTATTTTATCATCAAGCCACCCTAGAAGCACGTCTTCATACTTTTGATAAAGGTTATCGGAAAGCAACTTGTTCGTAACATTAATTAATCTTTTCTTGGCTAAACTCAGATTATCTGGTAGAGGTGGTGTGTCTTCTGACCAAGGCAAAGAAACTTCCTAACGATTATCTTCATTCATTCTTACTGTCTGTAAAAAATGTTCTTTAACCTGACGATCAGTTTCCATTTTAGATTGTTTTTCAATCGGATCATGTATTCCTAGTAAATCCAATTTCCATAAATCGGCAATTTCTGCTTCCTTTACGAACATAGACGTAACTGATAAAGCTAAGTTATCTTTAGATGTATTATCTTGTGGTACTTTTCCCATTAAGGTCCATCCCAAATATGTTTCTAATGCAACTAATCCTGACGCGAGTATTTCTCTACGACCTGGCAGTAATTTTCCCATTACATCGGCTCCAATCAGTACTTGAATAGATTCAGGAGTCTTACCAACATCCGTCAAAGTGATGCCTTTTCTCGATAATTCTTTAAACCAGGATCCCTTTTCTACAGGCATAACATTTTCACATATAATGTCTTGATCCAATACTTCAAAATTATATTTAAAATTTTCCTTTAAATCACTTAATCTTACCTTGTAGTAACGATGATTATAATCCTTTGTTGTGACTCCGCCAAAAAGAGAATGCGTAACCTTTTCTTCTCGAAGCGGTAGATAGTCCATTTCTTCGGCTAGTTGTGATAAAATGTACGACCTTTGAGAACCTGAATCTAAAATTAGTCGAACATCTTTCTTCTTGTTGTCAGAAAGGATTTTTGCTTTGAGCGTCTGAAGAAATACTTTAGGATTTCTATTAAAATTAGCCATATTTACTTCTTTTCCAGACGACTTTTCTTCCTCTTTCTTTTCATTTGGCTTGTTTTTATCTAGCATTTGACACATCACAGACGCATGTCTTTTATCACAAACGAAACACTTCAAGATAGCTTTACATGGCTTCGTTGTGTGACCCGTTGCCAATCATAAAAAGCAACATTTTTTATCTTTTAATATATTCTGCATTCTATATATATATATATATACTTATATATATACTTATATTTTAATATAAGTCATCTTTCGTGCCGAAAAGCATTCTGAACTCAGATGTCTTCCGTTGCAAAAAACGCAATTTTTTCTTAACTCTGGTTTTGAAGTAGTTGTTAAGAGGGTAGCAGCAGTTGGTAAATGCTTAGTAGTCTCGTTGTAACCTTTATTTTTTTTTAAGTTTGCATCATCTTTTTTCGCTAAACCAAAATTTGACACAGCTAAATTAATTCTTTCATCACCTTCAACTTCAGATTTGAGAAACATCATTAAATTATCCAGACGTTCTTTTGCATCAGAACTAACAGGAGTCGTATAGGTTCGATTCCACGCTTTCAAAAAATCAGTTGTAAAACAAGATTCTACCATTGGATATAAAATTGAAGCGCATTTATCAATTGTGACTCCTAGCGTCTCAAGAGCTCGTAAATACGATTCAAGTTTATCATATAACGTTGTAATAGAAAATTTTCCTTTTGATTGAACAGAAATGATTAATTTTAACAATTCTCTGACATACACTTCTACCAAAAGATCTTCCCTGCCGAAACGAGCTTTAAGACTCTCAATAGCTTTGGCATAGTTGGTACCTGTTGGCGGGAAACTATCAACAACTTCTCGTGCTCTAGATCCAGTGACTGTTGCTTGGATCAAATATTGAAATTTATTTTCTGGTGCAATATCAGGATCATTATGAATCTGCTCAAACTGACTCCAGAACGGCAACCATTCCTTTAAATCACCATCAAATTGGCGAAATTCTAACTTCGGTAAAGTAAATTTTCGTTTTGAATTATTCATATCATAATCACTTGAAATATATTCATTTTGTATTTGTCCTTGAGATTGAATTTTAGCTAGTTCCAATTGATGATCTAATTCCAGCTTTCTTAGCTCAATTTCTTGCTCTAACTTTTCCTTTAATTCTAACTTCTTTAACTCTTCTAACTTCTTTAACTCTTCATTTTCCTTTCTCTCAGCAACAGCGTTAGCTAAAATTTCTTGTACAAAAGCATGATCTTTTTTGTATTCTTCGCTATTTAAAATGATTTGCTTTAGAGTTGCGATGGTGTACTCTTGAGGAATAATTTCCCCAATCTCTTCTGCTACAAACTTCAAATCAGCCTTTTTAAAAATTTTCACGGCTTGAAACATTTTCTTTTGAATAAATTTAATAAACAATCCTGTCGCGGACGCCAGAATGTTGGATAAAGCGTTCAAAAGATGTTATTTTAACACCCCAGCTTTCTAAATACAATGCGGACGCCTATTACTACTAAAAATAAAAAATAAAAATAAAAAAAAGAAGTAAATAAACTTTTTCAGCACTAATAATTTTTTTACTGGTAAACCTTATACCTTTTTCCATAAGAATTTTTTAAAAACATTAGAAAATACAATTTCTTTTCACGTTATATCACATGCCAAAAAATGTCACGAGCATTAAAGATGAAAGGATAAAAAAAATAAGATGAAAAAAACATGGACAATAGGTTTAACACATGGCTTTCAACTTCCGCCACTGATGTTTCTATAATTATCCGAAAGTTCTAAAAAATACCGCCCGGATTTAAACGCAATACAACATATTTGGAGATAATTGGAGGTTAGAGCACGAAAAAAATGACATTAAAGCGAAAAGCTAACTTAAAACAGAAATGATCGATGAATGGATGAACAGTAATGCACAAATCACAAAAAAACTTGTGAAATCTATTTCCAGACGTTTAAAAACTGTTGTGGATGCTAGAGAATATCCTATAAAATACTATTTCAACTAATATTACAATATTAAGCAATATTTAGTGATTTCTTTAAAGTGTACGAAGACTTTTGTGAAGTAACTTTTTTTAATCATTGATCTATACAGAAAAAAAGGTTTTACTATGTATTTAAAATATTTTTTATAGTTTTGTTAACATCAAATTAGAGCTCTTATCCTTAAATACTCATTATGAAATATTAATCTTCATTAATGTTTAGAGCGCAAGGTTATTGAATTTCGTAATTGTGTGAACACTTTTATGAGCCACTGGGTATATGAAAAAAAATTGCATGTCTGATTTCCGCCCGGCACGAGTCTGCTGAAAAAAAAAAGTCCGTAATTAGTCCCCATGTAACTGTCCGATGCCAGTCTCTACGATGGACATGTTACATATCTGTATTGAATATAAGCTCAAACCGTCATGTCAGTTATAATTTAAGTGCAATACAACATGTTTTACAAAGTATTTTGAGTAAGTAGAATTTATTGTTTACATACAGAGATTTTTCTGTAGGAACGACTTTCCGTGATAACTTCCACACATATATTTACAGCTCTGACATACATTCTAAAAACT
Organism: Maratus speculifer; assembly: GCA_964019185.1. Lineage (NCBI taxonomy): Eukaryota > Metazoa > Arthropoda > Arachnida > Araneae > Salticidae > Maratus > Maratus speculifer. The sequence continues at coordinate 291,303,937 of OZ025290.1, forward strand.
TAAATAAATCTTACAAACACTAACTAAAACTTGGAAAATGTAACTAAATCTTGGTGTGTTTGTAGATTAGACAAAAAGTTAGAATTTCTTCTTTTGGAAAAAAAATCTTGATCGGGCTATTCAGATAAGATTTACATACATTATCTGCACTGAATACTTAAAATATATTAATATAAAATGTTATAATAAATATTAAATAGTTTAAACCCATAAACTGTTTAATTTTTATTATAAAACTTAATAGTTTTACATGATAAAATTAAATAGTTTAAACCCATTTAGTTGCAAAATACAGCAATACAATATTTTAAATTATCAATTGTGTTCATATAAGCCAGATTGTGAAATATTAAATTTTAGCTGATAATTGTAAAATTATTTTATATATATATACTCCATCATTAAGCAGATATATAGATTTCATTTTTTTTCAATAAAAAAAATCGTGCAGTAAGTGGTTAAAATTTAGCTAAATAAAATATCACAATTGTATTTGTAAGTGGAGATGGCTTACACATTACACAACGCTAATTGTTATCGACAGAAAAGATTTGCACATGGCTATTGTCGATTTTAAAAAATATATATTACCAACTCTTTAAAAAAATCTCTGTTAAAGTATACAGTGACATCTAGCCACTCTTTAGTTGAATTAAAAAAAAAACATTTAATGGATCTATCTATTTTATTATAATAATATATTATATAAAAACTATTTATCTGTATATTTTTTGCATGAATGATAGGAATATGTTCAAAGGATCGTCAACTGAACACATATTTGTGATAATATACCTTTTCTGATTATGGCTACTTTTACAATACATGTACTAAAATTACTGATTAATATTATGTTTAAATTAATGTTAATTATAATTTGTAAAAAACCTTTTTTTTTTTTTTTTTACTAATTTTCTGTGTTCCATTGCACATAAGAAGTAGCAAAAGATGTGCGTTCGCACGACAACGAAGTTTTTAAAATACACAACATTTCGAATGCAATACAGTATCCGAAATCTTTTGTGTATCCCTGTAAATACTAAATGATTTCTATTATACAGAAATTCTTCTATATCTCAGGAACTACTTCATAAAATACGAAATAGTTTAATGTAATTAAAACACATCCATGAAACTGTTTTTCCCTATACCATTATGTAATCGAATATTCCGTGTGGCTCTCTACATTAATAAAAATATTCTTTGCATCTCAAATAGTACAGAATGCGCATTTTAGTACATGTTTCATAAATGAATATGAATTTTGTTAGCTCCAAAATCTGTAACATCATTAAAATGCACATGAAAATATTTTTCCCCATTGACCGTAATTGAACGGAATAATTTTGATTGTCTCTGTAATATAATTATACATACGATATTAACAAAATTTGAATTGATTCAAGAAAATTATGTAATAATCATACATTTTAAATTTCGAACTATTGAATTAGGTAGTTTGGGCGTTGTTATACGCGGACAGATAGAGAGACGGATAAAACAATGATTGTAGGTGCTACGTATTTATATAATTGCAAACGCTACTTATAAAAAAAAGTATAGTTCTCTCACCTTCTGATCAAAATAGCTTTAAAAGTATTTCCAATATTTTAATTAATTTTTAAGGGGACAAAGAGTTTCTACACGAGAACGAGAATAAATAAAATTGCCAATTTGAGAAAGAATGAGCCCGAATCCGAAATAAAAATCAACCCGGGCTCAAGCTGAATCCGTCTGTAGTGCTAATCGGTACTCCCTGTAGAATGTGGAGTTCCAAAGCATCATCACTTATTTAAAAGGTCATGTAAAATAGTTCGATTATATGAAGGTCCACGGATAAAAAATATTCGCAGCGTATTTCAATTATATTGCACTATTTCAGACATGATGAAGTTGATTTATACACTACAGTTTACTAAAAAAATACTTGCAGTAGAATAGGATGTGAATTGCATTTATCGTTCATTTACAGGGACACAGAAGATTTCGGGAACAATTATCTAGGCGGACTTTGGCTATTAAGGATAATTGCTGCAAGTGCATTTTCACTTAATGGTATGGTTTTTAAGTAAATTATTACATATAACCTCATGTGCATAATTGCTTAAACATATACAGAGCATTTTGTAAAGTCTAAAGACACATGAAGAAAAATTCGTAATGCTTTATTGAGAAAGAGCAGGAATTGCTTAAAGATATTGTTTTTAATTAAAGTTATTTAGCTTTTTTTCAACCTCAACTATATTTTACATAATTTATTAAGGTAAGTCTGCTGCATATAAATAAAATCAAATGCAGGATTATGCAAAGAACAGGATATATAAGCGCTTATGATTCATGGAAGTGTTGTTTAAGCAGCTTAAGAATTGCTTGAATTATATTTCAACAATGTGTGGCGTGTATCAAAATATATTCGTCATATACAGGGCTGTACAAATGTATTTACGTACGTTTCCCCCAACTGGTAGAAACTGCTGAAAAAGAATTTTTTACTGTGTTATGCGTTTTCTTACTTAACATAATTTTAACATACTGTGTAGAATCTGTATAAATTTATAGATCACACACAGAGCTGCACAAAAGAACTGGATTACTTTTACGGCTATGAGAGGTAATTACTGAAATCTGGTTTTTAAATGTGGTGTACGTTCTCTAAAATCTTTACTTAGATATCTTCTTTTCCTTAACTTTCAAGGAAAAACCATAGTTTTTTTTTTCTTTTGTGGAACGATATAAAATTGTTTTGTCAATCGACGGCAAAAAATTGCGAAATTTGCAAACTGGACTTGAAAAAAGTAAATAAATTGGTTAATTACAAATCTTTTTGGTAATAATTAGTTTATGTGCCTAAAGTGTTTACTTAATACACGTGTTTCTTATTATAATATAATTTATTAAGCTATTTTAAATTTTGAGTAATTTTTAAAATTTTTTAGACTTTGGGCAGCGAATATTCTAAAGATTACGATAAGAATATAGATAAATTTTGTAAAATATCAAATTCTTTGTGGGGCGCCCCCCTCCCTATATCCGCTCAAATGACGGCCCTGCTGAGTCTGTACTCACTATTTCTTCTAAGGAAAAAATAATAGAAAAAATATATAATTTTTATTTAATGATAATTTTTTTAAATGGAAGATGTTTCTTTAAATTTAATTTTTAAATATTTACTTTGAAGCTCAGAAAGGTGAATTTGAGCCTGACCATAGTGAACATAGTATAGTAAACATAGTAGTGAACATAGAATTTCTTTACAAATGTAATCATAAGATAGTTAATGGCTAGGTTCATTCATTTGAAAGAGTCGCAAACTTTTCAACAAGTTAATTATTCACTTTAAATATTTTAAGTACTTGCTTTAGCTATTTTACATTCAAAATTTCAAATGAAGATTGAAGCATCGAAAAGGCAATGCATGTAGAATTTAAGAAACTAAAACAGACAATATGCAACAGAGTAATTTTAGAAAGTGCATGGAGGAAACTTATCTACCTCGAAAATGTATATTTGATTTTAATTACATTTTCAGGAGTTAAATAAAGATGCATTCTTTACGTCATGCTATAATGATTTTACAAAAGATAAATCTTCTCCGAAATATATTTTTAATGAAATCAAAATTGTGAGCAATAGCACGAATAGAATACTCTTTTATTCAAGAAATATTTAAAAACATAAATTTGAAAATGGATAAAATGTAGCACATCTAGAAACGTTCCATATTTAGAATGATGTTTCTGAAAAATTGGAAACTTTATGAAGACTAAGTGTAAATGCTTTTAATAATATTATAGTTTTGCATTTTGAAATGCAATCTATTCTTGAAGAGGTATTGGAGGTACATGGAGGAATTTTCTCAGTATATGGAACCAAATGCAATCAACAGTTAACTAATTGCTAAGTATTTTCATTTGAAGTCATTCAAACTCTTCAACAAGTTAATAATATATTTTAAACAATTTAAGTATCTTGCTTTAGATATTTTACATTGAAAAATTCAACTGAACATTGAAGCATCGAAAAGGCAATATATATAGAATGTAATAAGCTCGAATATACTATATTCGACGCAGTAATTTTAGAAAGTGTAGTGAGGATATTTGTCTATCTTGAAAATGTATACTGGATTTTCATTACATTTTCAGGAGTTACGTAAAAACTTATATTTTACGTCATGCTACAGTGATTTTACAAAACATAACGTAAAAATCTTCACTGAAATATCTGTTTAATGAACTCGAAATTGTAAGAAACCGCTCAAATAGATTACTCTTTTATTCAAAAAATAATTAAAAAATGAAATAGCAAAATGAATATATCAATAAAATATAGCATATCTAGAAAACACTACGTATGTAGAATGGAGTTTTTGAAAAATTGAAGACTTACCAAAAACTATTTTTTTAAAATTATACTATAGTTTTGCATTTTGAAAATGAAACCACTTTTTGAGTATACGTGGAGGTATTATCTAAGTATATGAAATCAAATGTAATGGAGAGTTATTTAATAGCTAGGTTCATTAATTTGGAAGATATGCACACTCTTCAACAAGTTAATAATGTAGTTTAAATATTTTAAATATCTTGCTTTAGCTATTTTATATTCAAAAATCCAAATGAAGATTGAAGCATCGAAAATGCAATACACATACAATTTAAAAATTTCAAATATACAATATGCGACAGTGTAAATTTAGAAACTGCATCTAAGAAAATTATCTATCTTGAAAATGTATATTTGATTTTCGTTACATTTTCAGGAGTTAAATAAAAATGTATATTTTACGTTAACTTACAATGATTTTACAAAAGATAACGTATGAGATATCTTCACTGAGATATCTGTTTAATGAGCTCGAAATCGTAACCAACCGCTCGAATAGATTACTCTTTTATTCAAGAAATATTTATAAAATTAAATAAGCAAAACAAATATATCGATAAAATGTAGCATATCTAGAAAATGCTACATATGTAGAATGGTGTTTTTGAAAAATTGAAAACTTACCAAAGACTTTTTTTTTTTAACTAAAGTTTTGCATTTTGAAACTGAAATCTCTTTTTGAGTGTACGTGGAGCTATTTTCTAAGTATATGAAAGCAAATGTAATCAAGAGTTTGTTAATAGCTAGGTGCATTCATTTGTAAGATATGCAAACTCTTCAACAAGTTAATAATGTTGTTTAAACTTTTTAAATATCTTGCTTTAGCTATTTCACATTAAAAAACCCAAATGAAGATTGAAGCATCGAAAATGCAATACATATACATTTTAAGAAGCTCAAACATACAATATGCGTCAGAGTAATTTTATAAACTGCCTCTAGGAAAATTATCTATCTTGAAAATGTATATTTGATTTTCGTTACATTTTCAGAAGTTCAATAAAAATTAATATTTTACGTTATGCTAAAATGATTTTACAAAAGATAACGTATAAATCTTCACTGAAATATATGTTTAATGAACTCGAATTTGTAAACAACAGCTCAAATACATTGCTCTTTTATTCACGAAATACTTAAAATCGTAAATTAGCAAATCGAATACATCGATAAAATGTAGCAGATGTAGAAAACATTACAAATCTAGAGTAATGTTTCTCAAAAATTGAAAACTTTCTAAAGACTAATTTTAAATGTTTTTGATCATACTGTAGTTTTGTAAATGAAAATCAAGTCTATTCTTGAGTATACGCGGAGGTATTTTCTATGATATGGAAAGACGAAATAATTAGTATTATGAAAATTAGTAAATGCATTTTGTGCAAAACTTCAGAATAATTTAAAGAGGCCCATTTAATTTTGACGTTCTTACAACAAATGATCCGAAATTATTTGAAAGCTTATTAAATGTGAGTATATTAAGTCTTTAATGTAAGGAAGTTTAGTATTTTGTTGTTTTTAAGGATTTGCTTAAGATTTGCTTACAAGTTTTATATCCTGTTTTTATCCAAGCTCGTATTTCTCTCACAAATATTATCATATTTGAGCCTATTTTCTATTTTCAGTCTAGAAAGCAGTAATAATGTTAAAATTTATCTGTCTTTAAAGACCATTTACATGACAATCATTATTTTTAAATTCATTTGGTACTTCCGGGGATCGAGTAGAAATTGAATTTAGACCTTTATTTTAGAAAGCCTTTGTGCATTCCAATGCTTTCAAATTTGATTTTTTATAGAAAATGTTCTTAGAGATCATTTCTATCGTTTATGCAACTACCATTCCAAATTTTATGTTTCTAAAGGCTTCTGTAACACAAAACCAAAATTTTGAAGGGTTTTTTTTTTTTTTGCTCCTGCAATCACTAGGTAGTAGTGAAACGAACACAAAATATTGACTATGTTGGTAAAAGTCCTGCCACTGTCAGTTAAATAAAATTATTTTTTTCTATCTTTACAAGATAAAAGAATTGGATTAGAAAATTTCCCAATCCCTATCCATCCCTATCCGTTTTATACGTTTTAGGGGTCAAAGATTCAAGAAACATGTTTTTACAAAATGACTGTCTGTGAATCTTTGAATCTGTGGTACTAATATTCTGCCTGTCTGTTGTATGAGACATAAATGTTTGGATGCCTTATCTAAAAAGTCAATACACAGAATTTTATATAAAAAAATACATTTAGTTAGTCCTCAATATAAATCGGTGCTGATAAGTTTTTAGCGTAAATCGCTCAAGAGGTGGCGGTGCTATACTACCTTTTGTGCGATATCCGCAATAGCACTATATCCATAATTAATGCACAGAATTTTATCAAACTTCATACTCAGTGAGTCTTTGACATGAAATTGTGTTTAATTCCATTTAAGTGAAAATACCACGATCCAGCATATATTAAATGCAGCATCATTTAATATTCCCGCGATCGCTCAATATCCAGAACTAATGCATGCAATATCATTAAACTTTAGATTCAGTTAGTCCTTGACATGAAATAACGTTTTGTTTTATGTTTTGGCGTACATCGCTCAATAAATGACGCTGCTGTTCTGCATTTTGTGGAATTTTCGCAATATAATCGTTAAATTTAGTGCACGGATTTTCTTCAAATTTTAGATTCGGTTAATTCTTGACATGAATTGACGCTTTTTACGTTTCGGTGTTTAAAACCCAATGCTTCTTTGGGTGAGGTTATTGGTGACGCTTCTATGCTGATCTTTTTACGTTTTCCACAACCGCTGTCTCTAAAAAACGAATGCAGGGATTTTCATCAAGCTTGAAATTCGACTAGTCCTTGAGATTCGATTAGCAATTTTTAAAGGTACAGTCAACTATCGTTAATTCGAAGTCGAATAATTCGAAACTTCACTTAATTCGAACTAAACATGAAGTCCCGAGATTTTTAATAGCAGAATAATGTTAAAAATTTTCATTAATTCGAACTCATTTTCTCATGACTTCGTTTAATTCTAACTAACGATAATTCTGATTTTTCATTTCTTTCTCACGGATTTCAGATCATTTGAATATCTTTCTTTCTTTTATTTTTGCGAAAATTGTTCCGAACGAGTATACATATAATCCCATGCATTCAATGTAATAATATGCATTTGATATCCACTTTCTTAGTGCCCCGTCTGTCCATCAGTGACACTTCAAATTTTTCTTCCATTGTGCTTGTTTCTAATCTTTTAATTAGTTTATGTATTTATACATTCTTTTTATTATTAAGCCATATTCTACTGATAACAAACTAAATAAATTAAAAAAAACACACTACAACATTAATTCCTTTGTAATATTACCATATTAAGCATGATTTCATTTCATAGTTTCCATAATTCGAAACTTTCTTGTGGTCCCGCCGAGTTCGAATTAACGAGAGTCGACTGTACCATGGTACTATAAACGATGAAGCAATTACATTTAATGATCCTCGCAAGATAATATTCCGTTTGTGTAAGCAGACAAAGACGTCAAAACTAAATAATGATGAAATTTATGCAGTTACTGCTGGAAGAATCCTTTCAAGATGGGGCGTGGCTTATCAGCATATAAACTTTGGATTTTTTTTATTAATATAGTTCTGATTTTAATTGGGGCGGTTGGTAAGTAAATGTTTCTGATTGCTAGCATAGCACCCTGATATGTCTGAAAAATGTTCAAACGAAATCATGAAATAATCAATATCAATAATCAGCACAAAAATGTACAAATGTAGAAATTAATTTGGGACAGAGGGTGTAAAATGTTAAATAAGCCAATAGAGTTTTATCGAAATACTATATGGTTGTGATAAAAAATTACTAATAAAAAAATGTTTCCTAGTTAAGTGAAAGTGGGGGTGTTTATGAGGAATACTCCTAAAAGAATAGTATGACAAATGGGTACATAAAATAAAAACGTTAGGACACGCTGTTACAAATGTTTTCCATATCATTAATTTCTAAATAAAATAAATTTCAACCTAATATTCTTTATTTTAAAGATATCAGATACATGAAACATTGGTGGCGTTTGGTTCTCTGACAATTTATCTGTAGTCCGTCAAGCTTTTCGACTTTTTGAATTTGTTTGATTTTGTTTTTGTTTGGGACAGAAAATACACTAGCGACAACTGCAATGCTGCCAACTTATTTTTTATTATTATTATTCAAATTACTTACCGCCATTCCAGAATAATAATCTTTGATTTATTTAATTAATAAAAGAAACATTCCGCGATTTTATAAATAAATAAATAATAACATAATAGATAATAAATAAATAACACTGTGACCTCATGGCACGGATCGCTGAAAAGTTGGCAAGCGGCAAGTGTCTGGCAAGCTCTTGGCCAATTCGAACTGTTCACGAATGCACGAGACGCCGACGTGAAGCTCAAATCAAGACTAATGAAGCACATTCTGAGAATTTCTTATCAATTGCAACATATTTGTATTTTGTAATTCAATTGCAATTTCTGTAAAATAAAGGTCTTTTTGCAACCCGTAAGGCATGGTGACGTCACTGCGACGGCGTTGTGAAGTCACATTGTGACTTTGTGACCATCGATTGTCAATGTGACGTCACGTGACATCGATGTGAAGCCGTTATGGCCGTTTTAGAGCTCGTTTGTGACCACTTCACAAAGTGGTCACAATGTGACAAATTTGTGAAAAATGTGTCTGTTGTGTTTGCATTGGAGCGTTTCCTTTTGTAAAGCCGTTCCGAAAAGGAATAAGTAATTCTTCAAGCACATTGCATCATTTGGCCGCAAAATACTCCTCGGCTTTGACTGACAGAATTCATCAAAATTTTGGACATATGCAGGAAAAATAAACAGAATAATAAAATAAAGCTTACCTGCAGAGACTTGAGGCAACCTGAGAACACATATAAAAAAACAAAGAGAATTTTCTTGTAAAAGGATTTCTTTATTTTTTAATGAAAATAAATTAATTTTCATTCATAAGACTAGAAGAACTGCACTTTGACCAAAGCTCTCATTTTTTAGAGCCCGGCCATAAAAGGATCACTGGAATAATACAATTTATGATGACAGAACACACATTTCCGAAGAAAATGCCATTTCCTTTCCATTGGAGAATCAGGGGTAAGATGTTGAAAAACAATAAAAAAGATGTGCTCTTTCAGTATAAAGCAGTAACGCACCACAAAAGAAACGGTAGAAGAATTGTCGGTCCCATAATTCGAAACATTATTATTTCAAAACAAAAAGTTCTTTGGATTCGAATATTTACTATTCATAAATATTTCATTGATGTCACAAGTAAAATACATCTTGGATGATTAAAGTTTTATCGCATTCACGAAGAAATAATTCGTTTCTTGACTTTAAATTATATTTTTTTATGTAACGTTATTGACCCTTAATTACAAAACAAGGAACGAAAACTTCACTGACATTACACACACACCTTCACCGCAGGAATTCTGTACCGTTCTCCAAAGAAAATGAACGCAGCCGCAAAAGGGAGAAGGGGTTGCCACAATCTCATAATACGCCAATTGGCAGGGTTATATAAGTGGCGATAAAACAAATAGGACAAGTGCTTCAACACTAATAGGGAAATTGCATTTTTAAGAATAAACTTTTATATCACCAGAAAGATGCGGAGCCAAAAATGTATATAAGGACTCACCTATTTTAAATTACGCATCAGTAGAATAGAATCTGATTGGACAAGAGGAGGGGCAATAAAACGGAAGAACATGCCCCATCGAAAATTCGAGAAAACTCAGGAATAATCCACAACCGGAAGGAACAAATTCGAAATCATTTTAACATTTTGAAATTAAAAAAAAGTTAAGTAAGAAAATAAACTTTACAGGGGAGATTAAAAATGCGAGAATTAAAATAATTTTTTAGAATGAGAAATATTATAATAAATGAATAAAGATTAAAAAATACACGAAAAATTAAATTAAATAAAAATATGGCAGTGGTTAAGCTTAACCACAACATATTACCCCGGCCTCCTCAAGAGAAAATATTGGTGAGATGTACAAATTCAATAATTTTTACATCGAGACAATATTTTTTAAATTATGAACATCGAACATATAAATCAATCATAAAGATAAATAAACTAATAATAATCACATGAATATCAATAATTGCTTTACATGACATTCAATAACAATAAAAAAAATTACTAGCATAGTTATAGCTCAAATGATAATGCACAATAAATTGGCAAATATGGGAAAGTAAAACATATAAAATAGCTGTTTGTTCACAAAAAGGAAAATATCTTGTTTCAAAATAGAGTTTAGAATATATTATGTACTTGTAGAACATAGACACAGCCTTTAGTTGACAGTCTCTTAAATAAGTTGTGCAATTGCAAGTACAATAATATAAATTAACACCAGCATATATAAAAATTGTTTCGTATAATAAAAGCATATATATATAGTCAGCATATATTAAAAGGAAAAGGATTTGTAATACTGTTCATATAAGCAAATGATATCAAATGATATAAATCGGTAATCATATTAAATTCAATAAATGCAATTTTTGAGAATTCAATTCTTCAGAATTTTCCTTTGACAAAAATTGGAAAATGTACACAAAAGGTCAAGAGAGAATATTTAGACTCTCAAAAAAAAAATATATATATATATATTCATATACATACAATACTTTCCAATATATCAGCATATCTTAACTGAATAGGTTTAATGTCATGCAATTCAACAACATCTTCAAAGTAAATAAAAGTAAATTCCAAAGAGAGAATATTTAAACTCTCAGAAAAAGAAGAAAAATGCTATTCTCCAACAATAATACTTTCAAAATGACAAAAAGGCAAAGAGAGGATATTTAAACTCTCATAAAAGCATCTAAATAAATATATTAATCCACTATATAACTTGAAAAATGTCAGTTTACAAAAATTATCAGATAAAATATGTATAATATCTTGAATACTTATTGAACATGTTTAATTCAAATATTTAAACCTTTGTAAATAACATGTGATCATGTTTTATCTGTAAAATAACAAATATTTTCTTTTCTATATACATATAATGACTTAAAAAGTATCTTTGGATCCAAAGTATATAATTATTATATATGTATAAACCTTTTTCTTTGAACTTTTAAACACTAACCGGAAGGAACAAATTCGAAATCATTTTAACATTTTGAAATCAACAAAAAGTTAGGTAAGAAAATAAACTTTACAGGGGAGATTAAAAATGCGAGAATTAAAATAATTTTTTAGAAAACGAATTTTTATAATAAATGAATAAAGATTAAAAAATACACAAAAAATTAAATTAAATAAAAATATGGCAGTAGTTAAGAGTAACCACAACAGTATCATTTGTGACTACTTTCACATTTACATTGTGACGGAACTGTAACTAAAGCGACGATATTTAAATTACTCGAAATGTGTTTTTTAAAGTAAATAAAATGTTTTAAAGAATTTTTGTACTTTTCTAAAGATTTTTTAAAAAGTCACATCTCAGTCACAATGTGACGTCACTGAGTGGTGGAATTTTGATCACAGATGTGATGTGACGAAAGTGATTCACAGTGACGTCACTGTGGCTATGCATGCTATGAGGGACATTGTTACCTTTTTTTGCGTCATGGTCACGAAGCAATTATACTTTCACGATCGCATTTCCGCCTCGAGTTCCTGTGCTATTCTTTTTCCTTATGACTTGAGCGACTCACACGTGCCATTTGGACGTGGATTTTTGAACCACTCTGTATATACATATACATATATACTCTTGATAGATCCATCATATGAGTAAAAAAATTAGGTAAGATTACAGACAATATTATGTAGTAGTTTCTAACGAAATGTACATCGAAGTTCAAAAGTTTGAATTAAATTTTATGTGTATGACGTTTATACATTGTAAATAAACGTAAACGTACCGTAAACAAATTGAAGTACTTAAACTATTTTAAATATTGGTTATCACAAAGGTAAAGGACAGATATCAATTCAAAGGAAAACAAGTAAAGGATTCAAACTACAATGAATATAATAATAAAAATATATGATGATTTTATCATCATATGGTTCATAAAAACATTTCATTTAATTTTAAGGCATAAAATTAAATTTTAATGACAAACCCCCTTCAAAAAAATTAACGAGCCATGATTTTGCTTTGGCATTAGGAATTATAGAATCATGCTTACATAATACAAATAAGTAAATTAAATTTCACGTCATTGATTAGAAAACAGCAAAATATATATCATACATAGCTACCAAGTTTTACGCATTTTCCTAACACAAAAATTTTATAGTAAATATTGACTTATTTCATCGTCGAAATCTTAAGATTAAACAAATGGAAAATCTCTGTACATTTTTGGTGGTAAAAAGTTGGTAAAAGTTTGTAAAAAGTTGGTAAAAGTGCGTAAAAGTTGGAAGCTATGTAATATACATGACTTAAAGAAAGACTGGATATATTTAATTTATTAAAAATCGTTATTTCGTTAAATGTATAGAATAACAATGTAAAACTAAATGAAATATTTTTTTGCTTAACAGTTTGATTTATGAATAGAGACATACCCCATAATTTCAAATAAATACAGATTCCTTAATAAATACAAACTTTTGTTACAGAATGATATCCATTTTGAAATAACTTTTTGCTTTTAAAAAAGGCGAAATTTTGTTTTAAAATGAAATAAAAGAGACGCGATAAGAATTATTTCATTTTCAATTCCTTAACAATAAAAATTTTGTATCGCAAAAGTTTTAAGATGTATCAGAACTTATTTAGACTCGATGATATATATTTTCATACATTCTTCATTGATATATTATTGAAAAAAAGAAGAAAATGGGTGTTATGAAATTCAGCTATGCGTTATATATGTATTATATGAAAAGTTATGAAGACATTTTACAAGCAGAAAACACTTGTTTTCGAAGAAACTATTTAAATTGAATTTCAATATTACATTATTTTGATACATCCATTTGATAATTCATATAATATTTTTTTTTAACAGCATACTAAAATGGACTTTGTTCTTGCATATGATTGCGTTAGGAAGTAAAAAAATTTAAACAATGATAAACATGTCTTGAAATAGTCAAACTATATATTTGCAATTTTTTTAATAGTTATGATGATGAACGGTCCTTAAATATCTATTTCCAAACTATGCAATACATGTACATATATATTTAAAATTCATAATAATATTTTTTCATCGACCTTACGTTTCGATTTACAAAAAGGAAATGCAACTTTTTATAGTATTATTATTTAATTTTATGATCTAAGTATTCGACTATAATTGAAACTCTTTTATTGTATACTTGTCTCAAATATGAATATATTTTTCTCGCGATATACATATATGTCTATATATATATATATATACATATATATATATATACGTATGTACATTTCACTTAGTATTTCTCTGGCTCATTTCTTTTAAAAGTTTTCAGAGTTTTTGACTGTTATGAAATATTTATCTTGGATTCATTAAACTTTATTAATAAGCTCTTTTAAAATATACTATGTATTTCCGTGTATAAGCCAATATATTTTGAGTAATTTTTTAGCTTTATATTCTGAGAGTTTGTACATGAGTATAAGAAAAATACAAAAGTTGATATTATAAAATAAAAGGATAGTAAATATAAAAACATACAAAATACTTGCGTTTTTGAAAAAAAAAAATATGTTTTATTAACAGAAAAGTCATCAATCATATTTCAATATAAACAAGTCATTAACAGAATTTTCAAGCAACCCCTTAAAATCACTTTCATTCATCGTTTTATCAAGATGAATATCGTCAAAGTCTAATTCATTATCATCGTCGCCAGCTTCTTTAAAAATGGCATCATACTCAGTTCCATCCAATTCGTTATCGAAGCATCATTTTTTGAAAGATCGGACCTCAATGGCAATTCATGCGAAGATTCTTTTATCCATTTAAAGGTAGTGACGATGTGAACTTTAAATAAACTAGGTGGAACCCGTCGAGTTTCGACGAAAGTAAATGTTTAGAAAGGAACTGTTTTATTGATTTATAATAAACCTACAAAATTAGTTATAGTAAAAAATGCATTTTACAATGGTAAGTGTAACTCTCAAACAAATATCATTTAAAGCTAAAATTATGAAAAAATACTATTTCTATAAAATTTAGTTGTACAAATTATTAAAATTAAACTTTAATCGCATAGGTAAAAATATAATAAAGATCAGTTATTAAGATGAAGTTCTCAATTGAGGCTCTTATGTTTGGTATAAATGCGTGTGGAAAAAGAATATTTCAAATTGACACGATCTTAGAATTTCACGTGAAATCTAAACCCGTCATAATTTTCACCTTCTCAAAATTTACATGATCACATTTCAATTTTTACCAATTTTATGAGAATATGGCGTATTTCTGTTGCCACAATTACAATATTCGTACTAAAAACTATAAAAAAAAATATATCAAGAATAAATTAAGGTACAGTTTCGAAATTAATTGCATTTAAAAATACATATTTTTCTCTATAAGTTGCTGTAAAAATTAAAAATATGCTATGTTTAGAGTAATAAAATTTGCAGCACTGAAAATTGTAAAACCGAATAGCATGGGAAAGTGTTGACATTCGCAAAATGACGTATGCGTAACGCCTTTATAATATAGATACGTTCGCAGACGTTAACTGCTACCCGAATTTTAAATAACTCAGAAATTCAGGCTCTAGTGCGCGACCATCAGTAAATGGGTTAATGCAATTACTTATTATGAGATGACATACATTCAATGAATTTCGTGAGGAGTTTATTTATGCAAACTTCAAGCGGAAACCAATTAAAGAGATTTGACTGCCCGACAAAACAGCATAATATACAGGTCTGCCCCAAGTGAATATTTTTAATTTCAGTTTGCTCCAGTGTTTTTCTAATAGATATTTTTAAGTATATTTTTCTTGCAAATGTTTTCAAAGTTTCTGTAAAGGATTTGTGTTTTCAGAAAGTGGTGCCAGTTAGAATTTTTTTTAAAAATAGGCTCCTGTGGCAGCCTTAGAACAACATAAATAAATGATTTTGGAAAGCGCATTTTTTTCTGCTTAAAGTTTTTATTAGTTTTCGGTCAATAATATTTTCATCATATTTTTTTAACATCGGCTTACATATGAATTCGAGATTTTGGGCGATTGTTTACTGACAAAACGTACACTCGGCTCATGTATTGAAATATAAGTTTAAAAATAGGTGTTTTCTGTTAAACTAGTATTAAAATTTTGAAAAATGGTACTTAAAGAAAACTAATTCAGATTAACATTATCCAAATTTCAATTTTTAAATGTAGAAATATGTGCTATAATGCCAACTCAATTATAGTTTATTGTTATCTCTATGCTTTAGTATATGCCTTATTATTAGTTGTGTTTTTATATTATTTTTAAATATTCCTCCGCTAAAGAATTACACAACATAAAAATCACAAATAAAACGAAAAAAAAAATATCGCGATTAATAATAATGATCACAAAAATAATAATAATAACAAGAAGATGAAATATCATAGAAATAAATATTATGAATATTAATAACAATACTAATAATTATCATAATGTAACGCGTGCTACCCTCTCCAAAAACAGACTTTCGCGTCACGTGACCATGAGTTTTGATAAGCAAGAAATGTAGTTAATCCTATTCGAAGTTTGAAGTTGGTTATGAGTCAGTGAGTCACCTCTGTTTTTTTGGTTGTGTGCAAGTAGAATAGCTAAAAAGTGCTTTTTTGTAAATATTTTATGTTTGTGTATTGTTGTAAATCTTATGTGACGGCTATGAAGAAATAAAAATATTTAAAGAAGATCGTCTCCCCGAGAAATTTATATTTCGATATAGGGTAACATCCCCAGTAATTTGCGTGCACCAGTGATTGGCACATCCTACAAACATGTCCCAAAATAAGATTTATATCCAGTCTTTAAAAATGCAAGACCATATACCAGTTATATGCTCATTTACGTTAAAGATTATAACTTTGATTAATGCTATTAGATAACAATTACAGCTACTAGGAAAGAGAAACAATTATGGCTTCCATGAAATAGTCATTTTTGTTGCAAATGCTTTTTCTTTGGTTTAAGGAAGGGATGCTTTTCAATTTATTATTATACGATTTTTAATATATTTTAAATTTTAATTGACAACAGTTTTGTTTAGTTGAAAAGAGTTACTTTAATTGTGTGAAAGTATTTTCGACACAAATATTTGGATTTCTGAATTAATGATAGATGCCAATTAATGGTGCTTCACTTTTGCTAGTTCCAAGTAATTGGCACCTATTCCAATTACAAGGAATTCGCAAGAAAATTGAGATTAAACCACTTATTTTGGAAGTACTTTTAAAGTTATAGACTAATTTTGTTTATCATTTGCTTTAATTTAAAATATGAAATATTATCAGTAATTGGAAAGCATTAAATCTTCATATGATAATTACTGGGGACAGCATGACAATTACTGGGTATTAATATAAGTATATCGTATTGTTTTAAAGTGTTCGCATTTCAGACTAATATGCTGATTTCTTACTCTCAAAATCTTGAAATATGGCATTTTCATCGACAGTAAATTCGTTTAAAGCGATTAAACCCAATGCAAAATGTAAAGTTTTTTTTAATATAAACTTGTGCCAATTACTGGGTATCATACATTGGTGCTCTAGGTGCCAATTACTGGTGATTTCAGCAACTGTTTATAAATATATTTTTATAAAAATACTTTTTCAATTTTTTTTGCTTTTAGTGGGCAAAATAAATACACCGATATGCATTCTTTGATTTGAAAATATTTCCAAGTAAATATCTTATTTCTTTGTAATGAAAATTGAAGTAAGTTATTCTTAAAGTGCCAATTACTGGAAATGTTACCCTATGAAACTTTTTTTTATATAAATATTTTTAACTAGCCTGACAATAATATTTTTTTTCTGTTCTAAACATTTTTATTTTTATCGTTTCTAATTTAAATATCATAAGATTCAATTGTCCATTAAAAATTTTACTTACTGACACAATTTAAAAAAATATTTTGTGGCGTAAATGAAATGTTAATATTTGTGACGAAAATGTCAGCGGTCAGAGAATTATTAATTCGTCTTTTGTGATTTGAAGAATTTGATGAATGCTGTTTCCACCTATATCAAACGATACCATTGGAAATATTTTTTAGGATTACTTTTTCTCTATAATTAGTCAAGTTGAATAATGACTAACATTTATTATTACACTGAAATGTTTGACTTAAGATTGTCTTACAAGGGGACATGAATACAGATACACGGAACATGGTGGCTTCAGATTTTGATAATTTCAATGAATGTTGTAGTTGTCACACACATAATCGTTCTGATGAAAGTTTTTCTTCAAATGAACCTTTCTTTTTGAGAAATTGGGGCATAAAATTTAGCGTTTATTCCAAATATCCATAAGTATGACTTCTGCTTGTAATTTCATTGTGCAGTGGTATTATGCTCACTTCCTAGTTAAGAGAATGCAAGTTCATTCAGCTTTCTTTTCTTTTTCTTTTCTTTTCTTTTCTTTTCTTCCTTTCTTTCTTTCTTTTTTTTTTTTTTACTCATTTTTACATATTTTATGCATTACACATTTTAAGAGAATTCTCATTAAGAATAGGTAATTCAACAGCTTGAACTTTTAGATATTTTCTTAATAAATTACATATGCGTTTTCGATTTTTTTTCATGAAAATTTATTTTTTTCTGCAATTTAAAAAAAAATGTTTTTACTGACAAAACTACAAGATTAATTTATGCCTAGAACTTTTTTTATTAATTATTATTAAATTTTTTTATTTTAATTCTGAAAGAATGATTTTTCTTATTTCTTTCGCCTTTTCTGTTGGAATTTTAAATGAAAATTTATCGTTTTTCGTATAACTTAAAAAAAAAATCATGTATAATTTCTCAAAAGTGTTTAGGATTAGAAAATTCTAATAATTCATATCTTTGAAAGAGTAATAAAATATTAATTCATGGATACTAAACTCCAAGTTTTTAGTATTCGAAATTCTCAATACTCTGTAAATTTAATATACCTCATAATTGAAGAAAATTGATTTTTGTTTTTAGATATTGAATTAAAGTCTGTGTAATACTGACTACTTTAATACCTCATTTTTACCCAAACGATAATTTTGTTGCGAGATATTATAAATTTTGTTAATATCACCACCACAATTCCGCAGTTTTTCTCTACCTTCATATTTTCTTCACAATCATGTTTTAAAAAATGTTAAAAATTTTTCTGTATTTGATTTAATGTTTTAAAATTTTTTAAACATGTTTTTTTTTTTTTTTTTTTTTTTTTGTTTTTTTTTTTTTTTTTTGTACATGTGATAAATATGCGCATGGGATTATTTTTCGGGTTATTGTTATAATCTTCTTAAATAAACAAAAATATATATATATATATAAATGTGATCAATTTTACTGTTTTACATTACATATATCAGGAAAAATATATTAAATGTAATAATTGATTATCAAAAATTCATGCACAGTCTTGTGCAATACACAATTGAAAAACTAAAAAAAATAATAATAATTGGGCAAAAATATTAATATTTCAAATAGTAGACATTTACAAAATATTCGTATGTCGTATATATATTTTAAATTTTAATTAAATATGCATTTTATTTATTTATTTATTTTTCTTTGGAAAATGTATTTTTACTTAAACATTGAAAAATGCCATTAGCTCAGCTTTAAAACCATATTAAAAAAATTGGAAAAAGCTGTGTTCTTGTACAAAAATATGAAAAAGACCAAACTTGTATCAAATTCCAAATACTTCTAATTTGCAACAAATACATAAATAAGTAAAAAAAAGGCCCAAGCTAAAATCGTACTTGTTATATTCTAGCCCTCAAAATGTTTGAAACGTAATATCCCGTTCACTAAGCTCCAGGATTCACTGCAATGTAAGCAATATTTAAAATAATATAATTCTATAGATTTAATGAATTTTCAATGCATTGTCGAAATATTAATATTCTCAAGAATTACATTCATATTTGTAATTGAGTTTTTTTATATATTACGTTGAAAAAAAATCATATTTCTGAGCATTTAAAAAATTGCAAAAAAACAACATAATTTTAGCCATTCGCAAGACGCTCAGAGGGAAGAGAAGCTTGCATGCTTTTATTGCGTCACGATGTTACTAAGAAAAGTCATAAAAATGTGTATTTAAAATACACTCTAAACTTTGATCTCAGTTTCTCAAAAACTATGCTCATTTGAAGAAACCCGTTCATCAGAGTAATTAGTTGTATAATCCCTACAATATACGTTGAAATCATCAGAATCTGTACGCACTATGTTTGTGGTTCCCTTGTAAGCTCAAAAAATGCAAATTAAATAATCAAAAATCAAAATGTTGAAAGGTTCTATTCGACACGTTATAAATAATGTTAAACGAAGAAAACTTAATAAACTAAATAAAATAATTAAATATACAGAATTATATTAACAGAAATACTTGCAAAGGAGAATATATTATCAAGCACACTTTGTATTAAATGTAAAAAGGGCAATAGAGACCATTTGCATTATTGTGTTTCCTTAGACCGATAATTAAAAGCATTAAGGCTAATAAATGAATTTTAACAATGATTGTCAAATATCAATGTATAACATGCCAACATATTCTACATGATAATTAGAAGACAATATAACGATGCGGATGTTAATGATGTTAACTCAAACACCTGTCCATTAGCGGTGACAATCCATTTAATAATAGCTTCAAGGGGTTGTTGAATGTAGTTCAATAAATTAACCATATCTAATCAGTGGACAATATCGCTTCAAAATACATGAATGCCCTATGCATGTCATTTGTCATTTCTATCATAATGTAAAATGATTGTAACTTCTGTTTCGCTCTCTTCAAATTTTGTTTTTCTAAGATGTGTAATGTTAGAATACAGCAGTTACCCTTTTTTGACACTTTAAAAAAATATTTTTGCATTTGGTTATTCATGGTTAGTGCAAAACACTCCTAACTGGCATGATATATTAATATCTACGTGGTTGCCATGCTTCAGACGGAATTAGAAGATCAGGAAATACTTCATTACCAGTACATTCTTACAGAGTATCTCATTTTAAATAAAACGAAATTTCTTTCGTTTAATCTATAGTTTTCTACAAAAGAAAAAATGTGTATATAATTTGACTAGAAGGTTCCAGAAAAGTAGCAACTTTGATCTATATTATTTAACGTAGTAATTCGGCATATGAGAAAGTAAAATAATAAGTGTTTATTCAAATAATGTTACACATTTCGCATTATGCAGTTTATAATGAAAAAAGTGACATTCACATAATCAATGTGTATCACTATTCATGTGAGAACGTTAGTTTCAAAACTTACCAGAAAATAAAATTTTGAAAAAATCACTATTTGCGTGAAAAATTCTTATATGCATCAATTGGTTTTCGTTGGCAATCAAGACTTTGCAATGCTAGAAATACAGAGTAAGTCTTTGTAGAATTTTATTCATCTGACGATACCTTATTACTCTATATCGTCAGTCTGTTCTTGACAGAGTCCGTACTCAGAACCTGTGTAAGTCAGAGACTTAAAATTTTGTGAATTTACAACTGAATACCTCGTCTCACACGACAAATCATAAACTTTTGAAAAAAATCTATTATTTTAATTAAATTCATTCATTCAATATAATCCGTTCATTTTTGCAATTTATATTTCAAAAGAAAACCTTAATTTGAGCGTCTTGCATGTTGACATCATACCTCGGACTGAGAGCATCGCGTTAGTATAGAAAGATGGTTTCTAGTTCGATCCCGGTTACCAAACTTCAAATTTTCATAATAAGATGCATTTAACTAAAAAAAGTTTCGTATTTTTTGTCAATTTAAGCGTTTATATTACCAGGGTTTTGCTCATCTGTTATTCATCATATTTTTTGAAAATCCATTTTCGTTCTATTTTACAAATTATTGTGATTTATTAATGATTCGTTTTTTAAAATTTCGTTTAAACAAGTTGCCTTGTTTTTAGAAATTTAAAATTTTATTTATATCTCCTCTAGATTTTTAAAAATTTCGGTTTTTCAAAAAAATTGCAGTTTTAAATGCTATTTAAATAATTTGTTTTGAACATTTTTAATTTTATTAAAATAAATAACTTTAATAATTATTAAAATAAATTTTAATAATTATTTTAAATTAAATTTCTTCGTTTTAGCATCTAAGAAAGAATTTAGAAATTCTAAATCAACAGTGTGGATTTATTAATCAAAGGATATGTTGCTTCGAAAGAGATATGAAAGAAAGCCACTGTGCAACCAGCGATCACATGTACCCGCTTGTATATACTGACCAAATGTACCAATGTACGAAGTATAGGTTATTATTTACTTATCATACGTAGCATAGGGTAAATCTTGCAATCGTTTTAAAAATCGAAAAAAAAATGACGGATTTTATGTATAAAAGTTAAGAAAATGTTTAAGTAGGAACTGCAACAAAATTAGTTACAATAAAAAATGGACCTTATATTGGTAAGTCTAACTCTTAAACAAATGATATTTGATATAAAGTTAAAAAATATCATTTATATAAAATTCAGTTTCAGAATTTATTAAAATTAAGCTTTAATTGTATGTATAAGCAGTAAGATATAATAAAAATCACTTAGTATGATACAGTTTTAAATTAAGGCTCTTATGCTTGGTATTCAAAAAGGAAAAACAGCATAATTTATTCCACTTTGATTTTATCATAGCCCCCCCACCCCCCAGGGAATCTAAACCCGACATTATTTTCATCTTCTCAAAATTTACATGTGCAGCTTTCATTTCCGTATTCACCTTTTTTTATGATATTTTAAATCGATTATTTTTAAAAATATTTTAATTTAAAATTCGATGTGTTGATTGTTATTAGCTGGAAACAGATATTAAACTCTGTATAATATTTTAAGTATTAATTCAAATTTCTGAATTAATCTGCATGCAATAAATACAATAGACAATATTCCTTTGACGTCACATAAAGTAAAATGGCTATTTTTAAAGTCTCAATTTAGAGTGCTTGTCTAACTTGGTAAAGTGAATTCATCCAGACGAGAATCATCAAGTTCTGTAAAATAAATCACTTTTTTTTTTATTGGATAAATTTTTTTGATCACTCAATGCACATAGCATATCACTGCTCTTCTATAAAGACACTGTAAAAATTTGTAAAACATTAAGTTTTATCAGTGTGTGATAAAGATTACGTTATTTTCAAAGGTGAAGTATTTAAAAGAAACTGGGGTGAAAATACAAACTTCTACATAACCTATTCCAGTTTTAAGAATTAAAATACGTGCTTTTTCTTAACAAAATGGCATCACTTGCATCCGCTAATTATGACGACATTATCGCGGCAACCCAGCAAAAATGAATGTCGTCATTCTAAAAGTAAATTGGTTATCTAATGCTTTATGTGCCTTCACTTGTTTTTAATAGTTACATGTTTTATCTCAAATCATTTATTTATATTTCTTCAAAATTCGGAAAATGATTTTATACACGGATTAATAAATTTACATTCTTCCAGCTACTTCATGAAAATTAAGAAAAACGGAAAAAATAAGTCACAAAACTATTCTATAAAAAAACATTTTTGTAAAGAAACAAATGTTGTATCGCGTGTAAAGTAAGTTTGTAATAAACTAAAAATCGTTTAATTGAAAAATAAAAACGACATTAAATAAAAATACATCTGGTTTTATGACAGATGGAATTTTTGACATTGCACATATTGTAATTTTTTTTTTTTACTTTTTAAGAAAAAACTGGCAACAAAAAGATACCACAATCTCCGGTTTTTTTACTCTTTGCTTTTAATAGAAATAGTGCACTTCAGTTGCCACGATTACAAAAAAAAGCATTAAGAAAGCAAAAATCTAATGTTTTATAAACAAATTTAGATACAATTTTCTGGCAAACTGCATTTAAAAGTGGCAAATTGCGTTTAATTTTTTTCTTATATACGAAGGTGTGAAAATTAAAAATATGCGATGTTTAAAAGTCTAAAAATTAAAAAATTTGTAGTAGCAAAAAATGCAAAACTTAAATTTCACTTAAAATTTCAAGTTGCCATTCGCAAAATGACATATGCGTTAAGTAAAGATACGTTTGGCCTTTCTAATATAGATAATTATGCAGATTGAAGTAATATATATAAAGGTAAGAGAAGAAATAAGCATAAAATAAAAATAGTTATAAAATATTATGCAAGTATTTCATTTAAGTAATAAAAATTATACAAACACTTAAACTGACAACATAAACGAAATTACATTTTAAATAAATGTATCGTAATATAAAAGTTCATCTTACAGAGATTTGAACTGATATCCTTATGTTTACACGCGTTATGTTTTACCTCCAATTTCTGATGTCTACATTAAAGTCGTTGAAATTAAGGTTATCTTTTAAAATTAAAATCGAAAAAAAATACGGTTGACTTTGATAAAATTTATTTCATTTAAATAAACGTTTTCTTTTAAAATTTTAATTTGTCTTGTGACACAAGGCATTCAGCCGTAAGTATACAAAATTTGAACTATCTGACACTTTTTTGTGTACGGAATTGGACGGACTGATGTTTGCATTAATATATAACATACAAAAATGGTAATATATGTATATAAACGGTCAAGTATCGAAACTTCTTTCTAGAGAATTTCTTTTAATATTCTTAATCAGGGCGGTGAATAATCAGGATGAAACACAGTAAAAAAATGTGCTAAATACAAGTATTTTGTTACATGAAACCTTTTTTTTTTACTCCTTTTATACTATTCCAAGTATTTTCTAAAAGAAAATGCCAGTAGATTTCTTTTTTTTCTTTTTTTTCCTGATTACTTGATACGCTGTTAATGCTTCTCATTATTGATCTAAATATCATTTTCCATTATTTGTTTAAAAGTACATATTTTTAGCGTAATAGCTAAAATTATGGATATAAGGTATAGAATAAATAACTTTTTAGAATAATAATAACAAAATTTTTTCATATAAAGACAGCATGTTTCAACAATCTCTAAATAAATGTCAGGAAATGCATTAAAGAATTTGTGAATATATGTTAAAACCTCAGAATAGCGACAGATAAAATAATCACTAAAACAGAGAACACATTTCGTAATGGTCCCACGAATTTATTGTACTTTGAAAATTGACACATGATAAATTGGTTCCACTTAACACTTTGAATAGATAAGCACTTTTCTGTAGATATACAATTTCAGTAATGTCTCAAATTATCATAGTATAATGTGGCGTATAATTATTATAAGCTACATGTTAAAAGCATTATGAATTACGGAGTGGGTGAATTTATCACGTGAGCATATTTATTGTAATGACGTGCTATTTTTTTACTCCCAGAATAATATATAGACAAAGGAGATGGGCTAAGGGTCATTTTTCGCCCATCAGCACCTAGATGTGACATACAATTTTTTCATTAGTATATCTCATAAAAAGTAAGAAAATAATATCTTGAATGAATGTTTAATAACTGATGGGAAAATGAAATATAAATTTAAGTAAATATTATGTGTATTAATGAGCATGAACACTACTGTCATTAGTTTTAATCCATATAATCAATAGTAAATACAACAATATGTGTAAATTTAAGATTAATGGAGCTCACTAAGATTATTATTTCAATATATGAAACATCGGAAATAATGAAAAACAAAACAATAATCATATAGTTTCAGAACTTTTGGACAATGTATTTTGGATTATTTCTCTTATTGATTGCTCAAAAACATTGTTGGATATTTGAAAAAGATAGTGAGGGAAAAGGCTGTCTAGAGATCCAGTGTAATGAGAGACCTCATGCTCCTGAAGCTGTTTTGGAATTGGTGTGATATTCTTCTTCAAGAACATGTGTCACAGTATCATATGCATGTTTATTCAAAAACCTCATGTACAAGCATATGCAAAACATACAACTGTTCTATGACGATTGAAGTTCTTTAGATACAAAAATGTGGATCAATCATGATAGCAGAAGTGCAGAAAATTAAGATTTCTGTTATTTAATAACCCGTTCGAGACCAGCATTTAAAAAAAGTCTTATTCAACTAAACCACTTTTTGTCAAGCAATTAAATTTAGTTTAGCAAACAAAAAATATCTTAATTAAATAAGGCAAATTTTACTTTTTTAATGATATCAAAAACAAGCAATGGAAGCACATTTTGAAGGTGCATATGTGCACCCATAGCCCCGAAAAGGTTAATTTTTAACAGGGTAAGTACAACAGTTTGAATTGCTGTGTCTTATCTAAATGAAAATAATATATATTGAAATGAAAAACAAGATGTCGATTTAATTTCACCGCAAATGTTTTTTGATCTGTTATTGCAATTGAAAAAGTTAATAATCACATTAAAATGAAATCTTAAATATATTATTTGTATAATATTATATGTTCATTAATATTTGTTTTCTGTATTGGTTCATTGAAATTTAATTATGTGATAACGGTAAAAAAATTAAAATAAAAAATCATTTGTAGCTATGTGCGATAGAAGGTGCTCATCTTTTCAATATAGCGTGTATAAGCTACCACAAGTTTAATAGTATCATCATAAAATGAACTCCTTGGATCATTGTGAATCCGAAAAGGTACATATAACCAAGTCCCCAGAGATGAAACCAAAAACCCTTATTTTGGCTTCTGGCTCAAAGACTAATGGTAGTATAAAAGATTATAAAACACAATTTATTGTGTAGAACTTTTTAATAGTCTGTGAATATCTTTGTAAACATAGAAGTCCTGTATAGGTGCACCACATAGTATATGACGTGAAATGTGTAAACCATTAATCAGAAAGATAAAATATCTATGTCAGTTTTAATAAATAAATATACAGTAGTAAAATTAAAGAAGCAAAAGCACGGTATATTTAAGCATACTGGAGTGTGGATAAAAAAATAAGAGAAACAATAATATAACTAATTTTAAATAAGAGTTTACCTATGAATGTTTAATACGTGAATTTTATATATACCAGGTGCCCCAAAAATGACAGATTTTTTTTTTTAAATTCGATAACTTGCAAACGGTGACAGCTATTTAAAAAAAAATTGCAGGAGGGTTATGTATAATGTCAGGAGTTTTTTTTTACCGTAATTTTTTATTTTAGTTCGCATCTCAAACAATAGGTGGCGCTGACGGCGATTGAATACCAGGTGATTAGATCTGATTGAAGCGTCGACCTGGCCTTCAATCGCCGTCAGCGCCACCTATTGTTTGTGATGTGAACTAAAATAAAAAATTACGGTAAAAAAACTCCTGACATTATACATAACCCTCCTGCCAAAAATTTTTAAATAGCTTGTCATCGTTTACATGTTATTGAATTTTAAAATCCATCAGTCATTTTTGGGACACCCGGTATATATGCATATATACATAGTTTACGTATGTTTTAACTACGGTTAATGCAAAAAAAGTCATCAAAACTATGAGTTTCTTGAAGAAACTCACATAGAGCCTTTTATTTTCAATAATATTTTACGTTTCTTTTAATCAAAAAAAGTTAAACTTTTTCAATGCAAGAAAACAGAGGTTTTTGAAACATTTTAACACAAAAGAATACAATAAAAGACTTTATATCTGTGAAATGTATTCTAGATTTAAAAAAAATTAGGAAAATAAATCAAGTATTATTTAAAACAAAAAAATTTAAATCATTTTCTTAATACGATTTCCCAATGGAATTTTAAAAGAAAAAGTAAATCTTTTTTTTTACTTTTTCTTTTCTTTATATCTTACAGATTTTTGTTTTCAAATACTAAAGGAGAGAATAAAAAATGATATATTAAGAACGGGCAATGTTATTTTACTAAGGCTCTTTTTTCTATATTCCCTCCCATTTTATGTTGCAATAAGGGTTCTCAGTTTGGCCCCCGTTTTTAATCAGAAATATCGAATTCATACAAGAAATCACGAACATTTTTTTTTTTTGCTTTTTTCAAAGAGAGATATTTCGCGATTACAGTCAGAGCAAAGAAAAAAAAATTGACATTTGCGATTTTAGACATTTTGTTATATATCTAGAAAAAATGCACAAGGGATTATCTTGAAACTATACGTTTATAAACATAATAGTACCGGTCATATATTTCCGTGAAGATATTTGCCCGAAACTTTATAGAGGACCATCAACAAATTAAAAAAAATAAATATTTTTTAAATAACTCTGTCAAAACTAATGTAGCAAAAGCGTTTAAACTGCAGATTATGATTAAGTGGCTTTTTGTAATAAACTATGTTCATTTTTATAACGATAGCATGTATACGCGTGGAAAAATTAAGGATTTTATGAAAACAGTCCCAAATTTTTTTCAAAATTTTCCCTTACAATTTGCAGAGTTCTTAATAAAAAACAAACTTCTTATTAGAAAATATCAGAAACAACATTGTACATAATACCCATCAATCAAAATTTTAAAATATTAATAATTGAATGAAAAATGAGCAGGTTTGCTAAATAAATTTTTACTGCGCATGCGTCAACTCTATAAAAAAAATTTTCATTGGCATATTGTGATAGGTAAATAAATAGAACAAGTTTTGTTAAAGTCTCAAAATCACAGCTTGAAAACTCTGAAAATTATCGTCGAAAAAATAAGATCAAAATCTGATATTCCGAAAATGAAAGATAAAAATGAGGGAATGTATTCATATTCCATTGATTAGTGTCTACACAATACTGCACGTACTTATATATTTGGATACAGCTCCTCATCTTTTTGCTTCATTTAGGGAATAATGAATTTGGATCTTATTTTATCGACGTTAATTTTCAGAATTTTCAAGGTATGATTTTGAAACTTTAACAAAATTTGCTTTATACATTTAGCTAACACAATACGTAAATGAAATTTTCTATAGATTTTATGCATGCGCAGTAATAATTTATTTAGTAAACCTACTCATTTTTCACACAATTATTAACCTTTTTTTTTTCTTTGATTACAAAGTATTATGTACAGTAGGGTGGATCGATTGTCTATGGCGAAAAAAAAATTACCATTCATCAAAATCTACCTATGCGGAAAAGATGTTCTATTGTATGGAGATTAAGGGGAAAATAATAAAAAAAAATTAATTTTAAAATTTAATACTGCCACAAAAGGGTTGAATTTTCGAAAAAAATTGAAAAAAGACCGAATTTTGGTTAGGTTATTTTTGTCAAAAACTAATTATTTTAATAATTTTTAAAATCCAACAATGCGGAAAAGATGTTATATCGTATGGAGGTTAAGTAAAAAAGAATAATAAGTAATAAATTCGATATATAATACTGCCACAAAAAAGTTGAAAATTCGATAAAATATTGAAAAAATGGAAAAAGATCTAATTTTGGTTAGATTTATTTTTCACGCAAAATAATCATTTTAATATCAATCAAATCCTACCTTTACGTAAGAAATATTATATTGCATGGATATTAAGTAAAAAAAAAACTAATTGCGAAATTTAATACTCCTGCAAGTGATTTAAAGTTTCGAAAAACTGGCAGTTCCAGTTTTTTTAGCTAGAATTTGTCTGCTTGTATTGTGTAGCTTAGTGTACCTTCAATATTACTGTACCATGGCGTTGTTAAAAAAAATAAAAAGAGAGAGAGATATGAATTACACCCTATTTGGGAGCTTTGATATGCCAGTAAATATGCTCCCTATTACAAAAAGTTTTAAAATTTACATATTGGTATTTAAAAATTAACCGAAGAAAGGAATCAGTCAACATCTATTAATTTCCTGCCAATAAGAAGGAGTTGCTAATAAGTTACTAGTGACCTGTAAATGAGATTCAATCTCAATAACTTACCACAGCAGCATTTTAAGAAAAAATAAACTGTTTAACGACAAATATTGCGCTCTTCTTAATTTTTGTAAAACAAAATAAGATACTGAAAGCTACTACAGACTTTTAGACCATTTCCGAAAATACTGCCTATTTTTTTTGGTTAAATAGATTTGAATATGAATATGAATATTGAGTGTAAACTAAACCGACATATTGAGAGCAAACTCACTTTTCTGCATCATCAGCTATATCATTGAAAAGCCAAACTGCTGCCGAGCTAGGTGTCACATCATCAGAATATTGGACAGTTTGTGCACTTCCGACAGGGTGCGTAGTCATCAAGAAACTCAGATAACTTTAATTCTTTTAGTATCAGAAATTTTTCAATGTACTGGTTGTTACATCTGAAAAAGGATTTCTTTTTCGTTAAATAAAACAAATATTACATTATAAAAATTCTGGTAAAAGGTCCTTACAAGGTGCTTCCAGACTACGCACCCTGTCCAACCAAGCAGGTGCTGCCAACGTGTCTGATGCACTTCAAGATTTGGGCATTATCTCACAAAACTATGAATCGAATGCTACTGACAGAAAAAATTCGGCATGACAAAACAAACCAAAGACCACTCCATCGTTTTAGTCATTCTCTTTAGTCATTTGTAAAAGATTATGATCATGGCCATTTTCTTTAAACTTTGATGGGTGTAAAGACTGACTACATCACTAGAAAACAACAGAAGAAAAATCATAATGGAAGCAGACTTGGGCTTGAAAAAAGAACTTGGTTCCGAATACATCGGTCACATATATGTAAATTCTGGGAGAGTACCAAACAATTTGAAAACACGACGCACATTTTTTGTCATGTGTTAACAATAATATACATGTAACAAAGTTGGTTGCGATCGGTTGAGACGGAATATCTGTTAATATAGATGATAAAGAATGTGTTATTCGAAATATGGAACTGATCTTCAAGCGTCCACTACAATGGTTTTTGTGCTAGTTACACACCAATGAGGTTCCACTATGTCATCTTTTTGCAGCGTGGATGGAACCGCGGCTTGGCACAAATGTTTCACTGGTGAAATAGAAAGATTATTCGCAGCATATTAGAAGCTTTTTGTATTTTCATTTATGTCAATATATGAATTCTAAAAGCGCGCGAGTGAAATCAAACGGTCTGCTGTGATCCTAATCATTACATTAAAAAATATCTATATTTTCCATTTACCAGCTTTTTCACCTTTTGCGACGGATTCCATAGATTTAATTAAATAGGAAAATGTGTCGAAAAACCACTAACTGAGGGATTTGGTAACGACATGATTTCAGAAGCAATATGTAAATCCAGCAATCATTCCAATGGCAATAACATCTACTATCAATAATATCATTCACGCAACGCTCATTCTACTAAACTAATAATCAAAAGAGTCACGGAAGTATTTCTGCTGTGTATGGACCATAGTATATAAGAGACGGTTTTATAAAAATCAAATTGAATTACAAAATCTCATGGCGATTTTCAATACCGAACTTCATTATCGCTACTTGCAATGTTGACGATTTTTCTTGATTTAATACTAATGAAGCTGTTAATTAAGAAACTAAAGTTTTTATCTTGTAATCAATCAAATATCCCCTCATTGCAATAAATGTTAAAAATTCATATTTTACTTTACAAAAAAAGTTGATTTTTTTACCGTAAAAACGTACAAATACATAAATTTGAACCACATTGCGGCATATTTAAATTTTGAAATTATTTTTTTAATTATTTTTCTCATATACTCAGCATATAATATAACATCGTTTACACATAGGTAGGTATTGGACAATTTTTTTAACTATTATTTTGAATCAAAAATAATCTAGCCAAAATTAGGTCTTTTTTCACTTATTTTCGAAATTCAACCTCATTGTGGCAGTATTAAAATTTAAAATTAATTTTTTTAATTATTTTTCCCTTAATCTCCATCCAAGAGAACATCTTTTCCGCATAGGTAGGTTTTGACACTGTGAAAAAAAAATTTCGATCCACCCTAATGTACAGTGTCATTTCTCATATTTTCTGAAAAGATTATTGTTTTTTATTAAGAACTCTGCAAATTATGAACAAAAAACATGGCAAAATTTGGGACCGTTTTTACAACACCTTATAACCTTACCTTACCTTAAAAAATGTTGTAGATAAAAACCTTAATTTCTCTACAAGTATACATGCTGTACACATAAAAATGAACACAGTTTATTTAAATACGCTACTTAATACTCATCTACAGCTTGAACGCTTATTCTACATTACTTTTGACAGGATTATTCTAAAGATCCGGTTTTGTTGACGGACCCTATTGGATTTGGAAAAAAAATCTACTAGAAAATATATGACCTGTACTATTTACTTTATATATCTGGAGATTCAGAGTCATTCCTCATGTACA
This sequence comes from Maratus speculifer, assembly GCA_964019185.1. Classification (NCBI taxonomy): domain Eukaryota; kingdom Metazoa; phylum Arthropoda; class Arachnida; order Araneae; family Salticidae; genus Maratus; species Maratus speculifer. The sequence goes on from OZ025290.1 coordinate 291,335,743, forward strand.
GAGGTTGGACAAAAATATGGAAACACCTTAAAAAAACACGTTTCTTTGCCAAGTATTGTGTACGGTACCCGTTGTTGTTCAAAACAGCTTGCAGTCTTCTCGGAATGGATAAATACAATCCCTGTATGTTTGCCAAGGGAATTTTGTACCATTATATCTGCAAAACGGCGGCAAGTTCAGATATGTTGGAGGTGGATAGCGAGAACGCACTTTCCGCTCCAATGTAGACCACAAAGTTTCGATAATATTCAAGTCTGACGACTTTGGTGGCCTGGGGAGATGCAAAAATTCATCCTCATTCTCAGAAAACCAGTCCTAGACAATGTGAGCTGTGTGAACGGGGACGTTGTCGTCTTGGAAGATACCATCATCATTGGGGAACAAAGCTTGTATCATTGGATGGACATGATCGGCCAAAATGTTCACATAAGTCTGAGCAGTAATACGCCCTTACAGAGTTATCATGGGGCCAGAAGAGAAGCACGATATGGCTGCCCAAACCCCCGCCATGTTTCACTCTTGGAAAAAAGCAGTCTGTATTATAGGCTTGAGATGGCGTTCTCCAGGCGTAAGCTCAGCCAGAAGTGGGGAACAATGTGAAAGAAACTCATCAGACCGTATTACGCTCTTCCACTGCTCTATAGTCCAGGCTTTATGACTTAAACACCACTTTTTCCTGTTACAGACATTAGCATTACTGATGGATGGCTTTTCAATTGCAACACGGCCAGCAATTCCCTATTTATGAAGCTCCCTTCTAATTGTTTTGGTGCTCAAAGGATTTCATAACACGACATTCATTTCAGCAGTAACTTTTGAAGCTGTAGACTGCTTATTTTTCGCGATAATCCTCCTTAATGTTCGTCTGTCACGATCACTCAGCACACACTTTCGTCCACTCTATGATTTAGCGGATGATGTTTTTTCCGCATTTCAAATATGCGGAATAAATCTTCGACACAGTACCTCTTGAACACTAAAAACCTCGGCTACCTTGCTTGCGGAAGCACCCACCATACGCGCGCCAACATTTTCTCCACGTGCGAAATCTGTTAACTCTGACATAATTCAATGATAATCTCACATAACAGTGCTCCAACAACGACTGAACGGTGCAGCAATTTTACGAAGTTGTATAGGTGGCGTCAGTAGGCGAAATCTCCAGTGCCATCAACATAGTTCAGTATAAACAATCTTTCTTTTCAAACATGCATTTCCAAAGGTATTTTCATATTTTTGTCCAACCCCTGTATATTTCTTGATATTTGACAAAACGTCTTAAATTGCAAATGTCGAGGTTTTTTTGCTTTGACTGTTCATAAAATAAATATCTTTTTGGCGTATATCCCCTAAGTATTTGAATTTTCGGAAAAAAATGACAGCAAAACAGGCAACTCTAGTACGGTGGACCGTGGTGATAGAATAGACTGGGGCAAGATGAAGATTCAGGGCAAGATAACGAATGTCTTAATTTTTCTGTTTTCCACTAGGTTTCAGCATCAACCGGATACTATTGGCTCTCCTATTGGCCGTTCGTTAACAATAGTATAGAAATGCTGAAATCGCCATTTTTGTGTTATTTGTGAAGCTTTCATTGTGTACTACTGCCACGTTATAACTTTTATGAATGTGTAAAAAAGCTTTGCTACAGATACAAGTAAGATACGTCGTTTCTCTTTAATATTTATGAATAACTTAGTTTAAATACTACCTATTACGAGGAATAAACGTCAATTAATTGCCCTCTTTAATGACAATGGTAACATATATTTTTAAACAGAAAACCCGGGGCAAGATGACGAGCTCCTCATTTTTCCCCGTGTTTCAGAATTTATTAAACTATGTTGTCCATTATATTTAAATCCTGTACTAACACTTGTTTGTCTGGCTCTTGAGACCAAGGTCCGTGAGACCTTAGGCTTATATCTTTATATCTCCTCTGGGGATGAAGGGGCACGGATCGGGGGAGATGTCCTTCGAAAGGGTGTGACCAGAGGAAGGCATTTTTCCCATCTCCTAATTCCCGCCCAAGAAAACCCCATCGGGATCCGTATCTTCGATTCCAACAGTCCGATTGTTACTTCCCCCCCTCCACAAAAATAAAAAAAAAACCGTTTAACTCCAACTTCCGGTATTCTTATTAGAACTAAAGCATATTAAACATTTTTCAGAATCACCAAAGAAGTCTGTTAGTATTTTTAATTTCAAACCATTGCCTGAAGCAACACAATGTGCGAAAAAAGAAAAAGTAAAACACGGAGTTAAAGCATTCTTACCAGCACACCCATGAAAGAAATGTTACAATGATGAAAAAAACAGAAGTAAGAACAGAAGCATTTAAAAAAAGAGAGAGAGAAGAAACTCTTGAAGCAAAAAAGGGAGTAAAAAATCTCAAACTAAGCTCCTGTAGGCCTGAGTCTATAAAACCCAGGCCAAACCGTCCAGTAGCATCAATGTCAAGGCATGGTGGCTGGAGATGTCCTGCTTGTGACGAGAAATATTGTGACCCACCAACATAAGAATGGATCCAGTTCTGTAAATGTCAAGAAAGGAGGCTTGAGGAATGTTCCAATTATGAAAATGACAATTTTATGTGTGACTGTTGTTAAATGCACAACTAAACACTTTAACATTACGTTACAATGCATTATGCTTAGTTTGATACTTTGTAAGATGTCAATCGCAGTTATCGTTTGTTAAACCATGTAACATATTCAAAAGATAAAATATGTTCAACCCTAATCATTGTTACCCCAGTACTGGGATAAGATGACGATTTGTTAATATTATAAAAAATAAAATTATCCTTTATTTATTTTATTTGAAAAATCAAATGATAATATATTTAATACTACAAAGGAATACACTAAGAGTTTACGTATAATTAATTTTATTGGACTTAAAATAAATTGATAAACAACAAAAAACGTTAAGATAGTCATTTTACCCCTGTCTTCCTTACGTGTGGAACGATCTGGTTGGAGGTAGATTGTTGACTTTTCCCGTGATTGTAGGGATCATGCAGATACAGAAACTACAAAATTACGTCATATTTGCTTGCCTTTTATTTATAACATCTGTTTCTGTTAATTATTCATGATATTAATCCATTACTGCCAGTCGGTTCTAACATTGTTAAGATCATCACAGATCCCGATAAAAAAAAAAGCAAAAAATGCTTCACGTTATTTTTATCAAACTTTGGCGTTAATAATTCTTTGGCGTTAGAAAATCTATTTTAATTTGACTTACAGACAGTCAGTTGATAATTTAGTGCCAGACGGTTTTAAATATCGCAGCAAAAGTGCCTCTTAGAATAGTTGTTTACAGCTATTAACTAAAGTTCTTTTTAGCATATTTGAAAATTGCAATATATTAAGTACTTTTTATCGCAATAATATTGCAAAATTGTTGCAAAATTATTGTAGATACAATCAATCATATACAATAATTATTTTACTTATGGAAACCTACAAATGAAAAATACCTATGTTACAAAAGAAATATCGACTTTAATTTATAATATATCAAATAGTAATATCGACTCTTATAAAATAAAACTTTCTTCACTTATCAAAATGTACAAAACATTTACAAAATGTATACATTGATGTGTCATTTAAATCTAAGCGGAAATTCTAAATATATTTTCAACAAATAATGTGCGAGACTTTCTTTAAGTATTTATTGTGAATCGAAAATAGTGACAAACAGAATCAGTTCCAAGGAAGTAACACGCTGTTTGTCACCATTTGCATTGATTTTTCTTTTTGAATTGTGAGACAACGAGATAAATAACCCCATGCACCGTTGTTATCCGATAAGTGCACAACTGTGAATCACGCAACTGGCGAGATCCCAAAATCTTTGATTACTAAAATACGTATGTCATTATTATCAGAAAGAATGTAAGATGTTTATGCACTTTGAATTTTTTCAATTCTTTTTTTTTCGATCGTTTTATTTTCAGACAATTTCATTTTATTTCGATGATTTTTTATTTGTTTTTTGTTATTGAAATGAAGATTTTTTTCATTATATAGAACACTTAAATTATTATTATTTCTGTATGAATCTATATTATAAAGACCAAACGTATCTGTGCGTAACGCATACGTCATTTTTCGAATGGCAACACTTTCTGATGAAATTTCACTTTTGCAATTTCCATTACTGCAATTTTTTTAACACCTAGACATCGTACATTTTCAATCTTTACACCGTTGTGTAGGGAAAAATATATACTTTTAAATGCAATTTGTTTGAAAACCGTATCTTAATTTGTTTTGTAGTTCTTAATTAAATTTTTCTGGAAGTGGCAACTTGAGTACTCCATTTCTGTGCAAAACATTACCAACTAGATATAACGGCCTACGCATTTCACTAAAAACCTCCGAAAAAGTGAAGCTGGATTCAGCTTCAAACTTTGAGCCATTTCATTGGATCAGGTGGCACAAACCTTGCCCAAATTAGCATTTTATGAGATGACTTCTGTTCTGAGCACATGGTCATTGTTTTGGTTCAGAGTTTGCACGATTGGTCAGAGTAACTTGAGGAAAGTGTCAGAGTCTTCTGGCGGGAGATTTCATACATTAATATCAAATAAATGGGCCTTATAGATATAGTTGGCCATGGTGCAAAGTAAAGGGAAAATAACCATAAAGTAAAAAGAAGAAATAGAGAGGATTTATGTGTGGTGGCTGGGAGTGGTGCAAAAAATGTAACCCTGAGAAATCTGCTACATTAAGCCGAAACACAACCGCGTGTTTTCGCAAAAAAAGAAAACTTTCAATGACAAGTCTGTGGAAACTTTTAGTACTATAGTTTTTGTTTATAATAAAACAAAATACTACTTTAGCATCCGTAAATTTAAGCAGATCATTTTTATTCAGAGAAAAAATGCACGACTGTTGTCAAAGGATTTAGTACCTCTTCAATGTGATTTTTTTCCCCTCCGGATTGAATTTTTTTCGCCGAGTTAGACAAGCAAACAAAGATGGTCTTGGCAATAATTCTAGGTTTAAAGTAATGTCCGGTTCCCCAAATTTTTGCCCAATTGTTTCAGACATTCAATTATAATTATATTAAAATAGCATTATTCGCTTAGTGTAATTTTTTATAAATATCAGTTAAACTTGCTATAGCAGACGATTTTTTAAGTTATTTTTTGTTACCTGTCATTTTACCAAAATTATTTAATTTTTCTTTCTTTTTTGGAATAATTATAATTTTTTATGTTATTTATTTTTTACTTTATTTTTAGAACCATTTTTATTTTCCAAATATATTTTCAAAAAAGAAAAAAAAGTACATTTTTCGCATAGAAAATTGATCTGAAATAGAAAAAGGACGATGTAAATGACGAAATGAGATTTCATAATTCGCTAATATCCAATGTTTCAAATGTAACTGAAAATTTGGTTTGGCATGATTTGTAAAAATCAAGGTTTGTGTATTTCACGGAAAATACGGCATCTTCTTTGCACATTGAAGTGACGGAGTGCAATGTTTGTGTATTTTAATATTTATTCTTTTAGTTTGCATTGTGTATTTTAATTTATAAAACGAATTTTAAATTTGTCATAGAGTTAACTTTGAAGCAAACTTTTTCGAAAAGATGTAAGTGCAGTCATTTCTTTGCTTTTAACATTTTAGTATGCGCGTAAGACTTTTCGGTACTACTTGGTTATCCCGTTGACCAAAAAACTATCGCCAAATTATAAGATTATATGCCAATAATGGATGATTGTGAATGTCATACTGAATGATATTAAACAAGATACACATGTTTAAAATGTCATCAAAGTTTTAATACTACTTTTTATTTGTATTTTTATTCATGTTTTACTAATTCATTTGTTTTCCCGTTATTTAAAATAAAAATTACGTCAACATACATAGCATGGCTATTAGTTTGGCATTTTTTTAATTTGGCGAAAATGGTCGACGTGATAATCAAGTAGTACCGATTTTTCATGTGAGCAAAATCTATACTGTAACGAACAAATGTGTCCGTATGTAGCACTGATGTTACTTTGCAAATTACAACATTTCAGGGCAGAGATGTCATATACGCACCACATTTGCACGTGCTTTTTTCTCTTACCAGTTTGGCGAAAATTTTGTTTTTGAACGTAAGTACAAATTGCATGCAATAACAGCACGTAATTTTTTACTCCATTATAAAAATAAAAAAAACGTAAAAAATGAAAAAGATTCAAATTAAAAAAAAAAATATATAAAAAATAAATGATAGCTTGATATAAATAATTATTGATATAGTATATAATAAAATAATTTAAAGAATTAAAGTGAAAAGTAATAGTAAATAAATATGAATTTAATCAAAAAGGAAACAATAAATAAACAATTATAAATAATAAACTTAATAGGCAACAAAAAAGCAATTATAATTTTTACAATAATACGTAAATATTAATAACTCTTGCCATATTGAATGAATGCAGTTGCATCATTTAATCAGCACATTTCACTGAAATCTTTAATTTTCCCCATTTCCTTTCCCTAACAATTGTTATAAACTTATTAAACAGATCTTCTCCTTGGCACAGATGTGTAAAGCCAAATTAGTGAGAGAAAAAAAGCACGTGCAAATGTGGTGCGTATATGACATCTGTGCCCATTTCAGGATAATATGATTTTTTTGCAATTTTTTTTACTGCAATTTTTTAATCTTCTAAACGTCGCACATTTCTAGTTTTTATTTCGTCATATAGGAAAAGAAATCTACTTTCAAATGCAATTTGATTGAAGACTGTATCTCATTAGGCTCATTTATTACGAGCTTATATTTTCAAGCATTTTCTTTAATCTCTATTACGCATCTCCATTAAGAAATAATGATACACAATTTACTCATAAATCTATAAATATTGTTCCTGATAATTTCCCATTAAAAAATTAAAATTGCATGAGTAATAAAGTAGAAGAATGGTTTAAAACGCAGATTAAATTGCTAAAAATTTCAAGTTCAACATGTAATAAAACAACTTAAAATTTTACAGTGCCAAATAAGAAAAAAAAATACTTTGAAAATGCTTTGAATATGTTTGAAACCTGTATTTCAATTTACTGATTGGCTGTTGTTTAAAAAAAATCAGGTGCGAGTTATTTTTAAATATATCTCTACCGAGTGAAACTCGATTGCGATAGATTATTTGTCCTTAGAAAAATATAAAGAGTTCGGGATTTGTTTCAAGCTAATATACTATAGCAAAATTAAAATTTCCTTTATAAATAATAAAATAAAATAAATACAAATTTAACAGACATTTAATTAAATTATATGCTCGAAACACTGAAATGACCAGAAACAAAACTGCTGCCGTAACGAAATCTTTTGTAATAACTTCTGGCATGCGTCTAATACGGAAATATGACTTTTGAAAAACTTCATAGCTTTATTTGATTCCATAATTAATATTTTTCATTTAACCCTTTAACCTAACCACTTTAGCCTAATCAAGGTTTTCCGCTATGTAATATTTTAATTCAAAGATTGATTTAATATAATATTGAGATTAATGTTAATTTTTTGAATTTTATAAGATAGAAAAATATGTAAAATACAATACAATACAAAAATATGTAAAGTATCAAATACAAATCTTCATACCAATATTTTTCACAGTATTATTTTATGAACAAAACATGAATGAAAAAATCCGCAAGACACTTAACCCTTTGAGGAAAAAAGCACTTCAATTCTTAAAATGCTGAAATGATTGATTAAAACAAAAATTTAAAAACAAATTTGTTTCAAAACATTTAAAAGCGTTTCTTCACGTATTTGAGAAAAATAAAACTGCTATTTCAAGTTATTGGCGTCAATGTGGCGTTTTGAAATTAAAATTAAGTGGGATAAATTTTATCCCATCCCCTTAAAGTGGTTTAAGGGTTAAAATGCTTTTTTTGAGTTAGCAATCTAAAACGCATAGTATATGCAGAATATTCATTAAAGTTTTCAATTAAAAAATGGTTTTTATCTTTGCTATGTAACCCGGGAAGCCCGAGTTCGATCTACTAGTATTGTTAATGTAAATTTTCTTTAATATACTGTCATTTCTGTGAAATCCGATTATAATTGAAGAACGGTAGAGTAAAGAAAAGTTTTCAGTTTTTTTACTAATAAATTTGTATTTTAAACAAAAAAAAAATCATTTATCTACGATATTTATGCATAAGTGGTATGTATTTATAAATTACATTTTTACACGTGTAAAATTTGTTCACCTTAATGAGAAAGTGTTTATGCCGGACTGAAATCCAAACTAGATTGAATGAATTTTGTTGGCTTGAATGGTGTCCAGATAGATCAATTGGAACAGCATTTATAATTAAATTTCTTTAAAGATAATTAAAGTTTTCTTTATACATATTGTCACTTAGTTGCAAAAGAAAAAAATAATCGAAACAAGGACAATCAACAACTCTGAAGTGCAATATCAAGTTCACAAGATTCACAACTGCCCTCCCTCCTTTTATCTGATTACATCATGAGCGAATACTGAAATTTCCGCTGTAAAGGCGTTTTCCTTTACATATTATTTAATAATGGTTCCCCCCTTAGTTAAAATTACAATATTCCCTTAGTTTGTAACTTTATTTAATAAACTAGATTTTTAATCCCTTTAATTATATTCAGTTACTAACGGCCATTTTTCCATTAAAATATGACTTTACTTATCTCTAATTCTTTCTTTAAAGCCACAACATATATCCTTTATAGAATAACTGGTGCCGTGACCAGGATCAGTTATTATATGTGAGGACGGTTTCAGCATCGTATAGGAAGTCTGCGCTGTTAAGTCGTAATTTGTAGTTTCAATCCCAAATTCGAGTAGAATCCATGAATATTGAGAAAGGCAAAACAGAATCCTATTATCTGGAGACAAGTTTTTATTAAATTCACAGTTCCAAGAATGGTTTCTGTGCCAGAGAGAGACCATCGCAAAGGTAGGTCCGATCGCTAGTAGTTACAGAGAAGGAGTGGTCACAAATACATTTTTCACATCGTCAAGTGTTGGCGCGATACATGTACATAAAATTGCCAAAAACGACTGATACGCACAAATTGCGATGAGAGAAGGCAAGTGGAAAGTTTCCGTTACATAGACTTTCAGTGATAGAAACCAAAGTGCATGATTTGAAATAATTAACGCCAAATGATAAAAGATAGCATATGGCACGGAAAACCACAAGGATTGAATTCTTTACATAGGGTCAATAAGGTCCAACGGGCTCAGAAAGGAAATGAGTTCTAATGAAATAAAATAAAAGACAAACATAATACATCTGTTTCTTAAGCGAGTAGCGTTTAACTATGAATAAATACAGGCTAGAAATAACTCTTTAAAAGGTTGTTGCTATGGGAAAATAATTACATGAACAAACTGGTCTATGTTGTGGCTTTAAATAAAGAATTAGAGATAAGTGAAGTCATATTTTAAAGGGAAAATGGCAGTAGTAGGAAAAGGACAGTTTAAGCTCAGCAGGCGGGACGGCGGGACCGTCCCGCCTGCGGTGCCTCCTGCGGCTGTCCCACCGCCACCATCCCTCCCGGTCCCTCCTGCGGCGCCCACCATGACACCGCCACTCTCCTGCCCCCTACTATGCATCCCCCTCCACGAACGCCCCCTAGTGGAAAAAAGGAACATTCTATTATAACAGGATAGGTGAACAACCTTCCCTAATTAAAAATATTATCAATCACATCTCAACACAGAATCATACTATATGATGAAGATTAAATTTATATTTGAATTTTGAACAACCATAATTTTAATGAGTATTATTAATTAAGTTAACGATTTCTGAATTATCGTCCATCTAGTTGTTTAAAATATTAATAAAATGTTTATAGTTTTTGATTATACAAAGTATGTATGAATACAATCTTTAATTTTTAACAGTTCATATTTCAAATAACCTATTTTCGAAACCAAACTATGTGAATTTTACCACAATGGTTATCATCATACAGAGATTTGTGTTTCATACTTTTTCTAAAAATTATCAGATATGTACTCCTCAGAGGAATTTCTATCATATGAGTAAATAAAAAAAAAATAATTTATATTAAACGTACAACGAAAATTGATTGCAATATACATGTATTTAATAAAAATAAATAAATAAGCGATTATTTATACATTAAACCTTTACTAAATATATATTTCTTGCGTTATACAGATGTTTCAACAAGATGAACTAAAACAGCAGCAAACTTCAGAAATTAATGATCTGAATGATTCATCCCTAGCACATGTAGCGTTAATGAATAATACATATGTAAGTACTTATATGAAAAATACTAGAATTCGTATATGTAACGTAATTAGAGTAATATAAAATGATTTGTCTTACTGCCTACACTTTAACAAATACCTTTTTACCTATATTGTTGAAGATAATCCTAATTGTTTGCATTTATTTCTATTACAGATGTGTTCTATTTGCTACAAACACTTCTTAAGTAAATGAAATTTAACAGAACATACAAAAATCCATACAGGTGAAAAACCTTACACTTGGGAAGATTACCAAATGCGGTTTTCAAGAAGACGTGAATCAAAAATGCACACATCATCATGTAAAGCGTCGTCAGTTATATGCAAACTTAGTGAAGATATTCAAAAATTAGTCAGACGTTTGAAGAATTTAGACATAAAGGAAGATATTTAGACTACATATCCATCATATTTTCATAACACTTACCACAATATCTCAAACTTAAAATTTGGAAGACACACACTGCTGAAAAGTAATTTTGTTACCCGTGATTCTTCTAACCAGCATGAATGTATAGATATTATTTTGCAATGTATTATTTAAATGCTCACAATAAATATTCTTTTATATGCATATATCGTTGTGTTTATTTTTTTAAAACCTATTACATTAATAAAATAGGTTACACACACATACATACACATAACATTTTAAGTGAAACAACACTCTCACAACTTAAAAAATGCATAAGAACAAACAAAAATAAGCAGATGTATGAAAAAATATGCAAGTTTACAAAATAATTTCACTGTTTTATAGAAATACCAACAAAAAATATTTACAATATAAAAAAATTACAAAAGGGAAAAGAAAAAACACAAATGTAAAACAAAAAAATCACAAAGTGAAAAACTCACAACAAAGTTTTAAAAAAAAAATTTACAACAAAATTTTTTTTTTACAAAAACCGAAACTTCAAAAAATATTTTTACAAAAAAAATTTTTTTCAAAAACATTTTTCACAAAAATTTTTTTTTCAAAATAAGTTTTTACAAAAGTAAAAAATAAAAAATCACAACGTTAAAAAAATGAAAAATTTTAGTTAAAAAAAGTGTAAAAAAAATTGCAAAAAAAGTTGCAAAAATTTCAAAAAAGTTATGAAAAAAGTATCAAAAATTTTGTTATTTTTAATAGCAAATACAATGGTTTCGCCATTGCATACTGTATTAAAAAGAACAAAATTTTTGATACTTTTTTCATAACTTTTTTTGAAATTTTTGCAACTTTTTTTGCAATTTTTTTTACACTTTTTTTAACTAAAATTTTTCATTTTTTTAACGTTGTGATTTTTTATTTTTTACTTTTGTAAAAACTTATTTTGAAAAAAAAATTTTTGTGAAAAATGTTTTTGAAAAAAATTTTTTTTGTAAAAATATATTTTGAAGTTTCGGTTTTTGTAAAAAAAAAATTTTGTTGTAAATTTTTTTTTAAAAACTTTGTTGTGAGTTTTTCACTTTGTGATTTTTTCGTTTTACATTGGTGTTTTTTCTTTTCACTTTTGTAATTTTTTTATATTGTAAATATTTTTTGTTGGTATTTCTATAAAACAGTGAAATTATTTTGTAAACTTGCATATTTTTTCATACATCTGCTTATTTTTGTTTGTTCTTATGCATTTTTTAAGTTGTGAGAGTGTTGTTTCACTTAAAATGTTATGTGTATGTATGTGTGTGTAACCTATTTTATTAATGTAATAGGTTTTAAAAAAATAAACACAACGATATATGCATATAAAAGAATATTTATTGTGAGCATTTAAATAATACATTGCAAAATAATATCTATACATTCATGCTGGTTAGAAGAATCACGGGTAACAAAATTACTTTTCAGCAGTGTGTGTCTTCCAAATTTTAAGTTTGAGATATTGTGGTAAGTGTTATGAAAATATGATGGATATGTAGTCTAAATATCTTCCTTTATGTCTAAATTCTTCAAACGTCTGACTAATTTTTGAATATCTTCACTAAGTTTGCATATAACTGACGACGCTTTACATGATGATGTGTGCATTTTTGATTCACGTCTTCTTGAAAACCGCATTTGGTAATCTTCCCAAGTGTAAGGTTTTTCACCTGTATGGATTTTTGTATGTTCTGTTAAATTTCATTTACTTAAGAAGTGTTTGTAGCAAATAGAACACATCTGTAATAGAAATAAATGCAAACAATTAGGATTATCTTCAACAATATAGGTAAAAAGGTATTTGTTAAAGTGTAGGCAGTAAGACAAATCATTTTATATTACTCTAATTACGTTACATATACGAATTCTAGTATTTTTCATATAAGTACTTACATATGTATTATTCATTAACGCTACATGTGCTAGGGATGAATCATTCAGATCATTAATTTCTGAAGTTTGCTGCTGTTTTAGTTCATCTTGTTGAAACATCTGTATAACGCAAGAAATATATATTTAGTAAAGGTTTAATGTATAAATAATCGCTTATTTATTTATTTTTATTAAATACATGTATATTGCAATCAATTTTCGTTGTACGTTTAATATAAATTATTTTTTTTTTATTTACTCATATGATAGAAATTCCTCTGAGGAGTACATATCTGATAATTTTTAGAAAAAGTATGAAACACAAATCTCTGTATGATGATAACCATTGTGGTAAAATTCACATAGTTTGGTTTCGAAAATAGGTTATTTGAAATATGAACTGTTAAAAATTAAAGATTGTATTCATACATACTTTGTATAATCAAAAACTATAAACATTTTATTAATATTTTAAACAACTAGATGGACGATAATTCAGAAATCGTTAACTGTAAGATGAAACATATGATAATTTGATTAATACTATGGAAGGTCTAGCTCAAGATTAGTCATGTATACTACATTAAAACTATAAAGATAGTATTTATATTTTAAGCAACTTGATGGATGATAATTCAGAAGTGCGAGATGAAACATCTGATGAATTGATTAAAAATATGTGTAGATTAGTTTTAATACATTAGATGCTTATAGAAGTAAGAAATTTCGTGTAGTAGCAATGCGTATACGATGAAAATCGAATAGAATCAATTGATTTCAACATGCGTATACGATGAAAATCGAAAAGAATCAATTGACTTCAACTCTCGTTCCAAGTTAGTATTTATCTCACTTGTGTAATGTGGAAATATAAAAGGTAAATAATCAAGTTTGATGTAAATAAATATTGTGGTATTGGTTTAAAAACTAAAAAAGTATTGAATTTTACTGAATTAGAAAGTATAAAATTTGGTTAAATAATGTTTTATGTATAAAAATTAAGTTTAAATGTGATAAAATTATGAAAATCAGTTTGTAAACTCTCATTTTTATAAGTACTACTATGAAAATATTCTTTTAATATAGAATTTCTGCTTATTGATGAGACTAAAAAAATATTTTTTTGTTAATTTTGAATATTTGTTGAGTGTATGTAATACTAGGATTAAAATCTTGCAAATTCGGTGTTAAATTTTTCAAGAAATTGTGGTTTGTAATCCAGAAAAAGGTGTGATTTTAATAAATTTGTAAATATGTTCATTAATTTTTTTAGTTATTTCTCTAACTTGTCATTCATTTGTTAATTTTTGTAATTTTTGTAGAAAAAATGATTTGGATTTTCAGTAATCTGTACTATTTTTTGTCCAACAGTTGATTTTATTGATTATCAGTATTCTCATTCGGCAGTAATTTCACGTATGAGGTTATTAAATATTAAATATTTATTAATTTTCTTTACTGTTTCATATGATAGTAATATTTCTGAGGAACAGGTGTGATAATTACTAGACTTTGATTGACTTGATTTTCTGATAAACGTTTGAAAAGAGTTGGTAAGTATGTAATGATGAAATATCTATATACTATCGAGAGTCGAGATTGATGTAGATAAGTATTAGAGTAATAGTCCATTCTTTGTTGAATTTCAAGAAATTGTGTGAGAACATGTTTTTTTACATTAAGTTTATGTAGTTTCAGTTACAGTTTTTCGACAATCAACCTAAAATTGGATAATTATCATAGTTAAAGGTTATAATGAAAAGATCTAAGCAATATTAATGTTAAAAAGTTCGTCTAATGTTTGCTCTTATGTTGTGAAAATTTCGAATAGTTTGGTTTGAAATATGAAATGTTTGTAAAAATTTAACTTTGTATTCGTGTATGTTTTGCATTATTAAACTGTAAAGATAATATTCATATTTGGAAAATGGTGTTGGGTGTTTTAATAATTTTCTGATAAGTAGATAAAAACAGATGTTAAAATTCTGTGCTATTAAAATATATAGGATCAAGAATAAAGTTTGATGAAAATAAGTATTGTAAAAATTCAGAAATTTTGAAGTGTAAGATGAATCATGTCCTAATTTGATTAATTATATGGGTAGAGTAGTTTTAATATGTCAAGTGTCTAAAGCAGCAAGAAATGATTTTTTAGGTTTTCTAGAATAATAATAATAATAATAATAATAAAAGTATACTTTTGTTGTAAGATTTCAAATGCAGTCAAGACGTGAAAAATATAAGTATGAACCCTTTGTAAAGACATTCAAACTTTTTAAAAAGTTTAAGTTTAGTAATATACTGAAACAATATATGTAAACAAATGTATTTCAAAGTTGAAAATTTGTGTAAAAAATTGTCTTTTCTTGAAAATTGATATTTATTTTTTGTTTAATTAATGATACTTATTACATTTTTGTTCTTAAAAACTAATATATACGTTTAATTCTGTTAATATTGATATATCCGTGTTGGAGATGAGAAAAAATAGTGTAAAACTAATAAAATTTGTTTAAATTCGTCTTTTTATTCTTAAAATTAATATTTTCTATTGTTTAGAATACATACTTTTGAGGAATGTATAACCGGAAAATGTTAAAAAATCTTAGAAAATTGGTGTTAAAAATATTAAATACAGTTGCTTCAATGATATCTTTTCGATATGTAAAGTGATTGTAGCATTTAGAAATGTACTTCTGAGGAATGTATAATCGGAAAATGTTAGAAAATCTTAGAAAATTGGTGTTAAAAATATTAAATACAGTTGCTTCAATGATTTCAAAAACAAACTCTGTTAAAAAATTCTGTATGATTTCAAGTAAAAATAATCTGAACCTGAATACATGGTATTTAAAGTACAAAATTCACGATTATGAACTAATGATGAAAACATGGGTAACATTAAATATACAGCTAATATATAATTATAGATTAGGAAATTCTTAAAGTGTATCCAAATTTATTAAATATAGTATTGAATACAGTGAATAAGTGAAATATGTGAATAAGTATTGATATTTCCATGTTGCTTTTGAAAATACTAGTGTAAAATTATTCAAATTCGTCTTTTCTTTAAAACTGATATTTATTTTTGTTTAATTAATGATACTTGTTAAGATTTTGTTGTTAAAAACTAAAATATACGTTTAATTCTTCTGTTAAAATTGATATATCTGTGTTGGAGATGAGAAAAAATAGTGTAAAACTAAAAAAAAAAAAAAAGTTTAAATTCGTCTTTTTCCTCTTAAAATTATTATTAAACTAGTGTAAAACTAATAAAATTTGTTTAAATTCGTCTTTTCCCCCTCTGAAAAACTAATATTTCTATTATTTTGCTTAATTAATTACACTCATTATGACTTCCAAATTTTAATTTGGAGATGTTGTGGTAACTGTTATAAAACTAGAATGGATAAATAGCTTAAATCTCTTCTTTTTTTCTCTCTAGGTGATACTTTTTCTTGAACGTAAACATTTTGTTGGATACCTTTGTAAGTTGTGACGTCAAAATTCTTTGTTATGTTCCCCTACCTGGAATGCATGCATGGAGGGGTTGCAGAAAAATGTTTTAGTTTAGATATGACGTAATAAGAAATGCTCTGCAGGTTCACATTTGCGTGTTGAGAATTTCTTTAAATTATTCGTTTATGTATTAAAATTCTACTTAGTTGGTATATATAAAGTACGATGAAATTTCCAATTAGAGTAAAAGTTAACTAAATTCGTTTAATTCGTCTTTTTTCGTTAAAAAATCATTAGTTTCCTTTGTTAATTGTTCAATTATCGAAATTCTTTGAGGTAACGACTGTTCAAAAACTAAAAAAAATGTTTAAATTTCTATTTTAAGTTGTGTATTCTGATTTTATATTAAAAAAATAATAAAAAAATATGAAGAAATCAGTTAAAAATTTAATATTTTCTGTTGTTTTGCTTAATTAATAATGTTCATGAAGGAAATGGTTGTCCAAAACTGGAATGCATGCTTAAATTTCTTTCTATCAAATTGAGAGTCTGAAGTTTGAGTTGAAAAAATCGTAAGAAATCAGTCATTTTCTATAAAACTTGATATTTTTCATTGTTTTTTACTTAATTAACGATACTCATTAAGATTATAGCTGTTGAAAAACTGAAATGTACGTTTAACTTTTCTCTTTTAAGTTGATAAAAATCGTAAGAAATCAGTCTTTTTCTATAAAACTGGATATTTTCCATTGTTTTTTTACTTAATTAATGATACTCATTAAGATTATAGCTGTTGAAAAACTAGGATACATGTTTAACTTTTCTCTTTTAAGTTGATAAAAATCGTAAGAAATCAGTCTTTTTCTATAAAATTGGATATTTTCTATTGTTTTTACTTAATTAACGATACTCATTAAGATGTCTATCAAGCAAAGTTCAAATATATGTTTAACTTTCTTGAGTTAAATTGATAATCTCATCTTGTAGTTGAAGAAATCTAAATAAAATGGTTAAAACTGAGATTTTTCCAGTGTTTCGCTTAATTAATAATACTCATTAAAATTATGGTTGTTCAAAATTCAAATATAAATTTAATCTTCATCATATAGTATGATTCTGTGTTGAGATGTGATTGATAATATTTTTAATTAGGGAAGGTTATTCACCTATCCTGTTATAATAGAATGCTCCTTTTTTCCACTAGGGGGCGTTCGTGGAGGGGGATGCATAGTAGGGGGCAGGAGAGTGGCGGTGTCATGGTGGGCGCCGCAGGAGGGACCGGGAGGGATGGTGGCGGTGGGACAGCCGCAGGAGGGACAGCCGCAGGAGGCACCGCAGGCGGGACGGTCCCGCCGTCCCGCCTGCTGAGCTTAAACTGTCCTTTTCCTACTACTAATGGCCGTTAGTAACTGAATAGAATTAAAGGGATTAAAAATCTAGCTCATTAAATAAAGTTACAAATTAAGGGAATATTGTAATTTTAACTAAGGGGGGAAACCATTATTAAATAATATGTAAAGGAAAACGCCTTTACAGCGGCCTAATATGAAAATTAAAATTTTTGCTAAGTCTGAGACAAGTGATCAGCAGGCTGAATAATTAGACGTCTGGCGTAGCCGTGATAACAGAATCTGCATGGTGTAAAGGTCACTTGGATTTTAAACTTCTTCCAACTAAGATAATACTAATCTTATTTGGAAGAGAAGGGGTCCAAGTCTGGTTATCTCATCGTTAAGAATCCAAGATGGTGTTCATTAAATATGGCGGACGTCCAGAGATTACACAGCCCAAGATGGTGTCAGTCCAAAGTCCCACTTGTACATCTTTTTTATTTCTTATAATAGGCTGAAAATAAAAAAAATAAATTTTGATTAGAATAAATACAAAACAAAAAAAAAATAAATAAATAAATAAACACAGGTGTTGAGTTCAAAATGCTTGAGTGGGTATTTATTTTGTAGAAAAATTTCAAAGCACAAAAATATTAAAAATGCTTTTTTTACACATATTTGTAACTTTTAAATGTACAGTCTAAGTGACATGTAACATATAAATTAAATTGCAAACGCAAGTTCTCTGCTATTGCGGCTATCTGGGTCTTTTCTTCTTTGTAAACAATTCACGCATGTACCATTGTACACTGTAAAAAAAATTCAAAAGATTACTAAAAATGTCTTAGTAAATTTGTATTCCACAGAATTTTTAGTAACCATTACAAACTTTTTTTTTTTTTTTTTTTTTTTTTTTTTGCAAGTGAAACAAGCATTTTTTTGTAAGCTGAACAAAAGAATTTTTTTTTATAACTAACTTAAAAATTCTTAGTATGAGCCACCAAGCAAATTTTAGTAATAGCTCCAAATTTTTTTTAATAACCATTACGTGCGCCCGAAGGGCAGGAGCTTCCTTCGAGCTGTATCCAGACTTCTGAAGCGGAAGATTTTCGGCAAAACCGCAATAGATGGCAGCACCAAACATTCCTGCCTGCTCCGACAAGATTTTCATAATCCCTTTATTAACGAGACACTACATACATTCGGGGCGTATTTGGCGGTGGCAAGTTTCGAACCCGGGACCTTTTAGCCTGCAGTCCTATACTATAACCACTATGCTATCAAGGCCACACCAACTGAGTTTTAGTAAGAGCTATTAAAAATATAAAACTATTAACTCTATTCGTTGCTAACTTTTTTCTAGTAATTCTTACAGATTTTTTTGTAACTGACTAAGATTACTAAAAATTTTTTAGTAATTACAAGGATCACTAAAGTTTTTTTAGTAGATCGACCCTTTTTTTTACAGTGTACCATACCATTGTATATATTCTCGAAAATTACCTTGGCCACAAAGAAATGTTAGGTATGAAGTCAGTTCCCTGTTCGGTGAAGCAAGATTTTTACTGTCACAATCAACAAAACGACGAATAATTTCAAGAACGGTATAACAATGAGTTTGTGGTTTGTTAGTTGAGACAAGGATGATTTTCGCATGAAGATCGCTGGATAAAAGCTGGATCATCGCTAGGCGCACCTGGCCGGCAACAAGTAGTCTCCGCTCAAAAAAAGTGTTCCATTAAATCCCTGTATAAATCCTACAGGATGCTTATATTCATTTTCGGGCATTGAGTGCTTGCCCGTCAGAGCCCAATTTAGACATTCCATATGAACACTGTAAAAAAAGTATTGAATTTCACATTAGGCTCTCTGTTATTATTGTTCATGAAAATTGCGTTTGTGACTGCACTAAGAGCTACAAAAGTACTACGTTTGTGAGCGTTCGTGATACTGTAACTATTGTTTATATTTTAAGCTGTATTTAAGCTTAAAAATGTCAGTGTCCTTCACTCGAATGCGCACACAGTTCATTCGACGAAACAATGGATTATCCAAACCACAGAATACTAAGTTCAAATGATGACGTATGTGAAGCATGTCACGGAGAAAATTTTTAAACAAGAGGATGTGTTTTGATTTCTGGTGCTTCTTTTCGCTGATTGTCTTTTTTACTTTGTTCTTTGCGATTCCTTGTTATCTCTTGCAGTCTTGTGATCTTATTTTCAAAGTTTTCTTCGCTAGCAATTTTGCGGGAATAGGTATTATACTAACACTATTTATAGTTTCTCACTAAAAAAGTTACAAAGTACTACAATATGGATTTGTAATCATTTAAAGTTTCGAAATTTTGGCACTTTATGTATGACTGCTGTAATCTAACTGTTGTTTTTCATATGATTCTTCAGCACGTGTTTCTTATACTTCTAAAAGAAATTCTAATTCTTAAAATGATCATCGTAAAATAATTTTGGTAATCAATTCTGAGATGTCTCTAGATATATTGAGTAAATTTCAACTGCCGTTTCTGTTAAAAATCTCTTGAGAAAATATGCATAATAAAATTACGCTGTTCATTAAATTTCATTACGTTATCCGTATTTGCAAAGAAATAATAATATATCCGAGTGAACTGGAGATAGAGACGGTTATCTAGTTTACTTTAATTATAGTTTTTATTTTTGTAAAACGCTTAGCGAAACGTTAGTTAAACTAAACTTAGTTAAACTAAAATTATTGCGCGTAAAAATGAAATTTAGTGAAAAGAAATGTCTTAAACTGTAATATAAATTTTAACGTAACAGTTGTGAAGAAACTCCGGAACATGTTTCAAATCAGGACCGTATTGGCTAAATCCATCATGACTATCCAACTGAGCGATGCCGGGCAAATACTGGAAGACTAATTTACCCAATCAGATTTTAACTCTATAACTGCGTTGTCCGAATGCAATTTGGACACGAATACTTTGCTTACTTAGTTACTAAGAGCTTTTTGCTATCACAAATTTGTAACTATAAATTAGAATTTATTGATTATGAGATTCTTTTCGATAAAGTAAGACAAATATTTTAGTGTGGAAAAAGTGGTATTTTCTCCTATTTTTATTTTATGTTGTTCAAAAAAGTAACAGATAAAGGGTTACCGATTACAAAAGCTGGTCTGAAATCGGAATCAGCCTAACAGAATAAATCGAGGGTTATTCTTTGGAACCGTACTAAATGCTGCATATACAATTATTATATATTAGAATATTTTTTTAACAGAATTATGCAGTTAGAAAATAAATCATGAGAGCTATGAATTTCCAAGTGTGAAAAGAGTCCTTGTCTGGATTTGATCTAGAGATGTATTGGCTGAAGCCTGTAGTGTTTTTCTAATTAGTCATCATGGAAAAATGCTGGAGAACTAATTCACCAAACTAATCTTTTTCTGTCACTCGCTATGGTCTGAAATCGAATAAGCTCAACAGAATAAATGGAAGGTTAATTTTTGGAGCTACGCTAAACTCTGCATCCATAATTATATTTTAGAATATTTTTAATTCAATTATTCTAGAGGTAAATTAATCATAACAGTTGGAAATTTTCAAATGTGTGAAAAAATCCGAACCAGGATTCAAACCAGAAATATTTACTATATTAAAATTTAATCTATCACATAATTACGCATGCAGTGTTTAGTGAAGATAAAAAAAATAACATTAGATTTATACTGTTGAACTGATTCGGATATCAGGTCAGATAGTGTGTTCGTTAAAAGTGATTCGGGTGAATTTGCCCTCCAGTATTTGCCCGAGATGGCTCAGTTCCAACAGCATTGGTGCCTTCAATAAGTACATCAGTAGTTCGAAGGCTGGCCCAGACATTTTTCATCCACATGGAAATTCACAACTGTTCTGATTTACATTGAATACTCTATTAAAATTGTCCTCTACTTTAAACCAAATTTTGGTGTTCAGTAGCTGTCACCATAAGATGGTGAAATCTCGTACCAACATTTGGATCTTCCTATTTCTATCTCGTTCCAAGTATTCGAACTATCTTCTTCCCAAGTATCTTCAATAGGAGGCTCCAAATATTTGTTGAAGTTTTCACCATTTTACAGTGACAGATATAGAGCACCAAAACTTCGTTCAAACTAGGACAAGATTTTTAAAAGTGCATTTACCAATTATGTAAGTGTGTTAGAGATTTATCTTATAATGACGTATATGCAGCGTTTATTGCAATTTCCCCTGGCCGAGTCATTTTTCACCAATTTGAAAATTAACAACCATTATAATTTTTAAAGCTAATGAATAATTGTATTGAAAATTAATCTAAATAAACTTTTCTTTGCAATACATACATTTGTTGATGTAATATTTTATTTTTCAAAAGCATTAAGAAAACTAATAGAAATTTTAATCAAATTTCATCACGAAATCAATTCCAATTTAAAATATTTCTACTGCCCATTTTAAGATATAAAGTGAAAATATTATTTTGAAATATTTATGTGAATGAATTATTTCTTATGTGAAATGTGAGAATAATTTAACTTTTGCACATCCGTGATTGAATAAATATAATGCATATAGTTTCAAATTATTATTTCATATATATTTTTTAGGTTTTAAATTTATGTTTATATACGTTTTATTAAACTAACTTATTCTCTTAAATTTCTTTAATATATTATTCTGAAAAAACTATAATTTATCAAAAGTTTTGGATTATAAAAATTTATAAACGATATTAGAGCGAAAATGATATTTAAAAGCAGTAAAAGAAACTTTTGCGCTATCGTGCATAATTTCGTTTATATTATTGAACGCATTATATATAATTTTATTTATGCGATATTTTTTTTTTTTACCTATATTTAAACCTTTCGGGTCTGGTGTACTATTTATAGTACATGTCTTTTAATGGAGTATTATTTTGATTTAAAAAATACTTTTTGCTACTATTTACATGTACTAATGTTAGTATATGACTATGCATTTACTAAATGGGTTCGTTTATGTTTAGGCATTTAGTAATAATAATTATTATTTGCTTAGTTTTCTTTGAGCCGTTAGCGATTCTTTTATTTTAAACATATATTTCCAATTTTAAATTTAGAATTAAAGTTCCTTCTCTGAAAGAATCATGTGTAATAAAGCGTAAAAAGTATTAGAAAGCTGTAATATAAATTAAATCTTGTAGCAATACAATATTTTCTAAACATCTCCAAAAATTTTCAGCAGCCTATTTTCATATGAATATTAATTGAATAGTATGTAAAACATCAAAATTTGATATCTTTCAGACCATGAAATACTCATTAAATACTAATTAATTTATTTGGATAGTTAGTGTTAATATTATTAACGAAAAAAGTAATGTTTCCTAAAAATTGAAAAAAAAATCGAACTCGAAAGGATTAAATGCGATTACTTCAAAAAGTTTGATTTTCGGACAAAATCACATCTCATAGCACTATTTAATGCGGCTGAGCTCTAATGTACAGCACTATCGTGCTGTATGATATATGTTTCTTACACTAACAAATAAAGATCACATAGTATAACATAAACACATTACACATGTATTATTATACGTTTGTAATTCATTTCTAATACTAATTTACTTTCTTCATCACTTATAAAAAGATAAATAAACATAATGTATTATTTTCATCTTCTTCTACAACTAGGCATATCATAAACCTTTGACAAGCGCAAAAGCTTCCTTACGCCAAGATAAAATATATTCCTATTAGTTAAGAGATTCCTATAGGTTAATCTTATTATGAAAAATAACCCGGAAAATCACAAGATTTGGTATTTAAGAGACTTCATTGTAGTATAAAATTTATTATTCATGAAAGTCAGAACACATATCCAGGGAATGGTAGAAAGAATATTTGTTGGCATTTCATTTTATAAATAAAAGTTATAATGCTACTGTTTTTTCTCATTCTACATTAATGTGGTTAACAGTGTTTCTTTTTTAACCTTACATATATTTTTTTCAAGTATAATTAAAAATGACTTAGTTTACTTAGTCTGTGGTTTTGTAATTTCATATACCAAGTAGTTTTTTTAACGACTTTTCCAAGGTTAAAAAAAAAAAAAATCAACAAGTTTTCTGTCAATAGTTCTTTCATACTAGACGCGCGTCTTTTTGCGCCTGATGAAAAAAGATTAAGTTCTTTCGAAAGACCTTTCGCAATTTAATTTATTTTATGGTGTTTTAAAGAAGTTTTTTTTCACTTCAATTGATTAACACCAGTTTTAACTTATTATCTTGATTTGTATTTTTCCTTTCAACCGTCCAGCCCTTTCCCCACATTTGTTGTAAGTAATTTTTATTTTTGTTCTTTATCTTAGTGACTTATTTATTTGCGTTTTATTTATGTACTTATTTATTTATTTTTATCTACATTTTTATTTTATTTATCACTTTTTGTGTTATTTATATTTCAAATTTCTGCACTTGTATTTTGTATATTTTTGTGTCGCTATTATGTATACTGCTCAATTCAACCGCTTTATTAAAATTAGACGCAAACGTATTAAATTTCCTTAATCACCTAAATTTTATTCAAACTTACAAGAGAAATAATGTTATCAGCAATTTTATTCAACTTAAGTGCTCTGAAAATAGTTCTTTCATAGTAGATGCAGATCTTCTTGCGCCTGAAGAAGAAAGACTACGTTCTTTCTTTCGAAAGACCTTGTACAATTTAATTTATTTTATGGTGTTTAAAGACGTTTTTTCACTTTAAATGTAGATGTGAAAACATGCAGAATTTAGAAACATTGCATCTGCAATGGGGATGGCTGATTTTTGTTTATTTTTGTACTTGTTTTGGATTATTTTTTTATTACCATAAAGCTAAACTAGTTTTAAAGCTATGATTGTTGTAATGTTTTTATACCAGGAAAGAAACTGTAACTCTTGTTTTTTCTGAATGTAGACATTAAAAAATTTTCTTAGACATCATCTGTTTTTCTCTCACTTTTTACTTTATATTTATTTTTTATATATTTTATTATATTTTTCGGAAATAATATTTTAATTTGTTTTAATTTCTTGATCTGTTTTCTCCTTTATAGACATTAATTTTATTTTATTTTTCATTACGCCGATCTCTAATATCTGTGAAATTCTGTTTCATTTAGAATATATTTGCAGATGATGAGAAGAAATATGAACAATGTAGTATTTATTATTTTTTTTATTTATGGATACAGCAGTTACATCCTAATTAAAAATAATTTTTGTGGGTTCAGATATAAAGAAAGAAAAGAATGAGAGATTCCAAAATAATAAGCATTTTTCATTCTATTAAAATAAAATATTCAACAACTGTCTAATAAATAATTAGATGAATAAAATATTAACCGGTCTGGCGAAGATTAAAGCTTAAAATTGTTCTAGATTGTATTTTTCAAAATGTTAAACTCCTATTTTTTTCTAAACTTTTATATAACTGTTTCTTTAAAATTTCCATTCGAACACAAGTTATAGCTGCTCAATAATTGATGTGAAATTTCGGAAAATTAAAAGGGATTTTTCTCCACATTACATTTTCCTGGATTTAACGAGCAGGATATATTGGACTTATGAATATTTTTTCATGAAATTTTCAAAAGCATAGTTCATGTTGGTTTGCAAAAAACAAAACTATAATTTCATTTTTATTGATCAAAATAATAATTACTGTTAAAATTTTCAAAATTATGCATTAGAACAATACAAATTTAGATTAAAAACATAAAAATGCTTTAAAAAATTGTTTAAGTTCACAAATTACAGTCTGATACATAATTAATCACAAAAAATTCATGATAGTTGTAAAATTTATTTTGTAATCCCATATATCAATTTTCTGCTTCATAAATGTCTGAGAGTTTGAAGCCCATCAATCATAAAAGTACTAGACATTGAAATTTTTAAATGCAATAAAAGAAAAAATATACTAATATCTGTATAGAATATATATATATATAAGATAAAAATCTAGAATTCTACAGAACTATAGAATATATATATAGAGAGAAGAAAAAATATACTAATATCTGTCATCTCAATAAAATTCTTTACATTGTACATAAAAATTTTAAAATATTGTATGTTTAAATTTGTCTTTTGTTTTCAATTTTAAGAGTCTTGATGCTTATTAACATTTTGTTTCTTTATGTGAATGCATACGAACCCCAATTTCAGTTATTCTTCTAATTAAAAAGATTCTCTGTAATAAAATTCCAATTATTTGGTTCGATTAAAAAAAAAGTTTCTATTCATGTAGGAAGTTCATGATAATATTCGAAAAATATCATTTAGTAGATAGTGATTTCTTTTCTTCTCTTCCCCTTAACAGAAGATTTATTACATCTGAATTATTCCCGATTGTCCATATTCATTTCAAACTTCTAGATTTCTAAATGGCAACAAGAGACTGATTTATTTTTTCGTTTGATTATTATTATTATTATTATTTTTATTACTATTATTATTATTTTATTTTCATTCTTAAAAAAATCTTCTAAGTCGTTTCTTTATACACTAGTTCAATTCAAGTTAATAATTACAATTTTAAGTATAATTATTCACAAATTCATACTAGTTGCATAATTTATTTTGCAATTCGTAAGGTGTTATACAAATTTTCTGCACGACAAATGTCTGATATTTTAAAGACCACTATAAATTATAATTCTGATTTTTGCAGTTATTTAAATGCATTAAATAAAATAATATAGTTATTACATTCATCCCTACAGAATTCCTGTTTTTAAATCATGAACATTTTAAGATATTAGATGTCGAAAATTGTCTTTTTTCCAATTTTAAGAAACCAGAAATACTATAATTCATTTTTCTTTATCGGAATGTATAAGAATTCAAATTTTAGTTATTTTTCTTATTAAGAAGATTCCCAGCAATGATATTCCAATTATTTTCTTCTATTTTAATAAAACTTTCCATTTCTGAAGGAAGCTTTTGATTAAAATTCGAAAAATATCATCCAGTAGAATGTGATCTCTTTTTCTTTCCTTCGCTTTAAGAGAAAATTTATTTCATTTAAATTGTTCCTCAGATTCATGTTTATTTTGAAAGCCTAGGTCTTTTGACCGTAAAGAGAGATCGATTTATTTATTTATTTATTTATTTTTTTTGTTGTTTATCTGTTTTTTCATTTACGTAAAAATCTTCTAAATCGTTCCTTTATGCATTAGTCCAACTCAAGATAATAATTAAAATTTGATTGATAATTAATTGCAAATAAATTTAAGCTAGTTGCAAAATTTATTTTGTAATCCCGCCCGTAAGGAGTTATACCCATTTTCATCCCCACAAATGAAGTAACAGTTTTAAACCCACTATAAATATTAATTCTGCATTTTACAATTTTTAAATGCATCAAATAAAAGAACATACTTATATCTTTTATCCCAATAAAATTTATCTTTTTA
Source organism: Maratus speculifer (assembly GCA_964019185.1). NCBI lineage: Eukaryota > Metazoa > Arthropoda > Arachnida > Araneae > Salticidae > Maratus > Maratus speculifer. Next base: position 291,362,572 of record OZ025290.1, read on the forward strand.
AATCACGAACCTTAATAAGATATTTAGTGTTGAAAATAGTCCTTTTCTACATTTTATTTTTCCAGTTTTTGAATCCTGAAGCCTCTTAATTCCTTTTTCCTTATTAGAATGTAAAAAAATTCCAATTTCAGTTATTTTTCTAATTAAAAAGATTCGTTGCAATAAAATTCCGACTATGTTCTATTTTAAAGTTTCCGTTCCTGAATGAAACTAGCAATTAAAATTCAGAAATCAGCATCCAATAGATTGTGATTTTATTTTCTTCCCTTCTTTTTAAAAGATGATTACTTGCATATGAATTAGTTCCCACATTCATGTTCATATCAGACGTCTGGGTTTTTAGATTGTAAAGAGAGAGTGATTAAAATGTTATTGTTTGATTAATTGTTTTTTTAGTTTTCATTCCCAAAAATATCTGCGTCTAAATCATTTTTAAATATAAGTTCAATTTAAGATAATTATTACAATCTGAAGTATCATTAATCACAAATAAATTCATGCTAGCTGCAAAATTTATTTTGTAATCCCACTCGTAAAAATGTTATACCAATTTTCTACGCGACAAGTGTCTGACAGTTTAAAGCCCACTATAAATATCAATTCTGCACCGTGCAATTATTTAAATGCATGAAGTAAAATAATATACTTATTTCTTACATCCAAATATAATTCCTGTTTTAAATCATGAACAATTTAAGATATTGAATGTTGAAAATATTTTTTTTCCGTCTTTGAGTCCTGAAACCCCTTATTCATTTTCCCTCAACTAAAAATATAAGAATTCTAATTTCAGTTTTTTTTCAATTAAAAAGATTATCAGCAATAAAATTTCGATTTTGATATACATTTATAAACTTTTTCACTCATAAAAGAAAGCTTATAATTAAAATTCGAAAAATAGCATTCAGTAGAAATTAATTTATCTTTCTTCCCTTCGCTTTAACAGATCTATTTCCTACAAATTATTCGTCATGTTTATGTTCCTTTCAAACTTCTAGGTTTTTAGAGAAAGAAGAGAGATTGATTAAATTGTGTTCCTTTGATTAATTCTTTTTTATTTATCTTTTTCTCAAAAATAACTTTATATATTTCCAGTATATATTCAAATATATACTGGTAATATATATATATATATATATATATAAGACGTACAAGGCGGCTATTGTTACAGTCAGTACTCAGAGTGTAATGTAACGAGATATAATTGTGACAATTATGCCTAATTTTGTAAAAAGATTAAACAAGTTGGAGAACGAAGCATTGCAAAAAAATTTTCCAATAGTCACTGCTATGAGAATGTATGACGCAAGACAGTAAAACAGTAAATCTGTAAAATATTATAGTTTTTTTTTTTTAATGGTGTATCAATACTGAAATAAAATTATATTTTATTAAGCACATTTAAATGTATTAGTGCAGATTCCACATATTTAACTATCTTTTCTGTTACACACTAACACATATTCCCCAAGCGGTGACTTTTCGGACTAACTTTTGATCGCGGTATTCTTCGTCCCCTTTTTTTTTTTTTTTTTTTTTTTTTTTTTTTTTTTTTTTTAAATTCTTCCATGATTTAACTTCATGTTCACAATTAGATCACTCTTTAGAATACTTTGCTTATTGCCAGTTTAGTTATGGTATCATTGTATTTTAGCGCATTAAACTATAGAGGAAAATAAGCGAAATAAATGATGTAGTTTTATTTTGATCGATTTACTAAAAAAAACAATAATATTTAATTTGAAATCTACTCAATAAAACAAGAAATGAGCATTATTATTATTTTTCCATACCTATTAAAATTTGGAAGAATTAGGGGATTTTACCTGAAATTCAGTGATTTCGCTCAACTTGTAGTGGCTGAAGATATCAATTCAGAAGCCGAAATATTTTTTCCGTAATAAGCAAAGCAATACGCAGCACTGGGCCGATTTGTAATTAATTTTTCTTCAACATCACCATTTTTTTCCACGTTACAATATAAACGTGAGTACACCAAAGAGTCTCACATAGATTTAAATCAGGGCTACGTGCGGATCACAACATGATATACACATTTGTATCAGCAAACTATTTTTTGGTGAGTTCTGATGTGTGAATCAGTCCATTATCTCGTTGGTACAAATAATACCCACCACCAGAATTTCAGCAATAGTCAACAATTGAGTATAGAGTACTTTTATATACTCTTTAGATGTCTGTTTACAATCCAGAAATGCAATAGATGTAGTTCTATTAAATGAAAGATACCTCAAGTCAAAAAATTCCAACCATCTGGGAAATCAAGTCACATTTCATCTAAAAAAATGTCTTATATCCATTGATCCAGAGCCACATCCGTTTCTTTCGTATTTTTATTTCAGTAAATATGTAGTGTGATTTTTCAAACGATATCTTCAACTTGTTGAGAAACTTGTCGGAGTGACTTTTTTTGTGAAGAAACAAATCTCATGATCTTGTTACCAAGACTTTCATTAGTTGTTTTTTGGTCTGCCAGATCGTTTTCTTGAATTAAAACGGTTAGTTTTTAAGAAAACTTTATAAACGATTGTTCTGCTGCTCCCAGTTTTTTTACATGTTTTAAAAACTATTAAGACATTAACATTAAATCCACGTGATTTGCAAATGTCATTTTTAGAAATTTTAAACAAGCTAAGCATCGTTGCAATTAAAACAAGACTAACAACTTCGCTTGTTTGGATAGTTTAAAGCATTTTTGTATTCTTGTGCCTTATTTCCGGATGTTCGATGAAAAAAAAATTGCATATGAAGCAGTTTCAAATTGGAATTTATATGAGACAGGGCAATTTATTATTTGTTATTGTTGCTGTTGCTGTTGTTATTCGAGTCGAAATCATTTTATTTAAATTAAGTCACGATAATAGATTCATTGTATTGTTTTTAATATGTGGTTTAAAATTAAAAAAGTTACACTGAATTAATAAAGGGAAATTAAAAAAAAATACACATGTGTCTTCATATTTTTGAGACGCGCTGTATCTACCATATATATTGTAATAGAGATTTTCTATTAATTTCGGTTAATGTATTAAGATTTAATGCCTGGAACCTTTCCGAAAACGAATTTCTCCGTTAATAAAAAATATATTTTTTTAGCTCATTTTTTTAGAAGATTTCGATTCTATTAGTATGAAGAACTACGTAGGCAGTTTAAGCTAGGTATTATGTATTTCTTGGAAAATAAAATTGCTATTAAATTTAATTTTAAGCTTCTAAACTTTTAAATATTTCGGTATTTTATTGATAGACAAGTACTTTTTTATTAAGTTTTACATTTGAAATATTTTATTTTAAATCTCTTTTTTATTTTAAATTCAAATCCAAACTTCTATACTGGAAGGATTACTTTGATAAATTCACAATATCTGTTGAACTTTTATAACTAATTTACTTTCAAATCGGAAATATGTTGTTATAAATTCTACACAAATGATTATCAGTATAAGTATAAAATCTTTTTTTATGTTGCAGCCGACCTTTTTCTTTTTTTTAAATCCTTATTAATTTTCCTACAAATTAAATATGAAAGGAGGTATATAAATAAAAAAATTAAAAGAATATATATATATATATATATATATATATATATATATATATATATATATATATATATAATAGCTCTATATAATAATTCTTATTTTAAACAATATTGCTTTTTTAACTTTACAAATTTCTTTTATAATATCATCCCTACAATAGCGCAACAATTAGTAAATACTAATTTAATAGTTAGTTTTGCGAGTTTCTGCGAAAGGAAAGGGCTCAATGCAGTTTTGAGACCATTTTTATTAATATTAATAACACTCATATTTATTTCATACATTGTATGTACTGGCGTAACTGTTGTTTCACATTTCTGGCCGTTTATTTTCTTATGTTACATATTTTATGGTTATCTGTTGTACTCAATTTATTGAAATTTTTCTTTTATTCAAATGACATATACAAACTCTCACACAAATTTGCTAGAAAAAGTTTATTTTATCAGGTAATTCTTGCTTAATAAATAAGTCCAACTTCAAAGATTGCAGTTTCTGTTTTTTAATTACTCTAAATTTATTTGGGAAATGTACTACAACTACATTTAAAAATGCGGAGTTTTTAATAATTCATAGCTTATTTTACAAATCTAATTTTAATTTAAATATAATTCTGCAAATGTATTTTCGTTAAATTGTTAGACAAAATGTCAGAACGTGAAAAGAAATATTTTCAATGTAACCGCCATATTACTTTAAACTAATCTCTATCAAAATAATCAATCATTTTTTATATTAATTTTTTAAGATTGTCCTTAAAACCAACGAAAAAACTTTATATGATTTGTGTGTGTGTGTATCGGAAATGCATTATAATAACAGGTGTTGTTATTCAGAAATTATGTTATCGAAAGATGTTTTTCTATTTTCTTGTAAACAAAGCAGATCTTTCAAAAAATACCGTCAATTTTAAATTTTCATTTTCCAAATTTCTTTAAAAAAGCAGAAAAAATCAGTCTAAATAAGGAAAAAACGCCGTGTCACGTGATCAAAAGTGCTTATAACTTAATAGGTAATTTATTTATCAAAAACTGAAAAAATCATTTGGATTCTAAATAACTCCTATGACCAGGTCTACTATTTTTTTTACCTTTACATTTAAAAATGGGTACGCTATTTTATCAGAAAGTTTCACGCTTGATAACCATTGAACTTGAGAACAAACAGCCTGGAGATATTCTTAGCTCATTTGTCAATGTAAGTAACAAGTTACTTCTGACTTGTGCATTGTAAAAAAAAAGTAAAATTATTAAAAGTTTTCTAGGAAACTGGGATTCCTAGAACTTTTTATGTAACGGCAACAACAAAACTGTATGTGACAGATACAGATTTACACTGAAAATTTATAAATTTGTAAGGTTAATAAGATTTTTTTTAGGAAACTGAAGTTCTTAGAAATATTTATGTAACAACAACCCAGGTTACAGATATAATTCAAGTAGATAACTGTAATTTTAGAATTATTCTTTTGTAACGCAGCAGATTTCTGTACATTTACAAAAATTAGTTTTGTAGATTTACATCTTTTCCTGTACAGTGCATAGATAAAATGTTAGTTAACCTACAGATTTCGGCAACTTTACATCTGTAGAATTATTTTTTTTATTATTATTACAGTGTACACCTACCTATTGTTTTAAAATGCAAAGGTAAATTTGCTTTTTCATTGCTTCTTTTCTGAAAAAAGCGAAAAAATTATTTCTTATAATTTTAATAAAACTATCAGGAAGTTTATTGCTTTAAGGTAGCAATATATAAAAATTATGCTGGATTAATCCCTTTTAGACATATATTATCGACAAATAAACATACAATATTCGATTAAAATAATTGAATTTTTTATCATGAGTAATTATAACTAATGCAATTTGTATGTTTCAGTCGTCATTTTAAGGTAAGAGCACTAAAGCAAGATTGGGCGAAATTCTAAGTAAAATATGCGTGTTTTAAGACCTACATCAATGGACCGATAAAACCCTTAAACAATTCCTCAGTAAATAAAACTTTAGTTAATTTCATTTGCTGAGGAACTGTTTAATCTCTCATCCATTGATTTAATAAATATAATGCATTTAGGTACAAGTTATTATTGAATAAAACATTTTTAGATTTTAAACATATTCTTGCATACGCTTTATTGAACAAACTTAAAAAGTAGAAGTATATTTTCTAAACGTATACGTTTTAACTGTACGTAAAATTTTTCCATATCAAAAATTTATAAAAGATATTAGATCAAAATGATGTGTAAATAAAAAGAAGGAACTTTTTAAAGATGTTTTAATTTATCCATGTGCTATTACGCATTTTTTCGGATATATTATTCAATAATATATATTATCGCAAACGTTATTCATTGATTCTTGTATTAAGAGAGCATTCTACAGATCGTTAAATGTCATTAATTTAGAAATGTTGATATTCCAACAAAATCTCATAGTGTAAATTTATTTAATAAATGTTTCTTTTACAAAGAATAAAATTTTACGTAATTAGCACATTATAAAACACTGAACATGTAATATCTATGCTAACCCATAGTGAAAAATGCGCTTAAAAATTATATTTAAAAATGCATGCAATCTGTAATTTATTTCCTCTATTACTTTACTTTATTCGTCATTTATAGGAAGATAAATAATCATAATACTTTCTTTACTCCTGAATAACACGTTCACTGAATAATAAATAATGAAACTTTATTTTTGACAACATCTAGGGATGTCACAGTTCTATTACAATATCACAAAAGCGTGCTTACGTAAGATGTTTAACTTTGTTATCTAAAAGAAGCCAGAAAATCCCAAGCTATGGTATTTAAGAGATTTCATTGCAGCATAAAATTTGTTATTCATGAAAGGAAGAACACATTTCCTGAAAAGAGTGGCAGAAATGAATATTTGTTACTATTTCATTTTATAAATAAAAGTTGTAATGCTACTGTTTTTTTTTTAATACTACATTAGTGTGGTAAACAGGTTGTTTTTTAACCACAGAGATATTTCTGAAGCTTAATTCAAAAACTACTTAGTGTATTTAGGCTGTAATTTTGAAGATGTATATTTCGAGAAATTTTCTATGTAAATCATTATAAAAGATAAATCGTTTTTGTTTTGAAAATATATTCACATTTATTTATTATTAAAATAAGTTTTGATGAAATATATAATTAAGGTTACCTATGTTTTTATTACAATTCGATTTATACAAGTTTTAAATATGGAAACACAAAACTGCAGTTTATTATAGTTATGCTTAAAAATATCACTTTTTATAGTGATTAAAAAATAACTTAGTATTGGTTGTTTCGAACTTTAAAAATTCAGGAATTATAATTCACACGGTTAAAGTACTTTACTTTTAGTATCATAATATAAGTATTTCCTAAAAACTCATATATGTTATTAATATTGCATATTCAAATAGAAAATTTCAGAATTTGATACACTTTTACCAACAGGACGTAGCTTTACCTTTTGTTTAAAAAACTCACTGTTTTACAATCTATATTATAAGAATTAGAAATAAATTTAACATTAGAAGTTCAAGACAAACATTTAGAATAATTAAGTTATATGAATGAAGCACTTTACGTTTAGCGTCTTAATATAAATCTACCTAAAAAATGAAATAGAGGCTCAGTAATATATTTTCTTAATGAAAGTATCCAAGCATAATATATTTTTACTATTAGCACTTATAATTAGTTTAACACTTATAATCCATATAATCTACATTTTTTAACTATTCCACTACATATGATTCTTCTGATTAGAATTATTATAAAAATAACAGATTCAATGTGCTTTAATATAAAAGAAAATATTTCATACGCATTGTGAAAATCATTTAAGAAACAAGAAAAAAATGAATAAACGAAAACATAAATGCCTATAATCTTCTATAAATTAAGGTTTCTTTTTACACAAAGGAGTTGACAATAAATTTAAAGAAATCATTTATTTTATAGAGACCTATATTTATAAATGAAATTTCCTCCATTTATTTGATTTGATGTAAAGAAATTCTATTTTAAAACTTTGATATCTCTAATCTATAAGAATTTTTTCAGCACTAAAAACTGGAATAAAATTGTTAGAAAAAAGCACGCAGTAATAGAAGTTGACGCTGCAAAAGTTATTCGATTTTCAAACTTTTATAATAAATCTTTGAAGCGAAAAGCTTTTTAAATGTCTGAAAATATTTAAAAGTAATAAAATAAAATTCTTTTTGAATTATTAAGAAATGCAATAAAGACAAATGTATTCGGAAGTATAGGCGTGTATTGTAAAAATGTGAAAAAAAAAGAACACACATTTTTGAGGCAAAGGGAAATAATAAATAAATAAATGAAAATAAGAATAATGAAAAAAATCACTGTAAAAATGTAAATCTATAAAATTACTTTGTGTAAAATATTTAAAAATGTGTATGTTTACCAAAATTTTATTTATATATTGTGCAGTAAAAAATGCAAATCTAAAAAGCTAGATATTTACTGTTAATTTTAGTATTTTTTAGTAAATTTAAATAAAAACACATAACAATGTGTAGATTTTTGAGAATTTTAAGCAAAATATTTTTACCAATGGACTATAGAGTTAACATAAATTATAATTATATTTATTATGCAAGGTCTTTTGATTATTGTTTAGTGTAATAAGATGTTAATAAAATGATATTAGTTTGCTAAATATAATTATATGGAAATTGTGATATTCTGCGAAACAATCTCGTTGTTTCGTTCCTCGTTGGTTCTGAAGTAGAGTTGCACATTGCACATGGTACATATGTTATCAGTCCTATTTTCAGTACAGTCTTTAACTTATCTTTGCGTTATTGCGAACGAAATAAGTTCTATTTCCACATTCTGTATGAAAAAGAAAATCTGATAAGGATATAATATACGACAATGACAAATTTTAATTCTCTTTCTTATATTCATTAAAAATATGCTTTTTTCCCTTTTTTATGTTATATTTTTCTATTGATCATCAATAAAGTTAAATATATATGTATATTTATGTATTAAAGTACATTAAAAGCATTTATATATACAATTATTTTTTTCAAAGGAAATATGAAAACACGAAAAATTTAGAAAAAATGCTTTTGCATTTGGGATGTCTGATTTTGGTATGTTTCTATACTTGTTTCTAAATTATTTTTCGTTAACATAATGTTATACTGGAATTAAAAATATGGTTGTTTTATTGCTTTTAGAGTAGGAAAGATACTGCAATTCTCATTTTTTCTAAACGTAGACATGAAACATTTTTCATAGACATCATCTGTTTTTCTTTCTCTTTTTATTTTTTTCTTTTATTTATTTATTTTGAAAGAACATTTTGCTATATTTAAATAACTTGGTATTATTTTTTTTCTTTTTAGACATTTATTTTATTTTATTTTTTATCACGCCTTTGTGTAATATTTGTAAAATGATAATACATTCAGAATATATGATATATATATATATATATATATATATATATATATATTTTTTTTTTTTTTTTTTTTTTTTTTTTTTTTTACACATTTTACAAATATTAATCAAATTATAATGAATATATCTAAAAAATGCCGAGTTAGAGGTTATGATGGAAATAAATGAGGGCTTAAATAATAATAATATTTTTTGATTCTATTAAAATAAAATATTCGATAACTGTTCAATAAATAACCAGTTGAATGAAATTTAAAGAATCTCAAGAGACTCAAAGTTAAAAAAATTCTAAATTGTAATTTTTTAGATGTTAAACTCCTATTTTTTTTTTAAATGGTTTCATAACTTTTTTCCTTAAAATTTCTATTAGAATATAAGTTATACCCGCTCAATAACTGATTTGAATTTTTTACAATTTAAAAGTTATTTTTCTTCAAAACTACATTTATGGGCATAACGTTCAGGATACCTCAAAAACTTATGAATATTTTTTCAAGAAAATTTATAACATGTGTTTTATCTTACTTTGCACAAACTGAACCTATAACTTTATTTTCTTTGTTAATACACACACACATACACACACACACACATATATATATATATATATATATGTGTGTGTGTGTGTTTTTGGTGATTATACAGTTGACTTGTTTAAAATTTTGTATACGACTTACAGATTATTAGAATGCAACAATATATTACAAATGTACCAGTTAATTACTTTAAATACGAATTTGTTTAAGTGTAATACAATAATTGCAGTCTCATGTATAATGAAGCACAGACAAATTCATGTTAGTTGCTAAATTTAATTTGTAATCACGCACTTAAGATGTTATACAAATTTTTCACTTGACAAATGTGTGACAGTTTCTACTTCTTTATAAATACTAGTTTTTCATATTGTAATACATGAAATGAAAGAATATATATGGAAATATACATTTCAATAAAATTTGTATTTCTAACGCATACACATTTTAATAATGTTGAAAATTGTCTTTTATCCAATTTTATGAGTTCTGAAATCCATTAATTCCCTTTCACTTAATAGAATATATAAGAATTCCAATTTCGCATATTTCTCTAATTAAAAAGATTTGCTGCAATAAAATCCCTATTTTTTTCTATTTCAATAAAAGATTCTATTCCTGAAGGAAGCTCACGATTAAAACACAAAAAATATCAGACAGTAGAACGTGATTTTATATGTTAGTTCAATTCAAGGAACTGTTACAATCAAAAGTATAATTAATCACAAATAAATTTATGCTAGTTTCAAAATTTATTTTGCGATCCCGCGCGAAAGGAGTTATGCCAATTTTCTGCTCGAGTTTGAATCTCACTATAATTACTTTTTTCATCATGCAGTTTTTAAAATGCATTAAATGAAACAATATACTATATCCTTCATCCTAATAAAATTCGTGTTTTAAAATCATACTCATTTTAAAATATTAAATGTTGAAAGTCGTCCTTTTGTTCATTTTGTTTTCCAATTTTTAGAATCTTAAAACGTATTAATTCCTTTTTTCTCATCAGAATGTTTAAGAGTTCCAATTTCAGTTGTTTGTCTAACTAAACAGACCCTCTTCAATAAAATTCCGATTTTGCTCTATTTTAATAAAAGTTTCTTTTCATGAAGGAAGACCATGATTAAATTCGAAAAATATAATGCAGTAGAGAGTGATTCCGTTTTCTTCATTTCTCTTTAAATGAAGATTCATGACATCTAAATTCTTCCTCTTGTTCACGATCATTTCAAATTTCTTGGGTTTTAGATAGTAATGAGAGCTTGATTATATTGCTGTTGTTCGATTAATTCTTTTATGTTTCTCATTCTCAAAAATATCTTCTAAATCGTTTTTTATATGTTAGTCCTATTCAAGATAATTATTAGTATCTGAATTATAATTAACCACATAATCGTCGCACCCGAGACATTCACGGCCTGCAAGCTTCTCGGCTTACATTCAGAATTGTTTGATTGCCACCAGTGTAAAATAGTGTAATTGGCTTTATTCTAGTATCATTTTACTTGTCATTAAATAACATGAATATTTTTTTTTTCAAAAAAGTGGTGGCAATAATGAATTTAAATTTTTAAGCCACAATTTAATGCGACCATTAAGTGTTTAAGCAAAAATAAATTCATTCTAGTTGTAAAATTTATTTTTTAATTCCGCTTGTAATGTGTTATACTAATTTTGAGCACAACAAATGTCTGACTGTTTAAACCCCACTTTAAATATTAAATGTGGAAAAATGGCCTTTTTTTCACTTTGTTCTCCAATTTTTAGAATCCTAAAATTTATTGATCCCTTTCTTCTTATCAAAATTTATAAGAATTCCGATTTCAGTTATTTTTCTAATTAAAAAGATCCTCTCCAATGAAATTTCAATTTTGTTCCATTTTAATAAATTTTTCATTCCTGGAAGAAGCTCATGATTAAAATTCGAAAAATACCATCCTGTAGAATGAGATTTTTTATTTTCCTTCGCTTTAGAAAGAAGACTTATCTCATCTAAATTATTCCTGATGTTCATGTTGATTTCAAACTTCTAGGCTTTTAGACGGCTGAGAGAGATTGATTATACAGTTCTTGTTTGACTAATTCTTTTTTTCTTCATTCTCAAAAATATATTTTAAATCGTTTTTTATATATTATTCTTAATTAAGGTAATTATTACAATCCGAAGCAGAATGAAGCACGAATAAATTTATGATAGTTTCAAAATTTATTTTGCAATCTCGCGCATAAGGAGTTATACCAATTTTCTGCTTGATAAATATTCTCTCAGTTTGAATATCACTATAATTACTATTTTGCATCATGCACTTTTTAAAAATACGTTAAATAAAACAATATACTTATATCCATCATCGTGTTTTAAAATCATAAAAAAATAAGATATTAAATGTTGAAAATCGTCCATTTGTTTATTTTGTTTTCCAATTTTTTGAGTCCTAAAATTTATTAGTTCTTTTCTTCTTATCAGAATGTATAAAATTCCAATTTCAATTGCTTTTCTAATTAAAAAGATCCTCTGCATTAAAATTCCGATTTTGTCCTATTCTAATAAACGTTTCCTTTCATGATGGAAGCTCATGATTAAAATTAAAAAAATATCAACCTGTAGAATATGATTTCATTTTTTTCCTTCGCTGTAAAAGACGATTTATCTCATCTAAATTATTCCTCATGTTCATGTTCATTACAAATTTCTAGGTTTTTAAACAGTAATAAGAGATTGATTTTATTGCTCTTGTTTGATTAATTTTATTGTTTTTCATTCTCAAAAATATATTCTAAATCGTCCTTTATATATTAGTTCAATTTAAGATAATTATTGCAATCTTGTATAACTAAGCAAAAATAAATTCATGCTAGTTGCAAAATTTATTTTGTAATTCCGTGCGTAATGTGCTATACCAATCTTGTGCACGACAAATGTCTGGCAGTTTAGAGCCCACTTTAAATATTAATTCTGAATCGTGCAATTAATTAAATGCATTAAATGAAAAAAAATACTTATATCTTTCATCTCAATTACATTCATGATTCTTAATCATACACATTTTAAGACATTAGATGTTAAAAATCATCTTTTTTTTTAACTCCTGAAATCTCTCAATTCCTTTTTACCTTATCAGAATGCATAAGATTTCCAATTTCAGTTGTTTTTCTAATTAAAAAGGCCCTCTGCGATAAAATTCCGATTTTATTCTTTTTAAAAAAAGTTACCATTCACGAAAGAAGCTCATTATTAAAATTCGAATTGTACCATAATGTAGAATCTGATTTCATTTTCTTCCCTTCACTTTAAAAGTTGATTAAATTCATTAAATTATTCCTTATATTCAGGTTCATTTGAAATTTCTAGGATTTTAGACAGAAAAGACAGATATTTTAAATTGTTTTTGTTTGATTAATGCTTTTTTATTATTCCTTCTTAAAATTAGCTTCAAAATAAGTTTTTATGTATCCTAGATAAAACACTTTTTAAATGGAAGAAATACATGGTTGCCATAGTTAAAATTACAGTACTGAGAGTATTCTGTTGCTCAATCTAACTAAAAGAATAATACCAAATAAAAAGTTTTTTACTTAGTAAAAATATTAAAAAGTAGAGATTCGAAGAATTCTGAAAAAAAAGCTTCAATAATTATCACTAGTGAAATTTGTGGCGCAGAGCAGAAAAAACAGAAAAGAGAGTTAAAAAATGTAGAATCAATATTGAAATAAAATTACTTTTATTAATCAGATTAACATGGTTCGTGCAGGTACTGTAATTTTCCAAGTGAAATACCAATACGTTTTTATAAAAAATAAATGTAGTTCAAAAGAACGGAATTTCGTCTTAATTATTCAGAGATTTCGTATAAGAAAATACTGGCACTGAAGTATTTCCTTTTCAAGAATTTCGCGACCAGTACGAACCTTGATTTAAAGATTTTAGAATTGGTTCTATATATTTATCTCACTATTTTCTTACAAACTGCCACATATTCCCGTTTCACTGATTTTTAGAACTAACATTTGATCACGTTATCCTACGGCTCTTGTCTTGTTCAATTTTCTAATTGTAATTCGATTTCATTTTTACAATTAGATCGCGCTACAGAACACTCTGAGTACAGTTAGTTTACAGTCGAGTGTAAAAGTTTAACACCAGAAGCCGAAACTTGGTATTTTAACACAACTCATGATTAACGCCAAATATTATGGCATATCATGTGTACATTGCATAAGATTTTTTTCACCTGCTATAAAAAACTTCCCCCGTTTCATTCCTCGCTTGTAATTTTGTAGATTTGACCATAGATGGTGCTTTTTTTTAATCTTTGCTATTGGTAATAAAACGTTATTTTCAGTTGTAAAAATATCAGAAATTGTTGCCTTGAATAATGTTGGCTTTTCTTAACGTGAAGTAAAAAAGAACGTACATGTCTGCAAGGCTTCTATTCATCAAGCTGTCAGGAAATTAAATGTTTCGTGAAAATATTCTGACTTGAAGAGAAATGGTCACCCAAGAAAAACTGATGCTCATGATCATCATGTTATCTGAAGTATGGTAATATGATTAACAAGAGGCTTCTGATAAAATATTAATCATACTTTGTCTGGAAAGAGCACTGACGTTAATTTCAGAACTATTCGAAGACGTTTGAGGAAAAAATTTAATTCATTGACCTAAAAAGATGCTAAAAAACCTTGACTTACCCAAAAATATTAAAAAAGTAAAGACTGATTTTCCACTGAAAACATAACAACTGGACATTGAGGTTTTATTTTCCGATGAGTCACGCATCCACCAATTTTCTGATCATGCTAAAACTTATACCTTTGTATATCGTTTTCGGGCACGAGAAGATCATTGAGCTAGATCACATGTTCGATAAATGTCGATGAGTGTGTCAGTTCGCCAACCAAAGGGAAAAACATATGAAGTAAGATATAAAAATCCAGCAATGAAATTTCCTTCAATCTGGAGGACACAGGATGCAATCTCTAATTCTGGGATTTAGGATTTCTATTCGGATTTCTATTGAAATTTCTATCTCTAATTCTGGGATTACATTTACTGCAATTTCTATGAATGGATAAAAATTAAATTAAGCTAAACTGAAATGAAATGGAATGAAAAATCTAAAACAACTTTAAAGTTCCGTGAATGAGATTCGTTGCTTTAATATGATACGTGATAAATTAATGCTTCACATATGAGTTCGTCGATGGTAATTTTTATGCATGATGCAGCTACGTGCCATAGGTCAAAAGTTTTTCATGTTTCCTAGCGGTTGAGCAAATTCAAATGGTTGACTGGATATGTAATAGCCTTTATTTGAACCAAATAGTGAATCTGTGGTATAATTTTAAAAATAAAGTAGAGAAATAGCAATCACCATGTTCTATAAAACTTGTTCATATCATGAAGACTATGTGTTGCACAAAGATTTCTCAAGCCTACGGCTAGTATCTGATCGTATACATTTCGAACAGGATTGCAGCAGTTATAAAAAGGAGGTGCTACACAATACTGAGTTTAATTGCAATTATTTAATAAAAATACTTTTAAATCAATATAGTTAATTTTTTAAATAGATTTTCCATTAAATCTAATATATTCATAGGTTTCAAATGTAATATATTTTTTAAACATTTGCAAACGACTGTAATTATGAGATCTTCTTATTTTAACGCACTAAACTATAGTAAAGTAAATAAGCATTGTGAATGGTATAATTTTGTTTAGATCGATATAATAAAAAAGTATATAATTTGTTATTGGAAATCTACTAAATAAAACTGGAAATCGATTTATTTTTATAGCTATTTGGGAGAATCAGTGTAACTTACCAGAAGTTCAGCAATTTCGAGCTCCTTGGAGAAGTAGCCGATCATCGATTCAGGGCCTATTTTTTTTTCATAACAAGTAATATAACACGCATTTTTCTCACACTGGGCCGACTTTTAACCATATTTTTTCCTGGCCACAGGGCTGCAGCTAAAAGTGGCGCTAGAGGGGGGGGGGGTCATCACCCTTAAACATTTTGAGCCTCCCCTAGAAGTATATTATAAGATCACTGAATAAATTTCTCTTCGGAAAATTCAAAAGAATGTCTGTTCAAAAATCTAATGTAGTTTTGAGGTCTTCCAAATATATTAAATTATAACAAAGCTAACTAAATTAAGCTAAGTTGCAACTTAGCTTATCAAAAAGTTCACCTTTTTTATGAAATTTTACAATTGAAAGTATGGGTTTAGGGGCAATATTTAAAGAGATAGTCTATTTTTTCGGTATTTATGACTCACCATGTATAGAATGATGTATAGTGTGCTATGAGATCATATTTTAAATTCGTTGAAAAACTTGTTGGAGTGACTTATTTTTTAATCTCATGATCTTGTGATTGAGCATTTCACTAGTCTTTTTCGGTCTGCCAGATCATTTCCTTTAATTAAAATGATATGTTTTTGATATATCTTAATTGATAAGAAGTTCTGCTATTCCCTGTTTTCTTATTTTACATATTGTAAACACTATTAAGCCATTAGGTTTAAATCGGAATATTTTGCAAATAACATTTTTAGGCTTTTTAATGTTCCTCAGCATCTTTGCAATTGAAACAAGTCAACAAAATTCATTTGTTTATGTAACGTAAAGGGTATTTATGCATCTGTGCATTACATTTTGATATCAACATTCGAAAAAAATCGTATGAAGCAGTTTCAAACTTGTCTTTATAAGACAGCGTAACGTATTATATTTTTCGTGTTTGTTGTAATTAAAGTCAAAATTGTTCTATATAATCTAAAAGTGAGATAACAGATTCATTTCATTTATTTAATGTATGGTATACAATTTAATAAATTTTAAGAAATAATAAAAAGCAATTTTAAAAACATGTGTGTCGTCATAGTAATGAGACGCACTGTATTGATCGAATAAAATGTAAAAAAAATTTCTTTAAATTTAGGCTAATCATTAAATTTAATGCCTCAAATCCTTCCAAAAATAGCTTCTCCATTAAAATATATTAACGGATTTTTCCCTTTTTTATAAGACTCATTTCTTAATTGAAGATTCTGATTCTGGTTAATATGAATAACTTCCTTTGCGTTTAAGCACGACATTAAGTTATTACAAGAGTTCGATTTATTTTTAAACTTCCAAACTTTTAGACATTTGGAAGATACATTGATACAGAATTCCTTTTTTGATTAAGTTTTCCATTTAAAAAAGTTTTTTTTATCTGCTTTATTATTTTATATTAAAATCTAAATCTTCCATACTGGAAGGATTATTTAAAGAAAATTTACAATATCTACTGAACTATAATAAATGTGGCGATTTAATATAGATAATTTTTATATCTAATTTATTTCCAAAAGAGAAATATGTTGTTATTCATGCTACAAAAATTTTAATCTGCATACATATTTGTAAGTCTTTTTTTTTCTTGCTTTCGAAGATCTATTCTTTTATTTAAAATTCTTTATTGATTTTCCTGGAGTAGAAATACAAATAAAGTATATAAATTCAATGAAAAATAACCTATAAAAAATAAGTCCTCAAAATTTAAACCTTATTTTAAACAATATTGTCTTAATAAATTTATGGGTACCCTGGGGGTAATAACGCCACGTTAAGGTTCTACCAATATTCACGGCTTAGTTTTAGATTGTATTTTTCAATCAAATATATGATTTGATAGAGCAACGCATTGACTATCTATATAAACAAATAATTTAACAGATATGTATCCATAAAATGTAATGGCGTGATTTCTTGACCAATGCTATTTGGCGTTATTACCCACCTATATGGGTAATAACGCCATGCAAATAAAACTATGAAATAAGATGTAATAATTGCATGTAGATTGCCCAATTCTGAAAATACAAATTCTACAAACTTAGAAATTGACAAATTGCATTCTAAGCTATCGAAAATGTTCAATTTTTTGTGAAAGTGTAAGAAAAATAAAGGTGTGGTTTGGGGGGGGAGGATGAGGCAAAAGAATATCAGACCGTGAGCTTCTTTTTGCTTAAAAAGGACTGCCTAAATAAAATTATTAGAAACATTGCACAGTTTTAACTGTGTTTATTTCAATCAGTATTTAGGATGTAACTTCGCCACTGTAGGGAATCAACCGGGGTATTAATGCCAAGGATTGGTGTTATTACCCCGTTATAATTATTGCGATGTACGTTTTAAATTACAAATTATCTCGAGAAAATATCCAAAATCTTCAACAACATTTTGAAAGTGTTGAAAGTGTTTCATTTTGAAATCCATGAAATGTTCAACAAATTTATGTAATTAACAAAGTATTTCCGTATAAAAAAAATAGTCTTCACATCACAAAACGTATCTCGCAAATTTTAGATCAAGCATTAATTTTAGTTGCTTGTAAAAACAATAAGACCTAAAAATGAAACAAATTAACTTGAAGCTGTTTTTTGCGATTTATATGACTCAAAACCCTTCTGCGCAGAGCACATGGGGGTCATTTACCAGATTATTTCATAAGTATGCATAATATTAGCACTTAGCGTTATTACTTCACCTGGCGTTATTACACCAGACCACCTTATATATATTAACACGAGAATGGTGCAACAATCAATAAAATCAAATTATTAATATTCAGTTTTTTTTCTAGTTCTAAGAAAGGAAAGGTCTCACCGGAAAATGTGATAATTAATAATTTCAGGAAAGTTCAAATCAAATAAAAAATTACCAGGTTGCAT
The DNA here is from genome assembly GCA_964019185.1 of Maratus speculifer. Lineage (NCBI taxonomy): Eukaryota > Metazoa > Arthropoda > Arachnida > Araneae > Salticidae > Maratus > Maratus speculifer. Next base: position 291,380,841 of record OZ025290.1, read on the forward strand.
ATTATGATTCACAATGATTATAGTTTTTATAATTAAGTATTATTTCCTCTCCTATAAATAAATGCAATATAAATTAAATATCTTAAATTAATTATTAAAATTTTATTTATCTCTTGATTTAATTGTGTAAAAATAACATGGAAGAGTTTCCTTTAAAAAAATGCTAAAAGATATATGAAGATATACATTTAAAATTTTTTTTAGGATCATATAACGCAAATCGATCAAAACAGATAGTACGTGACATTTAGTTAATTATTTTTACATTACTTTATCCTACAGATATAGATATGACATAGAAGAACAAAATACTTCCCAAACTTAATAACAACCGATTTATTTCAACGTCTAAATAAATGTAAAGTATAATTAAATTCCGTACTCCAGTTTTATATAGAGTGATCTATAAATAAAAAGTAATTTTAATGTATTAATAAAATGTACCCTCATTCAGAAATCTTGTTTTCCCCATTATGACACCAGAGACAATTAAAAACTTAACGGAAGAAGAAATTGATTTTTATTCATTTAATCTATACTTGTAATAAAATAAAAGAAAATCGAAGAAAAGAAAATGCGCTGCAGTATAAGTTTGAGACTGAATTTGCCTGAAATGATTTAAAAAAGAAATAAATTTTATTTAAATTTGTAAACATTTCTTTATTACGTTTCTAATCAGATTTTTTTATTCAACGTTTTAAAACTGCATAATTATATAAAACCAAAGAAACTTAAACTATTTTCAAATTAATTCACATCAATTTAAAAATATTTAAAATGTTTAAAAAAAATCCTTCAAGTATGTATTCAAAACTTATTTACTAGGCTAAACGTCTTCTCAAGTTTAATTCTTTTTATGAAGGAGATTAAAATGTTGAAAGATGTGTGTTCTGTCCCAAGAGAAAATTTGTACTGCACAATTACAAAGTCATTAAATCTTTTATTGATCAGGAAAATGACCATTCTCCGAAATGATCTTTCTCTGGAATCTAGATTCTGTGATTACTTAAAAAGAATTCCGTATTCGTCAATTATCTGCTTAAACGTTTACTATTTTTTAATAACTCGTATATAAATTGATCCCCTATTTTCAACTCCCAAATTTTCTGTAAAATTCGTCAACTTATACACACACACACACACACACACACACACACACACACACACACATATATATATATATATATATATATATATATATATATATATATATATACACATGCCTGTAATTTAAATTTAAATTTTAACTTATCTATAATTTTATTATAATATTTATAATAGCCTATTCTTAATTATTTATCGCATTAAATTAAATTAAATTTTGTAATCCTTATTATAATACTAATCGTTTTTGCATTTCCCTATTCGAAATTTATACTGAACGCAGCTTAATACTTCCTGTTCTAACATGAACTTATTAGATTTCAAGGAAGTTTTTAAAATAACATAAGTAACCTGCCATTATTGCCAATACAATCTTAGTTAATGTTACACGTGCAGTTAAAGTTTTGGAAGCAGATTTGCCAATTTTTGGAATCCGGATTACAATTGTTTCACAGGAAAGCTTGATATGAGCATGTGCGCATGTTCAACGAAGGAAGAAAACGGTTTGTCAGGTAATCAAAATCGCTTATAACTTACGAGGTAATTTATTTATAAAAGAATTGATAAAATATTTCGATTCAAAATAATTTACATGGTCAGGTCTGTTATTGTTTTTACATATGCATTTAAAAATTGTATGTCAGAATGCTTCACGCTTGTTAACCATCAAACATGAAAAAAATAACTTTAAAACATTTTATCTTATTTGTTAATTTAACAGTTTACTTCTTACTTGTACACTTAGCTCTTATTTTGAAATGCAAAGTGAAATTTCCATTGTTATGAATTGATTATTTTCTATAAAATCAAATTCAATTATATATAAATTCTTATAATTAAAAAAAAAACCTATCAGTCAGTTTACTGTCTAAACTTTGTAATGCACAAAACTGATACCAGATTTCTCACTTTTAAAGATACCTTATCATCAATAAAGTAAAATAAACATACAATACAGATTTAATTAATGAAAATTGGTTATCATGATTAGTTATAAATAAAGCAATTTTTATGTTTCAAACAACATTTTAAGGAAAGTGAACTGGAACAATACTGGGTGCAATCCTATGGGAAATATGCTATCATTAAGAACCGTTTCAAAGAATGATATTTTTTAGATTGTTTTGAAATATTGAATCCAAAACTATTGGATTATGCTCCAGGCTTATGGCATTAAAAGTTTCTACAAATTAGGCAGCTTCTTGTTTTAGAGCAATGAGTAAAATTTCAGAAATTAACCATTTTTCAGATTTTTTTAGCTATATATATACATATATAGATAGATAGATAAACTGCCTGCCATACATGGTGTTATATTTATATTCTATCGCCAAAAAAGTTTTATCAAAATAACTTAAGTAGATTAGCTGTTATGTGGGTTTATAGCTGAAATGTGCGATTTTTCGAAAAGTAAAAACCTTAGACACTTCTAACATGCATGATGTTCGTGCGCAGTTTTATACAGCACATGAGTAAAAGTATATATAAACACTTGTATAAAATTAAGATACATGTAATAAAAGTGTATAAAATCTTAGAATAAAATTATTGCGACTGCACAAGGTGGCTCAGAAGTGTTTTCACTCAAAACACCAGTTTATTATTTTATGAATAAATTAACTTGAATTCATACGTTTACAGGCAATACATCTTAGACGGTATTCTGAAAAAAAAACGTAAAAGAAAATGTGAAATATAACAACTGACCCCTTAATAGATGACTTCCATCCTTTTGTTATTTTCAACATGATGACAAACAAGATTATTAAGAGGATAAAGAAACTTTGACAATTTTTTGTTACAAAGATTAAAGGATATATAGTTCCGAGAACACGTCAATATAACTGAAAAGTTGAGAAGGAATAGTCAGTTTTGCAATTTTCATCAAAATATATATTACAGATATAATTCAATGTGTTGCAACCGCGAGTTTTATTAAAAAGCGTCAAAGAAAATTTTTTAATCATGTCTTTGTCAAGCAGTTGAATAGAAGTCTTTTATTCTCTTGTCTTTGGTAAAGTTATATCTTAATAAATGAAATGTAAAGATATACGATAATGTATAACGTTTATCACATGTCTTAAAGCGTAATTGATTGCTAAATCACAGAAAAATGTTTTCACGAAGGACATGGTTTCCAACAGAAAATCCAAGGCAGATTACAAAGAAGTGTCATTTTTAAATTCCAACATCAAGATGGATCATTTTCTAAAAGTAGCAGTTTGGATTTTTACGGTTTAATGATGTGTAAAAGAAATTAATCTGTCTTATTCGGTTTTCAGATTTGTTTATTAACCCGGGAGCACTCGCATCGGGCCTCTCAGGCCCGGCCATTACAAAACTGTACCACAGCGAAGCCACCCCTTCAACGAAAATGGACGGGCTTCACAGTAGTTGCGTTGAAGGTCACCTACATACTGAACGCAGGCATTTCAGGAATGTGGGACTTCCCTTTTCTCCGAAAATACCGGTTCGGCCCTCTGAGGCCCGGAGCGAGCGCTCGTGCTATTCATTTGAGATTGTGAAAGTGAAGGAGGAGGTTGTAAAATGCATCGGTATTTATATTATGGCGATGAAATGAAGAGATTGCAGACCTTATTAGCTGAGGTTTCAACTGATGAGGAATCTATTAATGAGTAAGATGACGAAACAATAGATTCAGAGCAATATAGTGATCACCAGTCAAGTTCAGAAGATGATTTAGATTCATCTACTGATTCGGATATTATTGAATCTGTTGGTTACTATATTAGTAAAGATAAAATAACCAATTGGAATAAAAAAGAACCATGACGAAATGTCAGAACACCTGCTCACAATATTTTTTCAAAATTGCCCGGAAATATTGGAGATGCAAGAAACGTATCCTGCCCTATGGATTCTTGGCAATTGCTTATTGATGAAACAATAATAACGAGTACTGTGGAATGCACAAACATTTATATCAGCTCAATTACTGCAAATTTCCAAAGAGAAAGAGATGCTCGTGAGACAAATATCGCAGAAATAAGAGCATTTATTGGCCTTCTATATTTAGGGGGTATTCACAAATCCTCCTATGTAAATGTTCGTGATATTTGGAATACCGATGGCACAGGGCTGGAAATTTTTCCATCGAACTATGTCATATAATCGCTTTTTATTCCTTATGCGATGCATAAGATTTGATGACATAACTACTCGACCTTCTAGAAGAGAACTGGATAAATTGGCTCCCATAAGATCTATTTTTGAAAAATTTGTTACAAATTGTCAACGTGTATATAGTCTCGGAGAATTTGTGACCATAGATGAAAAGTTGGAACCTTTTAGAGGAAAATGTTCCTTTCGTCAGTATATTCCAAGTAAACCTGCAAAATGCGGAATAAAAATATTCGCTTTAGTCGATTCCAGAACATTTTTTACTTGGAATCTTGAAATTTATGCAGGGGCTCAACCAGAAGGTCCGTATAAAGTAGAAAATACTCCCGATAAAATTGTCAAGAGGTTAGTGGAACCAATTAACAACTCCGGACGTAATCTGACAGTTGACAATTGGTATACCAGTTATGCATTAGCAAAAGATCTCCTTCAAAAGAAAATTACTCTTGTTGGAACTGCCAGGAAAAATAAAAGAGAAATACCAGAAGAATTCGTTTCTGGGAAAAAACGAGAAGTGTATTCCTCATTATTTGGATTCCAGAAGAATATGACTTTGGTATCCTACGTACCAAAAAAATAAAAAAAAATAAAAAAAAATAAATGCGTGTTACTTTTGTCTACAATGCACAATGATGCTGCTATTGATGTTTAAACTTCTGAAGCGAAAAAACCAGAGATTATAACATTTTATAATCTAACGAAGGGAGCTGTAGATGTTGTAGATGAAATGTCGGCAACTTATTCTACTGCGAGAATAAGTAACAGGTGGCCGATGACAGTATTTTTCAGCATTTTGAATACTGCAGCAATAAATGCGCGGATTTTACTGTTATCTGCGAAATCGCCACAGATGCAATATAGAAAAAGGAGTTTATTTTTGAAAAATCTGGCGTTAGAGCTTCTGAAGGAGCATGTGAGAGAAAGAAATTTGCAGCCAGCGCTTCCATGCAAATTACCTGAAAAGTTAGATAATGACTGTAGTGAAGCACCACCGACAAAAAAACAAAAATGTTCAAGAAAAAGGTGTCATATCTGTCCCAGCAAAATTGACAGAAAATCCCAAGTTTCATGTGATAAGTGTTCAAAAAATGTCTGCGGCGAGCATAGTACTATTATTTGCAGAATATGCCAGTGAAATGTAAGTTTTATTTTATTTAAAATAAATGTAATAAATGTTACAGGTTTTTTTTTAATTGTTCATATTTTAAAATGAATTGCATGTATAAGTTAAAAAACTTTTTAAAGAATTTTAATATATTTATATAAATATATCATTAAACTTCTTAAAATTTTCTGTTTAAAAAAATATTTTATTTCTTATTTATCCATTTGTAATGCTATGTTGAAAACACACATGTTTTATGATTTTGGTAATTCATTTTACTGTTTTCTTAAGCAAAATTCCGCGCCGGGCCTACCGAGCCCGACGCGAGCTCTCGTGTAACGGAAAGTAGCGCGAGTTCTCCCGGGTTAACATTCTCCAAGGATACTCATTTCTAAATAAAAATGGTTATCTAAACCCCTGTGAAAATGCATAAGATTTTTTTCAAGTTTCAAATGGAAAAAATGTACCTTTTCAATGTGTCAAAAAGAAATTAATTGCTCAAATGTTTTTAAGTTACGTAAGTAAGTCACATCTATAATAAAGTATTTAACCCTTTCGCTACTGGTGTCCATGATGAAGGACATACGTTTTAGAATTTTTTTTTATCAATTCTAATTTAATTTAAAGTAATTTTACAATTTTTGTCTGTAATTTTAATCATTTCCCTACTAAAAGCTTAATGTCTTCGAACATTATATAGAAAACATTAGTCATCGTTGACAACAGGGAGCGACGTCTTTATTTCACCATGACAAAACGTAAAACTGACAAAATTCTGATATTTCACAAACGCCAAAAGAGGTCTCTTGGCATAGAATAGATTCCCAATCCGAGCAAAAAAATTACAGGTAAAAAGGACCGTTACATGATAAGCAAAGGGGAAAATTTAAAAATGAGTGTTGTCAAGAATATAGCATGTATCGCACGTGGCGAGAACGTACAACACCCGGCAACCCTAAACGAAACTACACAACCGGTAACAAATTAAGTTCTTTATACAAGACAATGATTGGGAAATAAAAATAGCAGTTATTTAAAACAGTCGTTTGATATTTAATCAACTGAAGAACAAGAAAGAAAAATCTAGAAATAGAGTGATATTTTAAAACTAATTTATTATTTGTTTTTTTTTTATTTATTATTATTATTTTATATGCACTTGGAGACGAACACACAATAAAAATACCCATTAAAAATGCTTTTCTTTTAAAATTAAATTTTAAAAGAGGGGGGGGGGGAACTAACATTTGAAAAATTAATAGAAATACATATAATAGAATATGTGTTACATCAGATATTATCACTCGAAGGACCACCAAAAAATATTTTTTTTGGCGAAGAAGAAAAAAAGTAATTTTTCTTATAAAAAAAAGTAAAGTGTTGGGAATCTATGTACAAAGCACTAGCAAAAATACACTTATAAAATAAGAATAACTATATGTTTATAAAAATTTCAAGTTATATGTATGATATAAAACACAATACAATATATAAAATGTTACCACAAAAAAATTTAAACTTTAACTTATGCCTAGGCCTTTATATATATGCATATATGCTAGTCATTGCTTTTAATATCCAGCAATTTGATGTGTATACACAACCTATTTTTAATATTCTTCATCATTATTCAAGTGTAAGCGCTTACATAAAACAGTTCTGCTGTAAAAGCAAATTTTTAAGTGACATATTTTTATTTATAGAAATTGTCTTTTATGTTGCTGTTGCTTGAAAATACTTGCAACTTGTTAAATAGATTATCATAACAGTTTACATACACTGTTTAAAACACACATTTAAATAAATGCTGTAAGAAGAATTTTTTCTTTATATATAAAATTCTAAATACTTACTTGATACAATGTTTATAGTTCAATGAAATTTTCATAAATATGATACCTTTATTCAAATGTAAGAATCAAAGTATGCACAATATGTAAATTTAAAAAAATCAACACTGATCAGCATTAAAAAAATTTTGGAAATGTAAAATGCCATTCTAATAGAGTGTAGAGCAGACTTACTTCAGTACATTATGAAATAAAATTGTCAAAATATTAAAGTACACAAATATCAAAATAGTAGTTTGAAAATAAAATATAAAACCAAATTGTACACAGCATATAGAATCCCATACACAATGAACTGAACCAACAGTAGACCAATAAAAGATCCAATACATAGTACACAACCAAACATAATCTTGTGTCCGGGCCAGTTAACACAAAACATGTGGCATTACATTTATTTTCTTGGTCTAAGATTGTATCTTGAAATAATGTTTTGAGGAGAATTATTGCAATTGTACTGCTGATAATTATTATTGTTGTTATTAATATTAGAACTTACATTTTTATTAAAGTTGGAATTGAGGTATGCATTTCTAGGTGGAGTAAGTAAAAGTCTATCTATATGCACTCTAAAAGAAGCAGCATGTGAATACTGATATTTCCTTATAGTGAATGAAACAGGTGAATGTTTCATAATAATTTATAAGGTCCAGTATATTTTGGTTTATATTTATCTCGATGTTTTAGATAAACAATATTATGAACAGTTAATGGACGTAGATTTGCATATTGTGAAAACTTTAAGTTTCTTTGATGTTGAGCAGACACAATATTTTCATAAGCTTTTTGGTACATTGCATCCAATTCTTTTAATAATTTATAAGTGTCAACATTATCAAGAAATGGCTGATTTGCATGAGTGTCATATGTATCAAATATTAATGATATTTCACGCCCAAAATGTAAAAGGTTTGGTGAGAATCTTGTAGATGAGTGTGTAGAGCCATTGTATAAGCATTTGTGAATCAACAATGCATGTTCAAAAGAGTGTCCTTCAAGTAATAAAGTGTTAACTGAAGTTTTAATTGAAGAATTGATTCTTTCAGCAATCGAGTTCGATTGGGGGTGTGAGACTGATGAATGCGATATTTTTATACCTAATGATTCATTAAAAATGTTGTAAACACTGGAAATAAATTGGGAACCAAGATCAGACAAAATTACGCAAGGTCTTCCAAAGCAGGTGAAATATTTAAACAGTGATTCAACAACTTTATTAGCAGAAGGCTCCTTTAAAGGTGTGGAAAATTTCGAAAAACCCTGCGCCGCTTAGCTAGACGCGCTGGCGCCTGGGTCACGTGATTCACTAGAGAACTGATATTAAAAAACATTCTTTTTGTTCTTTTAGTTTAGTTGGTTTTATGTTTTGTGCTTGGATGCAGTAGAAAACTGCGTATTTTCGTGGCCTTCCAAAAGTGGAAGGAAATAAAATATTGTTCCGGTATTAACATGAAAAAGTTGCTAGAATATTCCTTGTAATTTAGAATCCTGATTTCTAATCAAGCAACTAAATGTATTCACCTCTGATATATCTATGTAAATATTGTATATACTGTACATTTCGATTTAAATATAATCTACAAAAGTTTGCATGAAGAATATTATTTCGAAATGGTATACACAAAGCTTCAGAATACATGAAATTAAATACTGAATAGTAAATTAAGAACTTGTTTCATGTATGCTCTCCCACTTCTTGTTTTGACATTTCGTGGAATACATGAAGATAATCAGTATTTGTTGGTGCCTCCACAACCGGGAAAAAAGGTAAGAAATACCTTTATTATTCTGCATGACTTTGAACATGATTTAGTGAAAATAACTTTTTTTCATGATAATATTTTTTGAACATTGAATTAAAATTTTAACATGGACAAGCCAGAAAAGATTAAAAGTAAGCGAGCTGCTGTTCGCGCAGCAGTTACTAAATTAATCACAAAATGTGATACATTGTTGTTAGTAGATATAGATAAAACTGATTCCGATTCTTTAATGGAATCATTAGAGCTTATAAATGAAAAGGAAGCTCAACTAAAGGAATTAGATAAGGAGATTGATGAGTTAATTCAGGATAAAACTGAATATGAAAAGGAATTAAAATCAACAGAAGAATATTCCGAAAAAATATCAAGTATGAAATTTAAAATTAAGATGAGATTTTAAAAATGCAAAATCGAAACTGAACCAAAAGTTTTACTCGAAACAACTAACGGTTCAAAAATTGGTAATAAACCAGTTTCGGCAGTGAAGCTGCCTAATTTGAACATAGAAAAATTTTCTGGTGATGCAAGCCAGTTCTTAGAATTTTTCAATTTATTTACTAGTGCGATAGATTCAAATGAATCGTTATCAAAAGTTGAAAAATTCCAGTATCTTAAATCTTTGTTGTCTGGACCTGCATATAATATTGTAGCCGGTTTCGAATTGAATGATCAAAATTATTCTACATGTTTAAAGTTATTAGAAGAAAGGTATGGGAAACGGGAAAACATAATAAATTGTTATATGAATAAAATTTTAAATCTTGAACCAGTGAAATCTAGTAATAATGTCACTTCGCTCAGAAAGTTGTATGATAATATTGAAACTTGTATAAGAAACCTTGACGCTTTAGGAGTAACATCAGGCTCTTACGGTCATTTATTACTACCCATTTTATTACGATTATTACCTGAAAATTTGATTCTAGAGTTCCATCGTAAACGTGATCCCGATAAGGATTGTGAAATAACAGAGTTAATAAATTTTATTAAAACGGAATTAAGATGCCGTGAAGCTACTAATTTAGTAAATAATTCCCAATGCAAGATTTTTGAAAATTCTAAAACCAAATCTGAAAATTCTTCAATTAAATATCAAAATTATCCCCAAAAGAAAAATATACCTTCAGCTGCTGCTTTAAATGCATCTACAAAACAGTTTTGCATATTTTGCAAGTCTTCTGATCATGTAGGACTAAACTGTTCAAAATTCACGGATGAGCAAAAACGATATAAATTAAAAAAGGAAGGTCGTTGTTACAAATGTTTTTGTAAATCCCATTTATCTGATAAATGTAGAACAAAAATTAACCCTTGCTCCAAATGTGGTAACAGTTCCCATAGTTATTTATTTTGTTTTAAAGAAACAACAAAAGAGAATCCTGAAAAAGAAACGAAAGGTGCAATTGTATCTATGATGTACGAACAAAAATATGAGCGAACTAAATCTACATTAGTGCAGACTTGTACAGTTTCTGTGTCTGCTGGTAAAAAATGTCTCTTCGCTCGCATTTTATGTGATAGCGGTTCTGAAAAATGTTTCGTGAAGAGATCTTTAGTTAAAATATTAAAATTGAAGCCATTGCGAAAGGAAAATTTATTGATTTATCCATTTGGGCGGAGACGCCCTTATGAATCATGTTACGAAGTTGTTGCTCTTCAATTATCCAGTATTGTGCAACCTATCAACTCGTTAACGATCGAAGCTCTTGTAGTTGACAATATAACCGGAGCTTCCGTAAAAACCTTGGAACCGGAACTTCTAGATATAATGAGAACAAGGGGCTACAAGCCTGCTGATACAGGTCTTGAACAAGAAATAAATATTTTATTAGGGTCTGACTTTTTATGGAAAATATTAAAGGGAATCGACGGAAAACTTACAAAAGAGTTATATGTTGCAGAAACTATTTTCGGTCATACAGTGCAAGGGCAGATAGAGTCGAATAAAAAAGAAATAGCTTGTTTTCGTGTTTCGGTGGAAAATATTAACACTTAGCTGAAAGCATTTTGGGATCCCGAAGCAATTGGCATTGCTGAAAGCAATGAGAAGAACATTACCGATCTTGAGGTAGTAAAAGAATTTAAAGAAAATCTAAAATTTGTAAATGGGCGTTATGAAACAAAATTATTGTGGAAAAATTCTCGTGAATTGCTTAGAAATAATCTTGAAATTGCAAAGAAGCGGTTTTCCTGTTTAGAAAATAAATTTCTGAAAAATGACTCGTTACTTAAGGAATATAACTCCATTTTGCTAGAGCAATTTAATGAAGGTGTAATCGAATTGTGCACTGATAAAGATTCCAATAATTCCTATTATATGCCACATAGACCTGTTATCTGTGACGACAAAACTACAACAAAAATGCGCATCGTTTATGATGCTTCTTCCAAATATGGTGATTCTCTATCATTAAACGAATGCTTGAATCGTGGCCCTAATTTGAATCCTAATGTTTTAGATATCATTTTGAAATTCCGTTTACACAAAATTGCTTTTTTGGCTGATATTGAAAAAGCTTTTCTTCAAATATCAATAGACGAAGAAGATCGCAATTATCTTAGATTTTTATATTATGAAGATTTTGATAAGAATAAAAGCATAGTACCCTATAGAATGACCAGAGCTACTTTTGGTGTCACCTGCAGTCCCTTTATCCTCGCATGTACTATTAAGCACCATATTAGTAAATATTAAAGCTCTCATAAAAACGCATTTGAAATTCTAAATTCGTCTCTGTATGTAGATGATTTGTTTTCAGGAGAAAACGGTGTTCTCGAAGCTTTTAACTTATCTAAAGAAGCTGTTAATATTTTGAAAGAAGGAGGTATGAAGTTAAGAAAATTTGAAAGTAATTCTGAGGAACTTAGGAATAAATGGCTCGAAGAAAACATACCCCTTTCGATTTCTGACTCCCCAAATACTTCCCTAAAAGTTCTAGGACTTATATGGGACAATGTAGAAGATAATTTAGGACTAGAATTACGCCCATTGTTGGCAAATTTTAGCAATGATTCTTGTACAAAACGCAATGTTTTGAAATTTGCAGCTATGTTATTTGATCCAGCCGGATATATTTCCCCTTTTATCATTCGTATCAAATGCAATTTACAAAAACTTTGGCTAATGGGAATATCATGGGATGAAATTTTTTCTGGTGAACTAAAAAATAATTGGCAAAATTGGCTTTCTGAAATTCCGGATCTTACATACTTGAAAATTCCCAGGCACTATTTTAACAGCATGATTATAGAAAAGGAACATCTTCAATTGCATATTTTCACTGATGCTAGCCCTAATGCGTATGCAGCAGTAGCATACTTACGGTATCCAATTTCTAAGGATAAATTTAAAACTAGTTTTCTAATGTCTAAGTCTAGGGTTGCTCCCTTGAAGAAGTTAACTCTGCCCCGTCTGGAACTCATGGGAGCACTTATTGGAGCCAGAATGGCAAAGTTTATTTCCAATATTATTCAATTAAACAATACTATTTTCTGGTAGGATTCAGAAATTGTTCTTCATTGGCTTAAAGGGCCAAAGGAAAAATGGAAACCATTTGTTAGTAATAGAATCGCTGAAATTCATCATTTGTCTGACCCCAATTTATGGAGACATTGTGACGGCAAACTTAATCCGGCAGATTTGATAACGAGAGGTTGTTCTGTGAAACATTTAATAAATTCTCAAAAATGGTGGTTTGGGCCTGAATTTCTTTCCCTTCCTGAAAATCAGTGGCCTAGGGTTAAAATTGCTGCATCACAATTATCTGATGTTTCAGAAGAGAAGTCTCGAAAAGCAACAACCATTTCTTGCATTGTTCAAAGAAATAAAGCTGATAAAATTCCCATTTTCAATCTAGAAAAATATAGCTCACTAAAGAAATTGTATCGAGTAACTGCATGGGTATTTAGATTTATTTCTAATCTGAAATCAAAGCTAGAAAAGAGAGATTTATCAGAATTATCAGCTGAAGAAATATTATATGCTGAAACTTTTTGGTTAAAACTAGTACAGGAAGAAAGTTTTCGTGAAGTTTTAGAATGCTTGAAAAATAAGAAGAGTATTCCCAAAGAGTCAAATCTTCTTCAGTTAAATCCTATTTTGTCAGATGATGGGTTGCTGTTGGTACGAGGACGATTACAAAAGTCTGATTCCTCTTTTTATCAAAAACATCCTGTTGTGATCCCGGCAAAACACAAATTTACTGAATTAATCGTGAAAGATGCACATGAAAAAGTTTTTCATGCAGGGGTGTCCAGTACATTAGTACAAATTCGTGAAAAGTTTTGGATTTTAAGATCCAGCCAATGTATAAAATCAGTCCTGAACAAATGTACAATATGTAAAAAATTTAATGTACGTCCTGGTCAACAAGTTATAGCCCCTCTTTCAGGTGACCGAATTAACGAAGCTCCGCCGTTTTCTGTATCAGGTCTTGATTATGCGGGGCCTCTATATGTGAAAGGGAATGAAAATAAATTTTATATTTTATTATTTACATGTGCTATCACAAGAGCACTTCACTTGGAATTAGTAAAAGACATGTCAACAACAGAATTCCTGTTAGCATTTCGCAGGTTCATCTCACGAAGAGGACTGTGTGCTGTAATTTATTCAGACAATGCCAAATCGTTCAAAAGAGCGGATCTTGAACCAAAAGAAATGTGGAAAGTTATTAACCATCCTGATGTTAAAAAATTTTACGCTAATCACGGAATTTCCTGGAAGTATATTGTAGAACGTGCTGCCTGGTGGGGTGGCTTCTATGAGCGAATGGTTCGCTCAGTGAAAACTTGCTTACGTAAAATTATAGGAAAATCATCTTTAACATTAAGTGAATTAGAAACGCTTCTAATTGAAGTAGAAGCTATAATAAACTCTCGCCCTTTGACTTATACGTATTCAGAGTTATAAGAACCAACTCCTCTTACACCTGCACATTTTCTAATCGGAAAACGTATCATGAGTTTACCTACCATAAAAATAAATGATTTGGTTTTACCATCAACCAAAGAATCTCTAGTGAAGCGCTTTCGTTTACGTGAGACTCTTCTCAACCACTTTTGGAAACGGTGGAAAAATGAGTATCTTTTCAACTTGAAATCTGCTCACTACACGGACCAGAATAAAATTTCCGACTTTAAAGTGGATGATGTGGTTCTTGTACATGATGAACACTTACCCAGAAGTTTCTGGAAATTAGGCAAAGTCACTAAAACATTTGTGGGCAGAGACGGCAAGATAAGGTCTTGTGAAATTAAAACAAATAATTCATTTATTAAAAGACCTATAAATTTATTGTACAATTTAGAACTGACGAATTAAGAACTATGAACTATTATTTGCTATTGACTTTTAAAGGCCTTTTTATGCTTTTCACTTAAAAAAAACTTTTGTTTGCCAATATTAATCTTTAATTTGATTTTGTCTTGAATGTTATAGTAATTTGTATAGATTTAAATTGTTCCTATTTTTTTCTATTTTTAGTAGCAGACCTCTGTCTAGAAAAAATTAATAATTTAACTTTGTTATTTTGTTTGAAATCCTCTATGTAAGTGTATATTTGATTTGTATTGCATTTATGTATAATTGTTTATTCTAGAATAGTTTTATTTTCTACTTTAATTATTTTGAATCCCCTTTTTGATGAACCCTTGTTCATCGGGGGGGGGGGGGAGTTTGTGGAAAATTTCGAAAAACCCTGCGCCGCTTAGCTAGACGCGCTGGCGCCTGGGTCACGTGATTCACTAGAGAACTGATATTAAAAAACATTCTTTTTGTTCTTTTAGTTTAGTTGGTTTTATGTTTTGTGCTTGGATGCAGTAGAAAACTGCGTATTTTCGTGGCCTTCCAAAAGTGGAAGGAAATAAAATATTGTTTCGGTATTAACATGAAAAAGTTGCTAGAATATTCCTTGTAATTTAGAATCCTGATTTCTAATCAAGCAACTAAATGTATTCACCTCTGATATATCTATGTAAATATTGTATATACTGTACATTTCGATTTAAATATAATCTACAAAAGTTTGCATGAAGAATATTATTTCGAAATGGTATACACAAAGCTTCAGAATACATGAAATTAAATACTGAATAGTAAATTAAGAACTTGTTTCATGTATGCTCTCCCACTTCTTGTTTTGACATTTCGTGGAATACATGAAGATAATCATTAAAAGGAAATAATTTCATATGTCTAGAAAAGTAAACTGTTACTATTAATACTGAATAACCATTTTTAAAAGGACCTACAATGTCAATTGCTACAGTATGACCTGCTTGTTTTGGAGTGTACGTTGCTTGCAAAGGTGCAGGCTGTGTTTTGTGATGCTTATGTTGCAAACATTTAATACATGACGCAACCTAATTTAATGTGTCTGTGTAAATACCTTTCCAAAAATATCTTTTACTTACAAATTCATAGGTTTTCTTTAAACCGAAATGTGAAAGATGTGAAATTGCTAAAACCTTAGCTTTTAATGAGTGTGGTACCACAATATGATAAGAAAATGTTGAGTCATGTGGAATGATTTTTTTAAACATGAAAACCTTATTATCAGGCTGAATAAAATACATGTCATATTTATCTGAACTACCATTGTTTAATATTTCATGATATATAACAGATAATTCTGTATCTTTTAACTGTTCATTAACAAATGTTTGGTTTGATATCTCAAGCAAAGGGTCTTTATGATTTTCTTAATTACCAACGGTCAAATAGTTAACTGAATGTGACTCAGAGATACTCTTTTCATGCTCATCATTCAAGTTAAATGTAAGAACATTATGAAATTGAAAACGCACTTCCTACATCTTTTGCTGGTAAACAGCAATATAAGATAGCAATATAACTGATTTACTTGGTATGACCCTGTAAATATACAGTAAATTCTATGAATACCCTATTATAGAGTAATCATAATCTTGTTGTGATATTCAACGATTTACATCCTTTTAAACACTTTTGAAACTACATGATAACATATTCACATTAAAACAGTCTGTAAAAGATTTTTCTCCTTTGAATATAACCTAACGGAGTTCCCATGAGTATTCCTGTAAAGAAATTATGAATGTACACTTTATAATCTTCTTCAAAACCGCCTTTTAAAACATATTTAATCCAATTATGTTTACAAGAATTACAGTGGACAGACACATGAAAAGATAAACCAAATTCATTACACAATTTACCTTTGTTAACTGTGTTGCGAAGTGAAAAAAAATATGCGTAAAATATTTCATTGCAGAAAATTAATTGAAAAATTAATTAAATTTTAATATATTTATGTTTGCATTTTTTGATACATTGCATTCAAATTTATTTACATTAATTTCTAATATACAAATCCAATTAATGAAAAACAAATCTGACGTAAAAAAAACTTTAAGGTTTTTTTTTTCTTTTTTTTAAGATTTTAACATACATGTTATGACATACATGTTATAACCAAAAAGCTAAAAATCATTGAAAGTAACTTACAAGCTTTGAAAAATTGTATAAACCTCTTAACGTAAATCTAAAAAAAACTGATTTTTTATAGTTTAATTGTTGAATGTTTTTATTCATTATAAAAATGTCACAAAGAAGGAAAGAATGTATTGTGAAGAAAAATTATTTTCCCCTATTAACTTATAAGCGCACACCGCCAGATCATACAATGTTGACAATATACTAACTTCATGGTTACTAAAATATGTGCATCATTATTATAAGATAACATCAAGTCTTAAAACATACTTAACTGAATCTATTATCACAAAAATTTAATATTTATTTAAAAAGTTGCCTAGAAATTCCCATTAGTACTTATTCTAAAAAAATTTCTATGGTGGACACTAATCAAGTTGATAAATATAATAAACATCAAATGAAAATAATCTGTATGGTAAATAATACATTGCTTTTACATTTATGTATTTTAATTCACTATTTATATAAAGAAAGAAATTTTGGTGAGAGTGAACTTATGGATTAAAAGATTTATGTAAGTATCTTTATTTGAAGCAATTATTTACGGTAAATACAGTGTGAATTTGATACAGAACAAAAAATGATTGAATTATTTAGCATGGCTGCGGTCAAATGTAAAAAGCAACTGCAAAATAAATGTAACTTTGCTTTTATGGTTATGTACTTTCTTTAAATTATGAGACTTATTAATTATTATTACTGTGTCAAATTAATGAACATTGCAGCGATTAAATGTAAATATATATATATATATATATATATATATATATATATATATATATATATATATATATATATATATATGTGTGTGTGTGCATATATATATATATATACAGGGTGAGTCATAAATATCGAAACAATAGGCTATCTCCTTAAATATTGCCCCTAGACCCATACTTCCAATTGCAAAGTTTCATAAAAAAGGGTGAATTTTTTGATAAGATAAGTTGCAACTTCATGGGGGGACTATTTGAAAAAATACGAAAATTAAATTTTTATGCGGCCCCCAGAGGATAAAACATCCAATTAGAAAATTTTTCCTAATTCATTCCTGAAATGAACAAAAAAAATTTCATCTTGATATCTTCAAAACTCAGAGAGTTATGACAATTTTAATAAATCGTGAGGTTTCAAGGGATCAGACACAAATTGAAATGCGTGTAATTGTATAAACAATGTTGCTGTAATGGGTCCAGGAAACATTTATTTTATTTATTTATTTATAAAGTTGGAATTTTGAATGTTTTGAAATTGTTAAACATATAATTTGTAAGCATTATCACATCATAGGACTTCTTAATATTTTTTTCCAAAAAAATTTTCAGTAAATTAAAAATGTTATAACTCAAAATATTATTTGTCGCGTTGAATTTTTTTCTTTTGATTAAACGAAAATGTCTAATTTTTAATTTTAATTCAGCATTTTAAATAATATTTAATAAAAAAATTAAAGTATTTAAATAGCAATATTTAAAAAAAAAGTAATTTTTGTAAACAAATCATATTTTTAAAAGTAAATTTTCTGAGCTGAAAAGTTACCGTAACCGACGGTTATTGACGTATGTCAGTTTAAAAAGGAGAAATACTGAAATAAAAACATTTGATGCAGTAAAGTGCATTTAGTTTTAAGATGGGCAAAGATGGGCTCCTAACGTTTAATTGCTGTATAGTTTCAATTTCAGATTTTATTTAATTTTTGCCATTTTCCCCTTCTTTAATTACTGTTTAAATGCGTCAGTTGATTTAAACTTTATTTTTTTATCACGTCGATTTCAAATTTTTTCATTGTGCTGTGACTCACAGACAGACATTTCATAAAAACATGTTTTTCGGTATCTCTGAGCCCTAAAACGTGTGAATCCATCGAAAACCGGAATTCAAAATTTTCATGAATCCAATACTTTCTTCTTGTAAAGACAGAATAAAACCAAAAGTAGGTTTAAAACCTTCATAAATTTTGAAACTGAATACAGTAAAACCTCTAAATAACGGACACCTCAGGA
The DNA here is from genome assembly GCA_964019185.1 of Maratus speculifer. NCBI lineage: Eukaryota > Metazoa > Arthropoda > Arachnida > Araneae > Salticidae > Maratus > Maratus speculifer. The sequence continues at coordinate 291,399,284 of OZ025290.1, forward strand.
ACGCAGATATTGTCCGCTATTCGGAGGTGTCCGCTATTGGGAAAATCAAAGATATTCAAGAAGTGCTAAGAAACGTTTAAAATTTCATTAATTGACATTTATGTGTCCTAAAACCTTTTTTATATGATTAATCAGAAATTAAAATTATTTTTTAAGCAATGGGGCTAAATAAAACTGTACACACCTTTACCCACTGTTCTTTACATGATTGTGAAAAAACCCTGTTACAAAAGTTAACTTTTGCTTGCGATTACATGTAATTTGTTTTTCAAAGTGACATTATCGGACATTATAGAGATCCAGTCGGGGAGGGGGATTGCAATTTTTTTTCTTAAAAGCATAAAATCTCAATTTTCCGAGGGGATATTTCAATGTTCTGGAAGATGTCCCTCCTGGGCAACCCCTTCAATTCAACTCTGAACGTGGGGGGGGGGGGGCACCAGTGGCCGAGAGGTTCTGACCTCAAACTGTTAGACGGTAGGTGCTGGGTTTGAACCCAATCGCTACCGTTGGCCTAACCGTTCGGAGTTTTCCGTGGTTTTCTTCGAGCCTTGCGTAAATACGGGTTAGGTTCCCTTAGAAAGACCCCCACGGAGGGCATCCCACCCCATAGGGCCTATATCCCATAGCGTAGATAATCGGCCGACATACATACATACCTGAACGTGGGGGGAGGGATTTTCCCCAGCTAATTTATCACAAAATTCCCTGATAAATGTAGAAGCCTTTTTACTTTTTTCATTTTTTTCTCCTTAAAAAATACTTTTTCATCCTTTATCGTCTTAAATAGTGTCCACTATTCGGAATTTTCGTTATTCAGAGGTTAAACATGCACAAATTTAGGTTTTGAGAATGGGGATTGGAAAATAGTCCGTTAAACAAAGGTGTCTGCTATTCGGGAGTGTCCGTTATAGCGGTTTAACTGTAGTATAAAGTAGATTTTTGAAAATATTTCTATGTAATTTATTAAAATATATTTCCATTGATTCTGCTAATGGAAGAGTTATTTTCGCTATTACTATATTTACTAAACTTATTGCCTGCGCCAATAAGTTTTTAAGGCACTTTTAATGAGAGTTTAATTAATATCACTTAATTTGATAACACTTTTAATAAGTGTTTAATAAGATGGTCCGTTCAATGAGTCGTGCCAGTTACGAAGTTGGCGGCAACGTCGAAATATAGCAGACATCTAGCATATTTCATCGAACTTTAAAGCAAAAACCTATACGCTTTTATTTTATATCTAAAAGTTTAAGTGTTGTCTTGGATCGACATTTAACAATACGTAAATTTATGGTCGATCCCTTAATTGTATTTCAAATGAACTGATTTTGCTGCGCTCAAAGGCATGCTTAAGTGGTGTAAGTCAGGAATTTTGGAAAATTTTGGATATTAATATCTTTCGGGGATTTGCAGGTATCGAGATGAAATTTTTTTTGTTCAATTCAGGAAGGGATAAAGAATTCTTTTCTAACTGGAAGTTTTATCCTCTGGGGGCCGTATAAAAATTTAATTTCGTATTTTTTATAACAGACCCCCCATGGAGTTGCAACTTATCTTATCAAAAAATTCATATTTTTTTATGAATTTTTGCAATTGGAAGTATGGGTCTAGGGGTAATATTTCAGGAGATAGCCTATTGTTTCGATATTTATGACTCACCCTGTATATATATACTTGCAGGATAAATGAAACTTTGCTTTTACGCTTATGTACATACGTTATGTATGTTACGAGTATGTATTAACGATATACTAATGCAACTTTAATTACAAAATGCATTATGATGCTTAACTCATGGATTAAAAGTTATGATTAACATGTGAAACTTTTTTTCAGCACTTTTTTACACTAATCGCAGTAATAATTTAATATAGTAGAAAAGTCATCAAATTAATTAACATGATTGTGATCCAATGAAAAATGTTTCTGCATAATAGATGAAATCTTGCTCTTACGGTTGTGTATTTTTCTATTTTCTTTAGAAGTGAATGAAAAAATGTAGGATGAAAGATAAATTATAAGAGTTACTTTTTATTATTACTGTGTCAAATAAATAAACACGACAGCAATTAAATGTAAAAAAATATGCCTGATATATGACACCTTTCTTTTACCCTTATGTAATAATTTTTGCTTTAGAAAAGAGAAAAAAAATATGGTGGGACTTAATTTATAGATAAAATATTGCGACCTTTATATCTATTATTATTTACAGCAATTACTTTCAGTAAAAACAGCAATAGTTTAATGAAATAGAACAATAGTAAATTTAATGAACATTACAGCTATCAAATGTAAAACATAGTTATGTAACCTTGATTTTACAAGTATGTATTTTTTTATCATCATTAGAAAAGAAAAATAATGCTTGATGAGAGTTAACTTATAGAGTAAAAGCTGTGATTTACATACGAATGTTTATGTAATATTCTTATACGCCTATGTGTCCTTATGTATTTTTCTAAACAATATTATCTAAACAATAGTATAATTAAATAAAAGTAAATGAAGGGAAAAAAAGTATCGCCAATTTTCCTTTAAAATTCTAGGATCGTAATGATCCGCACACCTTTTTGTGACGATACAGGTCGTGAGCATGACTCTCGGCTGTACAAAATTTATTCAGCTATTAATTATTTAAGGTTAGATAAAACGAATACCAACCTTGCTTGAGATCAAAACAACAAAATACATATTTATATTTAATATCATGAAAAATATTTTAAAACCCAGATTATGCACGAGGACTACAAATCTACATTTCGAAATAGAAAATAAATAGAACTACTTTTAATTTTTATTTTTGAATGTAATCTTGTTTTTCTAAATATTCTTCGCTTGGTGTGTATTATGAAATTTTCACTAATAAAAATAAGGCATACTATATATATTAATACATTATATTTTTACTTATAGTGAAATGTTTATATAAACAATTGAAAAAGGATTTATAATGCTGTGCACGTCTAGCACCATTTGAGATCAAATAATGCACAGAAGTTTGTTAAGTATATTTACAGAATTATTTTAGAATTTCTTAAACATGATTTGGATGTTGAAAACCATACGCTTGAACACGGTATGTATAGACAAATTTCAGGACGATGTACTGAATTTTAACTAAAAGTAGTTAAGATATCTATTGCTGAATAACAAACTACACAATATATTCTAAATTGTACTTTTACAAGTCCTTAAATTATATGTATATACACAGTCGAGTCTCTATATAACGAAATTCATTGTTCCAGTAAAATTTCGTTATATAGAGAAATTCTTTGAATAGAGAAAGACGTTAAAATTTCTGTTTAATATGCAAATTTTGAACAAGTATTATTTTTTATACGTTAATTAAAAATTTCAAGTAGTTAACTATAAATATTAACGTAATATCCTATTTCTTAATTATTTGAACAGTTCCAAAAAAAGATAATAGACATTTATTTAAAGGCTTAATAAAAATCACGCAAGAAAAACGTACGTTAATTTTATTTTATTTTTTTTTATTTTATTTTTTGCCATTGAAAACACAACATCTCAAATTTTCGGGGGCGATCTCATTGCTCCGGGAGTGAATATCCCCCCAACCAAGCCACCCTCTGAAATCAACACTGACTTCCTTCAGTTACAGCATTCATTCAGGTTTTATATGCGTAGCAATTAAATTGACACTGTTTCTCGAAGGATGTTAAAAGATGTGTGTGTGGTGGGGGGGGGGGACGAGTGGAATGAATTCGTTGGACTAAAAGATCAAGGAGATTCAAGGTAGAGAAGCAATATAAAATACTCAGCTTTGAACGATAAATCAAAAATAGGTGATGAAAATTTGATTCCATGTGAGAATCTTTTTTAAAACTGAATAAATAAAGAACATTTTATGAAACAATTCGTTATATGGAGATAGATATTTCGCTATATAGAGACTGTTTTTAATGTAATCATGAAAAAAGGGGACCGTTCCTGCAAAAATTCGTCATATAGAGAAATTCGATCTATGGAGTTTCGTTATAGAGAGACTCGACTGCATATATAATTTTACATTTTATATACAAAAATAAAATGGATTCTTAGAGAACTATAAATTTATATGTTTATAACAGTTAGAAGCTACAAAGCAATATGATAAAGATAATTTTATATTTTGAAACAATTTGTGTTTGAAACATAAACAATTTAAAATACCTTAAGTTCAAATATATTTTTCATTTTATTTGGACAATACAAAAAACGTCACAAACAATATATAACATATTTAAATGAAATTACTTTTCTAATTGAAGCTTTTCTCAGCGGCAGATGTAAAAGATAAGAATGTATTTTAAATGTTAATTTTCCAAAATTTCTTTAAAAGTGAAAAAATGTAAAAAACTTTGACCTTTACAGATTAAAACTGAATGTACACTTCCTCATATTCACATTTCTACTGGATGAATGAAAATCTTTCTAAAATTTTTTAACCTTGGGCAAATCTTTGGAAATTAAAATAATGAATTTTGATAGCGAATTTTGGTTGTGAATATTGTGATATTAGCTAATAAACTAAAATCAATGAATATTCTCTTTCTCTCTCTCTCTCTCTCTTTTTTACAATGAATTTCTAATTATATATTTAACTGAAATAATGCAATATAAAATTAAGAAGTGTTAGCTTGATTATGGATACATATTTGTTCTGAAAAAATAATGTACATATTTAATAAAATGAATATATACCAATTTGTTTTACGTAAAAATAAGAATATTTTTTAACTAAATTTCGAGCAAGATTTAAGGAAAGAAGATCAAACAAATTATTATTTAAGCAATAAAAAATGTAATTTACATAATTGATTAATTACTCAATAATTCAGAATATTAAAATGCCACTAAATGACAGAATATATTCTATAATGTTAGTTCTGTACATAGCACAGTTTATGAAATTACTTCTTCTAAATCCTTGCACGATTTAATTATTAAAGCATAGTTCAAGAACACACTTCAAAAATTATACACTAAGTTATGTCATCGTAAGTAAAGTAAATATCTATAGGGAGTAGAGTATTATTAGCTTTTTTCTGGAAAATAAAAAATTATTTTGGATTTTTACTTTCTACCAATCACAAGCTTTATTCTATGAGTGAAGAAAAACGTAAATAGTTTTCATAAACTTTAAGCATAATAAAATGATTCCGTATAAATATGTATTAATTGAGGTAAAATATATTATTAACTGAGAAATAATATTAATAATATAAATAAAATAACAAAAAGTAATCTATGATAAAAATTAATATCTAAAGAAAAATGAGAAAAATCTCAAATGAGGAAAATGATGTCATTCAGAAACCAGATAAATGGGAATTACCCTATTATTACGGATGCCTTTTGCATATTACTAGTAAAAGTAATTTTTCAAAAAAAATTGTAATTTAAGAAATTATACCAACCATTTGAAAAATGTTTCACTCGAAACATTCATCTATCATTTTAAGTAAAATACCAGTTGTTTTATTGTGTATTATCCGTGCCACTGCTATAAATGACTTTATGCATGCTGCAATTTGAAGGTACGGTTCGTTTAAGTTACATCACTCCATTGTCGCCAAGCATAAAAGTTGGCGACGAAAGAAACATTTCAAACTATGTAACATTGTTGGTGCGAAAGTAATCATAATTAAAATGCAGCTTTGGCATATACTGTTATACTTGTAATACTTTAGCATACACTGTTTGACTTTAAAGAGCAGAATTTTGGTGATGGAGGTTTTAAACCAAAGTCGATCGCAGCACATGCATCTGTGAATGGGTCCATCAGACATTGAATCAAAAAAGTTTTTCCCAAGCTGATTGCTTTTTAGTTTTCTTTTTAGGTGGTGGAAAATCAAGAGTAATAGCTATAACATTTTCCGACTTGTTAGAAACCCTATTGGCACTTAAATTTTCCTGGTTAGAACCGACCGATTGTAAAACGCCATGGCTAGGGGATTGGTCGCCCTCGAGAAGTTTTACAATTAATCGGTTCGGCATTAAATTGCTTCCTTTATCGTGATCGTCTTTCAATACGTAATTGGTTTTCAGCGGCCCGATATTCTTTTGATTTTCTCGTTTTCTGCATTGATAGACATTTTTGCGCAAAACCAAATACAGTACTACTTAGTTATCCCGTCGACCAATTTCGCCAAATGATACGAATAGCAAACTACTAAGCAACTTATACATGTTGACTAATTTTTTATTTTAAATAGCAAAAGAACAAATAAATTAGCAAAACATTAATAAAAAGTCGAAATAAAAATCACTTTATGATTGTTTAAGTACGCGTATTGTGTTTAATGTCTTTGAATGCGACATTCACGGTCATTCATTTCTTTGGTTTCGGATTTTTCCGTATCTGTTAATTTCCGTCTACCCATTTTTAAATTGGTCAGTTTTCTCCTTTATTAGAATAATTTCAAACATTTTAATTTCCTATTCAAATAAAAATTCTTCTAAAATTAAGAATTTAATTTAAATTCAAATAAAAATTCTTCTAAAAGTAAAGAATTTAATTTAAATTCAAAAGTGACCACGTCATTTTGTCAATCTTCCACCGAAAACAACAACCATTTTTCAATGGTTAAAAAAAAAAAAAAAAAAAAAAAAAAAAAAAAAAAAAAAAGAGAAAATGACGTCACTATATAAAATAACGCATTTTTATTCATCATGATATTACATTTAAATATTTCTTTTCATTTCATGGACACCCAGACTGACATTATACTTTGACTTCAATTGATGAAAATGATGTCATAGTGAAATTGAAAAGAGCACATCTATTTTTTGATAAAAATATTTTCCTGCGAGTATATCTAAAATAAAATTTCTGGATTTCGGGGATACTCAGATTACAACTTTAATTCAAAATACGCCAATCTTCGAATGCCGAATCGTAACTGGCAAACTTGACATCAAGTTTGGAAATATACAGTGGCGGTCATATGTTTCCGGCCAGCAAAAATTTTTCAGTTAATTTGTAAATATACCCACATGAAGAGGAATCTCAAAGCGATACTTTTACATTTTATTGACATATTAGTTAGGAACTTATAGAAATGCGTGAAAATATCAATAAATTTAATTGACATAATTAAGTATAAAAGAAAACGTATGTTCTCAAAAGTTTCCGGCCACTTATCATTCTTTAGTTTTTTTTTCTATCGGTAAACTGTCTTTAGGCTGTGTTTATAAATGAATCAATGTGTATAGCATAGTCTGAATTCAAATTTGAAAAGTTCAACAATTATTATTCATAAATGAGCGATTAGTTTGTCGTTAAAAGGCCAATCTTCTCGAGATATTGCGGCTAAGTAATCGATTGGTAAAATCGACTGTAAACGATATTTAAAAATTATATAAATATGACCATGGCTTTTAGGACTTTCAGAGGTCCGGGAGACCCCCGAAAATTACTATTCCTGTGGCCCGCATTACCAGGAGAAAAACCAATGATACTCCGCATGAAAATTCCGTTGCAATATACTGCGATTTACGGAATGAAAATAATGCTGAAATAAGTTAGTCTACCATGTTATGATGCTGACGTGATACAGAACTTTATGGAAGAGTCGGTGTTAAAAAATTTTCAGAGGTGAAAAAAATACCGACGTACCCTACTTTCATTTTCCTAGGAACACAAAATCTGGTCAAGTGAAAACTGGACAAAATTCTATTTTTCCATTAATCGAATTTGAAAATTTTTTGGTAGTGATGGCAAACACTACATACGATGACCTAACAACAAAAGGTTATGATTCGACCTTTGTTATTCCTACAATGAAGCATGGCGGAGGACACGTTATGCCGTGGGGAGTATTTTCTTAAAAAAGTGTCGGTCCGTTATTTGAAATCCACAGCCAGATGAATGATACAATGTATAAGGATATCTTGCAAGGCCATTTTTGCCTTAATAGAGAAAAAAATTTGCTCGCAACTTTTTTTCGTAACATGATAACGACATAAATAATGTATGCAAGCCTCGATAAGCAATAGCTTCCGCACAAAAAATTTTGTTTTTGAAATGGTCAGCGCAAACGCCCAACATGAATGCAATAGAAAATCTTTGGAAAGAAGTTGGCAAAAGTCTATACATATTCCAACTCAGTCGAAATTGCGCTAAAATTGCAAGAAATGTGGAAAAAATGTATCATAGACGATCTTTAACCGTTGATTGTATGAATGTCACGTTGTTGCGCGGCAGTACTTATTACTAAAGCTAATAAAAAAAAAATACTATAAAATAGTACTTGTAAATGTTGTTGATCACTGTCATTTTCTATTACAATACCACTTTTTTACGAACTTGTGAAAGTGGCCGGGAACATTTGAGAACATGTTTTTGACTTTGTTTTGAGACTTTTGAGAACACGTTTTCTTTTATACTTAATTTTGTCAATTAAATTTATTGATATTTACACGTTCTTCTATAAGTAAGTTCCTAACTAATATGTCAATAAAAATGTATAAGTATCGCTTTGAGATTCCTCTTCATATAGGTATATTTACAAATTAACCGAAAAATTTTTGCTGGGCGGAAACATATGACCGCCACTGTATTTATCAAATATTGATTCAATAATGCAATAATTATTATTGTTATTAAATCTAATAGATTGGGACTTTTATACATTTCATTCGTCGAATTCGGCGGGTTTCTACTCGTAGTAAGTAAAATATTGCTCATATAGCAATGAAACAGTTTAATGTATGATATGTCAGCTCAACATTCAAAGAAGATAAATGAATTATAAGGTGGTCAGGTGTAATAACGCCAGGCGGAGTAATAAAGCCAAGTGCTAATATTTTGCATAATTTTGAAATAATCTGGTAAATGACACCCATGTGCTCTGCGCAGAAGGGTTTTGAGTCATATAAATCGCAAAAAAACAGCTTCAAGTTAATTTGTTTCATTTTTAGGTCTTATTGTTTTTACAAGCAACTAAAATTAACGCTTGATTTAAAATTTGCGAGATACGTTTTGTGATGTGAAGACTATTTTTTTTTACCCGGAAATACTTTTTTAATTACATAAATTTGTAGTACATTTCATGGACTTTCAAAATATTGTTGAAGATTTCGGATATCTTTGCGAAATAATTTCTAATTTAAAATGTACAGCGCAATAACTATAAAGTGGTAATAACGACAATCCTTGGCATTAATACCCCGGTTGATTCCCTACAGTGACTGAGCTACATCCTAAATACTGATTCAAATAAACACAGTTAAAACTGTGCAATGTTTCTAATAATTCTATTTAAGCGGTCCTTTTTAAGCAAAAAGAAACTCACGGTCTGATATTCTTTTGCCTCATCCTCCCCCCCCCCCCAAACCATACCTTTATTTTTCTTACACTTTCACAAAAAAATGAAAATTTTCAATAGCTTAGAATGCAATTTGTAAATTTCTAAATTTGTAAAATTTGTATTTTTAGAATTGGGCAATCTACATGCAATTATTCCATCTTATTTGTTTGCATGACGTTAATACCCATATAGGTGGGTAATAACGCCAAATAGCATTGGTCAAAAAATCACGCTATTACATTTTATGAATACATATCTGTTTAATTATTTTTTTATATAGATAGTCAATGAGTTGCTGTATCAAATCATATATTTGTTTGAAAAATACAATCTAAAACTGAGCCGTGAAAATTGGTGGAACCTTAACGCGGCGTTATTACCCCAGGGTACCTTGTTACAATTTATATTGACGTACTTATATAACCTGTGAGAAATTTACGAATAAAAATATAATAATCATTGAAAAAGAGAAATATATAGAGAGATTTTTCACTTCCAAAAGCATTTAGTAAGTGAAATATGTTTACGAATTCAAAAAATATTTTCTAATTAAAATTTCAATTACTATATATATTTTTTTTATTTTCTTATTATATTTTTTATATATCTTATAAAATAAATATTTTTTAACAATAAATAAATATTTGCAAATACAACATTGTACAAATTAAGCAAATTTTATATATAATCTTCTGTAAATATTTTATGCAAATATTTTTACATAGATAAATAAATTGTGTATTTAAAAAATAAAACAGCTGTAGAAAAAAACCTTTTTAAATTTTATCTTTTATTTAATTTTACCTCCTTCAGTTTTATCATTTGTTTCGTGAAGGATAGATTATCAGTATTCTTGAATATGTCTCTATCACCAAATCCAATAAATGTAGCATGAATATTTAACATTCATGCTTTATATTGTTGCTGGTATATAGAAATATATATAATTAAGCATGTTTCATCTATGAAAATATATGGAGTTTGAAATTAATTAATAATTAATACTTGCGTGTGATTTTAATTCGTATAAGAAAGAATATGAGTACTTTACATAACCTAAATGGGAGTATTCTCTTCAGAAATTTGCATTTCAAAGTATAGACATAACATTCTTCAAGTACTCCTTGAAATATTTAGTAACTTTATAACTTGCATTTGAAATGAATAATTATTTTGCTATTCAGGGTATCTTAAAATATTTCAGGTGAAAAATCTTTGTATTACCTGTAACTTAAGCATGATACGAATATACGAATAATAACTTATTTAGATTCTTTATTACTAATTAAAATTTTGTTACAATTCCCTATTAGAGGAAGAACTTGCTATGTATTTCGAATTAATGTGCTTTGTTTTAGGGAACATAAGTATAAAATTTTTCAATCGTGAGCTTGAAACAGAGTTATAAAAACAAACTTATATTATTTCTGCAAATCATTAATAAAACAGATCATTACAAAACAGACAATTAAAGAACGCATTTTTGCCTACTAAATACTCATGTGCAATACGATGTGTTTTCATGTATTTAAATATTAACAAAGAAAAATGTCATGTTTTATGGAAAGGTTTGGATTAAGAACCTTTAATTTTTTTTTATATATATACAGAATTTCCAAGAAATAAAAAGCTAATCATCCCAAGCTATTGTATTAGAAAAATTTCACATGCGAATATAATATGCATACATCTATTGCATCGATTAAAAACATTCGATATTTTTTTTAAAATATCGATTAAGCCATTTCATGTATAATCAACAACAAGGGGGGAAAATGAAATCCTAGTGTATGATCAATCGCAGTAGGCAGTCTGACATATATGTTCCCGAATATATATGTCTGCGCAGAAATGGATGAATGCTTATTGTTAAACTTTACATTTATGTTATATATATATTTTTAAATGAAACATTAAACTTTTTAATTTAGAACAATATTTAATTTAATATATAGTATTTAAAAACTTAACAAGAATATTTTAAATAAAATTTCACATTACATTTATTATTTATCTACATAAGAAAATACTTTACATAGTGAAATCTCCGAAGAAGAATGCATGTGTAGTTCTGGTAAAAAACAAAATCACTCCTTATCTATTAAAAATAAATGTCGCTGATAAATGCGAGAGTTATTGTTTGGATTATGAATTATTTTTAATAGAGGTCATCATCATAGGGTAAGTATCGTATTGAAGTTATATTGACATTATTTCATATCAATCAAAATGCTCAACGATTTATTTAGAGGCCATGAATAGTTTCATAGGTATTTCTCAGCTCTTCTCATTTCACAAGAATATTTTAAAATCTGAAATTATAATAAATTCACATAAAATTTATGAACTACATTAAGTTTATAAATGAGACAAAGTAAACTCTTGCACTGTTTTATGTTTTTAGTTTTATAGGTAATGTATTAATATTATTCATTTTATTTAAAAAATTTGAAAAAAAAAATGAAAAAAAAAAAAAAAAATACATTTTCACGAAGAAGTCTTTCAGCCAAGGAATTGTAATGTGATACGAAAAATGAATGTTATGATTCGCATGCTTATAGCCCGCTCAAAGTTAACATGCGCACTGTTGAAAAAAACGTATGAATTATATTATAGTCTGTCTCAAAAGTCTAAGCACTCTGAAATTCTGGTTTAAAAGAAATGAAGAAGAAAATATTTTATTCTAATTTGCAATAAATAATCGACATTTAATCAAAATAAAAGGAAATAAACCATTTTGCGTGGTTAAAATATATATATATTAATTTTAATTTAGTTTTTTTCTTTTCTTTGAAGAAATGCTGTCTCAAATGTTTCAGCATTTAATGCAAATTTTTCTGGATACACGGGATTGACCTTGTGTAATGATGCTGTATGACACCATATTGCACTTGCATGAAAGTATAAAAGGTAGAGATATTATTTTCTCGCTTTTTAAAAATGCCGAACTGTGAAAAATTCATAAAAGTCAGATTTTGAAAGTTTTTAAATTGAAACCGCAAAATAAAACTGTTTCTGAAGTTGCAAAAGTTTTAATTCGATTAAAGCCAGGTGTATATACAAAGTACTTTGTTTAAATGATAATTTTAAGTAGAAACCAAGATGTGGACGACCACATATGACGACTGTTCAGACTGATCGGAGAGTACGAAGATTTGTATCTAGACAAAAAAATATATCCATACGGCAAATTAAAAGTAATATCAGTGTACAGGCGTCCAAGGACACTGTACATAGATATATTTAACAGTGTGATTACATCATACTAAAAAAATTGTTCGCAAACCGTCTCACAAATTGCATCACAAACAGGCAAGAATGAATTGGGCTAAAAAACACATGTCCTACGGGAACAAATGGCTTACTGTTCCATTGAACTATGAGAAAAAGTGGAGCTTAGATGGCATTGATATTTGGAACGCGTATTGGCATGAATAACATAATAATCCGAGGGCATTTTTTAGCAGGCAGCAAAGCAGCAAATTTGTTATAGTTTGGGGGCCGTTTGGATTTAGTGATCAGGCTTCACTGTTTTTTTTAATAGGAAGACAAGATTTAAAAAATATCAAGAGACGCTTAACCAACATTTGTTTCCATTCGGTGACATTTTGGGGGTTTTGAATGGACTTTACAATAAGACAATGCTCCAATCCACGTATCACATTCTACAAAACTTTGGCGTTCTCAAAAAAATGTTAAAGTTCTTGACTGGCCAGCTTTAAGTCCAGACTTAAACTAGATTGAGAATATCTGGGCTATTTTAAACCGCCAGGTTTACGGCAATGGAAAGCAGTATGACTCTATTGAAGAACTCGAAGAGGCCATTGAGGAAGCATAGTACAGTAGAACCCCGCAAATTCGGACCCCGTTAATCCGGATCTCCGGATAATCCGGATCGGTTTCGTCATTTTTTTTTTCAATTTTGAGAAGTGATTGGCTATTTTCATAACATTAACTTGTTTCATCATCGTATTCTGAAATTAAAAAACACTTTTTCTGAAATCTTTTTGGAAGAATTAAGGAAAGTAAACATTTTTACTGTCTGTAAATAATCATTAAGTTTAACATAGAGGTGATTTTCTGTAAGTATGTTTTATTTTATTTCATTTTTTCCCAATTCTCCGGATAATCCGGATTTTTGATAATCCGGATTGGGTCCGGTCCCAATTAATTCGAATTATCGGGGTTCTACTGTACTCTTTTCCACCAGAATCCTTACAAAAACTAATTATTTCGATAGGCGTACATTTATTTGAACTATTACAAAATCACGGAGAAATAATTTGTAAGCAAAAGTTCTGTAGAAATTTAAATCTGGATGTTTTTGACATTGTACATAGACATTTTTTTAAATATGTTTTGAATTATATTTTTTATAATTTTGTAAATTATTTTTTACTATTTTTTATATCATTTATTTAAATAATGTTGCGAAATCTACAAATAAAAAATGTCATTCATTCTAACTTTTTATAATTCTTTGAAAATCGACGTTTTATGCTTGTGCTTAAACTTTTGAGAAAGACCTTATAAAGTACATTAAAATATTAAATAAAACATTACTAAAGAAATAAAATATTAAATATAGAAATAAAATATTAAAGTATATTAAAATTATATTATGAATTATTGAAGCTTGCAGCTGAATTCAATACTTCTGTAAATCTTTCAGACGATTTGGTGATGTAATAACTTAGGTTGTAGTAATTTAGTTATAGTATATAGAATCGAAAATAAGTTTAATGTTTAGAATACATTTGTATTCTAAATTCAAGTCACATTTGTTAATTATTTTGTAATTGTATTTTAATGTCAGAAGAATATTATTCAAAAATCTTGATTATTTTTAGGATATAATAGAGAAAAAAATAAAATATTAGCATAAGCTAAGAAAAATCCATGTTTTTTGAGTTCAAAATAGTTTATACAGCGTTTGTACATTTCAAGGACTTTCAATGATATTTTACTAGAATTTTTGTAAAAGTAAATTTGTCTTACCTAATGGGGGAAATTATGTCTTCATATGTAGCAAAAAGTACTTCACGAAGCTTTTGGTATTAAAATACCTGAAATCCCCTGAATCGCTTGATGCCTACAAATCTTATTGGCTAAACTAAAGAATATTTATTTGGGAATTTTTTGTAAATAACTACAACAGTAAGCGATATCGGTTAAATTTCGGCAGAATACCAGACTTATCGGTAAATGACCGGTAGTCGAATGAAGGTCTTATAACAATATCGTCTGAACAATATCTAGTGATCAATCTAAATCGGTAGATGTCGGCATGAAATTGCATCATGATTGCAATCAATTAATCGAAAAAATATTCGAATGTATGTTATTGGTCTCTAATAGGAAAGTAATGCAAACTGATTCATTTTACTGGAATGTTATTACTTGTTTTCACAATTAAGATTCCCCTGCAGTGACGAGTGTAGATTGGTGCCGCGTTATCAAGCCTCTCCAATGCCCTGTTATGTCTCATTTGACTACCTTTGAAAATGCCTGTTTATGTTTCAAGGATATCATTTGTAAACGGACAGATATAAGTGAAGAAATATAAGAAGAACAAAAACTTTACAAAGAATCTTCTTTGGTGAGAATAGATTATTATTCGCAAATAAGTAAACTTTAATCTCTTTAAAATTTATAGATATCAGAGTAAGTAAAACAAAATAACAATTTAAAAAGCATCCTTTCTTGTCTTTTTTATATATAACAATATTTATGAATAAAAATTCGTATTTAAAGTTACACGTTGATAAATGGTTATGGTATATCTTTGATAATACATGAAATTTACAGAGTATTACAGCTACAAATTATTCCTTTAAATATATTTTGTTAATCATTAATTAGAAATCTCTCTTCTAAAAATGAACTTATTTCGAAAACATATAAGTACTATTATTACATAAATTGCATTATAAAAAACAGATCATTTTTTTTTTCTCCAAATAGTGACGATTTTAATTTTACGCAATTTAAAGTTTTAAAAAACAACTGAACAGTTTATTTTATTAAAATAAGTATCTAGGTATTAAAAGTATGAGTAAATGGTATTTTTTTCATACATAACAAAATGTAATGAGAAGCTGTAAACGATGGAATTTTTGCTGTTTAGGACGCCGTGCTAAACGATAATATTTTACTTGTGAAATGAAAATAAAGCCTAGTCAAAATGTATAAAAGTTCGTTTTAATTCACGTAGTGCATATTGTTTAATGGAAATATTTGATCCTATATAAAGAACAAAAATTCTGTATCAAGGTCATATATAATTACAGTTTAAGAAATGTTTAATTTAGAGTCTAAATATTGCTGTTATTTTATATTGTATTGAAAATTACAAATAACGATGCTACAAGCAAACTTATAAGATGCAAAAATATTTGTATATAAAAAATGTAAGGAACCTATAATCAATAATATAATTTTTTAATTAAATGTGATTTAATATCCATTTTACAATAGAAAGTTAACCTGTAATTACCATTGTAAAATTATTTAATAGAAATATTTTTATTTTAAACAAACATAATTTCTAACATTTCAGTTTGTTACACCCTTGTTATTAAGTTATTTTTGCATCATATAGTGGAAAATATTCCCATTTAGCAATATTTATTTCTTGAATTTAGAGTAATGACAGGATTTTATTTACCGCACCCGCAGATTGAGATTACCTGGACAAAAGTAATCAAGCTAGGATTTTCGCGGGATGCTCGACCGGGGATTATTTGTTGTTAAGGAAACTAAAAATGGATAAATGTTAATCCACAAATATTTTCATGACTACAAGGTATGATTGAATGATTGATTATCAGAGGTTAACTTCGACGATGGGGTTTGTAGCTTCGCTTTGCTTAGCTGCTTTGTATACCTAAAGTTTCAAATTTCTTATAAACGTTTTATTAAACAGTTCTTTCATTTGACTTTACATTCGCAATTGAGTCTTGTTTATTTTAACAAGATTTTTAATTATTCTTGTTTATTCTTATTTATTTGAAGATTTTATTCCGAGGAGATTCTCCCAACTTCAGAATCTGTTGGTTCTTAGTAGAAAGGAAGTGCTTGGGCGCTGATTTTCCCACTACAAGCAGATCACACACATTATAGAAAGTCTTGTTGTTAGCAGACAAATCTAAACGCTAATGAAGATGAGTTCGGTCTTCGCGAAATTTTTGGCACTCTAGAATATAGTGATCGGTGGTTTCCAGGGCATGATAATCTGAAAAGAAGAATTAAGTCCGAAACGAATTCCATAAATAAGAATTAGAGTAAGAATTTTTTAATCTCTTGGGTAGTTAATATTTTACAGATTTTTTTCTAAATTCCATATTGATTTTCATCAAAATTTTGTCTTTTAATAAGTGAAAAATAAAATTTAACTATCTTAATGAAGGCGAATTTTAAAAAGCTTACAAAAATTATTTCTTAACAAAATCAGGATACTTTCTTATCAATTTCAGAAATATGGATCAAACATTACGTCACAAGAAGCATTTCATAAATCGAAAAACGCTGAAAAATTAGTTTTGAGAAAAACAGATTTTAATTATATAAATGCACTTACCTTTATTATTTACGAAACTTTATAAATGATATTTTAATCAGAAAAAACTGTTTTGGTACTACAGAAATAGACCTTTTTTTCGGCGATTTTGCTGCAGACGATTTTGCTCAAATAATGGTCCATTGTCTCTTTAATATCAGTGAAATGAACTTCAACCTTGCTCTAAAAAAATTTTCCTGTCGCGTTTAACTTTTGCGAGTCTCTGATAATGTTCCTTGAAAGATGCAGTCAAATTTAGAATCTTAATTTTCATCCATTGGAAAAGGATAGAGTAAAATATTATGTATTTTCTCACATAGCTGATATTTCTTTTCAAACAAAGCTCCAATACGGTCTTACAATAAGGAAGATGGTTTCGTTTTCTTTCGGACACTTAAATAGACCCCTTTTTAGTACGCTCGTAAATATATTAGTACGTAGCACCTACACTGTAAAAAAAATTGTCGATCTTCTAAAAAAAATTTAGTAATCCTTGTAATTACTAAAAAATTTTTAGTAATCTTATTCGGTTACAAGGAATCTGTAAGAATTACTAGAAAAAAGCTAGCAACGAATAGAGTTAATAGTTTTACATTTTAATAGCTATTACTAAAACTCACTAGGCGTGGCCCTGATAGCCTAGTGGTCATAGCACCGAACTCCAAGCTGAAAGTACCTGGGTTCGATGCTGGCCGCCACCAAATATGCACCGAATGTAAATAAATGGATTATGAAAATCCTGTCGTAGCAGTTACTATGGGTAATGATCTCTGAACTTTCAGTTCCCTTTAGAAACATGTCAAAATAGAGTAGGTAGCAATGTTTGGTGCTGTCATCTATCACGGCTTTACCGAAAATCTTCCGTTTCAGAAGTCTCTCTTTTTACCCACTGGATGCAGCTCGAAGGAAGCTCCTGCCCTTCGGGCATTCGTAATGGTTACTAAAAATAATTTTGGAGCTATTACTAAAATTTGATGCGTGGCTCATACTAAAAAGTTTTAAGTTAGTTACACAAAAAATTCTTTTGTTCACTTTACAAAAGAAATGTTTGTTTCACTTGCAAAAAAAGTTTGTAATGGTTACTAAAAAATTCTGTGGAATACAAATTTACTAGGAAATTTTTAATAACCTCTTGAATTTTTTTTACAGTGTAAAGTCATCATTCCATTATTCCGCCCGTCTGCATGAAATGGATTTGAAATATATATATATATATATATATATATTGTTGCATAATATAAAATTCAGACACATAAAATTATTTTAGACGCTTGTAGAATTACATTATAGATCTAAACAACATATAGTATTTCATATCAGGTATGCTGGGAACAAAAAATATATAAACACGATATGAATTTTTGATCAATACATCTATGCTGCATAAAGGGACATAGTGCCAATCTATAATTTATTACACACCATTTAAAAGTAGTGTAATGCACTATACTTTGTAAATAATTGCAGCAATTTCAAACGAGATTATTAATGCGGACATTTTAACTTAGGATGTCTAAATGTGGATAGATTGTTTTTTTAATACATGTATACTTTACAAAATATTAATAGCATACTTTCTTTGCTTTTGAAATCAAATTGGAAAAATATAAAATCTTTGAATGTGTATTTAAGTGTAAATTGAATGAATGTGTATTTAATAGTCTGAAGAAACAATTTTTTACTCTTCACTGTAATGGAGTACATATTACAATTAGAAAATCCCCACTCAAAAGTAATTTTAATTGAAGTTCAAACTCAAAATCAATTATATTTATATAATGTTAGCACTAAAAATGTCAAATGCAATTTTTTGAAGAATTGCGATGAAAATACTTTTTTTCACACTTATCGTTCACGCATATTTAACTAAATGCTATTTAATTGATAACAAAAGACAAAAACAGGCGATGCATTTCTTTTGTTTCTAGTTATAAATTTCAATATATTTCTGAACTTTATTATTTAAGTAGTTGAAGTGGATTCAGTTTAATTCAGTTTACTTTAAGTTATTTTATTTGTACCAAGAAAAATAAACGTTTATTTAAAAGAAATAAAAAATAAAAATAAAAATAAATAAATAAAACTCATCTTCTTACCAACCTATAAAACAACAAATGTAAAATAAAAAATAAAAATGCAATACAATCACTATTTTTTTAGCCACATTACCAATTGTGTACCTAAGGACAAATTGCTTTATCGACTTTTCGTTCAATATTAGAATTACTTTTAGTGTTAACTTCTTTTAGATTCTTTTAAAAATGTCACTTAATCGGAAATTTGTGTTTTCTTATACTAAGAGGTTATTATGGAAGTGGAACAAAGACTATTCTTTTTATACAACAACTATTAAAAGCACGCTTGCTTTTGTGTGCGATAATTATTCACATGTCTTTTTCATAGGTTTAAAAGGATTTTGAAATCTTATGATCAAACTGAAGAATAAATCGAAATAGTCTTATGCATTAATTTTAAATGGATAATGTAAATGTGATTCTAATCAGTTAAGACTATTGTTTCATTCGTTTATCAATATAAAATGTCATATTTATTTATAAAAAATACGAATTCAAAAATAAAAACAAATGTATAAACTGACATTAAAGTTAAAAAATTACTTTAAACCCACTTCATTACAAGTACTCGATTAAGACAAAGATAAAATTTTAGTTAAAATAAATTTTTAAATTAAGAATAAAATTATTTAAAATATTTATTTAATATAAATGCAGATGATTTTACATTAAAAACTGATGAACCGAAATTCAATTTTGAGAAACATTTTTTCATTTTTATTACCTAAATAATTTGAATTATAATTGCTATATAGTTTTATAAAGCTGTAGTTTTAAGTTAATTTAAAAGGAAATTACATAAGCTCTTCTTCACAAACTTCATAAACAGGAATAATAATTTACTAGTGATAAATATTGGATAATCATTTATAACAGATAAATGCAAGTGAATGATTTACAAGAAAAATAATTAATTCCTGAAATTGTTTAAGAAATGATCAATTTGAAGCTGATATGCTAAAAGTCATGCTAAATATACACTATATTGCCATTGATTATGGGACACTTGCGATTTTAGACATTTTGTTAAATATCTAGAAAAATACATGAGGAATCATCTCGAAACTCTTAGAGTATAAATATAATAGTATAAGTCATACATCTCCGTGAAGATTTTTTACCGAAACTCCATAGGGGACCGTCAACAAATTAAAAAAGAATGAATATCTTTTGAATAACCCTGTCAAAACTAATGTAGCAAAAGCGCCCAAACTCTAGATTATGATTGAATGCCTTATTGTAATACACTGTGTTCATTTTTATGCAAATAGCATGCATACTCGCAGAGTAATTAAGGTTTTTATAAAAATGGTCTAAAATTTTTCCAAGTTTTTTCCTTATAATTTTCAGAGTTCTTAATATAAAATAATATTTTTTTCAGAAAATATGACAAATAACATTGCACACAGTACTCTGTAATCAGAATTTAAAAATAATGAAAATTGTATACAAAATGAGTTGGTTTGCTAAATAATTTTTTACTGCGCATGCGTCAACGATATCAAAATTTCATTTGCATATTATGTTAGCTAAATGTATAGAGCAACTTTTGTGAAAGTCACAAAATCGTAACTTGAAAATTCTGAAAATAATCGTCAATTGAATAGGTTGAAAATCCGTTATTCTCAAAATGAAACAAAAACAAGAGGGGTTGTATCCATATATTCATTGATTAGTGTCAATATAGAATACACATTACGGGATGTACTACTACATTTGGATAAAATCCCTCATTTTTTTGCTTCATTTTGGAAACAACGGATTTTGTCCTTTTTCTATAGACGATTACTTTCAGAATTTTCAAGCTATGATTTTGAGACTTTTACAAAAGTTGCTCTATACATTTAGCTAACATAATATGCAAATGAAATTTTGATATCTTTGACGCATGCGCAGTAAAAAATTATTTAGTAAACCTACTCATTTTTCATACAATTTTTATTAGTTTTTAATTCTGATTACAGGGTACTGTGTGCAATGTTGTTTGTCATATTTTCTGAAAAAAATATTATTTTATATTAAGAACTCTGAAAATTATAAGGAAAAAACTTGGAAAAATTTTGGAGCATTTTTATAAAAACCTTAATTACTCTGCGAGTATGCATGCTATTTGCATAAAAATGAACACAGTGTATTAGAGTAAGGCATTCAATCATAATCTAGAGTTTGGGCGCTTTTGCTACATTAGTTTTGACAGGGTTATTCAAAAGATATTCATTCTTTTTTAATTTGTTGACGGTCCCCTATGGAGTTTCGGTAAAAAATCTTCACGGAGATGTAAGACTTATACTATTATATTTATACTCTAAGAGTTTCGAGATGATTCCTCATGTATTTTTCTAGATATTTAACAAAATGTCTAAAATCGCAAGTGTCCCATATTCAATGGCAATATAGTGTATTTGTATCCTTTTCATTATGGTAATTTCATTTTTTAGAAAAGAAATATTAAATATATTTATATTTTTTCTAATGAGTTAAAGTAAAAATATTAAAAGCATATTATCTATGTTTGATTTCAAGTATCCATTTAAAGAAATTTAAAATGTTATCTTATGTAATTTATATGACAGACTGCAATAGAACAACATTTCTGATGACATAAAAAAAAATACATGGTGTGACAAGGATAATTACGATGACGTAGAAAACATTGATTTCGTGATTCAAAATAAAAAAATAAATGAATAAATGCAAAAAAAATAAAATAGAGAAAAATAAATAGTTATTGTAACTACCAAAATATGAATTTTATCCATTCATTTATGCGCACTTAATTTGCTTTCCTAAGAAACATAATTCTATCTTCGTTTTCTTAAATATCAGAAAATAAATTTTAAATTTTATGTTAATAAACGGATATTAATTATTTACTTAGCTATATCTATAGTTATGCTTATCTCTCAGATGCTAACAACCAAATGTGAAAAGGAAAATAATAAATAGCTACACTAAATGGACAAAGGCGACCTGCCACATATAATTTTAGACATTTTAACAAATATTTAGAACATTACATGAGGAGTTATCCTGAAATTCTATGTGCGTAAAAAGAATAGTACAGGTCATATATTTCCGTAAAGATATTTTCCAGAAACACCATAGGGGACTGTCAACAAATTGAAAAAACGAATATATTTTGAATAACACTGTAACAGCTAACGTAGTCAAAGTATTCAAAGTGTAGATTATAATTAGTGGCTTTTTGTAATAAATTGTGTTCATTTTTATTCGGATAGCATGTATATTCATTGAGAAATTAAGGTTTTCATAAATACTGTCCCAAATTTTTCCAAGTGTTTTGCTTTTGATGTGTAAAGTTCTTAATATAAAATAATGTTCTTTTCCGAAAATATGACAAAAATGTGGTACATAATACCCTGTATCACAATAAAAAAAATAACAAAAATCATATGAAAAATGAGCAGATGTACTCAATGCGTTATATCCTCATGCATAATACAGTGAAAACTTCCAAATAAGGGACCCCCATGGGACCGGAACTTTTGTACCTTAAACAGAGGTGTCCCTTATTCGGACTTTTGATTGTTAACCCGGGAGGATGCGCGCCGCCGGTCCTAAATGACCTAGAGAGAGTGTTTCTTTCTATAATTGTCACGAGTAATTTTTTTAAAGTAATCTATGACTTATTTTATCGCAGAATTTTTAAAAGCTGATTCCGATAAAATAAGGTGACGGTTATTATTTGCGTTTCTTAGTGACAAAGTAAAAAACATTCAAACTCTGGATAAGCGCGCGTTCTCCCAGGTTAATAAGTTGATCAGAAGAATATAAAAATAACAAATCACCAAAGGTGAAGTTTAAATGTACCCGAAGTGTATAATTTACGTCAATCAGATATCAATCGAATAGAGAAATAATGAATTAAAATTCTCAATTGATTACTAAATCATTAAATTATTTGTAGAAAGGTTATTTATTATTTTATATGCAAAATCTATACATGCAAAAGATATTAAAACATTTGAAAGAAATTTATTTGAAATAATCAATTAGAAGTAAATTTCATTTTTTCACTACAAATTTTTCAAGTGTTCGTTTAGCATACTTATAAATTTTAGTTCTTTATTATCAGAAGTACTTACAAAAAAGTATTCAACTGCTTTGCTTTTTTTGAGGCAACAAATCTCTCAACTGCTGTGTTGACACATTTACGTTTTTGCAACGTTTTGACACATTTACAAATTCATTTTCTAATGGAAAAGTATAAAACTGGAATGCCTGACTGTGGATGCGATTTGGAATAGAACTATGTACTCACTCTTTTGGTAAATAAATTACCTTATGGATTAAAGCGATTAAAATAGGTTAACCTTATAGGTTAAAGCGAACCCAAAGCGATTTTGATCACCTGATAAATACGTTTTCCACCTTTTCTGAGAAGTTATTCTTCTTTCACGTGGGAATTTGGTTCACCTACTTTGGAAAACAACCAATTTGACAATATTTTATGTAAAGTCTGTTGCATTTGCAAAGAAAATTCTGATCAAAATGATCCCATTTCGATAATGTTTTCTGTTAAATCTATTACATTTGCAAAAAAGAAAAAAAAACGGTTTGATTATGCTTGCTACTTTTATTCATTTCCGGAAAAAAAAATTAAAACTTATGTCATAAAAATTTCTTTTTGGATTTGAGAACAACCTAAAAGCATCTGTAAAGTTCATTATTTCATTATTTCTTTTATTCTCCATTTTTAAAATCATCCTCAACATTTTCAGCATTACTTTCAATGGGGATAAACGCACTGATGTCAAATCAGAATTTGGGTAAATAAATAATCGTCAATTGTGTCGCATGCCTCTGTATCCACATGAGAATGTGTGTCTGTTTGATGAATTTAAAAAATCTGTATTTTAATTTCATCTTAGACTACTTCATTATCTGAAATGAAAAAAACCAGTCATTTTGATTCCATTTTCAACTGCCTCTTACATCGAGTGTCTCTTATTAAGCGGTAGATAGATTACACATCCTATACCAAAGGGTTGGGACCGGAAGTTTTGTTCTTTAAATAGAGGTGTTCTTTATTCGAATTGCCTTTTATTTGGAGGTTTCACTGTACCAGAAAAATACATGACATTTATGAATTCGTACAGCAGTACAGTGCGTTATCAATTAAGATCAAAATAACAAAAAAAATAATTATATTTTCATTTATTGTATACAATCTTTTATACATAAATAATGTGAAAAAATTGAAAAATAAATTTCAAATAAAGAAGTTAAACATCATCAAGGTTGCAAAAAACATTTTATTAAAAGTGCAAAATTAAAACAAATGGGAATAAAATTAGGCACAGAATATTTTTAATCTACGAATTTACGAAAGATGAGATGATTTAAATACAAATGTTTACTTCAATACAAAGCTCAGGAATAGAATTTATTTAAATTGTTAAACGATAAGTGCAACAATATTTAAGCTTTACTAATTATTTAAAAATCGAATTTTACGCAGAATTTTTTTATCATGTTTCATTTAGTGAAATGAGTTGCGCATTGTAAAACAAGAAAATTGCACAAAGTAATTAGTAACGTGATATTCAAATCTTCTTTAATTAAAAATTTGTTAACAGAATAAAATAAGAAAAACTACTCAATTTACGTCATTTGTAAATTAAACATAAAGTAATTACTCGTATTTTTTATTTTAATTGAAGGAAAAAAAGGTTTCTTTTATATTTTTAAATTTTTTATTGCACAAAAATTAAATTTTTTATTGCACTATGTATTACGATTATGTACTTTTCAAATAAAACTGATTAGAGAATTTACAGAGATTATTCTTTCCTAAATTATCTATTCTATCACTAAAAGCATTAGAAGTGTAACTGTTTTTTTTTTTTGCCATTTGCTTTATAAAATATACAAAATGCTGTTTACTTCAACACATTTATTTTGAAAGTAATATTACATGCATACATGCATACATATTGCAGTACTGTAAGACATTTATGTTGAAAATAATATACATACATTCAGTTAAAATCAAGGTGTAGTATATACTTTAGCAATAATAACTTAGTTCCTTATATGTCTATCTGATTTCCTTCCTTTAACAATACATTTCTGATTTGTACTTTACATTTTTTAATCATCTTTTGAATTCTTCAAATTCTTCCTGCATTTGTAATTTAATTTTAGTTATTTATGCATTCTAATGTCTTTGTTGCATATGCTCATGTTATTAAGCATAATATTTTAAATTTAGTTTTTTAGCTTCATTATTTTGGCATTTTAAAAGTACCTTTTTTATCAAGTATAAGAGAACTTTTGCTTGGTAATTAATATACCTCAATTTTAGCTACTCAATTTCACTTTATTACTTTTAATTATCTAAATACAAGCATTCATAGCTACATTAGAACATTTTGTATCTAATATTTTCGCTTAATCTTCAATTTGTTTTCATGTTTTTGATCCAGTACCATTACTGGTATCTTAATCAGTTCAACTAAAGAAGTATTTATTTAGAATTAATAGCACGGTTAATTAATTGTATGTCTATCTGGTTTCCTCCCTTAAAATAAACATTTCTGATTTGCACTGTACATTTTTTGATTATCTTTAGAATTCTTTCAATTTGTTCATATATTTAAGATTTCATATAGTTACATATATATATATATATGGGTGATTCTCAAAATAGGGGACAATTTCAAAAGCGAAATCTTAAAAAAATTATTGTTAGCAAAATTTCTGAAAAAAATAGGTGTTGTTAATATAGTATTAGGTGTACTTTACATGTAGTCAGCAGAGCTAAATATTTAAAAATTAACTTAAAAAAATAATTAGCATTTTTTGAGCCATGCTAATGACAGAACAAATTGCATGGAATAAATATATTAAGAAATTTTTATTTTCTTACTGTTTAAATATTTTTTTCTATATTTATTAGCCTTCCTTTTCAGCAAATGGTTTCCATTTTTACATATATACATAAAAGGCGAATAAAAACATTACCAAAGAGCAAACTTTGTTTACATGAGCAACATTCTGACACTAACAATGTAAGAAGCTGTCTTAGTGATTTTCTGACAGATTTAATGCGTATTTTAGGGATAATAAATGTAATACCTAAATTTATATGTAAAATTAAACTTTATAAAAGATACAATATAGGCAATGATTACATTTATGCACATAGGAGTCTTTAGCATGGACAGAAAAACCATGCTAATGACACTGATATTTGTTTATGCTAATGACAAATTTTAATTTAAATAAGATTATGAGCCATAATAGAATCACAATGCAATAGTCGTTTCTGGGGCTTTTTAAAACACAAAAGTCCTATGCAAATAAATAAAATAAAAATTTTAACTATAAAATAAACATGAAAATTATTATCCATTCTAATGACATACAATTGATGTACGCCCCTAATATTCAACTTCTATTCTTAAAATACATGCTTCTATTTTCAGGCTGGGATAAAATGGCTACTTGTTGCCATGGATAAACTTTATATTTTCAAACTATTGTCATATGTGAAAATGGAATTTTGATTAATAACCAGCTGTTATAGTATGACCTTGTTTTGAAAATAGAATATGGAGGACAAACTTTAATTCTTTTTTTATATACTATAATTTTATTTTTAAAAATAAATTTATTGGATAAATCCTCTCCTTGATTAATTTAAAGAAAGAATAACATTTGTTTTATTTTATAAACATGATATTAGCTCTTGAAAAAGCTAGTATATACAAGGCACAGCTGCTGTGGACATCCATGCTAATGACATTTTGAACACTTATTCTATTATTTTAAGGTGTTTTTAACTAAATAGTGAGTAATTCTTGAGTGCAAATAATGAATAATATTAAAACAAACATATCTCAATTTTTTTTTGTATGCCGAAAGACATAAATTGTCCCCTATTTTGAGAATCACCCATATATATATATAGCAATATATGTGTGAACTCAAGGGGCTATATGTATTGTCTATAATGATGTAATGATGTCAAAAACAAAATAATAAAATTGGATATTTTCGTATATTTTTTGACAGTTTACGGTAGCATAATTTCAATCTCATTATGGCTAGTCAATTGAGGTGAACAAAAAGGAAGGGCTTTTTTTTTTACATTCTTTAAAGTACAATACAGCAAACAAATTATTGATGCACGAAAATGCAATTTGCATAATAAAAGCCGTTAAAACTGAATATAAACTATGGTACTAAATGAAAAACCCCGGTATGGACAATTTTCGCCATGTTCGTTTTTACGCTTAATTAACAAATAACAAATCACGCATTAAATATTCAATGATGTCAAGCGTAATTCCATTACTAAAAATTGGTTAAAATTTAATTAAATTGTATATGTGTTCACAGAAGCTAGGTTTTTTTTTTGTGTCTCATGTTACACCTCAGGATTGTGTGCTCATGAAGACTGTTCAATCTTGTGGTTGCAGTGCAGTCTTACTAAAAAAAAGTGTGTGAATACTGCCAAGTTGGGAATCGTTCTCGTAGTTTCAATAGTTGGAGCGTTTCAAGGGCTATTTTAAAGGTTCCAGGTTCGATCCTCGACTTGTATATCTTGTTTCAACGTTTAGTTAGCAAGTGATAAATCACTTATTGAATATTCAATAATTTCGAAAGTAATTTCATTGCTGAAAATTAATTGGAAAATAAACTGAAATAACATATGTTTTCACCGATGCTCGGTTACATTGTGTTTCATGTTACGATTCAAGATTGTGTATTCATTACGATTACTTCACCTTGTGCTGCAGTGCAGACTTATAAAAATTTGGCTGGGAAGAGTGGCAATCTGAGCATCGACCTCTTAGTTTAAATGGTAGAGCACTTGGAGTGCTATTCCAAGCTTCAGAGTTTGATCTCCGGCTTGGATATTTTTCATCATGCTGGATTCTACGCTTAATTAGTCAGTGATAAGTAATAAGTTAGTAAGCTTAAATATGATCATGCTTGTGGTGTGTATGTCACCACTCTCGTTCATAAAGACATTTTGCCAGTTTCCTAGTTTTACAGATGTATAATTTTTTTATGCAAAATATATTTAGTATTTATTTCTATGTTCTTTTTGCACTTTCATTTTTCGGTGCGTTCGTAATTATATAATACGTAGCACCTATAGTGGTCGTTCAGTCCGTCCGTCTGTCCGTCTGTCTGTCCGCATATAACAACGCAAAAACTACCCAACCGAATCGTTTAAAATTTAAAATACATAATTATTACATAATTTTGTCGTGTCATTTCAAATTTTATGAAACTCGGATGCATAGATCAATTACAGGGGCAATCAAAAGTATTCCATTACATTACGGTCAATGGGGAAAAAAAGTTTCAAATGCATTTTAATCGTTTGTAATTTAAAATACGCAATTATTACATAATTCTGTCGAGTTATTTCACATTTTTTGATAATCGTGTGCATAGATCAATTACAGGGGCAATCAAAAGTATTCAATTACATTATGGTCAATGGGGAAAAAGTTTCAAATATATTCTATACGTTTGAAATTTAAAATACATAATTATTACATAATTTTGTCGAGTTATTTCAAATTTTATGAAAATCGGATGCATAGATCAATTACAGGGACAATCAAAAGTATTCCGTTACATTACGGTCAATGGGAAAAAATGTTTCAAATGCATTTTAATCGCGTTACACTCATGCGAACTTAATAAAATTTATATGCAATTATAAAGTACATATTATAATATACATCTTACTTAATTTGTGGTGCAAAGAACATTTGTTATTGATTTACAAGGCCACACAAAAGTATTCCATTACATAATGGTATAGGGAGAACATTGTTTGATGAACGTTTTAATTGTAATTCACTATTTAACATTTTATGAGATTGATATATGAAAGTAATATTTTTAAAACTTCGTTATCGAACGAACGCACCTAATTTGCTACGCTTCACGTGCAATTTCCAACTTGTTTTTATTGTTTCTATAAGGAGAAAGGTTTTTGTTCATATCCTACTTTCTAATATCAAATAATTGATTTTATACAGATTTCTAAAATGACAGAAGGTTTACTCTAATAATGTCTAATTATTATGTTAAATCTTCCGAAAATATTTTAGATACTGCCCCATCTAATTTTGTATTTTTAAAACATTGTAAAATGATTTTTAACAGCTTTAAATAATACAAAAATTTATTAAATTAAGAAGAATTTCTAATATATAGCGGACCTGACAGACGTTGTCCTGGCACCGACAGACGTTGTCCTGGCACAGACTTCAAAAAATCAAATAAATGTACATAAATATAATAATACGCATGATAAATACTACGCTATTAATTTAATTTCTTATTTCAATTATGTAAGGAAATTATTTTTCACTTTGCAGTGTATTTTGAAGTCGGTTCAATTTTTGATAGAAAAGTTTATTTTTCTCTTTTTAGTTAAAAGTTAACGATTTCCTGAAGTCGGTTAATCAAAATTATAATACAGAAAAAAATATTGCAAATCGGACAGGTATGTCAGGAGTGGGGTTTGAACGCACGATCGCTTTTTTCAAGAACCAGAGTTTACATGTGGCGCTTTATACCGCTCGGCCATTGCGTCTGCACTCCTTTCAGCGAACTAATTCAACACATTTAATTAGCGTAAAATCACTAACTATTAGTTTTCGCCTAATTTCTAAAAAAGTACTGTATCAATTTCGATGAAATGTTAATCTAAACCATTCTCGAATCCACTGGAACACACAAAATTTCATTAAAATCAGTTCAGTCGTTTAAAAGGAGTTCACTGACAAACACACGCACAGAAGATTTATATATATAAAGATTTGCATTGGATTTTTGAAATTGGTTTAATTTATTTTAATTTTGAAATTGTTTTAATTTTACTTTTGAAATTGGTTTGGCTGGCACCGATTTCAAAAAATAAAATAAATGCACATAAATATAATAGTATGCATGATAAATACTACGCTCTTAATTTAATTTCTTATTACAATTACGTAAGGAAATTATTTTTCACTTTGTAGTAGTTTTTGAGGTCGGTTCAATTTTTCATAAAAAAAGTTTACTTTTATCTCTTCAGTTAAAAGTTAAAGATTTTCTGAAGTCGGTTAATTAAAATTGTAATACAGAAAAAATTACTGCAAATCATACACGTATGCCAGGTGTGGGGGTTCGAACGCACGATTTTTTTTCTTTAAGAACCAGAGTTTAAATCTGACGATTCAGACCGCACGGCCATTCCGACTACACTCGGATTAGCAAACTTATTCAACAATTTTAATTAGCAAAAAATCACTTAGTTTTTGCCTAATTACTAAAAAAGTAGTGAATCAATTTTAATGAATTGTTAATCAAAATCATTCTGGAATCCACTGGAACACATACACAAAATTTCATTAAAATCGATCCAATCGTTTAGAAGGAGTTCAGTGACAAACACACGTACAGAAGATATATATAAAGATATACATATTTCTTACTGCATCAGACTTTTTTCTTAAAAAAAAAACTATACGCATTGTATTAAATCTGAGTTATGTACTCGTCGTATTAGAATGTTTCTTGCTATTAATTCATTTATATTTAATTATCGTTGGTCATATCTCGAAAGTATGTGGTAAAAATCATAGCAGTAAACAAACCAATGAATTTCTTTAATATATTATGATAATTTAAACAATGTATTTTATTGCGTCTAATACTAAATAAATAAATAAATAAATAAATAAATATATATATATATATATATATATATATAAGAGACTTTTAATTAAAATAATATATATATATATATATTTGGTTTCTGTTATTAGCCTTTTCACAATGTACCATTAACTGTATCTCATCTCTTAACCCCCTGACCGCCGAGCAAAAGGGCAAAATTGTAATGCTTTTTTTTTCTTAGCAATTTATTTTAAATGTTAATAAAAAAGAAATTTTCTATCATGGTTTTTTTACGTATAATTTTTTGTATCGTAATTTAAATTCTTAAAACTGGATTAAATTTGTAGAATTATATTAATTTAAATAAAGCTTCAACTGCAGTGACACCTGCAGTGACACCTGCAGCCTAGTGAATGGATATATCCGATTGCGTCAGTGGGAAGATTAAATGTTAATTAAATGAGGTTGCAAATTTGATTTTTTCCCTACATGTTGGCGATTGTATGAATAATGTAAGTTTTTTCTCTTTTCTCATTCAATTATTATTGGTCTAATATATGTCTTGTATTTCATAGATTAAATTTTGGTTTTACGATTAATTAAGTAATTTAAAAATAAATTTTAGGACTTTCCTGATTTCTAATTAGAAATTAATCGTAATTAATGTGTGTATTTGGTATTATCCTTGAGAGCGAACCAAGTGCTACACTTTCTAATAATTCGTTATTGTTCCAATATTGCTATATACATATGTATTATTTTAAATTTTGAGAAATTTTAGCGTCTGATTTTGTTGACAAAGGATATGTTTAACAATCACAAAAGATTTCAAAATTCTAACTTAATATATATATATATAATAAAAATTATATATATATACTTAAATTGCTGTCCTAATCGTTTTTTTATGCAAATGAACATTTAATTTCGAAATCCACATCTGCCTGTTGGACAAGCCGACAGGGATTTTAGTTTCTTATAGTTAGTTGAATGTCACTTATTTTTTGGACACTTATCTAAAATAAGTAAATATTTTACGTTTATGAGATCTCTGATATCCATTCTTTGTTTATGCACTATGAATTAATAAACAAAATATTTTTTTAAATTTTAAAGCAGTGATTTAAAACTGAATATTTTTATAAAGTTAAATGCTAAGAAAAACACTTATTCAATATAAAGACACACAGCATACATATAAAAAAGAACAATTTTAATTAGATTTTGCTAAAACTAAATCTTATAAAATAGGGAAGTTGTTCAAAACTCCTATTCAAAATTATATATTTTTTAAAAAATGCTACATTTTATTTGCAAAATTTAAAATGGAAAAAATAATTAAGTTTTTTCATAATCTTGTTTCCTTTTCTGTGATTTATGAAATTAAATTTCAATTATTTCAGATAAATTTACAAGACTTAAAAATTTCAGTCTAATCGATTTCCTTATCAAATTTTATTGCAGAACACACTATTTATTTGTACTAGTCTGCAATATTCTTCTGTTTTTAGATAAACAACGGGAAAAATATCAATTTTAACAAGAATTACCTTAAAACCTATATGTTTAATTTTCATATAAAATGTTTATTATTCTAAATAAAATGTTTGGTATTGTAAAGGATAATTTGGTAAGCATTTTTTTACAGTGAATATAAGTTTTAAATACAAATAAAATTCAAGAGATAATTAATAACTAAGTACATTAAATTGGTTGATATGTGAAATCGTGAAGAATTTGATATCATACTTTAGACATTTTGTGTAACTTGTTTCATTTTTTTTTCAGAAATTCAATTTATAAATCGAACATCAAAAAACAATTATGTAGCGAATTTCTGCTTTTCAAACATATAAAATGACAAATTGGAAAGTGTATGAAACAAAGTTCTGTATCTCGAAAATGTTCATTTCATTAACGTTATATTTTCAGAAGTTAAATAATATTTTTAAACTTTACGTCACAACGCAGTGATTTTGGAAAAGGTACGGAAAGTTGTTTCTTAAAAATTAAAATACTGAACTCTAAATTCCACCAAATAGCACGGACTGCAGCTTTAATTCAGGATTTATTTAATTTTATAAATTTCTATACATACGCTTCGATAAAATATAGAAAATTGTGCATAACTAGAGTTTTAGTTAAAAACTGCAAGCTATGTAATTCTAGATCGCGCATCTTATTTAAACATTTGATAATTCGCCATTGAAAAATTATATTTATTCTGGCAAACACGTACGGTTATTTGCTATGTGGAGATACAAAATAAACAGTTTTCAAAGCAATCTCTTTAAATGTTTTTGAGTATGACACGCAAGAATGTCTAAAAATTAATTGGTACAACAAATGCATTAAATTAAGGACGACATTCTAGTTTTGTACTTACTTTAATTCTACTTTTAATCATTTTGTCTGAAAATAAATTTATATGTATTCTTCATTATGCGTAGTTTAGAAGTATTTTCTATTTCTTTAAAAAAAGAACAAAGATATATGTTCATTGAAAATTAATATATATTAAAGATTATTGCTACTGTTTATAAGTGTTTTTAATAATATTTCTTTGACGAATTGTTTATCGAAATTCAAATTATATGAAAGCATGCAATATATCCAAATGTACGCTCTTTTTCATATTTTAATTATAAATTATCTTGCTTTTTTCTAAAATAACAAAACTGTTTCCTTATAAAAGTTGCGTCATTTTTATTTATAATATACATAATTTCAAAACTGGTAATTTAAATATGAGGATCACACCAAACTGTAGTTTTCTTTTAATCTACGCCAAATTTGCAATAGCATCAAATGATTGTTAAAAAGTTCATATTTAAAAAACGGTAAACATGTAAATAGTAAATACTTTTTTTCATACAAAAACGTATTTTCACATTTTAAAATATTTTTTGTAGAATAATTCTGTAGAGAACTCTGAGAGAATTTTTAAGTAATTTCAGGCGATATCTACAATATATGTATTTCAAAAGAAGTATTGCAAATTATTTTGATTGATTTGTTTATATATAATATAAACATGATAAACAAAATTAAATTTGCTTTTTACGTCAGTGCAAAAAATGTTAAATGAAGAAAATTGTAGAAGTAGGAAACTCAAGTTTTAATCTGCTAAAAAGAATTAAAATTTTATGTAGTTGTATTGAAGTTTTTCATTACATTCACATTATTTCGTATGAAGACAACACATTTTAACAATCTTTAATTAAGATATATGATAAACCAATTTACCTAGAAATATGTGTTAACACTTCAAAATGGCGACAGACAAAATAATCATTAAAATATAGAACGCATTTGGTGATGGCCCCAAGAATTTATTGTCGCTTTGAAAACTGACACAAGATAAATTAGTACCACTTAACGCTTTGAATCGATAAGCACTTTTCTGGAGATATATAATTTCAGTAATATATCAAATTATCACCGAGTAAAATAGTGTATAATTATTAATTGCTATATATTGAAATCATTATACATTATTTACTGAAATAATTTATTAAGTCTAAAATTTTGATAGCGATGGCGTAGTGTAATTGTTTTTCTCTAGTAGTAAATATTTTATTTAAGTTAAAATTTTGTAAATTTAAATGATTCATATTAGATTTCATTGTTATAAATTTACTACATTATTGTCAATATAACTAAATCTGATGGCATTATAAATAATGATTGACTTTACTCAAATTAATTTAAAAATATGCAATTATATTATATCGCTTTAGTCACGATTGGTAAAATTAGACAAAATATCTAAAACGTATATAAATTATTTCATTAACTCCAATCGTATTCCTTTAAAAGTTTTAAAATCCCATTTTTGGCTTTAAACAATAAAAAATGAAGAGATCTGTGACAAAATAAAAATAAATAAAATAAAATAATGTAATAAAAACGGGCTAATCATATTATTAAAGATAATCATTGGCATTCTAGCATCCGTTAAAAAGGACTGGAACACAAAAAACTTCAAACTTTCTAAAAAAAAAAAAAAAAATGTACTGTAAATTTCACATTTTTCTGTTAAACATGACTTTTAAATAATGTTTATATCTGAATTAGAACTGCAAATATTAATATTAATGTTTTGGTTTGTTTTAAAAAACTAGTTTTGAAGCAATGGTTCTTATGGAAAAGACTTCTTGTGAAAATGAGTTTTTCTCCATGATGGAAATTTTTATCACTTTTCGTATTAAAGTTAATATAAGTCAAGAACCGTTAAAGACAAAATGTTCGAACTTGAAACATGTCTTTTTCAATTATTTTACTTTAATTTAGATTCAGCATTTAAAAAAAACATTCACTTTTACAAATGTATTAAAAAAGATATATTTTTTCTCATAGTATTAAGTTTTATTATCTTTAATATTTATTTAAATTCATAATTTTAAAAGTGCTGAAACAAAAATAAATCTTAAATATTTCTGCTTATTTAAATAAAAAAAACTAAATTCTATGAATAATATTTCGAGTGATAATCATTTTAAATTGTTAGATTTTTTAAATATGTTTTAAATTTATTTATTTATTTATTTCAATTTTGAGAACTTCTAAAGTATGATATTGTTTACAAATGCTATGTGCAACGATCGCTTAAGAATTCAAATATTTAACCTAACAAATAAAATTATTTTTAAATGTTTTCTGGGGCCCTCTCACTCTTATTGGAATTAGCCTAATGTTTATCGAGATTTCTATTGATAAAAAAAGCAATTGGTAATGAAAGTGAGTAAGGATTTGCAAATTCACAGCCTATTTTTTTTTAATGACGATTGCGTTTCTTTTTATCTCTATTGTCTGAGCACTTTACATATTAATATTACTAAATGTAAATCATACAGCGTTTTGTATGACAGTATAAATGTACTTTATCATTAACTTTACAAAATATAATGCAAAAATATTTTATGCAGAAATATCAAATTTGCTTTCAATTTTGCATATATTATCATTTTTGAAATGCGCCTTTTATTTTGTTTTATGGATTCACTTCTTAAGTATAAAAGAGGTACGGAGACTAATCACCACTTAATTTAGAGAAATAGGTTTATGAATGAAAAGTAAACAATTTGCTTATGATTTTATGTATAGGTTCACTCTCATTAGGGACTTACTTACCTGATTAATTTTGGAGGATTTTCGGTTAGTAATAAAGGGCTGGGTGAATGGCTAATACCTTCGCCTTATTTTAGATAAATGGGTTTTTGATGCAGAATTTACTATTTTATTTAAATTTGTAGTACTGACTTATTCTGACAAAGTTCTTCCCTAATTAAATTTGGATGTTGATTGGTTACGCATGAAATATGGAAGTGTGGAAACTAATACCCCGAACTCTTAATATATTCTTTTGAGGGGCATTATTATTTGAAAGAAATGAGTGTGTAATATACAATTAGTGTAAATAGAGTGTGAGCTCGATGAAATCAGTTTAACTGAGGAATTTATTTTTTATTGAGCTATATTAATGCGTTTTCACGAGTGTAAACTTGCTTAATTATCAAAAAGCTACATATTAAGGGATTTTCTCATATACTACAGTCGACTAAAAATTTGTTTGTGACGCATGCAGAGTAATTAATAAAAAGAATACTGCCCAGTGAAACTGATGGCATTGAGCTCACAGGCTACGCATACTAATTGTACATTACAGCCTTATATTTTCAAGGGTTAATTCCGTTCGAAAAAAAGTTAAAGGAGGGGAAACAGCTCCCCTTTCCCCTTTTATACTTAATTATTCAATCTCCTAAACTAATCAGGGACATACGTTATCATAAAAAATCTATATCTAAACTTCAGGGCAAATCGGAAAATTCTTAATAAAAACCCATTTATATAACTTAAGAGAAGTTATCCCCATTTTTATACTTAACCAATAAACTTCCAAAACTATTCAGAGATTGAACGAAATCTGATAATTCTGCATGAAAAACCATTTATATAAATTAAAGGGAGGGGCATTGAACCCCCGTTCCCCCTGTAATTACTTATCCAATGAACACCTAATACCAATCATGGAGGCGCCCAATCAGAATGATCGTATATGTAAAACTGATAATTCTGTATGAAAAACCCATTTACATCAATTAAAGGGAGGGGCATGACCCCCAGTTTCCCCTGTTATAGATATCGAACGAACTCCAAAAACTAATCAGGGAAGCGCCTTATCAGGATATACCCATATACAAAATTTCATGTGGATCCGATATTTTTATCATGAGTTATCACTTTACGCACATACACACATACGCACATACGCACATACAGCACGAACGGGCATATAAGCTCCCAGGCTTTGATAGCCTGTGAGCTAAAAAACAATTTATGTCATTTTCAATAAATAAATCCTTTTTTAAAACTAAGTTAAAGATTAAAACTAAGGTATACTAGATATAGTAATGCATAAAAAAGATGATCTATACACAAAGAATTTTAAATTTGGAATTAATTTAAAGTATGCTGATTTTTTTAATGAAAAAATTTTGGAACTTTCAAAACATTTTTTTAATCACCCCTCTTTATTTTCATAATAATTTCTGTTTGTCTTCCTAAAAGAAAAGAATAAAGATTTATGAAAGGTAGAACACAAAGCCTTTGTGAAACATTCAACTACAAAATAGTACAATAAATTCCTTGAGAGGTTGAAAAAAAATTCTCAATTCAAAGAAATTGAAAAAAGTTTTATAAATTCTGTCAATCAATATAAAAAATAAAAAAATGAAAATATTTTTTTAGTTCAAGTTCTCAGTGGAATTAAATGAAACATACTTTTTTCTTCTTTTTTTAAAATTATGAATATCTATCAAACTTTTGTTTTCAAAACTTAAAAAAAGGATAAATAAAATTTTATTTTAACTAAACTGTTTCGTCTTCAATAGGGTATGTTTATTTCGTGTATAATTTTAATAATTTAGGCTAAATGTTTTACTTTTTTATCTAGCTATCTTGACAATTTTTAAGAAATAATTAAATTTCATACTTAAAATTCGTGTTATATCTTTAATTTTTTGATCTAGAACAAAATAAGCGTGAATTTTATTCTAGAGCAAAAGAGAAACGACGACCTGTCTGATATCCACTAATCTAATTGGAATTTTCTATTTATGTACCTCAGATTGATACTTTCCCTTTTAATTATCTAATTTGTTTTATAATTAGGAGTATATATTTTAAAAATCATATTGCCATAATACATATACACAAAATGCTTTGTAAATTTTATTAACTAAATATCATTTTTAGAGTCAAAGTTTCAAGAAAAACAATTACCCTAAGCACGACACGCATGATGAAGTAAACAAGGATGTTAAATGGGTGGTAAAATTGAATTATTACTTGATAATAACTAGCAAAAGCCATGCTTTGTTTGGATTCGCGAAGCATTATTTTATAAAGCATATATTTGAAAGTAACAATATTTTTTAATATTATTTTTGCATCTTTATTAAACAAAAACATTATTTTATGTTTTGGCGCATTTTAATTCTACAAATGTAAGTTCAGCCAAATAACTATCAATTTCCTAGGAATTTTTTATTTATGGTGTAAGACTGGCATAAAAATTTTTTTTCGAAGCAAACTTTTACAAAATATTTTTAAAGTTTCAACTAAAAATTCTTTTAAAGATTTTTTTACAATTTCTAGTAGCCACTGGTGTTTTTTAAAGTTGTTTGAAATATGCATGTTTCCAATCTTTGTAATTAACATCAAATAATCTTTGATAGCTATTTTAGAAAAATATATTTCAAGAGAGCTTAAGGAAAGTTACTTCTTCCAAAATCCTATTTTCTGGAAAAACATTTGAAATCTGCTCTCGTCGATACTATGAATTTTTAACTGTAAAACTTTTTAGTCTAATTTCTTCGCTTTTATACATGTTAGTGCATGAGAATTTTTGATATTGTAGAATTTTTCGTAAGTAAAATTTCTATTGAATGATTACTTTTGAAGGATTTTCACTCTCGACAACGTTACGTACGTTTTTAAGCCAACTGGTGCCTATATATCCTCAATATCTACAACTGCTTCATCTAATGTTAACCCCTTGAAGGGCACCGGTATATGTTATATACCACTTAATTTTAATTCCCAAATGCCACATTGACACCAAATTTTAAGAATCAACTTTTGTTTCATATGATATACTCAAAGAAAAGCTTTTACTTTGTTTCATATAAAATTGTTTAGAAATACCGGTGTCAATCAATCATTTTAACATTTTAGTAGCAGAAGTGCTTTGCCCCTCAAGGGGTTAAACCCTGGGATTTATGAATTGTAACAGCAAAAGCTAACTGCAGAAGAAATTCTTTCCTTGAGAAATTTATGCTTCCATTTTTCCAGAATTCAATTATTGGGGGAATTGGTACGCACCAATTCTTATAAGTTAAATTACTGTAGTATTCAAATTTATCCATGATTATTCGCGATATCTGGTCTGGTGGCTTGTGATTTTCTTTAATACGTGCAACAAAGTGTAAAGTCCCGTTCACTAAACCCTTTTCGGTCCACAAATAAGAACGTAACATTACTTTCGATACAAATGATAAAGTAAGAAATGGTTGAAGTCCATTTGTCATTTCTGAATCGGCCAACTTTTCCTTTAGTACATTTATAAAGAGATTGAATCGAGGCAACAAGTTCACGCAATTCTTTTAATTTTTCATTTATATAACAAATGTAACAAGTGTAAAGTCCCGTTCACTAAACCCTTTTCGGTCCACAAATAAGAACGTAACATTACTTTCGATACAAATGATAAAGTAAGAAATGGTTGAAATCCATTTGTCATTTCTGTATCGGCCAGCTTTTCCTTTAGTACATTTATAAAGAGCTTGAATCGAGGCAACAAGTTCACGCAATTCTTTTAATTTTTCATTTATATAACAAATGTAACAAGTGTAAAGTCCCGTTCACTAAACCCTTTTCGGTCCACAAATAAGAACGTAACATTACTTTCGATACAAATGATAAAGTAAGAAATGGTTGAAATCCATTTGTCATTTCTGAATCGGCCAGCTTTTCCTTTAGTACATTTATAAAGAGCTTGAATCGAGGCAACAAGTTCACGCAATTCTTTTAATTTTTCATTTATATAACAAATTTAACAATTAATTTTATTTGCTTACAATTTTTTTGTTGCCACTTTACAAAAAAAAAAAAAAAAAAAAAAAAATCCATAATACAATTCTTTTAAAATGCTTAAGTGTCATTTGTGCAAACGATTTTGCTGAATAATGAAAACATATTTTATTTATTAAATTAATCGTGATTATATCTATAATTACTTTTTCCATGATTTATATTTTTTTTCTGAAAATATACGCGTTTCATTTTTTATTTATTTGCTAAAATGCGTCCGTATTGGAAATGCATGTAAAATAAATTAATTAAAATAATATTTTTTTTATGTTTTACTGTAAAAAAAAATTATATTCTGCAAATCTACAGATCATATTTTATTTTTGTGTTTAATTTGAAGTCAAAATATTGAATAGTTTTTTTGTAAAGTGTACGACAAATTGTAATTTGAGTGGCCTAGTAGAGGATTCGCTTCGCTCATCCTAATAATTAACATTTAATTATAATACTCGCATGAAATTATTTTATTTAGGAAGCCACAGTCATACTTCATTTTTCATTAAAGACATACAAGGTGTTTCATTCCAAGTAATCAGTCAGCTATTGTCCAAAATTTTTATGAAATTTCATATACGACAGCTGTTTATTTAAGTGACAAGTAACAGTTTGAAAATGAAAAACAAACAAAAGGAAAATTCAATAATCAAATTTATTTTCAGATTCTATATTATTTTCTCTATTTTACAAAATAACTGAAATGTTTCTTTAAACAATTATAACACCTTACAGTTAGATTTAGAATACTTTCTTCATAGAAACTTGCCGCCTTCTCTGATAGCAAAAAGGTCACGGCCGTTTTCTTGTTTTTGCCATCGTTGTAGTGATTGTTACTGCTGGGAACATAAGCATCCAGCAATCTTCCGAGATTTATATATATATATATATAAATGGTATATTATACATATTGTATCCTTTGATGTTTTTGTATAGTGATATTAAATACCAGTGTATGTTTAACGCTATTCATGTCAGGAGCAAGGCAGACCCCTATCTCATCTGGCATCTAGAAGGCACCAGTTTTGGGCTCTCGCATAACAATCGCTTGACATTTACGTCAAGAGTGGTTTATTGGTAGATTTACAAGCCAATTAAGCGAGACCGCACACGTTTTTCTAGTTGAGGCTCCCGGTCATTTTCCGGCTAGGAGCGAGTTGCAGACAAGAGGGGCCAGCCCCCCACGCTCGAACAAGAAGCCAACGAATCTGCTTCAGGAATAGGCCGGGGGAGAGACTGAATGGTCATTTTCGGGCAAATTGAATCGAAGGGGAGTATTAGCCACGCCCGCCATAAAAAAAAGAATATAGACTGTTTTCTTGAGGAGTTCAGATGAAAAGTTCGCTCCGAGATGCGAAGATGTGTTTATGAGAGAAGCGTTAATAATTCCAAGGAGGACCTACCAACATAGCCTGTGATCCGAAAATGATGACCGCCGATGAGGATGTGTGATCGCCTGTGATCCGAAAGTGATGACCGCCGATGAGGATGTGTGATCGCCTATGATCCGAATGTGATGTCCGCCAGTGATGATGTGTGATCGCCTGTGATCCGAAAGTGATGACCGCCGATGAGGATGTGTGATCGCCTATGATCCGAATGTGATGTCCGCCAGTGATGATGTGTGACCGCCTGTGATTTCTCCGAATGCGAGCCTTAACTGAGTGCTGGGCACGAAATAATATGAAGGTACGGTTTTTCTTAAAATTTATATTGTTTCCCAAAATGTTTAGGGCAAAATGCCAAGTAGGGGGTTCTGCACGCTCCAATTGGTATTCAAGATTAGAGTATTAAAACCAATAATTATACAAGTAGAATTAATAGTGTTTTTTTTGTTTTTTTATTTTATCTATATTGAGAATAATGTGTCTTGTGACTCACCGACAATTGGTAAAATATTTGTAAATAAATTTATATGTTAATTGTTAAAAAATTGTTGGTATCTTTTCGACCATGAGTCTTATTTTATTTAATTCTATTATGATCTGATTTAAAGTTATGCTTTATTTACGATCCATAAGTTAATTCCATCTTCAAAAACAATCACAACGCAATTTGGTAATGAAGGCAGTTGCCTCACTTATATCGAAGGGATTAACCAGGATTTAAACGAACGACCACTGTTATTTTTGTATTAGATATTAAAAAATTGCATGAGTTTGCACTATGAATACTTTAAATTAAAATGATTAGGATTGACTAGCATAGTTCATTCAAGAATTTGGGTTATGCTGACATGTCGAAATAAAGATTTCCGTTACAGAAGCCCAGTTCTGTCCAGCAGT
This sequence comes from Maratus speculifer, assembly GCA_964019185.1. Classification (NCBI taxonomy): domain Eukaryota; kingdom Metazoa; phylum Arthropoda; class Arachnida; order Araneae; family Salticidae; genus Maratus; species Maratus speculifer. The sequence goes on from OZ025290.1 coordinate 291,441,336, forward strand.
TACCAACATTATGTTTGAGATTGATGAAAAACATCGAAATTAGTTGGCACAACGTCAGAGCAGGGAGGAGAGGTGGTGTCCAAAACTTCCCAACCAAAAAAATCAATGAAACTCTCGACTGAGCCTTGCATTGTCTTAAAGTAACAAAATTCCCTCTATTTGTATGCGGCGTCTTTTGTTTTAAATAGACCTGTTTCCAATAACTTTAGCAAATGTTTTAGATATCCCTCTTGGTTATCAGAGCAGGCGCTAAAATTTCGATGAAGGGAGTATTCAAAATACAGTTGTAACGTACAATAAAAGTTTAAACGAACTTGGCAACTATGTTGAAAAATAGAAACAAATCTGTAGAATCTGAAAATAAATTTGTTTTTTGAAATTTTTCTTTTATCTCGTTTTTTTCTTCAAACGGCCTTTATTAAGAAAAAAGCCTTAGAAGTAAAAAACAATTTGCAGCAAATTGACCTTTTGACAGATTGTGAATTTGAAATGTGTTGTAATGCAACGATATCATGAATAGTAATAGAAGTAATCATATCGTAAGTATATGTATCGTATCGTTATCAAATCGTATGTACTGTGTCTTACACAATGGTTCATACAGTTAAGGAATATTACATGGATTTCCATTTATATTGAATAGAAATATTCTCACAAAAAAAAGAAAATGTGCAATATGATAATAAGAAATAGATGAAATGTCAAAATTCGTCCCCAGTTCTAGTAAACACAGCAAATCATGTTTATAAGCCCCATTCATTTTACCATTATTGATTAAATGAATGTGATCAATCTTTATAGTTTTTATACTCAATGTTAATTTTTAATAGCTTACATGCTTATTCGGAAAATTTTGATAGATTGCATGTCTGCCAATTTAGTAGCAAAATTTTACACATATAAATAGAGATTTTCTTATAAATTAATGATGACAGGCAGAATTCACAGTTAGCATATTATTTCCGCCACCGTATATTCCACAATGATATTGATTTCATATATTTATTTAATAATACTTCATTGATTATACTTGTATTTCCTTGCGTAAATACGGGTTAGGTGTTTTATTAGAAGTAACTCCACTGACGGCACAGGGCCCTAAGGGCTTAGATCCATAATTTGGTAATTGGCCATCATCAACATAACAAATCAACCAAGTTTGAACAACTGGTTTCTCACATAGAATGCTTCAAGATTAAAGAAGCAATGCAGTTTTTCCATTAAATAATATCTAATTATTAAAGAATATATCAATGTGCCTTCTTTATTGTTGAATAAAACATTTTATTATTTATGCGATATTCTTTGTTAAAATTATGCCATTATATGAAAATGTCAGATTTTTCAATCAAATTAGAAAGAGAAGTACTAATACTTCTAAATAAAAAAATCGAAATTTTTTTACACTGTTACTAATAAAATATTGTAAAAGCGATAAAAGATAAAGAAATTGAAAAATTTCTTTATTTTTCTTTAAATAAATGATTTTTTCTTTTACACAAAAGACTTAAAAATAAAATGCATTTCTTTTTCATAGATAGATTCAGTCCTAAATGACATTTCCATTCACATTCTCCATCTATTTCTTTGGATGCAAAGAAATTTTATTTAAAGTTTTGATATGTGTAATCGTTAAAAAAACTTTCTAGCATCAAGAATTGCAATATAGTTGCAAAATGAAAAATATGCAATAACTAAAGTTGACGCTAAAGACGTTATTTGATTTTCAACCTTTTATAGTAACTTTTTGCAAGCGAAAAGTTTTTTGAAATTTCAGATAATGTTTAAAAGAATAAAGTAGCATTTTGTTGGAATTATTGTCAAATACAGAAAAGGAAAATGCTAATCCGACACTTTGGTAAGTTTTGTAAAAACTTTGTATGAAAGATTTAAAATTTGTGTCAAAAGAAAAGCAGCATATCTAGAGAAATGTAATTCTCTTTGATTTAATGTATATATCATACATTTCATATTAAAAAAAGTATTATGTCAGATATGTTAACATAAATGTCTTCCGAAACAAATTACAATAATTTAACTGTGTCGAATTAATAAATAATTTTTAACATTTCGAAAATATTCATAAATTTTATAAACAGTTGTTATCGTCAAAAGGAATTTTACAACCCTTTATAAAATGACGATACTTTCGTTCCATATTGAAAATTACTATAATATTACAATCTCTGACAATAAAGTTCGGTGAATACATAGTCCTGTAACTGTAACGCAGATGAAATATGAACGAAAGTTATTTTACTGTTCATTAAAATAGTCACCTCCTATAAGTTTGGACCGCTGAGATCTGCTATACATGTCCTGGAAATTTTGCAAGAAGACTTCTTTTTGAGATGGAGTTCAAAAGCTTCGTCATATTTTGTTGGATGTTAAGAATATTGTCAAATATCTTTCCTATCAAGGGAAGTTTGAGTGGTGGGAATAGAAAGAAATATGCATGATCGAGATCTGGTAAGTATGGTGGATGTTCAATTTGCACCAACCTTCAGTTTCTCTCTTGTGTTGCGAAGCTTAAAACAAAATTTTAAATTGATCCTTTGTTCATTAATTTTCCTGTTCTCAGTTAAGAACCAACAAATTAAACAAACATTTTGTAAATTACGTTTTACATGGGACACAATCGACGCTCAACTAAACAACGGTGGGAGCAGATGGTTAATACTTGCTACCTATGTAAGTGCAGCTTTTTCCCCGCCAGTGTTGCCAGTTCGGCCGTTCTAAATTCATTACCGAAATTTTGTGTCAGAGGTTGTATAATAGTACACCCAATTGCAAAAACAATCTTTTGTCTACACTTTAATACAATACAGCTCCAGTTCAATGTTCATAATTTTAATGATGTAGGAGGCTATCTTTGAAACAAACAATTATGTTTTGTGGCCGACATTTTGTATAGTTTGTCGTTCTTGGTTTTTTATTGTTGCAAGCACGGTAAAGAATATAAGTTAGGAGTTGGTTTTTCTTGTGTGTGTCCAATATGATCTTAGAGTACAATTTGACTGGATATTTTAAGTGAACAGAATATATATTTTATTTAACAGTTGAATTACTCAGAGGTACTTAAAAGTACTCTAGGAGTTAAGTAAAAACGTCATGGATATTTTTCTTCGGTGTAGTTATCCATAATTTTAATCTTTTTTATAATCTAATTACAACATTTTAGAGTTGTATTACATTTTTTGGCATTCTTTTTCTATTTCATTATTTTTTTTATAGAAATTTGAAAACTTTTTGTCACCGAAGCTTTTTTTATGCTAGAAATAGCTTATGTAATTTGGTATATTGCATATGTTGAAATTCGCGAGATTTGGCTAATTTGTTAGGACTCCATCCTGATAATCACTTAAGGCGTAGATCGGCTGCGTGTTCAATTGCCGCTGGTTCCGTTGTACACAATTTTTGAAGATCCTGAGTGTCTTTTCCTTCTGTTTTGAAGTGCGCTGTATTAGTATCTCGTCCTTCTATATTAACGATGATTTATAAAAGAGCTCCTGAAATCAAACACGAAAATCAGAGGAATGTTTTTATAAATTAATAAGCAAACTAAAAGACTACTAACGAGATTGAAACTCAAGTAATATTTCTATTTGGGCAATCATTTTTTTTACTTACTTTTTATGGATAAAATAAAGTTATAAAATAATAGAACTACTTGTATGTCGATTTAGCAATTTTAATTTTTGAGTGTCTTCTTGCGATTTAGCATTAAAATAGTTTAAATTTTAGTTTAAATATGTGGGTTTTCTGCTACGAGAATATTTTAGGGAAAGTGTATTGGCTATGCTTTAAAGTATCACTTTAATTAATTGCATCTAAAAAATTAGTGTTTTCAGTCAGAGGACTTTTTATGGAAATCCTATTTTTTTATCGTAATAACCGAAAAAAAAAATTATGAAAAAAATTGTTTTAGATCATAATGCAGTAGATAATGGCTTAATGTAAAAAAAAAACATCAGTTACCCATTAACTTTGGTAAGAAATCTTGTTATAGACTTTAAATAGCCCGAAGTACATTTCTCGAAATTCATACAGAAAATACTAGACTTATGTTTATCTCTTCACTTTTAAAATATTAAAAGATGGACATCGATGTAATGAGAATAATTAAGATTAAATTGGGATAAAATTTCAAATTTGTCTCAAAATAAGAATAACTAAGAGATAAAAAATTACTAAGTATCTGTATATTTTTATGGTCGATATTGAAAAAGTAAATAAAATTCGATTAAAGATACTAATTTAAATAATATAAAAAAAAGGTGAGTCTTTTCCAAAATTTCGACCTTTCTATTTTCTTTCTTAGGGGTTTTGACTATATGATTTCATATCTAAATTTAATATTTATGGTTATGTTTAATTAAAAATAAATCCCCTCTGTTTTGTTATTATTATTTTTTATTGATCATGTTTGAAAGTTTAATACAATGTTATCAGTAAAAGAGCTGGACATTTGCACCATACAATTCATGCATGAAAATTCGTTTTTAGGTAATTGGTAGTATAAGTTCATTTATACTGTCACACTTTGGGTACTGGTATTTTAAAAAAAAAATCAAAAATAGGGCTCGTATGAATATGTAGATGTCCCCTGAGAATATTTTCTATGTATATTTTTAAATTACGTATTTTCAATCGTTCGCTACCAGTAAATTTCTTCTACTATGATTTCTTACAGAGTTAATACAAGGTGGTTACTCTTTTTCCTACGAATGAAAATTTATTTTATTTATCTGCTCTCTTTTATCTAGGAAGTTTTACTATATTTAAAAGGTGTTATTAAACTGGTATACTTTTTATGAAAGTTTAGTTGCATTCTATCATAATAAATTTATATTTTTTTAATTTTATTTTTTTGGTTACATATAAAGATACGACAGAATATGATATTAAAAATAATAATCATAGTTGATTTGCTTTTAAAATTTTTTATCCAATAACTGTCAGACGCATATACTGTTGAATTAAAATCCAGTCCCATTTTCTGAATCAGAATGCATACGAATTCAATTTTTGGTTATTTTTCCAATTAAAAAGATTTCTTACAAGAAAAATTTAATTTTCCTTCCATCTTAATACAAGTTTTCCATCTTGAAGATGATTCTGATTAAAAATTGAAAAATGTCCTTCGGTAGGATATTCTATCGTCTTTTAAAAGAAGATTTATTTCACCGAAATTATTCCTCGTGTCTTTTTTTAATTTCTTGTTCTTTAGCCTGCAAAAGAATGTATTTAAACTTATTTTGTTGTATTAAATTTCTTGCGTCTTCCTTATTAAATGTAGCTTCTAAATCTAAATTTTATTAATTATTTCGATTTCAATATTTTTAAATGAAGAAAAAACAATACTCTATGATCTATAATTGTGAAATAAGTGCCATGTATGTTCAAATTTTTATACCTCGATATCATAACAAATTTTAACCCTTCCCTACACCGTGTACCACATATGTTACACGCCCAAAAGCTCTATAGTTCTCATAATGCGTCATGAATTTATATAAGCAAATTAAATAAATTAATTTAAGTTTCTTTGATTGCTCAATATAGCAATAAAATATTTAAATAATATAACTGTGTATGTAGAGTAAACTACAAAAAATTTAAAAAAGTTAGCTGAAAATTTGAAATTATTTTTTACTGTTTTTCCTATTAGTAGATCGATAGTATACGATAATATATCGATGAAAATATCTTTGTTTTCATAAAAAAGAAAAAAAATCGGATAGTGAAGGGTTCATTTGTTAACTAATTACTAAACATAACATGATATAAATATTTCTCTAATTAAAATAAAAATTCTAAATGAGCTCTAATTACAACTCTTTTATTTTAAGTATTTCTTTATATTACTTTATGCTTTATTTTCATAAATATCCTCGCATATAATGAGTATCAAAAACGAAAATTAAATTTTAATAATGATATTAAAATTTATAAAATTAATAAAAACAGATACATTAATTTAAATAAATTCCTTTCAGTAAGTCATAAACACTAATATCAATGGATCTATTTAAAATCGAAAAATATTTTGGTTACTATTAATCTAAAAAAAGGCGCTAATTTGTAGAAAAAAACTGAAAATAATAAACATGGAAATATTTTTTGTGCTTTAAATTAAAAACAAATATAATGTTTCAATATTTTTAAAGTTCTTATTGGTTTATCTTGAAAAAATGTTTGTAGCGGAATTTTTGAAGAACGAAAAAAAAAAAAAAAAAAAAAAAAACTTTTAACGATTGACTAATACCATAGTAGATTTTCTGTAAACTTATGTTTTCGAACTGTTTAGATGACGCAATTTCAATATTCTACAGAAGTACCTATTTAGGAGTATCTGAAATTTTGTTATGCTACTAATCAGAAATACACGGATAATTGATATACTGACAGTGTTTTCTAACATGAAAAGAAAAGAGAAAAAATTAATTTTAAGCTGATAAGACGAGATTTACGTCTGTACATAGTTAAAAAAAATCATTAATATGCACAAATTGTACCGTAAAATTTTACGGAATAGTTTCATTTTTCAAAAAAAAAAAAAAAAAAAAAAAAAAAAAAAAAAAAAAAAACAATATCCGAGATTGACATTTTGATGTTACAAATCCGTATAAATACAGCAAGTTTTCAGTCAATTTTCCGGAAAAAAGCAGAAGCTCCGTGTTTAACAGTACAAATTTCATAAATGGTGATTAGAAATAGTAGTCCCGAGTAAACCGAAGTAATTGTTGTAATTATTTGTTGTAATTATTTTCATTTGTTATGCGTAAAAGAGGGATGGTGGCTAATCCCCATTTAATTTAGAGAAATGTTTTATCAAGCAAAAATAAACAATTTGCTTCAAATTTTGTGTATAGGTTCACCTTATTACTGGACTTATTTGGTTAATTTTGGAGGTTTCATTGGTTAGTAATAAAGAGGAGGATAGAGGGCTTATACCCTTGCCATATTTTAGATAAATGGGTTTTTCTTACAATATTTTCCCATTTTATTAACATTTCAAGTATTGGCTTATTCTGATAATGCTCTTCTCTAATTAGATTTGGATGTTCATTTTTTATGCATGAAATATGGGAGTGTGGGAGCTAATATCCCCCACCCTTAATTTATTCTTTTGTGGGGCTTTGTTCTTTGAAAAATAAAACGTATTTGTAATGTACAATTAGCGTAAATAAAATGTGAGCTTACCTAAATCCGTTTAACTGTGGAATTTCTTTTTTAATGAACTATATTAATGCGTTTCCACGAGTACAAATTAGTTTTAACATCAAAAAAGTACATATTAAGTGATTTTCCCATGTACTACAGGTTTGTCATGAATTGTTTGTGAGGTATGCTAAGTAATTAAAAGACAATTCATATCATTTTCAATAAAAAAATTCCTTTTTAAAGCTAAGTTTCAGGATAAAACTAAGGCATACTAGATATAGGAAAGCATGAAGAAGATGGTCTATAGACAATGAAATATTATATATTCGATACTTTCAATACAAATTTTTAATAATCCCTCTTTATTTTTATAATACTTTCTGTTTATTTTCCTAAAAAAAAGATTTATAAAAGGTAGAAAACAAAGACTTCGTGAAACATTCTACTAGAAAATAATACAATAACTTCCTTGAGACATTGAAAAAAAAATCTCAATTCAAAGAAATTGAAGAAAAGTTTTATAATTTTTTTCAATCGAAATAGAAAATAAAAGAATAATAATATTTATTAGTTTTAGTTCCAGTGGAATTAAATGAAAGATGCGTTTTCCTTCTTATTCTTTTTAATAAATATGTATCAGACTTTTATTTAAAAAAAAATATATAAATAAATAAAATTTTATTTTAAGTAAACAATTTCGTATTCTGTAATGTATGTATATTTCAGGTACATTTCTAATAATTTAGGCTAAATGTTTTATTTTTTATCAAGCTATCTTGACAACTTTTACGAAATAATTAAATTTGATATTTAAAATTCGTGTTATTTCTTTAATTTTTGTTAGAGTCCAAAATAAGCGTGGGTTTTATTGAATAACAAAAGAGAAAATATGAACTGTCTGATATCCACTAATGTAATTGAAATTTTCTATTTATATACCTCAGATTTATACTTTTCTTTTTAATTATCTAATTTCTTTTATTAATAAGAATATATATTTTAAAAATCATACTGCCACAATACGTATGCGCAAAATCCTTTATATATCTTATTTATTAAATTATCTTTTTTAGAGCCAAATTTGCGAGAAAAAAAATTACCCTACTACGACACCCATGATGAAATAAACATGGGTGTTAAATGGGTTTTAAAATTTAATAATTACATGTTAATAATAATTAACATTTATTTATTATTATCATATTATTTTTATATGATTTTTTTTTATTAAGAAAGCCATAGTCGTTGTCCAATTTTCATTAAAGACATACAAGGTGTTTCATTTCAAGCAGTCAGTCCACTATTGTCCAAAAGTTTTATTAAATTTCATTTACCTGAAAAGATTCTTTAACCCCCCGACTGCGCAGCAAAAGGCTAAAATTGTAATGTTGTTTTCTCTGTAATTTATTAAAAATATTTAAAAAAGATGTTTTTTCCAACTTGATACAAAATATGTTGTTACGTATAGGTGTATAATCTTTGAGAGTATTAATCCTAACTTAATATTTAAAAACGGGTTGTTTTTTGTAGAATTATATTAATTTAAATATTGCTTATGTCGCAGTGAAACCTGCAGCTTAATGTTAAAAATTTCCGGTCGCGGCAGTCAGGAGGTTAAGTGAGGACAGTTTGAAAATGAAAAACAAACAAAAGGAAATCTCAATAATCAAATTTATTTTCAGATTCTAATATGATTTCTCTATTTTACAAAATAGCTTTCAAAATTCCTTAAACACTTATAATACCTTAGAGTTAGATTTTGAATACCTTCTTCACAGAAACTCGCCGCCTTCTCTAGTAACAAAGAGGTCACGGCTGTTTTTTTTTTCGTTTTTGCCATCGTTGTAGTGATTGCGGCAGCATTTTTTATATTGCTGAAAAGATTGAAATTGCTTGGCACAAAGTCAGAGCTGTAGCAAGGAGGGGAGGGAATGTACAAAACTTCCCGCCAAAAGAAATCAATGAAACTCCCGACTGGGCAGCAGTGTAAGGCCTTGCATTGTTTTGAAGTAACAAAATTCCCTCTATTTGTAAGTTGCGTCTTTTGGTTTGAATCGCTCTGCATAGCTTTCGCAAAGGTTTCACATATTCCTCTTGGTTAACGGAACAGGTGCTAAAATTACTATGACGAGAGTATTCAAAATTAAGTTGTAACGTACAATGTTGAAAAGTAGAAAAAATATATGTAGAATCTGAAAATAAACTTGTTTTTTAAAAATTTTCTTTTGTTAGGTTTTCATTTTCAAACGACCGTTATTTAAAAAAAAACCTTAGTAGTAAAAACTAATTTTCAACAGACTGATTTTATGACAGATTGTGTCTTTGAAATGTGTTGTAATGCAATGAAATCATGACCGTAATAGAAATGTCAGTGTTTCAAATCATATTAAGTATCCTTGGTTCATACAGTTTCGCAATTTTCATGTATATTGATTAGAAATGTTCTTATAAATGAAAAAAATGTGCAATATGATAATAAGAAATAGATAAAATGTCAAAATTCGTACTCAGTTCTAGTAGACAGAGTAAATGATGATTACAAGTCCCATTCATTTTGCCATTATTGATTAAATGAATGGGATCAAACTCTATAGTTTTTATACTCAATGTGAGTTTTTAATAGCTTACATGCTCATTCGGAAAATTTTGATACCTTGTATGTCTGTCAATTTAGTAGCAAAAATTTGCATTTATAAGTAGAGATTTTCTTGTAAATTAACAATGAAAGGCAGAATTCACAGTAATTATATTATTTCATCCACCGTATATTCCACCATGATATTATTTTGATATATTTGTTTAAAAAATTTCATTGATTATACTTGTATTTCTTTGCAAAAATACGGGTAAGGTTCTCTTAGAAGTAACTCCACGGAGGACACATTGCATAAGGGCCTACATCCCTGATTTGATAATTGGTCGTCATCAACATAACAAACCAACCAATCACAAGTTTAAACAACTGGTTTGACACATAGAATGCTTCAGCATTAAAAAAGAAATGTGTTTTTTTATATTAAATATAACCTAAATATTAAAGGGTATATCAATGTATTTTTTATTGTTAAATAAAGCATTTTGTTTTAAAATATTTGACATTGATTGATAAATTTATGCCATTATATGAAAATTTCAGATTTTTTTAATCAAATTAGAAAGAGAAGTACTATTACTCCTAAATAAAAAAATCGAAAAACTTGTACACTGTTACTAATAAAATATTGTAAAAGCGAAAAGATATTAAAAAAATTGTAAGAATTTCTTTATTTTTCATTAAATATTTTTTTTCCTTTTACACAAATGATTTAAAAATAAAATACATTTCTTTTTTATAAATACATTCATTCTTAAATGACTTTTTCTCCATCTATTACATTGGATGCAAAGGAATTTTATTTAAAGTTTTGATATAAGGTACCCTGTGGTAATAATGCCAGACGGGGTAATAACGCCAAGTGCTAATATTTTGCACAATTATGAAATAATCTGGTTAATGACACCCATGTGTTCTGCGCAGAAGGGTTTTTAGTCATATAAATCGCAAAAAGCAGCTTCAAGTTAATTTGTTTCATTTTTATGTCTTATTGTTTTTACAAGCAGCTAAAATTAACGTTTGATCTAAAATTTGCGAGATACATTTTGTGATGTGAAGACTACTTTTTTATCCGGAAATACTTTGTTAATTACATAAATTTGTAGTACATTTCATGGCCTTTCAAAATGTTGTTGAAGATTTTGGATATCTTCTCGAGATAATTTTTAATTTAAAATGTACAACGCAATAACTATAACGGGGTAATAACGCCGATCCTTGCAATTTTTACCCTGGTTGATTCCCTACAGTGGCAGAGCTACATCCTAAATACTTAAAACTGTGCATTGTTTCTAATAATTCTATTTAAACGCTCCTTTTTAAGCAAAAAGAAGCTCACGGCCTGGTATTCTTTTGCCTTATCCTCCCCTCCCCACACCACACCTTTATTTTTTTTTACACTTTCACGAAAAAATGAACATTTTCAATAGCTTAGGATGCAATTTGTCAATTTCTAGAGCTGAGAGTTTGTATTTTTAGAATTGGGCAATCTACATGCAATTAATCCAACTTATTTCATTGTTTTGCTTGCATGGCGTTATTACCCATATAGGTGGGTAATAACGCCAAATAGCATTGGTCAAGAAACCACGCCATTACATTTTATGTATTCATATCTGTTAAATTATTTTTTTATATAAGATAGTCAATGAGTTCCTATATAAAATCATATATTTGTTTGAAATATACAAACTAAAACTGAGCCGTGAAAATTGCTAGAACCTTAACGTGGCGTTATTACCCCAGGGTACCTTATATAATTTTATAAAGTTTATTCTTGCACCAAGAATTTCAATATAGTTGAATGATAAAAATATGCAATAACTGAAGTTGACGCTAAAGATGTTATTTGATTTTCAACTTTTCATAAAAATTTTTGCAAGCGAAAATTTTTTTTTTTGAAAAGTCCGATAATGTTTAAAAGAATAAAGTAACATTTTGTTGGAATTATTGTCTAACACAAAAAATAAAAATGTTAATCCGACACTTAGTTAAGAATCAAAAACTTTGTATAACATATTTAAGAGTTGTGACAAAAGAAAAAACATGTCTAGAGAAATTTTATTCTCTTTGAATTAATTTATCTATCTCACATTTCATATTTAAAAAAAAGTATTATGTGAGATATGTTAAAATGAATGTCTTCTGAAACAAATTAAATTAATTTAACTGAGAAACATTTTCAAAGTATACATAAATTTTATTAACTGTTGTTATCTTCAAAAAAAAATATCTAACCTTTTATAAAGTGACGGTACTTATAAGTACCATGTACTTTAATTTCCGTTTCATAGTGAAAATTACAATGAAAAAACAACCTTTTATCTCCACATTTTTAGAATACATTACAGCTTCAGTTTTTTGTTCATTATTTTAATGACAAAGACAATATGACTTTGCAATAATCAATATGTTTTGTGCAACATTTTGTGCAGTTTGTCACACTTATTTTTTTATTGCTGCAAACATGGTATAGAACATTAGTTAAAATTTGGATTTTTTTGTGTTTGTGTTCGATATAATCTTAGAATACACTTTGACTAACTATTTTAAGGGAACAGTGTATGCATTTAATTTAACAGTTGAATTACTCAGCGGTACTTATAAGTACTCTTGGAGTTCGGAAAAAAGTCTTCAATATTTTCTTTTATGTAGTTTACCACTAATTTTATCTGCTTTATAATATAATTACTAAATTCTAGTGTTGTAATTTTTTCCTGGTATTCCTTATTATTTTTTATTAAAAAAAATTGAAAATTTTTTGGCACCGGCACTTTTTTGTTATGCAAGAAATAGCTTATGTAAATTGATGTATTGCATAGGTTGAAATGCAAGATAACATGTTGGTCATGGAATACTGACGCCACACACACCGTGGTTGAATGGTTTTGGCGCAAACAATAATCATTTGAGAGCGCAGATGGGTTGCGCATTCAATTCCCAAAGGTTCTGTTGCGCAATATTTGTCGAACTCCCGGGCGTTATTTTCTTGTGTTGTGAAGTTCCTTGTATTATCTCTTCCTTCCATACTGATGAAGATTTCTAAGCGAGTCCCTGAAATCAAAGAGAAAATTCAGCTATATGTTTTCTATAAATAAATAAGCAAACTAAATGAAGACAAACAAGATTGAACCTAAATATAATTTTCTATGCCATATTTTTTTTTACTTTTTTCCCACGTAAAATAAAGCTACAAAATAATAGAACTACTTGTATATCAATTTAATATTTTTTATTTTTAATTTTCGAGTGTCTTCTTACTATTTACCATTAAAAGAGTTTAAATTTAAATTTTAATAATATGTGAGTTTTCTTTTACGAGAATACTTTAGGCAAAGTTTGCTGGAAGTACTATAAAGTATCACGTTAAATAATTAAATGTAACGAACTAGTGTTATCTATATCAATCAGAATATTTTTTATGTATATACTTCATTTTTCATGGCAATAACTAAAAAAAAATGTCTAAAAAATTATTTTAGTTCATAATCCAGTGGATATAGGGTTAATGTAAATAGCATCAGATACACATTAACTTTGGTAACAACTCTTGGTATAAACTTTAAGTAGCCCAAAATATATGTGACATTTTAAAGTTGGGAGCCAAAAACATCATCGCCAGGGTCCCCGTTCTTTGCACAGAAGTCATGGCCAGCGAGGAAAAAAAATAAAAAATAAATAAATGTAGAATATCCAATAAATCACTCATTGGTGGCTGTAAGTTTATTTATTCAACTGTAGTCATTATAGAGGGAAAAACTCCTTTTTGCAAACGATCTTTTACCGAAATGTCCAAAAAATATTCCATCATTTACTTCAATCAGCCGTACTCATCGACGAAAGAACTCCAGAATCTCTCTCCTTCTCTCATCTCGAGACTTCCACCTTTTAAACTAAAAAGAAAATTCTAGAACTTTCTGTAATCTCAAACCATCATCCTTTTATGTAAACAGAGTTCTTGTCCAGATACGAGACTATTTTACACAGACGATAAATTTATTTAAAAAAAATATTATTTAACCAATTTATAATCGACTCATAATTTCTTAGGCAGACGATTTTTATAAATGATTAATTTTAAGAGAAAAAGAAAAGAAATGAATTTATTAATGCACACATCAAAGGTTGACAGCAGAAAAATAAATAAATAGATAAAATAAAATAATGATATTTTTTGAAAGGTATGGTTTTGGAATAAATTTAATAAGATTTTCTTAAAAAGGGTTGATAAAAACATAGAAGAAATCAGTTTTATTTGGAATATTAAGAAACAAAGTTTTAATTAAGAATATTTTTAATTTAGAGCCATCTTTTTAAATTTACGCATACTGGAATAATGTTTTTTAAGGCAAATTAAGAATTTATATCGTATGCATACAGATTAACAGATTAGATCTAGAAACAAGATTTTAATTTAATAATTTGAAGTAAGTACGGAACATTATTATAAGAAAATTAAGGTAGTATAAAGGTTAGTTTTGGCGAAAAAATTTTAAATTTGTAATATTATCCCCCCTCCCCGAAAATTTGTATGAAATTGATAGTTAAATAAAACTACAAGTTCAGACAACAGAAATATAATAATTTAGAAAAGTCAAATTTTGGAATAAAACTGTCAAACCCAGGAAGCCAAGAGATGGAAGAAAAGAAAATTAACGCAATATAAAAAATATTAGCGATTAAAATAAAATAGTTAAGAGGAAATTAATCTGAATTAAATTTAGGTAGGAGCATTTCCCTGAAAGAGATACAATACTGTTACAATATCACTTACTATTTGTAAGTGCATAGGAGATAATACATACAATAACAGTAAATAAGTTATGAATATTAATAAGCATAAGATAAAAAATATAATTAAAACAATAACAATTCGTTCTCATGGAAGTTTAAATAATTACAATGACTTAATGCATAGTTTATTTTAAATAAGTCCTTTAAATGAAAAAAGTCTTTCAAGAATATATAAAAGAGTCTTTTTCAATGTCCAGTGAATACAGTCTCTTTAATTAAATATCTCCAAATCTAGTTTAATCTTTGTTTTTTTATGTTATGTTGGATCCAACATCTTTTAAACAATCAATCAAATTTTTCTTTCAATAATATATCAATTTTTTTAATAATAAATAGCATCACTCTCAATATCAATAATAAATAATATAGAAAAATTTAAATAATAACAATAACAGCAATAATAAATGATAGTATAATAAGACTCCATATCCTAATATTTCTCAATAAGAGTATAATTAATACTAAACTTCATTATAGAAATCATAATGATAATAATAATAAAACAAGAGTATAATCAAAAGAAAATATCACAATTTGTTTATTATTGATAGGGAAAATATTGGTTGAGGATAAAAATAATTACATAGCAACTAAATAATTTTCTTATCTTCTAATAGCATAAGAAAGTATTTTTTGCTAGCGGAAAGTATAAATAAAAAAAATCATAATAATTCCAAAATCCAAATAAAATTAAATCTAACTATTTAGAAAATGGACTCTCAACCAGTATTTCCTTACAATAATTCCTCTCTGATACTCTTTTACAAAATTGTCAAATTTGGTCATAAGTTTTCAACTGCCAAATGTAGAATAATGTTTTATCTACACATGGTTTATAAACTTTAATAATAAAATACAATAGGAATAAAAGGTGTCATTCTTAATTGAGAAATGGAAATAAAAATAGTGTGCTTTTTTGAAAAACTTTTAATATCTGTAGT
This sequence comes from Maratus speculifer, assembly GCA_964019185.1. Lineage (NCBI taxonomy): Eukaryota > Metazoa > Arthropoda > Arachnida > Araneae > Salticidae > Maratus > Maratus speculifer. The sequence continues at coordinate 291,456,831 of OZ025290.1, forward strand.
TTTCACAATCACTGAAAATCACATATAGGTTTGAGTAGAGTCATCAAATTTTATAACTGTTATCATATAATATCTGCTGAATAAATAGAGTAATACTAATGTCAAATAAATGAGTAAATATAGTTAGATTTAAATACACTTAAAATTAATTTATCAACATCAATTTGAAAGCCTTTACAATCAAAGTGCACACCTTATGCCTGCATAAGGAGCCCAATTTAATCCCAAAAACTCCCAAAAACAAGTAATATTCTTGTTGCGCACCAAGAACATACCTGCTAATTTTGAAAATTATGGTGATAAAATATTTAAAGAATAAGAATTAAAATTTAATCTATTGTCTTAACTTTAGTTTGATCTAGTGATTGTGATTGTATCTGAGGATTTGTTTGTTTTTTGGGTTGCTCATGAAACAGTTTAAAATCTTCTGGTGAAAAATAGGGTCTTAATTTAGAAACATGCACAATAAGGGAATTCTGTCCTGTCTCATAATTAAATTTATCTATTTCATAAGTTACATCAGAAAGTTTATTTATAATTTTATATGGTCCAGAGAAAGTAGGTTCTAATTTTCGAGTGTTAGGGTATTTAAATTCTTCATAAATTACAGAGTCTTGTATTTTTAATGGGCATTCGACAAAATTTCGATCATAGAGCCTTTTACTTTTAAGGTGAAATTCCTGAGTTCGCGCTTTCGCAATTTTTAGGGCTTTGTCTACTGGTGGGTAATAATTCTGTTTTAAAGGAGATTCATAAGGCAATTGACCATAAAATAAATAGGCAGGTGGGAATTTGGTGATAGAATGGGGCGTATTGTTGTATTCTTCGATGACTTGGTTTAATAATCTAGTCCAAGGTATTTTAGAAGAAGTGGAATTAACTTTACATTTAAGCCTGGTAACTATAGTCTGATTAACGCTATCTATTATTATGTGTAAGAATTTTTTTGTTGAGTTGTAATAGTTAAATCCACCAACAGTATCAATAGAAAGACATTCAAAAGGTTGATCTGTTGCTGGCATAGCTTGTAATAAGCCGAATCTTTTCTGTTTTGGTTTTTTATTTTTCTGACAGGTGTCGCAATGTTTAACAAATTCTGTAATGTCTATTGTCATATTAGGCCAATAATAGTTGGGAGATATTAAATTAAGCATTTTTTGAATCCCTAAATGTCCAAAATTATCATGAGCAATATGGAGTAATTTTTTTCTTAATGACATTGGTACAACAATTTTTTTTAATCCCTTTTTCTGAACTATAATAATTCCATTCTCTTTTTTATATTTTTTGTCACAAACATTGTCTTTGTCTTGCATCTCTATAATTTCTTTCCTATCTAGCAATAAACTAATATGTTGATTAAAATGACAAACAGGATTTCGTGACAACATGTCTGCTTCGACATTTGTTGAACCCTTTTCATATTTTATCTCATAATCAAACATACTAAGTTTGAGCGACCATCTAAAAAGCCTACCTCTTAAGTTTTTAACACTCTTTAACCATACTAGAGATGCGTGGTCCGTATGAATTGTAAACTTGACACCATGAAAGTAATGATAGAATTTGTCAAGAGTATCTATAATAGCTAAACATTCTAATTCAGTTATGAAATAATTTTGCTCATAACTCTTCAAAATTCGAGAATGATAAGCAATAGGATGTAAGAAATTATCTTTATCAGGTTGTTTTAGAACGGCACCTACTGCTATCTGAGAGGCATCTACAAACATATGTAAAGGTAATTTAGGATCATAAATTTTGAGAATGGGTTTTGCAATTAAAGAATTTTTTAATTTTTCAAAAGACTCCTGGCACTCTGAATTCCATTCCCATATTGTGTCTTTTTTAAGTAATCGATTTAGAGGATATCTAATTTCAGCATATTTATTTATGAATTTATGGTAAACATTAATGGAACCTAGAAATCGTTGTAACTCTTTCACATTGGAAGGAGGTTTTAAATTTTTGATGGTTTCAATATTGGCATTTGCTGGTGTTATAGTTCCATTAGTGATTTCATAACCTAAGAAATTGATTTTATTTTGGCCTAATTTACATTTAGAAAGTTTAAGTTTAATGTTTTCTTGTTTGCAAATGTCAAAAATTTGAGCTAAATGGTTTAAATGTTCTTGTAAAGAGGAAGAGAAAATTATAATATCATCAAAATAGTGGCACGCAAAGTCGATTTTATATTTATTAAGGATCCTTCGAATGGTTCTATTGAATATGGGAGGGCCCGTTTTTATGCCAAAAGGGAGCACGAGCCACTCAAAAAGTCCAAAATTGGTTGTAAATGCTAATTTTTCTGTATCGGATGGATGTATTGGTATGTGCCAGTAGCCAGAGGCTAAATCCAAAGTTGAAAAATACTGAGCACTATTCAATTTATCTAAAATTCCATCGATACGGGGCAAGGGTTCTGCATCGTTTTTAATTATTGCATTTAATTTTCTATAGTCTATACATAATCGCGTTTTTTTACCTTCCTCTCTTTTCATAACTAGTGTAACAGGGGCAGAATAGGGGCTATTACTTTCCTTTATCAGTCCGGCTGCTAACAATGATTGAATTTGGTTTTTTATTTCTATTTCTTCTAGGGGAGATGTTCGGTAGGGCCTCAAAGATATAGGTAGGTCAGATTTTAATATAACGCGTTGTGGTTCAATATTTATCCTACCCACATCATATTTATGCTTTGCAAAAATATCACTATAAATATGAACTAATTCCCTTAAATTTACATCTTGAATTAAATTTATTTCCCCAGTTAAATCTGAATCCGAATTATCGCGAAAATTTTGAAGAGTCATGGAACCTCTATAATCAGGATGCACATTAATTTCGTGGTCATATTCAACACAGTCTTCATTTTTCATAATATTTCCACAAGTAGATTGTAACTCTTTATCATGATTACTTACATTCAGTGTTTCATTATCATAATTATCTATTGCTACAGTATTACCAGTATTTAATTTCATATTTTTTTTATATTCTGAGGTTACAATTTCATTAGATTGATCCCTGTTTTGTTGTACTTGGTCCATATTTACTGTATTGAAATGAAGGGATCTCTCATTATGTATGGATATACTGTTAGTTATAATTTTCCTTCCCTGCCTTACAATACAATTTTTACATTCTATGGTTAATTTAAATTTAGAACATTCTTTTAACCCCAAAATAGCATAATCCAAATTTGTATTGCATACTAAAAAAATAACATATTTTTTAATTTTACCCACTTTTAGAAGAACACTACATTTTTTATTTATATGTAAAAATCCTTTTGCCTGACCAATGGTAACTGAGGGTATAGTCTCAATTTTAGCATTAAGTTTTTTAACAAATTTAAGTGGCAATATTGCAATAGTTGAGCCAGTATCTACAACACATGGTAAATTATAATTATTTGTATATCCATACACAATTAATTGCCAAACATTATGAAAATTATTTTGTGAGATATTTGGAAGAGTATCAGAGGATGGTACCTCATTCCTAAAAATACATTCTCTTTCCCAATGAAAAGCATTACTCACACCCCTATTTGTGCATATCCTACAAGGTCTTGAAGAATATGAATTTTGAATATAATTATTTTGACAAACTCTAGGTCTTTGAAACTGAGATTGTCTTTGGGGAATCCAATTCCTAGGTGTATTATTGGGCCTAACTGGCTGAATCCAGGGCCTAGTTGATTGAAAAGGTTGAAAATTTTGTCTAGCTGATGCTTCATTTATTACTTGGTTTGAAACTAGTGGGGTGGAAACTTCCACGAATTGTTTGACAACCCGGTACCATTCTATGGTACTACTAGGAGGATTTATAATAATATTGTTTTTGAATTCTGGTTTTAAACCATCAGTTAAACCTTGTAATAGTATATTTTCACTAAGATGTAATTTCCTACCAATTTCCACTTTTTTACGAAAATAAGTTTCTAAATTGTCTAAATTATCTAATTTCAGATTTGAAAAATCAGAAAAACTCGGGAAGTCCAATTCAATGAGTCTTTCTATCAAAATTTTCTTAATTTGTTCATAATCCGTACAATTTAAGCAGTCATTGATATAAATTTTTTGCGCTTCACCTTTCAAATATTGCGCAATAGAATTAAATTTCCATTCTAGATTTTTCTGTTCCCTATCACATGTTTTATCAAAATAAGTTAACCAAGACAAAATGTTCATTCCAGAACTCGGGTCAAACGGTACGAACTTAGGATCTTCCATAATTTTTTTATTCTTACTCATTAGAATAAATGAAGCACTTCAATTTTCTTTATTAAATCCTAATCGTAAAATCATTCGCAATAAATTTCAAAGCTAATGATTTCTGTCAATTACATATTTCTTCAAAATTACTATATTTAGCTGCTAACTTTAATCAGAAATTTTATCTAATAAAACAGAAATTGTAAATATCATAGATATACCTTAAATTGGGATCAACTTTTAATTCTATTATTTTATAGATCATAAACAGATTCAAAAATTTTAATTATAGGTAATTTCTTACTTAAAATCACAAAATTTACTGAAAAAATTAATCATATTTATCAGTCAAAATTCTAGCAACAGCCTTGCACAGTTCCATATTTCTTACTGAATATAAATAAATTATAAGAATCCGGGAACCAAAGCTCACTGTAACCAGAAATTCTAACAAATAAAATGAAAAACATAAATGTTAACTTAATTTTCAGCTCAAATGTCTAGTTGTAGGAACCTCATCATAAAAATACTGCATTCAGAGAATAGTTCTTGATAACAAACAAATATCAATAAATTAGAAAATGTACTTTAAAAAAAAATAACTTGAGCTTCTAAGTTCGTTTATACTTCATTATTATTACGAACTTATCTTTAAGCGTGCATAAAAATATCATAATAATCTTAATATGCAACAGTCATTGTCTAAGAATATCATACTCTTCAATTTAATCCTTAAGAACAAAAATGTTTCTATCTCCAACACATAATAATGATAATAATAATACTCATAAATAGGCAAGTAAATAAAATTCACAGACAAATAATCAAATAAATAAACCTGACAAACAGAGAATAATTAATTTAAATAAATACATAAAAAGTATACAAATAATAATAATCAAAACACTACGAAAAAAAAAATCTCACCGAAATCCTATGGGTCCCAACTATCTCGAAAAAATATTTTTATTTTCACCAATTAACAAGAAATGGTCTTGTAATTATTATTATTTTTTTCTTCTTTTTCATCATAAGAGGACTACTTTTTCTCGACCAAAGCACTTTACAGGAACAATTCCTCTGTTTTTGTCACTCCAGAAATCATGAGACTATGACAGTTCTTGTTTAAGAACACATCCAATAATGACGGGCAAATTATTCAGCGATCCACAGCTTTTATTATCACTTCGTTCCATAGCAAGTTTCTTTAAAAACCAAAAAAGGCAGCATAGGCATAAAACATCCTGTCGGCTCTAGAAAAGACTGTGACATTTTAAAGTTGGGAGCCAAAAACATCATCGCCAGGGTCCCCGTTCTTTGCACAGAAGTCATGGCCAGCGAGGAAAAAAATAAAAAATAAATAAATGTAGAATATCCAATAAATCACTCATTGGTGGCTGTAAGTTTATTTATTCAACTGTAGTCATTATAGAGGGAAAAACTCCTTTTTGCAAACGATCTTTTACCGAAATGTCCAAAAAATATTCCATCATTTACTTCAATCAGCCGTACTCATCGACGAAAGAACTCCAGAATCTCTCTCCTTCTCTCATCTCGAGACTTCCACCTTTTAAACTAAAAAGAAAATTCTAGAACTTTCTGTAATCTCAAACCATCATCCTTTTATGTAAACAGAGTTCTTGTCCAGATACGAGACTATTTTACACAGACGATAAATTTATTTAAAAAAAATATTATTTAACCAATTTATAATCGACTCATAATTTCTTAGGCAGACGATTTTTATAAATGATTAATTTTAAGAGAAAAAGAAAAGAAATGAATTTATTAATGCACACATCAAAGGTTGACAGCGGAAAAATAAATAAATAGATAAAATAAAACAATGATATTTTTTGAAAGGTATGGTTTTGGAATAAATTTAATAAGATTTTCTTAAAAAGGGTTGATAAAAACATAGAAGAAATCAGTTTTATTTGGAATATTAAGAAACAAAGTTTTAATTAAGAATATTTTTAATTTAGAGCCATCTTTTTAAATTTACGCATACTGGAATAATGTTTTTTAAGGCAACTTAAGAATTTATATCGTCTGCATGCAGATTAACAGATTAGATCTAGAAACAAGATTTTAATTTAATAATTTGAAGTAAGTATGGAACATTATTATAAGAAAATTAAGGTAGTATAAAGGTTAGTTTTGGCGAAAAAATTTTAAATTTGTAATATATATATTTCGCAATTCACACCGAAAATCTATGTCTATCTCTTTACTCAATGAAGATCATTAAAATTCTCTTAAGAGAAATTTTGAAATTCGTCCGAAAATAAGAATAAGTACGGGATAAAAATTTACCAAGTATCTGTATATTTGAATGTTCGATACAAAAAAAAAATTGTTAAAAATAATAATTTAAATAGTATTTTTTTAAAATAAACAGTGAGTATTTTCCAACACTTTAATCTTTCTATTATAGTTTTGACTGTACGATAACCTATCTAAATTTAATGTTTCTAGTTCTCTTTGATAAAAAATAATCCTCTGTATTTTGTTATTTCTTTATTTCTTTACCTTTTTTCCTCCTATGAATGTACATTTATTTATTCAACTGCTCTCTTTTAACTGGAAAGTTTCGCGTGCTTAATAGGTGTTATTGGAGTAGTATGCTGTTTATGAATGTTTAATTAAATTCTGTTTTTTTTTTTTTTGGTTACATATAAAGATAGAACAGAATGAGATATTAAAAAATAATAACCATAATTTATTCTCTTTTAAAATTTTTATCCAATTACTCTCAGACGCATATATTGTTGAATTAATTTCCCATCTTATTTCTGATTTAGAACATATACGAATTCAATTTTCGGTTATTTTTTCAATTAAATAGTTTTGTTACAAGAAAAATTTAATTTTCCTTCTATCTTATTACAAGTTATTCATTTTGAAAGACGATTCTGATTAAAATTTGAAAAATGTCTTTCGGTAGAATATCATTTCTTATCGAATCGTTTTAAAAAAGATTTATTTCTCCTAAATTATTTCGTGTCTTTTTTAAAACTTCTTGTTCGTTAGTCTGTAAAAGCAACTATTTAAACTTATTTCGTTTGATTAAAGATCTCAGGTCTTCCTTATTAAATGTAGCTTCCAAATCTAAATTTTATTTATTATTTCAATTACAATATTTTTGAATGAAAAAACAATGCTCTACGAGCGATAAAAAACGAACGAAATAAGCGCCATGTATGTTCAAATTTATACAACTCGATATCATAACAAAATTTAACCCTTCACTGTATCATGTGCTACATCAGGCAGACACCAAAAATCTTTATAGTTCTCATTATACGTCATGCATTTCACCAATATGACAGCTGTCACTGATCAGAAACAGTGAAAAGAAGGAATAACACTTATTTTATCTATTGCAGATAGCTCAATTTGAGCAAACGAAAAAACAATAGTCTTACTATTCGGAAAAAAAATCGATCAAGGTTAAGGCAAATTGAACTGGAATATTCATCTTATAGAAAGTAAAAGTATAGATATCAATCTATAGAATGTTAAGAAGATAAAATAAATTAATTTAAGCCCATTTAATAAAGTAATAAATTATTCAAAAATCATAATTATGTATGTAGAGTACAATTTCCATTATTGACATTTTGAGAATACAAATCAGTATAAATACATTACGTTTTACGTCAATTTTCAGGAAATATACAATCTCCGTTTTAAAACAGTACAAATTCCATAAATGGATAATATTAGATATGGATAATAGAATATTAAAATGGATACTATTAGAAATAGTTTTTCTGTTAGGAAAACGAAGTAATTGTTATAATACTTAGCTTACTATGATATTATTTTCACTGATATATTCGTTGTTTAAGTGTTACAGACGGACGGAGACTAATCTCCGTTTAATTTAGAGAAATGAGTTACGCAAAAAAAATCAATTTTCTTTAAATTCACATTGCTTTAAAAGTTCACTCTCATAAGGGACTTAACTGATTAATTTTGGAGGATCATAGTTTAATAATAAAAGGGAGGATGGAGGGCTAATACCCTCACCTTATTTTAGAAAAATGGGTTTTTGATACAGAATTTATGATTTTACTAAAATTTGTACGACGGGCGTATTCTGATTAAGTTCTTCCTAATTGAATTAGGATGTGACTGGTTATGCATGTGTAGCGACGCTTATTTATATGATCTGAAAAATGGAAAGTGAATCATAGTTCAGTTCAGTCTTGTAGCGGAGAGTGAATGGAGCTGGACAAGAACATTTCAAAGTTTTGGCGGATAGGAATGGAATGGGACATTGGCATCCTCCGGTTTGGCGTCCTCCGGTCCAGTGTAGCATACTTTTGGCGAGAAGGCAGATTGGATGGAGAACTCAGTGGAGCTTTTAAATCACTTGCTGGAAGACTTCGTCGATGAAGCGTCGCGTTGTTAAAGACCGAGGATCGGTCGTCTAATATAATATTTAATGTTTTATTTACAACATGTTATTTATACAATTGAGTTTTTTATATGTTAATAAAGATTTATTTTGTTAAAAAGGAAATGAGTAATCACAGCTCACCTACAATTCACAACAAGTGGTGACCCGGTTGTCATGCTTAGTGCTATGATCTAAAATAAATTAAAAATAAGAACGTTTCGCTAACGAGTTTTCGTCAAAGCTAATGGAATACTTTTCAAAGTTTAAGGTATGAGATTTCATTTTGTTTATTTTTTTCGCGTGTATCCTCTGAGTTTTCTTTTTTTTTTTTTGATAATTTAAACTGTTTTAGTTTATAATGATTGTTTGTTTAGAGCTTTATATTGCAATTTTAATTGTTAAAATTTTTTAATCTTTGCTCAGTGTGGTTTAAAGTTTTGTCTAGTTTGGGTTTTTGAGATTTCTGCTGGTTTTTAACTGTATACGAGATGCCGGACGACATTTCTAAGGAGACTGTGCAAGAGGTGAGTACAGTTTGTAATAATGTGTCGGTAAAAGTTCCCAATTTCCGGCCAAGTAATGCAAAGTTTTTTTTATACAGCTGGAGGCTAGTTTTAGGCTAGCGGGAATCTCGGCCGAACAAACAAAATTTGACCATTGGCATCTTTGGATGCGGAAACTTTATCTTTCGCTACCGATATAGTGTTTAAACCACCAGAAGAGCCGTATACCGCTCTCGTAATACCGCTCCTTAGTTTCTCAAAATAGGAAGATTAAAACTTTGCTAGAAGATTTAGAACTGGGTGATAGGTCTCCCTCATTATTATTGCGTAATATGAGAGTTAAGCGAGGGCTATGTTGATGATGATTTTTTGAAAAATATATGGCTTCGAAGATTACCGGTTTCTGTACAAACAATTTTGTCTGTCAGCTCTGAGAGTTTAAATAAATTAGCGGAGATGGCGGATAAGATATGTGAGTGTACGCAGGTTAACGTTAACTCTCTGGATTCGAGAGGTACTGAACAAATTCAGGTTAATTAGCAAAATAAACAGTTGGGGCAGTTGCAATTTCAAGTTCAGGCGCTTTCAAAACTGGTTAAAGCAAAGTCTTTTTCCAGGTTCCCCTAGAAGGCTTCGACAGTTAGACTTTATATCCCAGTTTACTACGGATATACGTTATTTGCCGGGTAAGGGAAATTTTGTTGCTGACAGTTTATCTAGAGTTTGTGAAATTCAGTTTTCTTCACTTGCAGATTTTGAATTGTGGGAAAAGTTGCAAACAGAGGATGAGGAGCTAAAGCACATTTTGGACGGAAAGGTTCAATTTAGTGGAAAGTTAGCTAAAGTACAAATGCCGGATGCCAAAACACTATTGTATTGTGAAACTTCTGGTGAGGTGAACAGATTTTATGTCCCCCAAACTTTGAGATATAAGGTTTTTGTGTCAATACATAGTTTGTCGCATCCTGGTATACGAGCTACTAGGCAACTAATCGATTCAAAATATATTTGGCCAGGGCTAAATAAGGATGTTTCTATGTGGTGTTGGTCATGTATTCCCTGTCAAAGAACTAAGGTACACCTGCATACTGAATCTCCTTTGGTCCAATTTTTAGTTCCAGATGAAAGATTTTCTCATATACACATAGACATTATTGGTCCTTTGCCTCTAGTACATGAAATCAGATATTGCCTCACTATGATTGACAGGTTTACACGGTGGCCAGAGGCTGTACCGATTGGAAATATTAGTGCTGAAACAGTTGCTCAGGCCTTTGTTCAGACGTGGGTTTCTCGTTTTGGTACGCCTCAGAGGATTGCATGCGATTGGGGTAGGCAATTTGAGTCCATACTATTTGAAAGTCTGGCAAGAATGCTAGGCTCTAGTGTAGCTAGAACTACTTCATACAGACCCCAGTCTAATGGATTGGTAGAGCGACTTCACCGACCTTTAAAACAAGCGTTAATGTGCTATAAGGTGGATTGGTTGGAGGCTCTTCACTAGTTTTGCTTGGTCTATGGACTACAGTGCGCGAGGACCTGGCCGCATCTACAGCTGAGCTGACAAATGGAACAACTTTAAGGCTTCCAGGTCAGTTGTATGAAGATAACCCCCTGTCAGACCCACCGGCTTATGTTTTGAAACTACAAAAATTAATGTGTGCTTTGAGACCTTGTCAACCTTTAAGACATGGGCAGCAAAAGATTTATGTTCCAAAAGAACTGAAAAATTGAACCCATGTGTTCGATCGGAGAGGTCCTTTTAAGAGATCTTTGCAATCGACTTACGAACGCCTATTTAAGGTCGTAGGGTGACATGAGAAAGATTTTGTGGTTTCTGTTAAGAACCAGGAAAAGATTATACATATTGATCGGTTAAAACCTGCATTTCTTTTACATGAAGACGGTGAGCCTGATTCTACGCCTTACATAACCCGATTCGGAAGGAGGGTTCATTTTCGTCTCTCACGGGAGGTGTGAGACTGGCGGGGGAGTTGTGTAGCTACGTTTATTTTCCTGACCGGAAAAATGGAAAGTGAATCATAGTTCAGTTCAGTCTTGTAGCGGAGAGTGAATGGAGCGGGACAAGAACATTTCAAAGTTTTGGCGGATAGCGAATGGAATGGGACATTGGCATCCTCCGGTTTGGCGTCCTCCGGTCCAGTGTGGCATGCTTTTGGCGAGAAGGCAGATTATATGGAGAACTTAGTGGAGCTTTTTAATCACCTGCTGTAAGACTTCGTCGATGAAGCGTCGCGTTTCAAAGACCGAGGATCAGTCATCTAATATAATATTTAATGTTTTATTTACAATATGTTATTTATACAATTGAGTTTTTTATATGTTAATAAAGATTTATTTTGTTAAAAAGGAAATGAGTAATCACAGCTCACCTACAATTCACAACAAGTGGTGACCCGGTTGTCATGCTTAGTGCTATGATCTAAAATAAATTAAAAATAAGAACGTTTCGCTAACGAGTTTTCGTCAAAGCTAATGGAATACTTTTCCAAGTTTAAAGTATGAGATTTCATTTTGTTTATTTCTTTCGCGTGTATCCTCTGAGTTTTCTTTTTTTTTTTTTTTTGATAATTTAAACTGTTTTAGTTTATAATGATTGTTTGTTTAGAGCTGAATGAAGGAAATGAGTAATCACAGCTCACCTACAATTCACAACACATGAAATATGGAAATGGGGGAGCTAATATCCCCCACCCTTAATTTACTCATTTGAGGAGTATTATTCTATGGAAAAATGAGTGTGTAATATACAATTAGTGTAAATAGACTCTGAGCTCAATGAAATAAGTTTAACTGAGAAATTTCTCTTATTGAGCTATATTAATGCGTTTCCACGAGTGTAAACCAGTTTTATCATCAAAAAGATACATATTAAGTGATTTTCCGATGTACTACAGGCGTGTCATAATTTGTTTGTGAGGTATGCATAGTAATTAAAAAACAATTCATATAATTTTCAATACATAAATTCTTTTTTTAAAGCTAAGTTTTCGATTAAAACTAAGGTGTACTAGATAAAGGAAAGCATGAATAATATGATCCATAGACGACGAAATATTTTATATATGTAATTACTTTAAATTATGTTGATTCTTTTTCAAAAATGAAAAAAAAATCGAAACTTTTTCTTAATAATCCCTTTTTATTTTCATAATACTTTATATTTGTTTTAAAAGAAAAGAAAAAGATTTATAAGAGGTAGAAGAAAGAGTCTTTGTGAAGCATTCAACTACAAAATAGTACAATAAATTCCTGGAAATATAGAAAAAAATTCTCAATTCAAAGGAATTAAAGAACAGTTTTGTTAATATTTTCTGTCAAAAAAAGTACAAGTTTGCAGTGGAATTAAATGAAACATACGTTTTTTCTTATGCTTCTTTTTTATAAATATCTATCAAACATTCATTTTCAAAACTAAAAAAAGTATAAATAAAATTTTATTTAAAGTAAACTATTTCGTATTCTATAATGTATGTTTATTTCGTGTATATTTCTAATAATTTAGGCTAAATATTTTATTTTTTATCGAGCTATCTTGACAATTTTTACGAGATAATAAAATCTGATACTTAAAATTTCTGTTATTTCTGTAATTTTTAGATCGAATCAAAATAAACGTGGGTTTTATTGTATAGCAAAAGAGTATTGTACAGTAAAAGAGAAAAGACGAACTGTCTGATATCCATTAATCTAATTGAAATTTTCTATTTATTTATCTTATATTTATATTTTTCATTTTAATTATCTAATTTCTTTTATTAATAAAAATATATATTTAAAAAATCATGCTGCCAAAATACGTATACACAAAATGCTTTGTAAATTTTGTTTATTAAATGGTCTTTTTAGAGTCAATTTTGCAAAAAAATCAATTACCCTACGTGCAACACCCATGATGAAGTAAACATGGGTGTTAAATGTGTTTAAAAATTTAATAATTACATGTTAATAATAATTAACATTTAATTAGAATATTCGCATAAAATTATTTTATTTAGGAAGCCACAATCATAGTCCATATTTCATTAAAAACATACAAGGTGTTTCATTCGAAGTTGTCAGTCCATTATTGTCTAAAAGTTTTATTAAATTTTATGTACGACAGTTGCTTTTAAGTGCGTTCGTAATTATTAAATACGTAGCACCTATAGTTGTCGTTCAGTCCGTTCACATATAATAACGAAAAAACTACCAATCTGAATCGTTTGAAATTTAAAATATATAATTATTAGAAAATTTTGTCAAGTTATTTCACATTTTATGAAAATCGGATGAATAGATCAATTACAGGGACAATCAAAAGTATTCCGTTACATTACGGCCAATGGGGAAAATGTTTCAAATGTATTTTAATGGTGTTACACTCATTCAAACATAATAAATTGATATGCATCTATAAAGTACAAAATAATATACATTTTACACAATCTGCATTGCAAATAACATTTGTTATTGATTTACAAGTCCACACAAAACTCTTCCATTACATAATAGTATAGGGAGAACATTGTTTAGTGCGCATTTTAATTGTAATTAACTATTTACAGTTTTATGAAAGTGATATTTTTAAAACTTCGTTATCATACGAATACACCTCACTTACTACGCTCCACCTGCAATTTCCAACTTGTTTTAAATGAGGACAGTTTGAAAAGGAAAAACAGACAAAAGTAAATTTCAATAATTAAATTTATTTGCAGATTCTACATTCATTTCTCTATTTTTCAAAATAGCGGCTAAGTTTTTTAAACACTTACAATACCTTTCAGTTAGATTTTGAATACCTTCTTCATAAAAACTCGCCGCGTTCTCTGATAACCAAGAGGACACGACCGTTTTGTCATTTTTGCCATCGTTGTGGTGATTTCTGCCGACATTATATTAATGATTGACGAAAAGATCGAAATTGCTTGGCACAAGATCAGAGCTGTAGTGGTGAGGGGGGATCCAAAACATCCCAAGAAATAAAGATCAATGAAGCTCGGGTCTGAGCAGCAGTGTGACACCTTCGTTTGTCATGAAGTAGCAAAATGCCCTCGGTTTGTATTCAGCATCTTTTGTTTTGAATCGATCTGCATTGCTTTAGCAGAGCTTGAGATATTCCTCTTGGTAATCGGGCCGGGATGCAAATTTCTATGGGGACAGTATTCAAAAAATAATTGTAAAGTGTAATAAAATTTTAAACAAACTTGGCAGCTATTTTGAAAAATAGACAAATCTGTGCAGAATTTGAAAATAAATTTGTTTTTTGAAAATTTTCCTCAGTTTAGTTTTTATTTCCAAACGGCCCTTACTTAAAAATAAGCCTTCGGAGTAAAAAATAATTTTCAACAGACTGACCATTTGACAGACGGTCTCGTCGGAATGTATTGTAATGCAATAATATTATGAACAGTAACAGAATTGTTGGTTGTTCAAATCGTATGCACTGTACATTACTATTTGTTTAACACAAATACGCAATATTATATGGGTTTCCATATATAAAGAATAAACATGTTCTTACAAATAAAAATAATGTGCAATATAATAATAAGAAATAGATAAAATGTCAAAATTCGTCCTCAGTTCCTGTAGGCAGAGTAAACGATGTTTCAGTTTACTCCATTACAAACCTCAATTATTTTTCCATACTGATAAAAGGAATGGGATCACTCTCTATAGTTTTTATACTCAATGTGAAATTTTAATAGCTAAAACTCATTCGGAAAATTTTGATAGCTTGCATGTATACCAATTTAATAATAAAATTTTACATTTATAACTTTTGACTTTCTCATAAATTAATGATGACAGGAATAATTTACAGTAATCATATTATTTCATACCCTGTATATTCCACCATGATATTATCTTGATATATTTATATAGTAATACTTCATGAATTATACTTGTATTATCTAGCTTTAGGTTTTCTTAAAAATAACTTCACGGAGACACACTCTTTAAGGGCCTATATGTCTGATTTAATAGTTGGCCGTCATAAATATAACAAACCAACCAGTCACAAGTTATAGACAACTAGTCAAGTAGAATGTTTCAACATTAAAGAAGTAATGATATTTGTGCATTAAATATTGTCTAATTACTAAAGGGTACGTCAATGTGCCTTCTTTATTCTTGAAGAAATCATTTTATTTTAAATTATGTGAAATTGTTTGTTAAAATTATGCCATTATATGATATTTTACAATCAAATTAGAACGAGAAGTACCAATAATTTTACATAAAAAATAACAAAAAAATTTACTCTGTTACTAATAAAGTATTATAAAAAATGATAAAATATAAAGAAATTGTAAAATTTTCTGCGTTTTTCTTCAAATATTTTTTTTTTCTATTAAACAAAACATTTTAAAATAAAATACGTTTCTTTTTTATAGATACATTTATTCCTAAATGACACTTTCTCCATCTTTTTCTTAGGATACAAAGGAATTTTATTTAAAGTTTTGATATATGTAATCTTTATAAAATTTATTCTAGCACCAAGAATTGCAATATAGTTGCAAGATGAAAAATATGCAATAACTGAAGTTGACGCTAAAGACGTTATTTGATTTTCAACCTTTTATAATAACTTTTTGCACGCGAAAAGTTTTTTGAAATGTCAGATACTGTTTAAAAGAATAAAGTAACATTTTGTTGGAATTATTGTCTAATACAGAAAAGGAAAAAGTTAATCCGACACTTTGCTAAGTTTTATAAAAACTTTGTATGAAAGATTTAAAAGTTGTTTTAAAAGAAAAAAAGTATATCTAGAGAAATTTAATTCTCTTTGAATTAATCTATATATCTTACCTTTCAAATTGAAAAAAAAGTATTGCATGAGACACGTTAATATAAATGTCTTCAGAAACAAATTACATTAATTTAAATGTGTTGAATAAATAAATCTTTTTTAATATTTTGAAAATATACATAAATTGTATAAGCTGCTGTTATATTCAAAATACATTTTAACCCTTTATAAAATGATGATACTTTCGTTCCACATTGAAAATTGCTATAATTTTATAACGTCTGACCACATAGTCAGGTGAATGGTCCTGTAACTGTAACTTACATGAAATATTAACGAATTTTATCTAACTGTCCATTAAATTTGTCATCTCCCATAAGTATCGACCGCTGAGATCTGCTGTAAATGTTCTGGAAATTTAGCAAGAAGTCTTATTTTAGGATGGAGTTCAAAAGCTTCGTCACGTTTTGTTGGATGTCAGAAATATTGTCAAATGCCTTTCCTTTCAAGGGGAGTTTTAGTCGTTGGAATAGGAAGAAGTCTGGAGGATTGAGATCTGGTACGTATGGTGGATGTTCAGTTTGCAACACCCTCCAGCATCTCTCCTGTGTTGCGAAGCTTAAAACAAAATTTTTAACTGATCTTTTGTTTATTCATTTTCTTGTTCTCAATTTGATTGTTCTCAATTGAACCAACACACTAAACAAACCTTTTGTAAATCACGTCTTACACGGGTCCCAATCGATGCTGAACTGAACAACGGTGGGTGCAGATGGTTAACAGCTGCTACTATGTAAGTACAGCATTTTGTGACACCAGAGTTGCCAGTTCGACCGTTCTGAATTCATTACCGAACTTTTTTGTCAGAATTTGTATAATAGTACATATGCAGGAACAATCTTTTATCTACGTTACAGCTGCAATTCGATGTTCATTATGTTAATGATGTAGGAGGCTCATTTGAAATAAACAATATGTTTTGTGCCGAAATTTTGTGTAGTTTGTCATTCTTGGTTTTTCATTGCTGCAAACATGTTAAAGAACATAAGTTAAGAATTTAACTTTTTTTTGTCTGTTCAATATGATCTTAGAATACGATTTCACTAGATATATTAAGTGAACAGTGTATGTATTTAATTTAACGGTTGAATTACTCAGCGGTACTACAAAGTATTCAAGAAGTTAGGTAAAAACGTCTGGGGTGCTTTTCTTCTGTGTAGTTATGTATCGTTATTATCTTTTTTATAATGTAATTAAAAAAAATAGTGTTGTAAAACATTTTCTGGTATTCTTTTTCTGTTTCGTTATTATTATTGTCTTAGAAAATTGAAAACTTATGGCACCGAAGCTTTAATGTTTTGCTAGAAATAGCTTACATAATTTGATATATTGCATATGTTGAAATGGAAAAAAACATTGTCCATAGAATACTGGCGTCACACCCTCCGTGGCTGATTGGTTAGTGTACCATACCGAAAAATCATTGAAAACGTAGATGGGCTGCGTGTTCAATTCCCGCTGATTCCATTGCATACACTTTGTAGAGCTCCCGGGTTGAATTTTCCGGTGATGGAAAGTTCCTTGTACTACCTCGTCCTTCTATCCTGACGATGATTCATAAGTGCGCCCCTGAAATCAAACACGTAAGTCAGAGGCATATTTTCTATATATTAATAAACACACAGACTACCAACGTGATTGAAACCTAAATAAAATTTTTATTTAGGCCATCAATTTCTATTGTTTTTTTTCAAGCGTAAAATAAAACTACAAAATAATAAGTCTACTTGTATGTCAATTTAATATTTTTTATTGTTGATTTTCGAGTGTTTTTTTTTTCTATTCCGCATTTTTAGGAGTTCAAATTTCTTTTAAAATATTATGTTAGTTTTCTGTTACCAGAATATTTTAACTAATGTTTAATAACAGTACTTTAAAGTACCTCTTTAATTAATTACATTTAACAAATTTGTGTGATCTATCAGAGCATTTTTATGTATACCCCTTATTTTTCATAGTAATAACTGAAAAAACCTACATGAAAACAATTATTTTAGATCATAATGCAGTTGATAAAGGGTTAATGTGAAAAACAGCAGTTTTCCATTAACTTTGGTAACAACTCTTGGTATAGACTTTAAATAGCCCGACATACTATTCTTGAAATTCATACAGAAAATACTACAATTTTGTCTACCTATTCACTCTTAAAATCCTGAGAGATGGATACCACTATAATGAAGATCATTGATATTAAATTAGGAGAAAATTTTAAATTCGTTAGAAAATAATAATAACTAAGGTATAAAAATTTACTAAGTATCTGTATATTTTTATGATCGATACAAAATAGAACAAATGAGTAAATAAACATTTTTTAAATAATTATTTAAATAATATTTTTAAAAAATCAACAGTGTGTATTTTCCAGTACTTCCACCTTTGTATTATGTTTTGATTGTATGATTAATCATCTAAATTTAATGTTTCTAGTTCTATTTATTTTTTAAATCCTCTGAAAAAACATCCTCTTAAAAATATTCTTCATCATGTTTGAAAGATTAACATAATATTATGAGAGAAAGAGCTGGATATTTGCATTATGAAAATGCATGCATGACAATACGTTTTTATGAAATTTATAATGTAGAGTGCATTTATGCTGTCAGACTTGGGTACTGGTATTGAAAAAATCAAAATTATGGTTCGTTTAAATATGTAGGTGCACTCAGAAAAAAAAATCTATGCATCATTTAAAAGTAGATTTTTACATATTTTCAATTCGGTACCAGTAATTTTCTTTTACGATGATTTCCTACAAAATTAGTACGGCGTGGTTATTTTTTTTTTCATATGAATGTGCATTTATTTTATTCATCTGCTCTCTTTTAACTGGGATGTTTTAGTATATTTAAAAGGCGTTTTTAAAGTTGTATACATTTTATGAAAGTTTAGTTGAATTCTGTCATAAAATATTCTTTTTTTATGGTTACATATAAAGATAGAACAGAATGAGATATTAAAAATAATAACCATACTTGATTCTCTTTTAAAAAGTTTTATCCAATAAATGTCAGACGCGTGTATTATTGAATTAAAACTTCAATCCCTTTTTGTATATCAGAACACATACGAATTCAATTTTAGGTTATTTTTTCAATTAAAAAGATTTATTGCAAGAAAAATTCAATTTTACTTCTATCTTAATACAAGTTTTCCAGCTTGAAAGAAGATTTTGATTAAAATTTGAAAAATGTCCTTCGGTAGAATATCATTTCTTATCTTATCGTCTTTTAAAAGAAGATTTATTTTACCTAAATTATTCCTCGTGTTTTTTTTAAATCTTCTTGTCCCTTATTCTGTAAAAGAAACTATTTAAACTTATTTCGTTTGATTAAAGATCTTAGGTCTTCCTTACGTAATATTTTCCCTATTATTAGATCGATAATATATCGATACTTCAAATAATTTTGTTTTTATAAAAAATGAAAAAGTCGGACAGTGAAGGGTCACTTTGTTAATTAACTTCTGAATACGAAATGAAATAATTAAAGCTCTAAATAAAATTAAAGTTCTAATTAAGCTCTAATTATACCTCTTTTTTACTATCTATGTATTTTATTATCTGTGTATTTATCATAATTTTTTTTATAAATATCTTTGCACAAAATGACTATCAAAGTCGAAAATAAAATTTAAAATATAATGCAATAATTTATAAAATTATTAATAATAGTGGGGTATTAATTTAATCAATTTCTTTTAGCAACGCATAAACTTCAATACCACTTCAACTATTTAAAATATTAAAATCTTTTGATTACTTTAATCTAATAAGAAGGTGCTGATTTTTAGGAAAAACATAAAAATACTAAACATTGAATTTTTTAAAAAGTTTTTTTAATACTTAGGTAACGTAATTTCAATGCTCTATTTAAGTGCTCCTTATTTAGGGGTACATCAGATTTGAGTTATGCTATTAATGTGAAAAAATTAAATTTACACTGAAAATTGATATAATGATAGTTTTTGAAATGCCTAAGTTTTTATATCGAAGGAAAGCATTGTGAGAAAAATAATTTAGAACTTAGATGCAGAGGTCCAATGACCATTATAACATTAACATTTTTTCCATAATGACATTTTGTGAATATTGTTAGCATCCTTACTTAATATTATTTATTAAAAGCAAATTGTCTAATCATATAATTTAAAAGATATATGTAAATGTAACTGTAAAAATGCGTTGTAGTATTACTTAAAAATATTACGGTATCAATCCATCATTATTATTTTTTAAATACATACTATGATCTTCAAACATTCCATTACAAGCATTCTTTCAAGAAAAACCGATAACTATAATGAAAAGATATTGACACGTCATATATGTCTTTTCCCTTTGAAACATCATTTATCGTTTATTGAAGTACAGGAAATGGGCAATGGAAAAAAATATATAAATTTTAAAAAATGTAATTTTTACTATTCTCCTTACCTGGATCCAATAAGAAATCCAATAAGAAAAATAAGAAACGTCTGTTCACAATTAAAAAAAAATATTTGCTAACAAAAATTTGTTTATTTTATAATAAGAGTTATATTATCTATATATTTAAAATTTTTCAACGTTTAAGTAAATGTTATCGATTTGAAATTATTACATTAAATTTTACGCACTAAATTTTCTTTAAAAAAACAAATGTTTCTTAATCTACAAAAATATGAGGTGTGGATATTAAATAACAAAACTAATGCTGTAACGTTTGGAATTTTTAATTTTGACACATTTAATTGTTCTCCCCTTCAATATAAGCCCTCAGTTTATTCCTACAAAGCGTCATACGAATTTTTCATTGTTTCAAACGCTGCAGGTACCCTTCTTCTATGAGCTCGCTCGTGACGCTTGCCGCTTTTTCGTTCGCAGCTTCAACGTCCTGAGATCCGGTTACTTTCAATATTGATTTGACCTTAGGAAAACGATCAACGTCGTATGTTTCCTTGACAGACAAATAATGAGGATGACTCTACACTGGGATGTTATATTTGATTAAAAATATCTTGCATTGAATGGAATGCCAGCCAGTCCTTTTCCTAATGAAACATCAACGACTTGTTTTTCAACATTTCCGGTCATTTGTGTCGTGTGTTTTCATGTAGTTCAGCAAAGACTTAGTAGTATTGCAATGTTGATTAATAGTTTGACTTTAAAAACCCACAGAAGGTACGCAATCCAAGGAATTTCGCAAATTTTCTCCTTTGTTGACGTGGAGGACCGACCCGGGAGAACATCATCTTCCGTGTATTTTAGTCATCTTGGAAAAACTTACATCCTTAAGAAATTGACACATGTGATGACTATTTTATGGTCGTGCATTTTTTTTACTAAATAATGAGTTTCAATAGCGATTTGTACAAATATAAAATTAAATTTTACTTAATTCTTTGCTTTTTTAAAATACACAATATTTTCACATCAAAACACGGTCAAGAACAAATGGATGTATGGCTAGATTTAATGTAATATAGCCAATTTAGAGACAATAATCGCTACAGGAGGTCTATATATATATCCGCTACATATCTTTTTATATACTCTGACAATAAATAAAGAAATATAGACATAATTTTTGTAGATGGGGGGTGTGACACAAAATATTTAACCGTAAAATTCACTACATTAGGCACAAACACAATCATAAGCTTGCGCAAAAAAAATAAATAAATAAGTAAATAAATAAATAAATAAAATAATTGTACAGATTTTAATTCACAATAGAATGACATGTAACATAATAAAATGAAAGAGAATTTTTAAATATAAGCAGATAGTTTTTACTTAGAGAAAAAAAATCATGGTTAATATTAAAGAATTCGGTCCTTGTTCCAAGTGATAAATTTTTTTAGCCGAATGAAGGCATTTAAATTCGAGAGATAACGCGAGTCAAATTACAAACCGATTTTACGGCATACCACAACTCCATCTATATCTTTCCTCCATGGCTAATCTTAAGAATTTTGCAAATGCGCAATTCTTCTCTAAAAGCAATAGTTTTATTATTAAATATTATCGTTTATAATAAGTTTATGTACAAAAGTATACCTCTTGAAATTACCCAGGATTCCGAAAAACTCCCTATCTTTAGGAAGCTTAGACTTTAACATATTTTTAGTTTAAAAAAGTATGTATAGAGTGTCCATCGAATAAGACCCTGTTTTTAAAATTAAATTTCTCATAAAAAAGATTGATAGAATTATGCGGCAAACAGTTTGTTGTTTAGGTAAGCTGTACAAATATTACAAAGAAGTTTTGATCGGTGAATATTTTGAAAAGATTGTGTTCTTACTGCAAAGAATGAATGATTAATTTGACATTTTTCTTTTTTATAATGCTTCAGAGAAAGGATTTTTCGTCATAGTGTATAATATTTTAACGATTTTTGAAAGTAAAGTTTAAAATAAAAAAAAAAATCGAAAAATCGTTAAAATATGGTGTTGTACGGCAAAAATCTCGTTCTCTGCTATCAATCTAAAATAAGAAAAATACCAAGTCAAGGATTCTTTGCAATCAGAATACAATCTTTTCAAAATATCCTTTGATCGAAATTTCTGTATAACATTTTTACAGCTTATCTAAATCCAAAGCGTTTACCGTATAATTGTATCCGTATTTGTTTATGAGAAATTTAATTTTAAAATCAGTGTCTTTTTCGCTGTACACTCTGTTACTACTGATGTTTGAAACCGTACTGTCCGTAGTATAATAATTAATATTTTTCAATCTTGTTTTTTTACGATTCTCGTTTTTTACGGTATTATAAATTCTTAATTAAACATAATCAGCTGCATAACTCAAATTACGTCTAATTATAACAAAACAATATTAATTTTAAAGTTAATGTTACGCCATCGTGCTTGCCTGTAAAACATGATTATTGCACATGAAAACTACTAATACTCACACTTGACCGCATAATTTGATTAAAGTCTGTATTTTTTGCTGAATTACATTTAATATGCTTAAAATGTTTAAGGAATTTGTATTTTTAGTATTGTTATGCATTATTTTTATGAGCAAAGTGTTGGTTGAATATGAGATAGCTATAAAAATTACTTTATTATATAGAAGGCAACACAAAATAATTCAAATACGTTTCTATCAATCTGCAAATATTCCTGAACATTAAAATTATTACTTGTCTATCTAATCTAAATCATATCATAGTATGTGTAACACATATAAAACTTAATAAATCATATACTTGGCTGGCCTAAAAAATTTGACATTCTGGCTGTGGTCGGTTATTAACTGATTCTGGTTTTCAAATATGTAATTCTTTTCTGCAGTTTTTACTTTGCTATTTTCTTCATATTTTTAAATATCATGAACTTTTATTAATGTGTTCTGGACGTATTGAAATATATTTCGTAATTTATGCTTGGCGCAAAATTCATCTTTCTTTTTAATTTACATATTTTCCGATTTTTTTTTCTTGAGCATTTAGAAAATTACTTTCTTACATACAATTTATTTTTTTCTATCTTCATTAAATTCGATTGTAATTTATGCACCAGGCATATACTGTTTTTTTAAACAATTTCCAAATTTATAAGTAGCTCGAAATGCTTCTCTATTGATTCTGGTTTCTAAAATTCCAATAATATTCCTTATACATAATTTCAAATTAATTTTTTTCATCATTTAATTATAACTGAGGGCTAAATATTTTGATAACTTAATAAATTTTCTGACTCGAATATTTTTCATTTTCTATTTCGCCTTTTTTACCGTTCTCAGCAGTGGGGGTAAAAAAATGTGTTTCTAGTTAGGTAAAAGTTTGGGAGACAATCGGATTTTTATATTAAAGGTCCTCCCTTTTTCTTTTAAAGAATCTCATTTTAGAATTGTTCACTAAATATTTTGTTAAAATATTTCTTTTTAATTTCGGTTATATTTTAAAATCTCGAAAATAAAAAAACTTGTTCGTTTAAAAAAATAGAAAGAAAAAAAAAAGATTTTTTTCTTTTTAAGCACTTATTCTTTATTAAATCTTTCTTTAAGAATTGTAAGAAGTCCTGTTTAATATGAAAATGTTCCTCTATGTATGCTGTTTAAACTGAGGTGTTAAAATTTCCATATTAAATATTCCCAGTGTTCAATTTAATTTTGGACAACCATAGTTGTTTAAGATATTTATATAGATTATTTTTCTGATTATAGATTGTTTTAAAAAAGAATTTTTTAATCTGATTTTATTTTGAATTCAAATCTAAGTCTTCGAAAAGAGATGATTATTTCTTCTGCAAATTTTCAAGACTTGCAGGAATATAATAAATGCCTATACATTCTATAGATCAGTTGTATAATAAATTTTTATGTCAAACTGTAAATCTACCTTTATATATGCTGCAAAAAGTTATTTTAATAAATATCGAAATCTCTTTTTTCTTTGTTTGTGTTTTCATATTTTTTCACATATTTTTTTCCTTATTCCTTCTCCTAAAAAAATTAGAATGATTAAATAATCAAAAACAAAATAAAAAAAAAACAATTTATAAGATGATAAAAGAAATCCTTATAATAATAATAATAATAATAATAATTATCGAATAATTATTCATTTCTTTTTTAGTTTTTTCATTTTAAGTATAATCATATGCACTTCACTTAATATGTTCCAACTCTAACATTCTAAAATAGCATCTTGTAATTGTTAATGTATCTACAGAACATAGTACAATTCCTGCCAATTTATGTACTAATGACATTTATTATGAGTTTTAGAGTTTAAACAAGCAAATTGAGTTTATGTTTCTCTGTACTAACAACTGTTGAAAAATATTGTAAAAAGATTATCATTATTAATTCATATAAACATATGCAGTGGATTTGAATACTTCCCCAAAGGATTGTACTTATACTCTAAAGCCTAAAGTTCCCGGGGTAGTAATCTCTGTCATCCCTGTGCTATTATATTTACATACTCACAGTTTCAGGATAATTCCTCATATATTTTTGTAGATATTTAACTAAGCGTTTAAATTCGTAAGTTACCGGTCAGATTTGGCTATGTAGTGTACGTTTATGTTTCTCTATTAATAATTGTTGAGTAATATTGTAAAAGATAATCATTATTAATGTATCCTATTGAGTACTTCGCCACGGGATTGCACTTATTATCTAAAGCAAAAACTTGGTTTCCGAGGTAGCTATCTCTATCATCATTGTACAATTATGTTTACACACTCGCAGTTTTAGTATAATTCCTTATATACTTTTGTATGTATTTTACGAAGCGTATAAACTCGCATGTGACCGATCACACGTGACTATATATAGTGTACATTTGTTTTTAGTGCAAATAATCTTTATTATTGAAACAATCTTTAAACGAATGTTTTTAATGGAATTAATTTTAAACATCTTCCTTGATAATTTTTATGGCATGACAGTGGCAGGCTTATGCTTACAAGAAACCATAAAATGTTTTTTGTAGGCAGTTTTGGACAAAATGTAATTATTGATAAGCAGAAATGACAAGTCTACGGCTAGCTTCTGCTGAGTAATCGTTTTTTAATGACAAATTAAAAAGTTATTGTGGCAAATTTGAGATTATCTAGCTTTTTTAGTAAAGAAATAGTGACATGATTGTGTGAATTTTTATGCTATTACGGCCTATTGTATTGAGTTCTCGCTGTGTCCACCGTGACATTTATTTTTTATTTATTTATTTATTTATTTATTTATTTATTTTTGACGGAGCAGCCAGGGCAAACTATAGTAGTTTACCATCATGAAAGCCAAAACTAACAAACCCGCCAGCTTCACGGAAGCTCTTTT
Organism: Maratus speculifer; assembly: GCA_964019185.1. Classification (NCBI taxonomy): domain Eukaryota; kingdom Metazoa; phylum Arthropoda; class Arachnida; order Araneae; family Salticidae; genus Maratus; species Maratus speculifer. The sequence continues at coordinate 291,482,566 of OZ025290.1, forward strand.
TTTTCTTTGGAAGTATATCAGGAACTAGATCTAACATCCTGCGGGGGGGGGGGAGAGGCATAGTAGCAGAGGAATATCAAGCTAACTAGCGCGCACCTATCCAAAATGCACGGGATCCACAATGCGAGCTTTTTTACTTGGCGAGGGTATATATCTTGCCTTGTATCATCCGTCTTTGTAGGCTGTATAAATATCAATCCACAAAGTTTGAAATCATATGAATAATTATCTCTCAACACTCAGTGTTTTGAATCCCGATAAAACATTTAGGCTAACTTTTTATATTTCATTGAATGGACATACTTCATATATTTTGGCATTCCATAAGCATATGCTACATGATATATTAATTGTGTGATAATGGTAACATAAATCTTATGACAAATCTAGTGCCATTAAAATTTTCCAATGAAAATCAAATCATACGAATAAGTACAGACGGTAAAAATCGAACTGTTTAAAGCAAAAGTACGCCGTTTGTACACCCCCCCCCCCTCCTTCTGAAAAAGCTGACGTTCTATATTTTGTAAAACTGCTTTGAGAAATTAAAAACAGGCTTATATAGTTCACACTTGCAAGCAATAAAACTGAAATCTCGTTCATTCAAACTGTTATTTTATTATCTGTCATTTTAATTGCTTTTAATTCGATATAAAAGTTTGTCAGAAAGGGCTGCAAATTACAAAATATGCATAGCTTATTTTATGTACAATTGTGTTTTATTTTCTTTTTAGAAATTCATTATTAATTATTTTGAAATGCTAATTATTTTTCTACGAATTCTATTATTTGTTTTATTGACTATAATGCAACAATGTAGCATATTATTGTTTAGAAATAGCGGTAAACATAAATTCTACTAAATCTATTTCTTTAAAGCAGTCAGATATAGTATTCGATTTAGTATCAGTAATAACAAAATTTATTACACATTGTAGAATGAAAACAATTAGAAATGCTTATCATGTGCATTTATAATAAAATTTAATTTATACATTTTAATACTATCAAAAAGTTTTATTTTATTGTTATATACGAAGCAGAAATATTGGATGTAATCGTGTAAGGTAGAACAACGTATACAGGGTGATTCAGCTCGTCGGTGACAAACTTTAAGGATCGATAGAGCACACCTAGACGAACATTTTTGAATAGGGAATGTAGGGTCCCTGACGCGATGGTAAGGCGCTAGGCGCTTTCGAAAATTTGGGTGCCGAAATTCGAAACGTCATAAAAACTAGGGAAATGGTTAGATTTTCTTGCTTGTTGCGTCGAAATGATTCTGTTTGTTTAGACTTTCTTCAGTACCAATTTGATAAGCGTGTCTCTTAAAACATGGATAGGGGGTGCTGCAGACTTTGGAGAGCTAGACAACAACTTTAAGCCCGTTATTTTGATAATTTAACACATGCTCGCCAAAGTTTATACTCTAACTTAAAGTTTGAACCCAAAAGTAGAGCCCTGCAAAAAGCGTAAGAGCCGGAATAAAATGTCAAAGTACAGGGTGGTCGAAACTCGAAGGCTCCTAAGAGATAAACAAACAGATTTCTTGACTTATGGCATGCATTTTCATGATTCTGTTTGCTGGGGCTCTCTGAAACTCAGTTGAACGGTACAAAAAGAAACATCGATAGGGGGCGCTTTGGGCAAAAAACATAATTCGTTCACATTTCGGACGCTAACTGGAAACGGGGCGCTACGATAAGTTAGAAACAAAACAAGAGAGTAATTTACTTATCATAAGAAGCTATTAAAACTGCAGTTTGTTTGTTTTTTTTAACAAACATAGCTGGTTTCAATCATGCACAATGCGCGCAATAAAATTTACATAAGGTGCTTTTTGCTGATTTATGCAAAAGATATCGTACCATATCGATATGCAAAAGATACGTAATGCGTAGACGACAACGCGAGATGACGTAGTTGTATGCGCAGACACGTCTTTTGAACGTGCGGTACCTACTTAAGCTTCGGGTTACTTGTCTGCAGATCGGTAGTAGGATGGAACGGTACACAAACTCTGAATTGGCTGACATGCATTTGGCGTATGGCGCTGCTGGTTGTAATGGACGAGCCGCTCAGCGGTTGTACGCCGAGCGTTACCCCAACAGGCAAATCCCCTGCCATGCCTTCTTCGCTCGAGTACACCAGAGGTTGTCCACAACGGGATCTTTCGACGGAGGCAGGCCTGAACGGGAGCGATCAGTGAGCACCCCCGACAACGAAGAGGCTGTGCTTAACCTGGTTGAGGACAACCCAGGTCTTAGCACGAGAGATATCGCCAGACATGTTGGCATTTCGCAAGCAACTGCGTGGCGCATCTTACGTTCCCGGAATCTGCACCCCTACCACATCCAGCGGGTGCAGTTGCTCAGAGAGCAGGATTTTGGCCCTCGAGTGGAATTCTCAAGATGGTACTTGGCGATGAGATCCAGGGATCCCCGTTTTGTAAACAGCATTTTGTTTACGGACGAGTCCACCTTCAGCCGGGAGGGAATGTGGAACGCCCACAACAGTCATGTGTGGTGTGATGAAAATCCACATGAAACCAGAAGCCGAGCAGCCCAGGAGCGTTTCTCAGTAAATGTGTGGGCCGGCATTCTGGGGGATTGCCTCATTGGCCCTTATTTGTTACCTGAACGGCTGACAGGTGGAAATTACCTGATTTTCCTGGATCAAGTGCTGCCGCAGCTTCTGGAGGAGGCGCACGTACCCGAAGGTTCGCGTCGCCAGATGTGGTTCCAGCACGATGGAGCTCCGGCCAATTACACGAAGGCGTGCGTCTCCATCTAAACGCAAGGTATGGCCAGCGGTGGATCGGGCGTGGGGGTCCAGTTCACTGGCCTGCCCGATCACCAGACCTCACCTGCTTGGATTTCTTCCTTTGGGGTTACCTGAAGGCCGAGGTATACCATACACCTGTCAGCAGTGTTGAAGAACTTGTGGCGCGCATTGTGGCAGCTGCAGGGCAGATCAGTGATACTCCTGGCATTGTTGGAAACACACACTCCTCAATGCGACGGAGGTGCGAAGCCTGCATCATGGCCCAAGGTCGAAATTTCGAGCATCTTCTGTAGTGTTATTTTTTGTAAATAAATTTCCAGTATCATTGATGTTTTTGGTCTAAATTTATTCAGAAGTGTTGAGCAGAGGTAGAAAATATGTTTTCATTATTACTAACTGATCGTAGCGCCCCGTTTCCAGTTAGCGTCCGAAATGTCAACGAATTATGTTTTTTGCCCAAAGCGCCCCCTATCGATGTTTCTTTTTGTACCGTTCAACTGAGTTTCAGAGAGCCCCAGCAAACAGAATCATGAAAATGCATGCCATAAGTCAAGAAATCTGTTTGTTTATCTCTTAGGAGCCTTCGAGTTTCGACCACCCTGTACTTTGACATTTTATTCCGGCTCTTACGCTTTTTGCAGGGCTCTACTTTTGGGTTCAAACTTTAAGTTAGAGTATAAACTTTGGCGAGCATGTGTTAAATTATCAAAATAACGGGCTTAAAGTTGTTGTGTAGCTCTCCAAAGTCTGCAGCGCCCCCTATCCATGTTTTAAGAGATACGCTTATCAAATTTGTACTGAAGAAAGTCTAAACAAACAGAATCATTTCGACGCAACAAGCAAGAAAATCTAACCATTTCCCTAGTTTTTATGACGTTTCGAATTTCGGCACCCAAATTTTCGAAAGCGCCTAGCGCCTTACCATCGCGTCAGGGACCCTACATTCCCTATTCAAAAATGTTCGTCTAGGTGTGCTCTATCGATCCTTAAAGTTTGTCACCGACGAGCTGAATCACCCTGTATTTCATTCTGATAAAATGTTAAAGAAAATGTCAAATGTATTGATTTCTTAGCTTCACAATACGATATAATACGAGACTTTAAAGATCTTGTTATTGTGAACTTGATGACCAAAAAGGATTATAAATATGATAAAGAAACTTTGACATTTTATTATTCCAAAGATTAAAGGTTATATCGTGTGCATTTATAATAAAATTAGATTTATACATTTTAAATACTATCAAAAAGTTGTATTTTATTGTTGTATACAGAGAAGAAATATTGGATGTATTCGTGGCAGGTAGCACAACGTAGATTTCATTCTGATAAAATGTTAAAGAAAATGTCAAATGTATTGATTTTTTAGCTTCATAATACAAGATAATACAAGACTTTAAAGATCTTGTTATTGTGAACTTGATGACAAAAAGGATTATAAACATGATAAAGAAACTTCGACATTTATTATTCCAAAGAATAAATAATGTGTAATTGAGGCATATGTCAAAGTAAGTGAAAGTTAATGTGTAATTGAGGCATATGTCAAAGTAAGTGAAAGTTAATGTGTAATTGAGGCATATGTCAAAGTAAGTGAAAGTTTAGTAAAAAAGTCCGGCTTTATTAATTTCATGAAAAAATTATTAAGGAAACAATTTAATGTCATAAAACAGGAAATTGTATTATGAAGCCTGAACGAAATTCACATAATATGCTTAATATATATAATACATAATGAAAAAATTAAGACATGGGATAATGTTTATGAGAACTACACATTTATTTTAAACATATGTGTTAGTTTAATAGGGATGAAAGTACTGCGGAACACACGGCTAATTTTGACTGTTAAATAATAATAGAATTATTTTCCTTATTACATTTTAGAAATTAAAGTCTTTAATAAATCGAGGAATGCTACTATATTTAATTGAAGCAATCGGCCATTTGTAAACAGCTCTTTTTCAATTATTTATTAAAATCTCATTTTTATGCTCATGTCATTCAATTAACAAATAAATAATGTATTATTAATACCATTTAAACACTTGAAATAATTAAAATCTATAAAAAAACATTCTCATTTAAGTAATTGCAAAGAGACACCCGTATTTTATTTATGATTGTATGAATAAAATAAAATATTTAGAAAAGTCTAAAATCTACAGATTGACAGAAGGGATATTTAAAATATCAATAGACTTAATTGCAACCTCAAGTAAAATTGTATTGTTTAAACATTTTATAGAGAATTGGCTTACCTTTATATTTATACTGGATGGTAATTCAATCCTGCAATTTTAACTGTTCATTTCCAAAATCTAATGTTTTTAAATTATTATTTTAACAAAACAACATCTTCTAAGTGTAAAATATAGTATACACTATATTTTCCAAATTTCGTCCTCATACTTAATTTATACCTAATTTAATGCTAAATCTTTCTTGATAACTTATGTTTACTTCATCCTGTCTTGTAAAATATCGATTAGTTTGCATGTATGATTTGGTAATGATGAAATAGAAACAAGGTTCACGACTAAAAAAGTGAATTTGTGGTTATGAAATCATATAAAAAATTTATTTTAATACTTTTCTGTTAACAAAAAAGACTACCGTATAAGAAAAAATAAGAGAGCGTGAAAATGTCTAAAATATGTTAAGAAAATGCATTCAACTTAGAGGTAAAATAAACTGCTGGATTTTTTTTATTTTTATATTCGGATACTGTAGGTTTGTCTTCAAACTATTTCTTACCACAACTTTTTAATTCAGAAGAAAAAGGGTTATTTTATGGTTAAAAAAAAATAGTCCACTTGTAATCGATCAATGAAGAGTTATTACAATATAAATTCTTCTAATAGAACCAGAAACTGGTTTACAAGCCAAATATCCTCCCATCATATCGTTGAGCTTTAAATGCTACAAAATTGGACACCATTACCATAAAATACGAATGTTAAACAAATCTTGCTTTTGTCTTCCGTATTAGCTAAAATATATGGAAGTTTGTGTTTTAGGGAAATATTTTAACATTGAATGCCCTTTCATATGGTGATTTGTGTCTTGGATATTATAAAAAAATCATAGCAGATTTTTCGTGCCTGACAATATAACCAAGAATTTAAAGTAACAAACTTGATTATGAAAACAGTTAGCTCAACAACCCCCACTGTAAAACCATACATATTTATTATTCATATATTAACACCAAACTCTATTTTTTAAAGAGTAATTAAAAAACGAAGACTTACTGAGTGATACAATGCTTCAAAAGAAAGAGCAATAGGCGCGATAATAGAAAAACAATGTAGCTAGCGTAGAAAAAAAGAGCTCCTACATATAGAACGTACATATGACTATATGTACATACTGTATAGAAGGAATAAGCGACTAATAATAATTAAATGGAAGTCCTACGTACTTATTTTTTTATAATGTAATACAATTGGAATCTATAGCTCAGAAACTGCCAACATGTATCTGGAGATTTTTGATTTTATCTAATAAATTTCGATTATTATTAAGTATACAGTAAAAACTATAATTGAAATTTTTATTTGGCCTGTGATCTGTCACCTTGTAAGAAAGTGTTCATGCAAAGTGGCGATCAAGACGAAGCATCATTTAATGCATTATAGCCATTTACCATACAAAGAAGAGGTTCTGTATTCGAAGCGCACACATTTTTTATATACATCGATGACTCATAAAATACATGATCGATGTATACATATTTTTTAATATTGTACAATGATACACTTGAATTAGTACCATATAAAAAACATGAAAATGTTACCATAATTCTTTAAAATAACAAAACTAAGAAAAAATAACTTTAAAACATTTTATTTTGTAATGATTTTCCTTACAAATGCAGTAGCGTTAACTATTTGATAAGAAGTCACTACCCGGCTAATTTAGAATCTTTTATACTACTTTTTTTAAAGATTCTTGTGTAACACAGGGTGATCAACAACTCTTGACAAATATTTTATTTTAATAAAAAGTCAAGTATTTGGTGTACTAATTTGCAGGCTCGCAAAAATGTAAATTTTATAAATTCTTCTACTTGCCCATGTAATCGGACATTATTTGGAAGAAGACATGCACTTTTGTTTAATGATGGTTTTTTAAGTCTATTTTTCTTTGGTTAAAAAGTTTATAATTTTACAATAATAACTTTATAGCAATAATAAATTTGTAATATATGAATATTTGATATATAATTTATGTGATAAATATTTGATATTTATTTCATTTATAATCATTCAAGGCGATCAGCAGTTTTTATGCAAGCCAATCTCACATGCGATAAACACAGGATCGAATCCGCCTGACTAAGCGGAACTTGATTCCAATAACACTCGAAACACGCACAATCAACTACTCGAAGTGCGAGATCAATTGCACAGGTACAAAGACTGACCCACAGCCCTCCATCCCTTTTTGCAATTCAACAGATACCTATCTCACGTTCTAAAAATAGATACTCACCTGGTCGGCTAGCTCTGAGACGAGTCACGTGATCAGCAGGCTGAAAAATTGGACGCGGTCTACGCAGGCGTGACATCATTCTGGACGTTTCAAAGATCAACTCTGATAAAATCTGGACGTTTCAAAGGTCATTTGGATGTCGGACGTCTTCCAACTAAGGTAATACTATGCTTAGTTGGAAGAGAGGTCCAAGCCCCTATCAGATTTTCTATACGTTCAAGATGGCGGACGTCCAAGATGGCGGCGATTTCCCATGGGTCGACCAAGGGAGGTCCAAGAAACAAAATGGCGGACGTCCAAAGAAACAAAATGGCGGACGTTCAAAATTTAAATCCATATATAAAACCATTTAACTGGGTCGACCTGGGGGTAAAAGAAACAGAATGGCGGACGTCCAAGATGGCGTCGTTTTGGCATTTTAAACGCCAAAATTGAAATTTAAAGTCTGAAAATTAAAATTTTTTCTTAATTAAATAAACAAACAAACAAATTTTAAGTTTTCAAAGACCTAGTGCACGTATTTATTTAAATTATGATCACAAAAATTAGATGAATTATGTACAAAGTATTTACAATATAAAGCTGTATATACATGAATTTTTTTCCGGAAAAAAGCAGGCTTGAGTCGCATGTAAGATATCAGGTGCGACTAATTAAATTTTTTCATTTAGCAGGCTTATAAAAAAAAATTGACACTTTACCCTTTGCGGCGCACCTCATCTCCAAGGCTATTTTGGACGCTTTGGGCTCGGCTCAAACTCGTCTCCGCTGTCCACAACACCCTGCCCTAGACCCGCCTGCCCAGAAAGAGCATCCAGGCTGCGGAGAACTCACACTTACACTAGTAACTGGGAATCTTGGGAACTTCGAAAGGAAGGAATTAGAAAGGAACAAATGACCAAATTATGAACATGTAGTTTAAAATTACTATCGCACACTTCTTTGATCTATTTATAGTTCTAAATAATTTAAAGAAAGCAGATAGATTTTATGAAATAAAAATCTTTTTATAAAAACTTTCTTTTATATAAAAAATCAAAGTATTTCAGAATAGGCATCAAAATTTATTCAGTGATGATGCAATGTAGCAAACACTACTGACAAACCTTTCTGAAATTAATACCTTATTAACATAAGTATTGGATAATAACATTCCCTGAAGCGATGAATTGATGTTGTTGATTCAACACTATTAATTTGAAATTAAAACATTTAAAGGAGCTATTGTTTAGAACATTTCGGTTTATCCGTTATATATATGTGTGTGTGTGTGTATCACTAAAAATAATTTTCGTTAACCATACAATCATTACTACTGAATTTTATCTATAAATTGTATTTTATATAAAAGCATGTTGGGGGATAATGCATTGCAAATTTTAATCTTTTGCTTCACCTTTATAAAGTAAAACCTTTATTACTCGCCCTATGTAATTGTTATAAATGTAGTTTTTTAAAAAAATCTAGTTTTTTAATAGAGAATCGTATGTTCTGCTTCTTTCGTAATACGTATATCAATATTTCTCTTTAAAATGTTATTTTATTTAATATTTTTTTCTTTAAAAAAACCCTCCAAACATGGATGTTTTTGATAAATTAAAAAAAATGAAAAATAAAAGTCCTTTCCTGTTTCATAAAATATTTTTAAGTAAATAACCTCCTCATTTTATATTAAATTAATTCTTTGCGAAATTCCCATTTTTATTACAATTTACAGTTTTTGCAGTTATTTATAAATATACTTATACAAACAAAAACTTACCAATTTTACTATTTTATTATGAGTTATTATGAAAATACTGCTTTTGATAATATCGTAAATAATTTATATATTTTTTTCATTTAATAAAATATACAAAGTTATCGAAAATGATTAAAATATAAATGTGCTTTTGAATTTAATGTCTTCACAAATATATGTATTTAAGGGAATTTTACAAAGTATAAACTACAATATGTTTACTATGTATTTGAATGAAATGGAGTGAGTACAGTAAACAATATCAGAAACAAACCGTGCAAAAGCGATCTGAAATATTCATGGTTGTTTTTCGTATGAAATGTTATTTATAACATCATCGATTAAAGATGAAATGTGTTACTCATGAATAATTTATTTTGTGTTTAAAATTTTTATAACAGTTATGAAAAATGAATTCTTTTAGAGATGTTAAAGTCTCAAATCTATTGTTTTCATCTTATTCAATTTTTGTTTTTCAATGTTTTTTTCGTGTATTTACAATTTTTTTATATTTCCTTTATAACTGAGTTTATAATCTTGTTATTTGCACATTTTTAAAAATTTGTATTACATAGGGTGTAAAAATAAATGTTTGAATGTTGTTTTTAAAGGTTTGTTGGTATTTCTCAGTTTTTTTTATATCTCTTGTGTATTTCGTTACTTCTATATTGAATGTATTATGTATTAACATATTATGTTATGTGATGTGTTTTTTTTTTTAATTTTGGAGATACATGGCCTTAATTTTTGAATAACACTAAAGATTTTATTTTATTTTCTTCTTTTTTATTATAGTGTATTTTTGCAAAATTTTTGGTACATTGAATTCAAATTTAATAAATTATCATTTTACTACTTAGCATGAAGACTCCCCGTGCATAAAATAAAATGAAGAAGCAATGAAAAAGAAACTTATTTTCTATTATTAATTAATTATATTTTTCATCATATGAATAAATAGTAAGAAAACAGTATAGATTTTTAATATTGATTGATGTAATAGATTCGAATATTTTAGTGAAAGCAAGGAATAATAAAAAATAGCGGAATTTGAATGAACTTTTCATGTATAAAAATAAAATTAAATTTATATATTTTAAAATGATTTAAAAATGAAAACACGTTGGGGTAGACTGGAAACTACAGCAGCATTTTTTTGTTGTTGTTACATAAATATAATTTAGACTGTAAGTATATAGGGTAAATTGTAAACAGCATCAGTATTTTCTTGTTGTTTTTGTAGAAATATAATTTGTAAGATATTAGAAAGCAAAATAACTAATCGTAAAATAAAATAGTATTTCAATCTAGTATGCATTTATAAGGTAATAAACCTATATTAAGAATTTCTACAGTTATTTAAACAAAGTACTTTTATTAAATATTAGAGTTAACAACAAAATGTAACAGCATCTATTATAATGTTCAAACTTTATATTTTTTTATCTTATAAACTAAATATTGAAAGCTCTAATTTAGCTTATTCTTTTTTTAGAATTCCTTAAAAATAGTTTTCCAAATTTTATTATTTGTATTTTTGTATATTTTTAAAGTACCGAAAGATGGTTTATTGCTATGCTAGTGATGTATTAATGACTAAAAAGTGAGTTCTATTTCCATGTCCATTATATTTAATCGCATAAAAAGTGTCACATATTTAAAAGCCAAATTTTAACAATTTCCACTCAAAGCGAGAAAATTACTTGAAGCTCTGAATCTACTCCATAGAAACTTACATATTTTGATAGTTTGCTAAAATTTAGTTTAGTATAAAAGTGTACCGGCAATTGAACATTAATCTTTTGTAATGTATATCATTAGCGGAAAATAACTTAAAATTCTTCTGTAAAGCCCTGTTTATTATTTACTGATTTATGTAACGCCACATAATGAGATAAAATTTAATTCAGAGAAAAACTCGCTAAAAACTACTGAAATCACACTTACAGTCTATACTGTTCATAGGCAGTTCTTTGCAAAGTTTTGTTTATGAATTAATTTATGTCTCACAAAAATATTTTACGTATATTTTTATAATTTATATTATGATTTCTACGTTAATGTTTTAGGAAATGCTATATATTTAATTTGCGCAGTTTTGCAATAAATGAATAAATAATAATGATAATGATGATAATAATCGATTGTTTTCTATCAAATTATTTCAAATAAGACGATATTGAATACATATTAATTTATATCTTGAATTACGTCCGTATTTATATCATATCACAAAGATCCAAAAGAAAATAAATTTTAATAATTAAAATAAATTTAAAAGAAAGGGGAAATATTTATGTAAAATAATAAAATACAGTAAAATGGAATTTACCACGCACCCAATCTTGAAAAAAAAAGTACTTTGTTAAAGTTAGTCCCAGATTAGAAAAAAAAATCTAAATTATTTCTTAAATTTGGGTTTATTATTATTATTAACTTGGGTTTATCATGAAAGCTGTGATTTCCAGTAGAACAACCAAGATAGATCGGAAGGGAGCATCATTGAAAAGATTCAGAATTCAATGTCATGATGAATCATTTTCTAAAAGCAGCAGCTTGGAGTTTTTTGGTTTAATGATTTGTAAAATAATTAATGTATTTTAATCTGTTTTTAGTTAGTTGAGTCAAAGAAGTGTTTAATTTTTAAATAAAACTAAATCTTTTGACACTTTTGAAAATACAGGAATATATTTTAGTTTCCTACAGAATAGAAATATTTTGTAATGTGTTTAATGAAATAAATTACTTAAATGACTTAAAGTTAAACGTTAAAGAGCATATAATGTAAATCTGTAAAAAAAATAGTTGATTTAAATTTGAATGTCATCGTTTCCAGTGTAGCGGTACTTAGAGTTCAATTTAAACAATAAATGAAAAAAAAATAAACAATAAAAAAGAACTAAAAGCGAAACTTTCCAAAACGAACGGAATATTTCTAAGGTATAAGAATAAGCTTACTAAAGAATGAAAAGATACCATAGCAAGTTACAAATTACACGTTAAATGTGGCATATAATATCCGTTCATACTATAAATGTTTTTATAAATATTCAGATTTTGATGCAAAAGTTACTAAATTCTTCAAAAGTATGCATGAATACAAAATATGATACGATTATGTATCAATTACAGACACATATCAATTATTGAACAATTTAAATGTATTAATCCAAGTTAGAGTACGGATACACAGATCGAATTCTTAAACACTTTCAACTATGTTGTAAAGCACTTTATACATTAATATGAAATAATAGACGATTTTTCACAGCCGCATATTTTGTTTTCTATAATTAGATACATATATGCCACTCTTCAGTTAAAATTTACCTAAGAGTAAAACGCACGTAAATCTAGGGAAATCACACATCCATAGATAATCTTCAGTAGACAGACATGTATCCTATTTTTTATGTTGTCCTGTATATCGTTTTTCTACATCACATAAATATACCTTGGTTTAGTAATTGCAGTTCAGCGTAAAAATACATAACTAAAAAAACTTTAAAGTCTTGTTTATATTTTGTAACCTATGCAGTTTCTATTGTATTACCCAGGATATAATCTGCAACATTTAAATGCACTATGCAATATGAAAAAAAAAAAATTCTAGTTAAACTTAAGTACTCTTATCACTACTAAAAGTATTCGAAATCTTTTGTATAACCCTCTAAATACTATTCACTTTCTATGATACAGGATGTAATTCATAGTAAACCACAGCAACATAGATCAATTTCATTATATGTGAAATAATTTAACATGATTAAAATACTCCTAGAATACATTTTTACATTATACCATTATGTAACGGAATTATTTGTGTGACCCTGTAAAGAATAATAAATATATTTTGCACCGCATACTGTAATAGAGTATATATTTTAGTACATTTCAGTAAATGCATATCAATTTTATTTTGTTTGTAAGGCTGTAACACCACACTGTAAAACATTTGTGCAACGTTACTCCATAAAACTGGTAGCAGCCTTGCTGCCTCCAATTTGGTGGAGTATTTTAACCGATATAATCGGTGTAACATTGCAATGCTACACCAGTAATGCATGTTTTTATTACACCATTATGTAAGTGAAAAATTACTCAATGAAGTGTAAATCGTAGCTGCCACCAATTTTATGGAGTAACGTTACCAGAAATGTTTTACAGTGCATTGAAATTCTTTAAACATATTTTTCCCTTTGGCTGTAATGTAATGGAAAACATTCGAACGTCCTTGTATTTAAACGATACATCCGATTTTCATAAATTTTGATGCCACATGACAAAATTTTGCAATAATTATATATTTAAAGTTTCAAAGCATTCGATTAGGTAGTTTTTGCCCTGTTATATGTGGGCGGACAGACATATAGACAGACGGATTGAACGACGACTATAGGTATTTATATAACTACGAACGCACTTAATAAACAATTAAAATAATTTAACGAAGCAAAAAATCTCTTTTAGCAACTTCAGAGCATACTTAGTAATGTTTTCAAAATTGTAAGCTCAGGCAGAAAAGGGGGAACTTGTAAGTAGTCTATCAAATTTATATTATTATCAATGAAATACAATTTAAAAATAATTTAAAAAATAAATAGCACAACTAATAAAGCATAATTAGTAAAAACCATCCGTCCTGTTACTGAATTCTTTCAGTGTATCTGTAAAGAGAAAGTAATTGTCTTCCACTAAAAAAGTATTAAAATTATTATTATGCTTCTTTGTTAACGATATATAAAATTCATTCGTTCTATAATTCAGAAAAATAATGCAATATTCCCCTTTAATGATAAACATGAAAGCCTATGATTTTGATTTATCACAACATCATTAAAATTCATCGTAAAATAATTTTTCCATTACAATAATTTATCAGAATTCATTTGTCTTTTATTGTAAACGAAATATAATTGCTACATCTTTTATTTTCAACATCAAACATTTTTTTGGTATGTGTCTATAACATATACTCATTACATGACACTAAAAAATCACAATATACTCACTTGTATGTGAGTATATTTACAGGGACAGAACAGAGACAAACAGCCAGCCGGACGTTTGGTTAGACACTGGCATATGGCCAAAAGATGCCAAAATATTTACAAAAGCATTTTAAATTTACTCACTTTCCAGACACGTCTCTTTTTAAATCTGTTGGAGCATTTAATGAAGGACAAGACTTTTGTGTTTGTCGAAATAATCAAAATCACCCCTTTATTCAATGAATTAAACACTTTCTGCCTAAACTATAATCTTAAAGACTTGAAAAAGTGCTGTGTGAACAAAATTAATATTTCTAATTTAAGCTTAAAATTTTATATGATTAATGCACGATTAAGTTCTGCTTGTATGATAAAGATCTAAATTATGCTTGAGGAAAACATTTTTTGAGAAAATTGAATTCACTTACTTATTAATTACAACTTTAAAACCAAAATATATTTGAAAAGCGTGGCCAAAATATATTTAATAAAAATAAATTTAGAATTTTTAAAATTTTCTTTAAATTGTTTAAAAGCTAAAAAAAAATAGTGAGTGTGTTTTTGGTTTTAGAAAGTAGATAGTAGAAAAACGCGTATGCAAACTTTTTTTTTTAAGTTGCAGCTTACATTGTAAAAGAATGACAAGTTCTATCTCTAAAATGTGCACAATCTTCAAATTTACTAATCTGAGATAAAGTGTTACTTGTTTTATTATTCACGGTTAATGGATTTTTTTACATATTGTCGGCAAATTTTAAAACATTCAGAACAAAACTAAAAGAGAAAACGGATTTTTTATAAAAAAAAAAAATAAAGGGTCTGTGCCCCCTTAAATCTTTTTTTTTCTACTAAATGTAAATATTTCATTGCAACAATGGAATTTTGGCAATAATTCGTTAAAAGCAAACTGAGACTCACAACATTAATCATTATTTTGATTTTATGCGAAAAATGTCTAAAGTTTCATTTTAAATACTTAAACTGCCATGTATTGAATTATTGTGTGTCCAATTGTTACATTCATTTTTAACCGACTTCCAAAAAGGAGAGGAGGTTATCAATTCAACGCGTAGGTATTTTGTTTTATGTATGTTCACCGATTACTTCGAAACTATGCAACCGATTTCTGTTATTTTTGTTTTAAATGAAAGAGAATGTTCTCGAATAGGTACCACTTCTGTTTCACCGAAATTGGTTCAGTACTTTTTTAGTAATTAGGCAAAAACTAATAAAATTAGAGATTTCGTTAATTAAAAGTATTGATTAAGTTCGCTGAATGGAGTGCAGACAGAATGGCCTACCGGTCTAAGGCAACAGGTTTAATCTCTGTTTCTCGATAGAAATAGTGGGTTCGAATCCCACACCTGACATAATTTAATTCAATGTAAAATTTACAATAGTTTTTTTTTTTTTTACCGTATTACAATTTTTACAATTAACCGGCTTCAGAAAAGGAAGAGGAAGTTATCAATTCGACGCGTATGTATTCTTTTTCTAAATATGTTCACCGATTACTCCGAAACTATCCAACAAATCAATTGGTTCTTGTGTTAAATAAAAGAGATTACTCTCGAATTGGTATCACTTCCATTTCATTGAAATTGGTTCAGTACTTTTTTAGTAATTAAGCAAAAACTAATAAAATTCGTGATTTTTCGCAAATTAAAAATAACTTAGACTTTGAATAAGCTGGCTGGCTGTAGCGCATTCAGGAATGCCGAGCTGTTTAAGGCGCCAGATTTAAGCTCTGGTTCTCGAAAGATAGCGTGGGTTCAAACCCCACTTCTGACGTAATTTACATCCATGTATAATTTACAATATTTTTTTTCCGTATTATAATTTTTATTTACCGACTTAAAAAAATCGTTAACTTTTAACTAAAAAGAGAAAAATAAACTTTTCTACCAAAAATTGAACCGACCAAAACTACTGCAAAGTAAAAAATAATTTTTTTTTACATAATAGTAATAAAAAATTAAATTAAGAGCGTAGTATTTACCATGCGTATTATTATATTTATGTACATTATTTCATTTTTTAGAGTCGGTGCCAGCCAAGCCAATTTCAAAATTAAAATTAAGTATCCAATGCAAATCGCAAAAGAATAAAGTTAAATTTTTTAACTAAATATTTAATCGTAAAAAAACTCGTATATACTTGGATGTGTGCCTATTGGAAAATTACGTGTAAATTGGCTTGGCTGGCACCGACTCCAAAAATGAAATTAATGTACATAAATATAATAATACGCATGGTAAATACTACGCTCTTATTTTAATTTTTTATTACTATTATGTAAAAAAAAAAAAAAAAAAAAAAAATATTTTTCACTTTGTAGTAGTTTTTGAAGTCGGTTCTGTTTTTGGTAGAAAAGTTTATGTATTTGGGAAAACAATGTATAATTTTAAAACTTTTACGTCACTGAACGCTTAACATTTACACGGTAGATTGACCAGCATTTTTCCTAGAATACATACAAAATACGGACAGATGCTGTCTGAACTTCCGTGTAAAGACAGTTGCAAATAGTTATTAAGATTAAATTTAAAATTTAAAATGGAACATTTTGATTTTTATCTGTCACAAGTGTATTCAAATATTACTGTGAAATTTAAATATTTTGTTGATACACCCGTAGAAGAATGGTTTATAGGTAGAATAAAATTTAATATCTAATGGAACAACATATATATATGTTGTTATACATATACACTGTAAAAAAAAACTCAAGAGGTTACTAAAAATTCCTTAGTAAATTTGTATTCCACAGAATTTTTTATTAACCATTACAAACTTTTTTTTTTGCAAGTGAAACAAACATTTCTTTTGTAAACTGAACAAAAAAGTTTTTATATAACTAACTTAAAACTTTTTAGTATGAGCCACCAATCAAATTTTAGTAATAGCTCCAAAATTATGTTTAGTAACAATTACGTGTGCCCGAAGGATAGGAGCTTCCTTCGAGCTGCATCCAGTGGGTAAAAAGAGAGACTTCTGAAACGGAAGATTTTCGGTAAAGCCGTAATAGATGGCAGCACCAAGCATTGCTACCTACTCTATTTTGACATGTTTCTAAAGTGAAGGGAAAGTTCAGGGATCATTACCCATAGTAACTGCTACGACAAGATTTTCATAATCCCTTTAATTTCATTCGGTGCATATTTGGCAGCGGCCAGCATCGAACCCAGGTACTTTCATCCTGGAGTTCGGTGCTATGACCAATAGGATATCAGGGCCACGCCAAGTGAGTTTTAGTAATAGCTATTAAAAATGTAAAACTATTAACTCTATTCGTTGCTAGCTTTTTTCTAGTAATTCTTATAGGTTCCTTGTAACCGAGTAAGATTACA
The DNA here is from genome assembly GCA_964019185.1 of Maratus speculifer. Classification (NCBI taxonomy): domain Eukaryota; kingdom Metazoa; phylum Arthropoda; class Arachnida; order Araneae; family Salticidae; genus Maratus; species Maratus speculifer. Next base: position 291,499,929 of record OZ025290.1, read on the forward strand.
AAAAAATTTTTAGTAATTACAAGGATTACTAAAATTTTTTTAATAGATCGACCTTTTTTTTACCGTGTACGTACCAGCAGTTTTTTTCTTTTTAAATGGTCAAATAGGAAAATAATTTAGATTTTCTATATGCATTCTTTTGCATTTTTAATATAAGATGTGCCTAATTTTTCCATTTTTACAGCTCTCTTTTCCGCGACTCTCGAACAGTGCATACTGAGCATTCTCGATAAAATTAATAAAATATTCTATAATTATATATGTATATATATATATATATATATATAGATAAATGGAATAATGGAATAAATGCGAATGTATATGCGTTTTGCATATATTTTAAACAAACCAATTCGTATTTTAAATTATAAAAAAAAAGAAAAAAGTAACTTGCACTTTAACAAAAAAGAAAGAAAAATCCATCGAAAGTTTTATATAGAGCCAGTTACGCTATTAACATTTAAAATAGCTCAACGAAATATTATTATGAGATATGAATATCAGTGTTGTAATAATATATATCTTTTTTGAGTTTGTAATGGAAAATATAATCTTAGAACATTTCGAAATTGAATTTTGAGTTATATATTCCACAATATTCATTCAGCGAAACTCATTTTAGGAAAATTTATATTTTATACGTGATATGAGGTTGAAATAGTATTAAGTTATGAGAGAATATGTTCGAAGGAAAATTATAAATTTGAGTATATTCGAAATTAGAATTATTAAAAAATATAATTGTATTATTGCAATATTTAAAAAATATATATTTGGAAAACATTATTTCAATATTTCAAATCTTTTTTTTTTTTAAACACTTATTCAAAACTTAAGTTCACATATTTCTAGTAATAACGAATTATTATTTTTTTAATCAATATTCAAACATGAAACATATTGAAATACTTCACGATGACGTATTCAAAGTGTTGATAGCGTTATGCCCTTTCATATATTCATTTTGTTTTTAAAGTATGCATAGTAAAATTTCTAAACTGTTATTAAATAAATATTCTTTACACTATTTACAATGCATATGCAGTTAATTCATATATGTTTTTATATCGATCTTAATTTCTTTAATTGAATCATGATATAAATCTTTTTCGTAGCATTTCAGACACCAAAATATAAATTCAACGGTTTTGCGAAAATGTTTCTCACTACTTTGTGATTAATGCATTTAAAATGGTTAATAGTGCTTATAGAATAACTCTATTTCTAAGTTAAACCATGAAAACATCTTAAATTGTTAACTATAATTTATATTTTAATATATATGTACTTATTTTTAATTATTTTTCTTTATTTTTAACCGAATGCAATTTACATAGAATTGCAAAGGAAATCTTGTTCATATAAATTGGAAAGTCAAATTTACAAAATATCAAATGAACTTTTTTTGTGTGTGTGGGTGTGAATGTAAAATGGTATTTAAAAATAAAATTTCAAGGATACAAGAAAGAAAATGTGTAACAGGAGAATGCATTACTTCTATAAATTTAAATATTGTTTTCGTCTTAATATATATTATCTCGAGGGCAGTTCTCTATTACAGCATTAAAAAATATAAATTGTGTCATTATTATCTCGATAAAAAAGGTTTTTCTTAATTAAACAGATTGCTTTTAGTTCCTGCATTGTAGCAAATTGATCATTTTTAAACTATATATCATACTACATTGTTAATAATTAACATTTAACAGGAAATATCATTAAGGAAATCTTAAAAATAAAATTTTTAGAGACATGTGCAAAAGTATATGTAGAATTTTCTACACAACTTATTTTTTAATCATGGCGTGAATCTAAATATGGACTTAATTTTTTAAATAAATGTTATTTTTCTGTTTCGTGAAGAAATCATTTTGCAGCAAAATACTTTTTGATAATAAATTACCAAATAATCACATAGCGGCAATTATCCCTTATTTTAAGATAAAATTATGTTTCCACAATTATAAAATTAAGTAAAACTATGTTTCCTTTCTAAATATATGTCTATTTCTTCCCTTTTTATGCGCTTAATGATATTAATTTCAGTGTTCCCAAGTTAGACCAAGCAGGTAATAAAATAAATTACAAACAAGAAAGAACAGTCATGCGTCAAGCATAGACTATGAAGCACTTTCCAACACAATCAGAATAATGTGACAAAAATGCACCGCTTAAAAAAAAAGCCTTTTTTTACCACACGGGATTGTATTTCTGATTTCAAAACCGAATTTCGGCGATTCCCATCTATAACCAGAAAATTGTCCGAAATTTAGCAGCGATGTATATGATATAGAGATTTATATCTATTAACAACATGCATTGCAAAATTGAGTTCATTTAATCGATACATATATTTCAGTATCAAATTCCCCTTCAGCGATTTCCTATAATAAGCGGAATGGTATGCAAATATTCTTATTCAGGCTTGTATATGGGGTAGAAAATTTATATGGAAAGAGAAATATGCAAAGAACTAATTAAATTTAAAAGTATATACAGGTTTTTAAAACGTACTCTCCAGCAATTGTTACGCAAATACATTATTGTAACCAATTTATTTTGTGTGTCCCTGTAAACTAATAAAAAATGCTATGAATGCTATGTTTCAACATTATCGTAGTAAACTTCATTGATTATATCCGTTTCAATGTGTATGATACTGTGTAATTTCATTGAAATTCTCTCCAAATGAATTTTCTCTATACCATAATGTGTTAAAATTCTTTTGAAAGTCCTTGTAAATGAACCATTAATCGTAAATACTTCGCATGCAATACCAAACATTCTTTGGTGACCCAAAATTAGCTTTATCAATTGTATGAAATGTAGTGTATTTCTAGGAGTTACAGCCTAGAGAAACGGATAGATGGACAGATAAACCGAGAACATAACTACTTTTTAATTTTGTTAAAATGCTAAAAAGCTACTCTCATCCTAAATGATTTCTGAAAAATACATACTTTTGTTTCGTTAACAAATGAATAAAAATTTTAATGCTGTACCATATGCTTTTTTTACAATAATGTAATATGAATAGTCAGTACCAATGCCCAGCTAAAAATGAACTGCATTCTTTTATGTAGAATTCAGAAAAAAGTTCTCCAACAGTTAATAGTCGCATATAACAGAAACAAAAAAATCGTCATCAATAACATACAAATATGAATTTCCATTTATTTAGAAATTTCAAATGTTTTTCAAATTTAGGGCTATGTCAGTACTTACTTGAAAATTTTTTCTAATCCTAACTGAATATACATTCATTTAAAATAGAATCCGAAATGAATTGGAAATTTACTTTTTATAAACTAAAATACAATCGTGAAGATAAAAGTTACTCTAAAACAAATAAACGTATATATAAGAAAAAATATTTATTATCATAAATAATGTTCAAGTATTCATTTTCATGTATTTAAATATATTAAATATCTTTAAAATTTACCACTGTGTCAGTAATTAAAAGGCATATATATAATTAAAATAAATATGAATTAATTAAAATAGAATTTCAAAATGAATTGAAAATAAATATTTTATAGATTTACACATTATCATGATGTCACATTTATACGTAAAAAATCAATCATTAAATCTTTCAAATTTAATGAATAGTGATGAATTTGGCCAAAAAGTATGGAAACATGAAAGAAAATGAACCGAATTTATATCGAATGTATAAAAAATTGTAAAGCATAATTGTAATAATTGTAATAAATTTGAAATGAATTTCAAAAATAATATGAAAAAATCCCATTATCTTCCTATGAAATTGAAAATTTTGACAACAATCTTCTGAACTTATAATAATCATTTCCCTCTTTATTATTATAGCAAAATTTGAAAATTCCTGATTCCTTTCACATAAGGTTACTATTTTTTCCGAGTAAAATTCATTTTAATAATACAATTCACATTAATTATTTTTTATGATATGCATGAATTTTTTTTGACATCTCATCGTTTCTATCGAATTTCTATCTATCGCTTCAATTCTCATCGTTTCTGACTACTATTCATGCTAGATATCAGTGCTTTTTTTTTTTTTTTTTTTTTTTTTTTTTTTTTTAAGTAAAAAAAAAAAAATCTTAGCAACTTTTACGGAATATCTCTTACTGCGTGGCTAATATCCATTCCTACTACATTATTGAAAATATTTTAAAATATCAATTTTATTCCAAATCTGACTTAACTTTTTCCTCCTTTACCCTTTTGAAGTCTATTTTTTTTTTTTTTCATTTTGAGAACAAAATTGTTTTTTTGATAACGTTAATCGTAGCTATCCAAATACATTAGTTGTAGTTTAAAGATTATTTCATTGTCTGAAATCTAACGAATGTGCTTACTTTGTGTATTTTTCGATGCAATTCAACGTGAAAATAGTAAAAAAAGAGTTTTTGAAAAGGTTTTCAAAATTGCGTATTACAAGAAAATTTCAGAGGGTATTTCAACGCTCTTTTTTTCGTTTTATCACACAAGATTCTTTCAGAAAATTAACTTACATTTTAAAATTAAAGACTAAAATATATGTATAAAATAAATAAATCTCCAATGGTGTAACGAGAATTAAGAAAAAAATTATTATTATCATTGTTCCTAAATGTCAAAACACACATCAATTCGTAATAAAATATATAGCCATAAATTTTCATTCCTATACGTGGAAAGTAACTAACAGTTAACACTAAATATTTCACGTTAAATAGACATATACCATTGATAGTACACCGGACCTGAAAGGGTTAAAACTCTTTTCATTGATATAAGTATTGTACATTTCCTTTCCCTAGTTATCAAGACGACATATTAACATATTTTCTCTATTTACAGATATTCATCTGGTTTGCATCCTTAAAAATATATATTTAGAATTGTCTGTTTTATTTTAAGTATTATGTCATACAGTGATTCTGTTTATCAACGAAAATTTCTACTCAATCTAACTGATATTCATGCTCTATGTATAATTTTAAAAAATTGCTGCTATGACTTATAAGTTGTTATTCTGTTATGATGCATTTCGTACATTGAAATTCTGCTGTTATATTGAAAATACGACATGGTGTCATATTTTTATCTTTTTTCAATGTTAATTTTTAACTTGAAAATCGTGAAATAGTGAATGAACGTCTGTGGAATTTATTATTATTAAATTTAGATTTTTAAACAATTATATTGCAAAAGTTGTTAATTTTATAGGGAAATTGATCATTAATTTTAAATAAAAATAATCACATTCTTAAATATTCAAAGAAGCGTTTGATTAAAATAAATAAAACATGGCTTATATACATTTCTGTGTAGCAATCCTCCTACATGCAAAAAAGCAAAGTTATTAAATAATATTTTTAACGCTAACTTTAGCTAAAACCTTTCCCACATTTCCATATTTTTATCATTATTAACATTTTAGAAAACTGTTATTTTCTTGTGTGTGCGAAATAGTAAATTAATTTCATGCAGTACTATTAATAACTTAATATTCGTTAAGTGTTTTAACCGCCATGAAATAATCAAATAACTTGGAAAATGATTAATAATGTATATTAAATTAATATCTTAGATTTGTTATCATTTGTAATAAACTTAATTTGTTTGGAAAAAAACTTACCGTTAGCTTTAGATTATAGCTTCATAGATAAATGGTAAAAAATACATACGAATTATACATGCAATTTCTTATCTAATTGACATAAAAAATAACAAATAACATTTTCATGGCATTCTTTTTGATACATTGACAATATATTAATCTTTACTTTTTCGAATTAAAAGTTAAATACTAATTCTTGAAGCGCATAATCGAAATATGTTTTCTATGTAGATTAGTATTCGTAATATTTTAGCTTTTCATTGTGTGTCCTAGAATATTTTTCCAGCTAAATGGAATTTGGTACATTGTCGAAAATTCAGAAACATTCATTACGACTTTATAAACATACGGAGCCCGATACATAAAACAAAAACTTATTATTAAGTATTATTTCAAACATTTGTTGTGAACATGTGGATAAGCTTTTATTTTAACTTAGTTCTTCTTCCAGTAGCTTTAAATCGCGTAGGATAATATTTTCTATCTATCAACTAACTAGCTTCTAAACTTCAGTTACGTTTTCACGCTTCTGCAAAGATTTATAGAATTTTTCGTTAGTTTAAAACTTAGTCTTACTTGTGATATGATTTTTACGTAATGAGAACTGATATTTCAGATGTCACAATGTTACTTTGGGGCATTAATCTTACAAGGGGACCACCAGACATGGTGCTCACAGATTTTGATGATTTCCAAGTATGTTGTAGGGGTCATACCACTAATTATTCTGGTGAAAGGGTTCCTTCAAATGGACCTTGGTTTTTGAAAAAATTGGGGGTCAAAGTTCAGCGTATATTTCAAATATTTATTAGTACATCATCCGAATGTCAATTCGTGGCGCCGTGCCAAAGCACGTGTTTGTGAATCGATAGGTAGTGAGTTCGAATCCATCCTCGGCTTCTATTTTCTTTTTTACTTATATTTATATTTTTTATATGTTACAATTTTTAAGCAGAATTGGGAATTCTACAGCTTTGAACCTTTTGATATTTTCTGAAGAGGACAGTTTACTTTTTCAATATTTTATTATTACTATTATTTTAAAAAATATGGCTCAAATGGTGAACTGACTGCAGTTCAGGGTCCAACTAAAAGTACATTTTGCAACAAATAATTAAATAAAAATGCGTATTTAATTAAAATTTTGAAAAAATAGGGCGGCGGCAGTTCAGTAAACCGACAGTCTCTTACAGCCTGCAACGAGGCCTGCAGCGAGTCCTTGTGAGATGCGCGTGTGGCGCCATCTGTTGACAGTTTGTAAACAATGTTCTGGTTAGAAGAGGCACCTTAAAGTATAAGAAAATTTGAATATTTTAAAATCTCCACAATTTTAAATAATAATATTTTTAGATTAATCAATCTCCTTTTTTTTTTTTCAAATGTGTATTACACAATACTGTGCATGGAATTTTAGATAATGCAATGCTACATTTAATATATATTTTTAATTGATATAAGTTGCGCAAAGTGGTGAAATCTAACACATCTTCATATATACTTTTATTAATAACAATTATAATAATAATAACGTTAAGTCTAATTTCATGTGCATATTCAACACATATATAACAACCAAATTGTACAAAACATTTTAAATATCTGTATCAAATACAAAAAAAGCCTTAACATTTTTGAAACATGAAAGCGAAGTAAATATAAACATAGAGGAAAAAAAAGTTTAAAGTTATCATTTGTGTGGGAATTGCATAGGGTGTATTAACAAAATTTACAACATGTCAAGATATGATTGTCGTATGGATGAAAAAGAGGTATTAAAATATTCACAATTAAGCGGGCTTTCATTTAAATTTTCAAAACAAAAATCGATTTTTTGATCAATTTTAGCATTATTGTATTAATATTTTATTACTCTTTCGAAGATATGCATTACTTGAATTATCTAATCCTATAAACGTTTAAGAAATTTCACGCGAAAATTATTTTGCATTATTCATACAAAAAAGGATACATTTTATTTTAAAATGCTGTAAAATAAAATAAAAAAGCGATAGAAAAAAAGAAAAACAGTTATTTCAGAATTGTGCATAAATTAAAAAATATAGATAATATTTAAGAAAAGAAAAGTTCTTGGTTTAAATTAGTTTTGCTGTGTTATCAAATGAAATATTAGTTTAAAAATTGCAGAAAAAAAAATTCATGAAAAAATTCAAAAATGTAAATGCAATTTATTAAGAAAATATAAAAGTTGTAGCAATTTCTTTAGTAACAAAAATAATTAAAATTTGTAACGTGTAAAAGAGAAAATGGAAGCCGAGGATGGATTCGAACTCACAACCCTTCGATTTACAAGCACGTGCTTTGGCACGGCGCCACAAATGGACATTCAGAGGTTGTACAATTAGGTATTTGAATTATACGCTGAACTTTGACCCCCAATTTCTCAAAAACCAAGGCCCATTTGAAGGAACCTTTTCACCAGAACAATTAGTGCTATGACCCCTACAACATACTTTGAAATTAGCAATATCTGTGAGCACCATGTCTGGTGGTCCCCTTGTTAGAGTCCAAGAGCACACCGCACAAGACCGTAAGTCATCGAGCACAAGAAATAATCCTTTATGTAATGGAAGAGTAGCAATACAGGAATCTAATGCTCCATGTCTTCCGGAAGCGAAGTGATTTATAAGTCGAATATTGATATCATAGTGGTTGACTCGTAGGCTTAGCATTGTGTTTGTCGTGCGTTTAAAAGTATAAAAACATGGAAATCTGGGTGCAGGAAAAAACAATATTAATCCTACGAGTCAACCACTAGTGGTATAAATTTTTGGCTTATACACCACTTCGCTTCCAGCAAACATGGATCATCGGATTCCTCTATTACTACTCTTAAAATAAAATAAAGAATTTTTTTTGGGGGGATCGATGACTTAAAGATTTGTGCGATCGGCTCATGCACTATTATAGCACGTGTGAGGTGGAAAGATTAACCTAGTTTAGAACACTATCTCTGACACGAACTTTATTTTGCTCCGGAAACTTTTTATAGCCCATTTTCACGTGTACTGCGATAACCTGTGAAAGGCAAATATAGCTTATAATTAGATTTTAAATATATGATTATAATCTAAAATTGACGTCTATGGCAATCCTCGGATTGATAACTGAATACAATTACAATCCAGTGGCGAGTCATGTATTAGGTATCTTTTGTTATTCATTGATATTAATATTTAATGTATGAACGTGAAATAACTTATACATAATTTACAATCCAGTATTGATTATATAATATTGAGAAAAAATTAATTAATAAATATAATAAGGACGAACATGCATAAAGTGTATTGTCACATTCAGATATTTTGGAATATTATTTACTTTTTTAAAAAAATTCTGTACATATGAAGAAAATTATGTAAATGTGATACCACTAAATTTTTGCTTAGGTTGTAGAAAATAATTCCATTTCTTTAAAAAATGTTACTTAAGAAGTAAAAGCTTAACAGTAGACCTTTTTTGTTTATATTATCATTATACAAGTACCAAAACCTTAAACAAACCATAAATTACAAGAAATTGCATCTTATTTAGGGACAATAACTGTTATAAGCATAGTATTCAAACAGAAAAGAGATAACTCTGAGATTTTCATATAAAAAGTCTATTGACAAGAAACATTTCATTTTGAAGAAGATTTATGTGTTTCAAAAACACTCGTGATTCATTTAAACAAATGTCAATATGTTAAACAGTTTATAAAAGAATACGTAAAAAAGAAGTTTCGAAAACCAGAAAAATCTCTTGCATATAAAAATGTTTTTTTTTTATGATCATCGATGAAAAAAGCATTGTTTCAGCTATAAATAATGCATTACTTTGTTCTAAGAAGTATTTATCACATTTATGAAAAATTCATTCTTTCAGATCTTTTGAAATCTCTGGGCTATTGTTTTCATCTTATTTAAATTTTGGTTTACAAAGCGATTTTTCATTTTCATATTTTTTGATGCTTTGAATATAAATTTAGTGTAACTTCCTTTACAATGGATTTTGAAGAAATATGTTTATTTTTATCGTATATATGTTTTTTAACATACTTTATCTCTCTGTTAGTTTTATATTCATTTAATATTCTATTTTTTCATTTCATTATTGATTTATTTATAAAGCAGTTTTTAGAAACTTTTATTTTATTTATTATATTTAACGAAAATTTAATTTTGGTTCTCATTAACTATTGTATATTTCTTAAAATTTGAATAATTATAAATCGCAAAAATATTAGTAAACATTGAAAGAGAATAACATGGCCCCAAATTCTGGTGCAAGTAGTAAGGTACCCTGGGGTAATAACGCCAGGCGGGGTAATAACGCCAAGTGCTTATATTTTGCATAATTATGAAATAATCAGGTTAATGACACCCATGTGCTCTACGCAGAAGGGTTTTGAGTCATATAAATCGCAAAAAACAGCTTCAAGTTAATTTGTTTCATATTTAGGTCTTATTGTTTTTACAAGCAACTAAAATTAACGCTTGATCTAAAATTTGCGAGATAAGGTTTTTGATCTGAAGACTATATTTTTTATCCAGAAATACTTTGTTTATTACATAAATTTGTAGTGTATTTCATGTACTTTCAAATTGTTGTGGAAGATTTTGGATATCTTCTAGAGAAAATTTTTAGTTTAGGACTTACTGCGCAATAAGTATCCCGGAGTAATAACGCCAGGGATTGGCTTAATTACCCCGGTTGATTCCCAACAGTGGCCGAACTATATCCGAAAGGGGTTTATACATTTAATATGGGACAGCATTATCATCATTGCTGAAATGGTAAGATTAAGGGGGGGGTGCCCAGTACTTAAAAATAATCTCTCTATTTTATTTTTTATTATATTATTTTTTTTTTTTTACTAATGTAAAAAATTATTTTTAACTCTTGTAAATAAAACTATATCAAAATTGTTTTCGCGATTCAAATTTGAACATCTTCAAAATCAGGTTTCTATTAAATTTCCACTGGATTGTTCAATTGAGTTCGAAATTTTAACTGTCCACTTTCTCAGCGTTCGGTTTTTCAAAACTTTATAAATTTAACCTTTAACTGATTTGACAGAAATTGTAACGTATGAATGTGATGCGGTTTGTGAGACCACAAAATTGAAAGATGAATAAAAGGCGGGAATAACTCATAGGATTGTGTTCTTGTACTAAACTTTTTATACAAGAGTATTATACTTAATATTCACCTATTTAGTCTCTGGTGATAGGACTAAAATTTCAAATGAAACAAAATTTCGGTAGTGTTCGCAGTTAAACTAAGAAATTAAAAGAAAAATAGTGGTCTACGAGACCGGTAACATTAGTTAAAGGTTAGAATGCGATCCATGATTAAAAATCATAGAAAACTGTTCCTGCGCTAATGTTTTTGTACAGAATTAATTCTAATTAAATTTAATCTATTCAAATATTTCTAACAATATTACGAGAACTCCAAACGAAAGAGAATTTCGGTTGTAACTATAGTTAAACTGGAAAATACAAGTTAAACGCTATTTTTTTTGGGGGGGGGGGGGGTTCCGTGTTCAGTCAGATTGCTAACAGCAGTTAAAGGTTAATTTTGTTGCTAATATAGAGATAATGATATATAACCATATGAATTATGTATAAAATTGAATAAGAGATCTCTTTGGGATACTATTTTTTAATCAAAAATTTTATTCAATTTATTAAAAATTTATTAAAGCATGCTCTTTAAAACGTCGACAATTTAACTGTAGGTTTGGAGAATCCGCATTAGTGTGGAGTTATGGGTTAAAAACTATTTACCAGATTACTATGATAGTATAAACCCTTAACTGCTGTGACAAAAATTGTCGCATAACTTACTGTGAGCGGCCTGTCAGACCGCTTAATCTAATGATGAATAAAATGTTAAATTAACGTTTAGAATATTATTTTTGTATTGAACCTTATATACAGGACTATTATAAATAAAATTCAGCTATTCAAAAGTTTCTAGAGATAGTAATAGGACTCCAAATGAAACAAAATTTTCCCGGTATTTATAGTTAAACCAAAAATTGCAAGTTAAACTCTGAAACTTGAAAAACTCAGCGGTATATGAGACGCTAACAGCAGTTAAGTTTTAAGAAAAATATTTATTACATATAACTCTAGTTATTATAAAACTTCACATGATTATAATATTACATTATGAATGGTTAAAACCATGCAATGTTTCTTATAATCATATTTAAGCGGGACTTTTTAAGCAAAGAGAGACACAGGGTGTTATGTTCTGTTGAAGCCCCCCCTCACTCCTTTTTCTTTCACTTTCACAAAAAAATCAATATTTTCTATCGCATAGAATGCATACATGGGAATATAAATACTGATTCAAATAATCCGTGCAATGTTTCTAATAATTCTATTTGAATGGTCATTTTTAAGCAAAACGTAGCTGAAAATCTGATATTCTTTTGCCTCCTCCCCCCGCCACCACCACAGCTTTCTTTTTCTTTCAGAGTCACAAAAAAATTTTACATTTTCAATAGCTTAGATTGAAATTTGTCAGTTTCTAGAGCTGTAGAGTTTGTATTTTTAGAATTGGGCAATCTACATGCTATTATTCCATCTTATTTTATAGTTTTGTTTGCCTGGCGTTATTACCCATATAGGTGGGTATTAACGCCAAATAGCATTGGTCAAGAAAAAATGCCATTACATTTTATGAATACATATCTGTTAAATTATTTTATTTTATATAGATAGTCAATGAGTTGCTGTATCAAATCCTATATTTGTTTGAAAAATACAATCTAAAACTAAGCCGTGAAAATTGGTAGAACCTTAACGTGGCGTTATTACCCCAGGGTACCTTATTTTTTATTAGCATACTTATGAATAATAATACCTCTTTAAATTTGAATTTTATATAGCAGCATTTCTCAAATTTGTAAATATTCAATAGAATCCAATATTTGAGTAAATTTTGTAGCGAAACTTTTGGATAATTTTCGCATTTTAACAATATATAAGTAGGGTTCGAAATTGAGTACCAATATTGGAAACAAAACAAAATAAATTACTATCTAACATAAAAATTATTCGAAATTAATTCAAAGTTTTAAAATTTAATTATTCTAACAATCAACGGCGTATAAGGCAGTAGATTATTTTTCAGCATTAACTGATAATCTTCTGCTTTTTTATTTTCATTATATAAAACTAGCGGTGTTTCATTATTCAGAGGAAAACAGTCCACGCCATCGCGAATCTTCCACCCAGTTTCGACTTAAAATATTCCGTTCTTCATGCTAATATCGTGCCAGTGGCATATTAACGATCTGAGCCGTTTAAATTATTTTTTTTTTATCTTTCCCGATGACTGTGCTCCAATCCGTTATCCATGATATATGCTGCTGTGCAAAGCGAGGTCTGGCTTTTATGTGACAAAGACCAAGTTTTGGATTAGATTTCATAATCTTCCATTTCACATTCGGAGTTCTTTGAATATTTTGCCTAATCGTTCGAGAGTTTATATTTAACTTTAAATCATTTAAATTTATCTAGAAGAAGCTCCAGTACTTCTAATGACCGTTTAAGTCTTTTTCGAATCTGCGCATTACTACTTAGCCCGAGGATTCCAATTATGTTCATTTCATAAATTACTGGTTTCGACTTAGCAATGAGCTATTTTAAAATTACACTTTAAAAAAAATTAAATAATACATTAATGTGTTGAACAGTAATGTTCCCCAATGACATAAATTATTAGTTTATTATCCTAAAATACATTTATTGACATCAAAAGTACCAGAATATAGAAATTCATACATTGAGATTAAATATTTCCCCAGGTCTCAAATAATATTATTTCTTTTAAGATATATCTTTTTTATAAAAATTATTTGGTCCATTTTATTTATGATTTATATTAAATTTATATTTATTTTTATTAAATTGTTTCTCTTTTTTATTATTGTTAAGCTAATCTTATTAATGTTTTGCCATAAAAAAATCGAAAATTATTATAGTTTATAATTTTATCTAGGAGTGTATTAAGGAATAAAAATTTTATTTAATAAACATTAATATTCCTTGATCAAACACCAATAAATTTAAAATGAAATATCAGTTTTACAATTTACATTACTGCAAAATTTTCAACTTCTAAATATCGCACATTTTCACTTTTTACACCGCTATGTCGGGAAAAATGTAGGTACTATAGCTATGTAGGTACTTTTGAATGAATTTTATTTGAAAGCTGTATCTATATTTATTCTTGAGTTATTAATTTTGTATAGATTTTAATAATATTTTTGTCAATCTGGCAACAGAAGTATAAAAAATTTCTGTACATTCATGGATCAATAAGTAAACGAATAAAATTCGGACATCTCGAGATTTGAGATATCTTTATTTATAAACGACAAAAACAAACATTTTCCAAATGGTTAAAAAAGGGCAATAAAGGATTTCATAAACGAAACTAAAACAAAATAGCTTACTTTTTCAATCTTTATAAAACATTTTATGCTTACTGAGGCATTTAGGCATGGTACCATTTTTCAATTATTTAATGGGCATAAATAACCGTTAAATGAACGGTGTTCATGAACAAAAATTATGTATTATTTACCTATATAAAAACTATGATTGGTACCACTACGAATGGAATTATGTTATAATATGATACAATATAGTAACGCAAATTTATAATTTTCCATTATATTGTCAAACACTATTTTTTTAAAGTATATGTATGTTTTATAATTAAAATAAACTTTATTTAATTATTAAAATTTCCTTAAAAATTACATTAAAATATCAACTGATAACTTTTATTTATTAAAAGAAATTACAAACATATATGTGTCACAAAATTTGACTATGCAAAATTTGATTGTCATAAAATTGTTGATTAATCCACTTGTAAAATTTTCATTGTAAAAAAATTAAAATGCTTGTGAAATGAAAAATTAATAAATATTTATAAAATTTTACATAGAAATTTATCAATTCATTGAATGAATTTAAATTAAGAAATAAAATCATTTTAAATATTCGCAAAAAATTCTATAATAAAAAGTATTAATTATGTTTACATGCTTCCTTAATTACATTCGTTTATTTCAATTGACATTTGTTATCATCATTAAAAACTCTCTAAGTGTTCAATTACTTCGGTTTAAGGAAGTAAAACTAAATTTTATCAATCCTCACGAAAATGTTCACCGACCATTATTTAAATCAATGCCAGATAAGAGTGATGATTATGCTCGTTTCTGACATTTATATCATCTGTCCTTTCGCGTGAATGGTTATTTAATCAGAGGAAAGAATTTCGGAGGAAAGAAGTGGATTTTTAGGACTAAGATTAATTAGATGAATGTGCCAATGAGAAGATGTGTAAGTTTTGGATGAAATGATGGACTGGTTTTAGAAACAGCAGTTTGGGTAAATTAATTTAATGACGTGCAAGAGAAAAAGTAATATACACAAGCAAGACTGTGTTAGTTTCGATTACAAGTATTTTAATTCTGGTATTTGCAAAAAAATATGTATAATTGTTCTGTATTTTTTAAGAGACATTGCTCGGTGGGGCTAGTTGAGCTCAAACCCATTAGTAGGCATTCCCACCTGGCTGAATCTGAGCATACGTATGATTATAACTAAACTTATGACAGTTTATTTCGTTTTTTATTATGGAAAACATTAATTAGATTTTTTTATAACATTTTTTTTTTAAATGTTATATAGTACATCCCACTATTCAACAACATATTAAGAAAAGAAATTTGTGTGTGAAAAATGAGTGCATCAACATGTTCTAGAGAAATGGTGCTGCACAAAAATCCACAAAATTAGGTAGATAGGTAACTCTATAAGAGATTTTGTGGCTCTTGACGCCTATTTTCGATTTTTTAATTAGTTTTTTACAGTTGCTTTTTTTACGATTTTTTGTAATTTTTTACGTTTTATAGTATTTTTTTACAATAATAAAATAATCTGGTTACAATCATTTAATTAAATATAAAAAAAATTTCTGTTTACTTTGAAATGTCTGTTAATAATGTTAATAATGTTTGTTTTGTAAAAATCAGCCTGTAATTACTCCAGACATAAAACTTAATAAAAGACTCATCAGAAAAAGCATTTTTTTTTCAAGAACCGACAATGCATCACACATTTTATGATTTCTAATTGAAAATGAAACCGAACGACATTGTTTCCTAATACGCTAAAGTTAAGAAAACAATTCGAGATATCAATTTGAAAACTTCAGAACAAATGTAGATTTTTAAAATATTCGAAAATACATTTGCTAATCCTGATGTAATTTGTCTCAAATTTTTCTCATAAATAAATAAATCAATAAAACGACGGAAACGGTACAAAATTTCAGAAAAAGTTCGACGCATACATTAGAAACTGAACTAAAAATGCGAAGTTTGCAACAGATAAGCCGGTATCCCCATGTAATTAGGGAGTATGAATAGGTAGCAATTAAATCAATTAATTATTGCCAAACACTAAAACTAAATTTTTTATTACTTTCATAAGCTTTGATAGAAGATCATTATTATGTTCTGTTTCAATGACACCCTGGCATGAGATACGGGCATAAACAGGTTTCCCTTCATTATTTAAATTTAAAAATGTGTTTTTCTAAATACAGTCTTCTTTAGCTATAATTTTTTAACACTAACAGCACATGCTTTGATAGGGTTATATATATTATGACGACGATGTATATTTATTCTGAATTTGATTATATCAGAAAACCGAAGGAAGTAAAGATATTATAATAAAAAAATGCATACTTCTTAAAATTTAGTTTATTTTTTTATAATAAAAACTAATGGTAGTATTTTGTTTTGTTCAGATGATAAAATCAAAGATTAAATATCCAAAGACATTTATTAAAAGTTTGTACTATCAAAAAAGCTAAAAAAGGTCATCACAATGTGCATCATTATTATCATATCATGGTGTAGAATTTTATGTAAAATAATAAAAAATAGAAACATATATCCACTCATATAATTCTACCAACAAATCATGTTATGTAATTATTTCATATACATAATAATACAATCCTTTAAATCACACACGTCTGTGTTAGAATATTTAGTAAAATGTTAAGAATTAACAAATATTTTCCGTGCTCGAAAAGGCATTCCTTTAACCAGGCAACGAGTGGCAAAACAATTTTCCAATTAAATGCGGTCGTTCTGAATAACAAGGTTTTATTCAACCTACGTGGAATTCAGTATTGAATGTATTGAATGTATTGAATTCAGTAAAGAATATTTTGCATATTCAGGCATCAAATTTATTTCCATTTTCTATAACTTAACAGAAATAGGAAAAAACTATTTAAAAATATTTTGCAATAAGTTAAAAATAGTCTTAAAGAATAAAGGAAATTAACACAGTTTTTACATTAGTTGAAAAAAAAAACAGAGAGATTCATTTGACATGAAATAGTGAAAAATGTTTTATCGCAAAAAAATCAAAAGAAAAAGCCTTTCGTGTTAAAATTAAGACAAATTAAACTATGGTAGAATAATATTTTTTTTCATGCAAAGATACAGTATAAAGAATTTAGCTTAATACAGTTTAAGGAAATTCCTCCATGTACCACATATATAACCGGGAAAAAGTTTTAAAAAAATCCGCAATTATTTAAAAAATAGATATTTTGACGTAAATGATTATATGACGACAGACGACCATTAAAACATTTTCAATTAAAACAATATCTTACAAAATAAAAGTTTTGAAATTAGCTATTGGAAAACAATAACAAGACAGACTTTGTGTATTTTAATATACAGTGTGTTTCAGAAAACGTGAGCAAAACATTTATAGGTGATTATACACATCCAAACGAGCAACTTTTATCATAGCATGCATGATCGGAATTAAATCATAAAAATGTTAGAGGACGCCAATGACGATATTGTTATATGAGGAAAAAACGTACAACGAGTGGTTAAGTTTCAAAAACAAAGTGGGAAACCACTCCTCATGTAATCTTTGAGCCCCTGGGCCATTTTTATTTCCAATTCAATAGATAAAATGCATATTAACTTTTATTCAATTAATGTACTATAAAATGTTTCGATATCTCCGTACTTCGATTGATAGCTGCAGTCTCGGATCAGCAGCTTTTAGGCATTTATCAAAGAAAAATTTGGTGTATGTGTTATCTCAAATCACTCCTGCATGACATTAGTGTCATTCTTTTCCCGATAAATTGTAGCATGAATGGAATTTTGGAGTTCGCATGGGCCAAGTTTCCAAATGCATTTCTATACTAGCATCTCTGCGTTTCATTTCGAACCACGCTTTTTTTTTATGAATGCGGTTTGTTTTGGATTTGAACAATAACATCTCGAGATTTCACCCACTTTTTGTAAAACACATCGTTTATGTACAAAGATATGTTTGTATATATGAATATAAATTTAAAAATATTTGTTTATTTATAATAACCTCGTTATATCTACAATACTATTTGGTATTAGCAAAGGATAATATTATTGGATGATTATATTATAGGATAATATTATTATCTAGATAATATTATTGTTTATACATCTTCAGGCATATTTATGGCCTGTGCAGAGATCCTGACAGCAGACTATTTTAATGTCGTCATTACCACTTAAAAAACTAAATTAGAATGGTCTCAAATTGATTATGGACATTCATTAAAAAGTATAAAGAAATAATATTGGAAATCATATATTAAAAACCCTCATTTACTGAAAGAAATTATTATTTTTTGAAAAAGATAAAACATTAGGCAATTTCAGAGGCAGTATACTTTAACATAGCAGTAGGTGCGTACCCATCTGTATAGGTTAATTGGATCGACCCAATGAGTTTTATACAAAAGATACTGTAACTGTATAAATTAAAAAAAATAATTTGATTGTAAAAAATAATTGTATCACTTCATTAAAAAAGTATATAAGGAAATCAAAATCCATTTGTTGTAAAATCTTTCTTGCATCAAACTGTGATGTTGGAGATCGCGCGCGGTGACTGGATCACCCCACTTTTTTTTTTTTTTTTTTAATAGTATAGTTAATAAAAAAATAATTTGATTATTAACAATAATTGCAATTATTCATTAAGTAAAGAACACAAAAAAATAATCAGAAGGAAACAGAAAGCTAAATGTTTATAATGAGAAATGTCGTAACAACTACGGTCACATGGGGTGACTGAGTGACATCGGATTCCAATAGTTTTTTGTGTAAAGTAAATAAAGGAAAGGCAAGTAAAAATAACACTACACCTACCAATGGGAGTGTTGTAAAAGAGGATATTGAAACAATGAGTCATTACAGATAACCATTTCTCCTTGGGACTGATGTATCTCTATGAATGGGGTAACGTTGTACTCCTCACGATCACTCTCGGGTAAGGCAGTAGCACTTTCCTCGTTATCCTTGTTATCCTTGTTGCCCTTCCTAGATGGAACAAGTTGAAAATTATCTAACAAGCATGGCAAATGTTTGGCACTCGTACTAAAACTTGTCTTAAAAATATTCAAATATGTTGCACTATTTGTTTCACTCTTATTCTAAAATGCATGAGTACAAAATTTATTACAGTACTATACATTAAATTCAGTAGTACAGGAGTAAAGTGGCTTCATTTTATACAGGACGTGATCACCCAGGGAAACCCAAAATCATTTCTTGTCACGGGATGTCTTTGTATTAATTACGTATAACAGAATTTAATAGAATGAATAAAATTTTAATTAATATATTTTTGAATTTTGTTTCAAACTTCATAAATCTTTAAAAGATTCGACAAAATTTATGAAAGATTATATACATTAAATTTTAAACCATTTAGCTGGTCAGATTTAGCGCTGTTTTACACAGACAGATCGTCATATATAACGCACAGTACGAAGGCTGTAGTATTACTATTTTAATTAATTGCGAACACACATGAAATAAATGGCATGGAAACAATGAATTTAGAAAATCAAGATTCGTTTTACTTAATACAACTTTTCTATTCTTTACTATATCGTAGTTATTTAATTTAAAAAAAAGTACAGCTCTTTTATGAATGTAGAATCTATACATATTTCTCTGTCATTTTGTATGACAACTAGCTTTTAAATAAATTTCAGATCTTTATTGTATTATATTTTTAAAAACTTATACTTGAGACATATAAAAACTGCATAATCGAAATAAAAGCAAGAAAGTTATTTCATTTGTTAATAAATTAACGAAAAAAAACACAATCAAATATTGACAACATACAATTTCAATTAAACTGTCATTAATATTTTTTTTATTATTTCTTGAATTAAGTAAGGAAACTTATTCATCACTTCTTTTTGACAAGATCTATAAAAATAATATAAATTACTCAAGAATCTAATTAACTAGGCCAATGAAATCTGTCAGATACACAGGTATATTTTAGATAATTATTTCCATTGAAAAAACATTTTTCAATTATATATTTCTTTTATTTCCGTAAAAATGATAACTTTCTATCGATGACTGTTACAAATCTTGTTTAATTTGAATTTGCATTTATTGCTGTCATTTAATAATTGTAACTGTTATTCCATTTGAAAATGTCTTGTTTCATGTCTAAATATCCCATAGTAAATAAAAAAAAGTGTTTGAAGCTAGAAGGCGTTTCAGCTTTGACAGAGTAACTTAATTAAAATTCGGTTTACGTATTTCCTTAGTTTCCATTATGACAATTTCAAATTATCGAAAAAATTCACAAACAAAGTGCTTCTATTTATATTTTCAAAGAAATTTAATACAAAGTTTATAGATAAATATTGGAGTGGGTTATTCCATACTAATGCGCTTAAGGCGATAGGATACTTTTTTTTCTTTTCATTTATATGGTATTTTTATGAAGAGCTTTTCAAGATTCAATTAATTCATTTTTACAAAAGACAGTCGAGGTATCCAAATTTGAATCTTACACTGTTAAAAATAAAGATGACAAACCAGTTGCATTTGGCGCCCAGGGGTGAAAAGATGTTACCATTTGACAACCGCGGGCTTGAAAATGCATTTGGGGTGCCGTTATAGCCCTGACTGGGTGATTCAATCTAATTAGGGTCCCTCTGTTGGAATAGACCTTAAGTGCACTCCTACCATATATGAATATGATTTGTAAAGTTGAAAAAATCCTTCTCTTAATTATAATTTTATAAAATTACTAATTTAGTTACATGTTATACTTGAGTTTCCGTGTTATCGCATATATTCATAATTTTTATGTTATATTTAATATATACTATGAATGAAACTATTCCTGCAGTTCACCGCTATGTCCAACAAATAAGATTGAATTATTAAAGGTATATATAAAAATACTAATATCAATGAGACTGAAGCACGGACACACATTAACATAAAAGATAATTTTTAAAAGTATAAAAAAATGTTCATATTTATGCGTAATTATGCGTAATATAGCACTTGGCGTTATTACACCAGAACATCTTATATCTTTTTTATGGACACGATGACGTCCAAATTTCTCCACAAATCTTTTCCAAACTAATAAATAAAAGAAATGGGTAGAAAATCTCGGTCAGATTCGTTAATGAGTAAAATGATACTAAGGCGAAGGAAATAGGAAGAGATTTTGAGAAATCAAAATAATAATAATAATAACAATAATAACTTCAATTCATATCAAACAAATTTAAATTTATTATTGCTTCTATAAAGAAGCTAAAGATTTATGTATAATAGATTTTTGATATCATTAAAAATGACCTCAAGAGGCGAAAAAAATCTGATTTTAAGAAGAAAAAAAGTACACTGAATCCTCAGAAATTTATTATGAGTATTCTTTTTCTTATTTAAGAATTCTATCTCGAAAAATTTTTGCTTAAACTAACTTTTACGGGATAAAAAAGTAGAGGTTGAAAAAATTCACCGTATAACATGACTCAGATAAAACCAGCACTTAAAATAAATAAATAAATAAATAAATAAAAACACTTCACAAGAGGCGAGATAAAACTGTTATGCTGTGTTTATCTGTTATATATAAATAGGTTTTGTTGATAAATTAGTACATAAAATTTAATTCTACAAAGATTTTTTAACTAAACGACGAACAAGAACAGTTTATCTGTTGTAAACGATTTAAGACAACATGAAAAAATACGACATAATATATGGACAGGTCTAACAAAGTTTTTTCATCGGAACATAAATCTGACTTTAATATTTCGCAATGCGCAAACAGTTTCTGATTTAATGTGTTAAATGTAATCATTAAGAAACATTTATTCTTATTTAAAAAAAACATTCAGTTTAGTACAGATTTTCGGAAATGCAAATGTTTAAATTTAGATAATTATTTAAACGACATATGTTCAAACAATATTCTCATTCCGAACATTATTATACTGAACAAAAAATGCTAATTAATTTCTAAAATGAATAAAAATTTGCGCATTTTAAGAATTTTTGAAATTAATTGCATTTTGAATGAATTTAAGAAAACAATAATAGTTTTAACTTAATATTGTACGGAGGAACTAATTTTTAATGTCAGGAAATCTATGTTTAAACTAAAAATATGAGTTTTTTAATTGTTGTATAATTTTTAATTGTCTTTTAGTGAGATTAAACCGAGGGATATTAGATTAACAGAAAGGGGTATTGAATTTAATAATAAAAAAAAGTAAAATAATTTAAAAAATCATTACGACCATTAGTAAAAGAATATTTTTAAAAACTAGAATTGTAAACTTATAAATACATTCTATATTTAACGAAATGAGAATAAACATCATGTTTATGATGACAAAACATGGTTTATGTAATAACAGATTCATAAATTACGTACGAGCAGCATAAAACATTCATATTTTTGAACCAATCATAAACAAATTTTAAATGAAATTTCAGTTTTACAATTTTCAATACTGCGAATTTTTAAACATATAAACATCGCACATTTTGAATTTTACATTAAAGTATAGAGGGGGGATGTACTTTTAAATGCAGTTTGTTCGAAACCAGTATCTCAATTTGTTTCTGAGTTATTAATTTTTTGTGATTTTTAATACTTTTTGTTATATGGCAACAGAAGTATTCCATTTCTAAGCATGGACCAATCAGAAAACAAATAAAATTCGGACATTACATGGATTCAAATATGTCTCACACATTACAAGACCGAAAGCAACAGCCATTTTCCAAATGATTAAAGAAAATCATTTTGATACACTGGTGGAAATTGATTTATGAAAAGAAGGTTTTTACTAAAACTTCAATAATATCCATTAAAAATGAATGAAATTTCATGGGATATACATAGTACGTATGACAAATATGTTACGAAAATATTCTTTCACACATAATATTAAACATAAACAAAAAGTCAAAAATTAAAGTTTCGTAATACGCGAACGTGGAAATTGATTTATGAAATATCACATTTCATTGATTATTCCGAAGCAATGTGACACAAATTTGCATAAAACAAGGTAACGTGACCTGCAAAGTAGACATAAAAAGCGTTGTACAGTGTAAGCAATACATTTAAATTACAATTTTTGCAATAAGTATACGAAAGAATTTGTCTGAAAAAAAAGAGGTAAAATCGATGCATATTTAGAATGTGGAAAGTCTGTCCCAGAAATTAATAAATAAATTAAAAGATCTGTTAGTGTGATACATAGCTATAGAAAAGATACAGCAAATTATGGAAAAGAAATTAACAAAAAGATAATTCACCTTTAAGCAAGAGACAGAAAATGGGAAGTCTTCAACTTGCATGGAAAGCTGGTCACAGTTCAAAGCAAATTTGTGCAGACCTATCCCTGCCTGTTACTCCGAGAAGAGTTGGGCAAATTTTACATTCTTCAAGGAGCTTAAGATGGTCGAAAATGAAGACGTGTCCAAAGTTACGTCTGCGTCACAAGCAGATGCGTTTGAAGAATTGCGAGAAGTACATGCCAGTGGGTGAAAATTGGAAGAAAGATGTTTTCTCTGATGAAAAAAGATTTAATTTGGGAGGGCCAGATGGTTTAATGTATTATTGGACAGATCTCCGAAATCTACATTCAGCAGAAATTTTGGTGGCGGAGGTTTGATGATTTGGACAGCGATTGCTTAGGTCGGAAAAAGTGAAATTGTATTTTTAAACGGTCGCCAGAACTCTTCACTATAATTTAGTTTTAGAAAATTCACTTCTTCCATTTGCATGGCAATATTATGGTTTAGATTATATCTTCATGCAAGATAATGCAAGTATTCACATTTCAAATACAATGAAAGATTTTTTTGCAGAACAGTGTTCTTTTAGATCATTTACCTATAGTCCTGATCTGAACCCCATCGACAACGTTTGGGGGCAGTTATTCGAATGGTTTAAACAAATGGGATGCAGTACACATCCCTTGAAATTTGAAAACTTCAATCACTCAGAACTATTAACTAATTGATCAGAAATACACCCCATCTTGTTTTATCAATAACATCTAGAATAAAAAGAACTCTAATGAATAAAGGCGACTTTAATAATTATTAATATTAATTAAATTTGACAGTTCATAAATCAATTTCCATGTTTTTATGTTACCAAAATCCAATTTTATGTTATGTTTTAGTTTAATTATTTGTATGAAATTTTATTTTTCTAAATTATTTGTTGTACATAGCATGTATAATGTAGGAAATTTCATTCATTTTCGTTAATATTATAAATGTTTTGATTAAAAAAACTTGTTTTCATAATTCAATTTTCACCAGTGTAGTACAAATTATAGTCGATTTTTATAAAAAAAATTTAAAAATATGCTTTTCACAAGTAACATACCATTTTAAAAATGTATTGCAGCATCACACATAAAATAATTAAAAAAGAAGCCCATAAAGTGATTGAAACGAATATATTTCTTAAAAATGAAAAAAAAGTTATAACTTTATTACCATATATAAACATAGTGGCAGTAAGGAGAGGACAGAGGTTTCCACTTTGATTATATTTCTGCATTTTAAAGGTTACGATGCCCACCATATTCACAACTAAATGTTCGCTGTTTATGGAAGTCGCAGTCCTACATGTGACACTGTTGCTAGATGGAAGAATTTTCAAACTGGAAAATTTGCCCATTACAAACGTTCCATGATGCGGAAGACGATCATTCTCAGGCGATGCTGTCGCAGTAATGAAAGTGAATAACTTTATCCTATTAGACTAAAGTATACCCATCCAAATGATCATTAATAAGACTCACATACTTTAGGGATGTGTGTGGAAAATATTCACGAGGATCTGCACATTTTTTTGCGAGGTCCCTACATGTTTGGTTCCCAAATTGCTCATGCCCCTGCTCATTCATTTTGAGTTGTGGTGGTTCACGAATCCAAGCGATCTGAGTTTGAAATTTTGCCACATCCATCCTATTAATCCCATCCTCCACTAAGCAGCTTTTGCTTGTTTCCAGAGCTCAAAAACCAATTAGAGCACAGATATTAGCCACCAATAATGATGTCATTCAAAAGGTAACACCATGACTTTTAACCCAATCATCAAAGTAATTTAAAGACTTCAAAACATAACTAAAAAATCAATGCAGTGTAGTTGATAACTATATACTCATCGCAGTAAATTTTCAGTTATGTCGACCTTAAAATTATATCAAAATTTTGTGCCAAATCACTGAAATCTTCCAACTGCATTTTTTTTTTTTTTAGTTTCACCGGAGTTCATTTTTATCTTGCTAATATCAATAGATAAGTTGAATATTACAGCATTAGAAATCGTAAAAAGGAGCAATCTGCGAAACAGGCTAAAAGCATCTAGTGTTAACCTAATCTAAGAAATGTAACTAACCACCGTTCTATGCATAAGCTCAACAAATTTATTATGGAAACGCCTTTCTTCAATAACAAGTTATGCAAAATTTGAAGCCAATTGAATAGTTCTAACAAACGGTAAACCATTTAATTTGAATATAATAATGATTAGGTCTTTTTTACATTCGATGACTTTAAAAAATAATTCGGTGAATAAATTAAATTTCTCAAATTAAATTTTTGATATTCATGTTCCACATTGCATAAGTCGACGCATCTTTTATCTTATTTGGAAGATTACATTTCGCTAATTTATTTTAAACGAAAAAGGAGTATAAAAAATATAAACAGTACACCAGATTCCCAGTCAGATTTAAGATAAACTTATTTTCAACTGGAAATTTTATTTAGTCAATTTTTTCAAATTAAGGTGAAACATTTACCCCATAAAAAGATCACTCTTTTTCATAGACATTCTTTTGCGGTTTGAATACATGGTTGTTGAATAAGATTCCTGAATAATTAAGTACGTGTGCTTTTAAAGCAAATTACAATTTCAACTAATAAGTAAACATATTACTTATATGCCTAATAGGATTTACTGGTATTAATACTTCCAAGTTTTGCAGGACTCATAAATAATTAAGGAAATTTAAAATTACATTTTGTGTTTAGTTTTCAATTTTTGAATTCTGAATATATCCCTGCATATATAGAGAGAACGTTCGGAACGTTTGAATTAAGTATTTCTATCACAATTATAATTGCAAAGACAATTAAATATTTTTTACTTATATATGCTAGAGAATCCGAACTTGTTTGAACTAAGTTTCTGGAATGAAACAAATGATTTGTTTAAATAGAAAATTTACCACAACTAACATTGCCTCTTGAGTTTTATGAAACTATCCACTGGAAATGCATCATCAAGAAAAGGATTTAAAAAAAGATTTTTACATACACAGTCTTAAAGATTTAAAAAAAACATTATCTCACGTGTCAAAGTTATTTGATAATTAGAAATAGGACGTCATAGCTTGAATCACATCCCGTAAGGCATGGTAACGTCACTGCGACGTCGTTGTGAAGTTGCATTGTGACTTTGTGACCATCGATCTTCGATGTGACGTCACGTGACGCCGATGTGAAGTCACAGTGACTAAAATGCGAAGTCGTTATGGCCGTTTTAGAGCTCGTTTGTGACGTCACTTTGTGAAGTCACAGTGTGACAAATTTGTGAAAAATGTGTCATTTGTGATTACTTTGACATTAACATTATGACGAAACTGTGAGACAAGCGACGATTTTTAAATTGCCGGAAACATGTTTTTTAAAGTAAATAACATTTTTTGAAGAATTTTTGTAATTTTCTTAAGATTTTTAAGAAAGTCATAATGTGCTGAGTGGTAGCATTTTGGTCATAGATGTGATGTGACCAAAGTGACTCACAGTGACGTCATTGTGACGTCACTGTGAATGCTATGAGGGATATGAAATGTATATCCTGGATGCAAGGTTGGACAAGTGTCCTTTTAATCTGTGTTATATGCCCCAAACAGTAATCTGCCTGTATTAAAGCATACGGCTGCAATCTACATTAATACATAACTTGTTATTTGTATCCAAAATCTTCAAACTATTTCTTGAATAATCTCTAAAAATACTTTATATTTTAATTTGTCACTATTTGATAAAAAAATACAACAAAAGACAACCTATTTTTCTATGTACATAACTTTTATTTGATAAGGTAAATTATTGTAATTTCGTCTAACACGTTTTTATATAGTGATGTAGAGTATTACTAGAGTATATTATTAGAGTACTACTATGAGTACTGTAGTATAGAGTACTTTAGAGAATGATTAGAGTATGCTACTCGTGCCTTACGGAAACTTGGCTACTTCACCTGATAATATTAAAATTTTAGTTAAAATTTCGTCTTATGTGTTATATTTATTTCATTTTGAATTTTCAGAAAGTTTTTTTTAAAGAATATTAAAGAGAAAAATTGTAAATATAAAAATAAATATATGCATTTCAAATTTGCCTATGTTTTAAATCTCAAGAAATAATTCTCGAAACAAAATTAATTAAAAGATACAGCAACGCTGGGGTCATACTGAAAACGTTACTTAAAAAAAGTAAGATCCACAGTATAGCTACTTTAATCTGAAATTTCGCATTAACTTTTCAACAGAAATTAGTGACACAGGCATTTTCCAATACAAATAAAAGAAGAATAGAGCTTAAGTCAATTTAGTTTCTTAATACTATGTTCGGAATGGTTCTATTTGTGACATTGAAGGCATTTTAGTATGGTGTAGAAATGCCAGGATTTTTTTCCACTTGCTAAATAGGAAATTTGAAAAAAGATTTTGATTAAGTAAAACGTAAATAAAAAATACCATTAAAATATTTGTATTATAAAAAACTATTCATATAAAATTAATAGTAACAAAAAATTCCGAAGTATATTTGTAATGTTTTACCTTGACTAATACATTAAAGTAGCATTTCCTTAACATTATATTAATTTCACAAATAATAGAGAACGACACTACTCAAAAAATTAAGGCAGCAATCAATTAAATTAAGAAAGGCATGCGAGAAAGCCATGTATATTCATAAAATGGATAGTACACACGTATCAATCTGCAAAATACCGAAAAAGGGTCGAAACAAAGCAGAAAAAAAAAGCAGAAACTACAGGAATTTATGAAAAAAACATGAAAAGATGATTTAGGACAACAATTTGGTTACAAGTAAATGATAAAAAAGTATTGTTTAGAAATGATTCGAGATTTTTAATATTGCGTGTGGTCTCCTCGAACAGCTAAGATTGCTGCACCCCTGTTTTCCATGGATACAATAATATTATCAAGAAGACTTTGGGGAATACTTTCCACTCCTCAAGAAGTGCATTCTCAAAATTTCGTATAGTAAAATGAGCCTTTAGGGTCACGACAATGCATCGTCTGAGCATGTCTCAAACATGCTAGATAGGATTCAGGTCAGGAGTACAGTCTGGCTATTTCATATGTTGTATTGTTTATACATCAAGCATATTCTCCACTAGACGAGCTGTATGAGGTCTGGCATTATCATGCTGGAAAACAAATGAATCTCTAGTAGTTGCAGCATAAAGAATGACATGAAGACTATCCCGTCTGCATACATTTGTGCCGTCAAATTATTATTCGAATGATATTGTGGTCTATATCTCCAGCTATACTGATTTAACCTTTAATCATCAAATCACTTTCTCTGTATTGTGACCTTTCACAAACGAATGTGGGGTTATTTCGAGTGCTCCTTTCCCTCCATGACAAAATACACCCGGTGCCTTACTCTAGACTAAATTGCGACTCGTCTGAAAACAGCACTTGGTTCCAGTTATGTTGCTTCCAATCGCTATGTTCAGCAGCCCATCTTCTTTTGGCCACACGTTGACTTGAGTTCAACGGAGACCATTGGCCTGCGAGCATACAGACTTCGCCAATGAAGCCTTTTCATACGGTTCGACTGTACACCCTTTGTAATGTTGCCAAAAACTGTTTTTGTACCTGTGTATCATTGTCTGTTCTTTAAATGACCTATTAACCGTGTATACCGCTCACCAGTTGCTGTAGTAGTACGTGGCTCACTTTACACTGGTCGACATCTAACATTCCTTGTTTCTCGGAATCAATTCCATAGCCTTACAACGACACTGTCAATTCCAAAAGCAACCGGGCGTTCTGTTTGCCCTGATTCAAGTCTCTCAAACTACACTTTTCCTTGGATTCTGGTAAATGAAGTTACTGAGGCATTTTCAAGTCACTCTTTCTCAAAAAATAAATAAATAAATAAAATCGAATTTCACATTTAAGACGGTGAAACGTTTTTACAACATCCGAATTTCTATCCTTGCGCTATTTTTCTGGTTTTTAGCGTCATGAACTTGGATTTGCATATGCATTTTTCTTCTTCTGTTTGCTGTAGGCTTTAAATTATGGATGATTTATGTTGTATTAGTAATCAGTTTAAGTATTTGCATAATTTCGTTAAAACGATGGGCTCCCGTAATTTATTTAAACAGTGTATAATCCATCAATATTTCAAGAAAAATCCTAGAGTTTGAATGCATATCCTACAATTATAAAAATAGTAATTATATATATATATATATATATATATATATATATATATATATATATATATATATATATACATATTTTTAACCAATACAAGAAGTTTCGTTTTGGAAAACATTTCAGTATAAATTTTAAATATCAAAAATCCAAATAATGATTAAGAAGCGAAACTTTTTTTTATTGTGGGAATTTTTCGTTTTGATGTGGACTAATATATATGTATAAATTGAATGGTTGACAAATAAATCGAACAGTAAAAATAATAAGGTTATTTTTATGAATATAATGACAGTAATGGTGAAGAGACTTGAGATTTGTTTATGTACACAGTTGTTATTACGTTCTCTATTCATACATACTCGTAAAACTTCAAAGATAAATTCATGAAATATATTTATTCAATATGCATATTGATAAAATTCCTTAAGTACGTATCGAAAAAATTCATAATAATGTTAAATTTTGTTTTTATGAAACATAATTTAAAGATATTTTGCTAAACATAAATGATTTCAAAAAATGTACACATATTTTTTTCTAAAAGAAACAGAATTTGTTTTTACGAATATTTCTGTATAACATTTTACGAGTATATATTTTTTAAAATACAAATTTAAAAGAAATTTAAAGATTTAAATAAAGAACATATAAGAAAATATTTAAAACAAACAGCAATTTAAAAGTTTATTTTAAGAGATGTCTGTAAAAATATTTAATAGAAAATACCACAGAATTTCATACATAAGCATACTCTTAGAGCTTGCATGTTTCTCATTAGATAAATTTCATATGTGTACGCGTGGTTTTTGTTAATACTTTTATAAATATATTATAAAAAAATAACTATATGTTAACTATAAAACGGGTAAAAGAAAAGCAGATTTTCAGAAAAGCAACCGCTTCTGATCTGTTTTATCTTTGACCTATCAATTAAATATGATTTTATTAAAACAAACAAAAACTATAATTCGGCAACATTAGATTTATACTTAGATATTTACAAGTATAACATGTAATAATTAGGAAATGTGAACTTTTTTTGAGTTATAACTAATTTAATATGTATTGCAAATTAATGAAAACAATCAAATATAAAATACAGGCTATAAAGTAAATCATGCTTACATATTTCATTGGGTGATGAGGTTTCTTTTAATTTGGACGATTGAAATTGAATAATACTAGAGTTTTTCTTTAAAAACGCAAGCATGCACTTTTGCATGTTTTTGATGCGTAATATGGAAAAATTTAAAAAAAAAAATCAAATAAAATATTGTTATTGTATAAAAAGTTTTTAAAGTAGGAGATCAAGAAATCTAAAAATTGTATTTATAATTAACAAAAGAGTAATGTGAAGATAAAAAATTACTTAAAACTGTTAAATATTTAATGGAGAAGAATCTAAATAGAGAATTGAATTACACATCTCAGTAAAAGCATACTCAAAATATGTAAAATAAATTCAAAATTTCGCAATAAATTATTAAAAAAAATATGTATACATTTAATGCTTTTCTCAATGTTTTCTGACATTTTTTGAATCAAAATCTGGTCTTGTTTGAGCAATATGGAATTTTTTATTAGAATTATCTACAGTAGCAAATTCTTTTTTTGTTAATGTCATATAAAATTTTGTATGATGCTCATGTGTACCCCGCATGTCTCACCGGTTAATAGGCTTTATTTATTTATTTATTTATTTATTTTATTTTATTTTTGCGTTCAACTCTTGTACAAAACTTTCGAAATATCCTGTATATTTGCTACAAGCTATTTTTAAATAATTTCATTAAAAAGATACTACAAAAATATTATTTAGAGAAATAATTCAGATTAATTTGACATATATAAAATTGCCTTATCCAATATAAATCAGGATTTAATCAAATAATTTTCCGAAAAATAGTTGCGGCAAAATATGTTGGTTTTTTCGTTAAATCTTTACCGTTACGCAATTAATAACATCTCTGGCTATCACTTAACTGCTAAATGGAATTAATGAAACATATATTTTTTAAATATTCTGTGAAATTCTGCATAAATAGCATGATTTTTCTACTAGGTGTATCGTTTGAAGAATCAATTTTGTAAAATACCATTAAAACAATTAAAACTACATTTTAAAAATTCATATATTATTAAGATACTTTTTCAAGCTTCATATATTTATTTTTATTATTTTAATTTGAACGGATTAAATTATCTTATTTAAAACGATATTATCAAAAGAATCTTTTCTCATATATTCTCTCAAAATATTTTCTCATTAGCTTGTAAAATAATACTTTAAATATTATTTAACTGTTTTTCATTTAAAAAATACAAGTGGGTTTTCCCTTTACCCTATAAGAAATGGATAAATGGAACCAGCACCGCTTACTATTTGAATTTAAAGCAAAGAAGAAGAGCTAAAGCTAAAGAAGAGATAATTGGATGTTGCATGATAAAGTGTAACATTTTTCAAAATTAATACTTTATAGTAAATGTGTTCATTGTTTACGTACGAGATATCTACTAAAAATAAGATCAGTATGACAAATAATAAGAGAATGATAAAAAAAAATCATTTATGGAATTTTTTGAAAGTCTAAAGGAATGTATGTTTTTTAACTTTATAAAAAAACAGCTTTTAATGATAACATTTGAACTAATTTTAAATATTTTGTGTATGATTTTCATGTGTTTGGTTATTCATATATTTAGATTTCTGCCATTTAAATTTTCAAAAGATATAATTAAATAATTTTCATTCACATGTTACTACACATTTTCCATCCTCCATATAGGATATTCAAACAAACTTATACAAAGCAGAAAAATAATTTTTGAAAATGGTATTCTACTGTATCTTTGTTCTATAATAAAGTAGGCTTTTCATTCTAAATAATTTTTTAGTATTATAAAGTCATATAATGATAATGAAATGTTATCTTAGCATATCCCTTTTTTTGCAATATATAATTGAAAAATTCGAGTTTCCATCATAAATAAATGATTTCCTCATATCTCATTTATCAGTTTTACAAAAATCTATTTTCGGTTATTCAAAAATTCCAAATCTCTATACTCTAGAGCTTCTATTTTATTATTTGTTTTCAGAATGATTTCTCGTTATTTATTTCTTTATTTATTTATTTATTTTGTAAGTATCTGTCTTAATTTAAGAAAAGTTTTCACGCATCCATTTAGGAATATGTAGTAAAAATGTTTTTTTATTCGCATATTTATTTATTTATTTTGTAAAAAATGTTTATGTCATTTCTTTTAATAATTGTATTAGTATAAGTAATTAAATTTTGTATAAGTAAACTTAATAAGCCATAAAATTAATATTCTATGCAGAAAATACATATTTGTCATTAATATATATCGTACATGTGTATTATATATGTATATAAGTATATTGTATATATATATAAATATATATATATAGGCATAGGCAAACAATAACTGATATCGATTTATCTAGAGAAAAACGTTAGTGCTGATTTTTGTATTTGTATTCATGTACAAAACGTATTTGTTACATGCATTTTGTACCTTGCACTTGGTACATGTTCACTTTACTAGAATTCCTTCAATATAAATACTGCAACAAAATTATATGATACGACAAATTAATTGAGATATAATGCTTCGATTTACTACTGAAAATTTTTAAAATTGAAAAAAGCTGAATTCTTCAATAAATGCATATTAAAACATAGAAATTTCTACTTAAATCCTAATCAATGTGCTATTTTTTGATTAAATGTGCTTTACGTATTATAATATCACAATATAACAAAATTTTAAAATAAACCATACTCAAATTTATTAAATATAATAGATGCTTTTACGTATATGCATATAAAATAAATTTGTAAACTAATGTTTATTATTTTTCTTTTTCATTTACATACTGCGTATAACAAGTTTCAATATTTTAGTACATGTATTAAATTGAATGTATTACTAAATAACTAATGAATTATTAAATCTTGCTTTTTTTATCCTTTTTGCTGTAATAACATAATTGGAAATAAGTATATAGATTTTTTTGTTTATTTTGAAAAAAGGTCCTACTAAGTTATTGCTAAATTTTAATTCTTAAATTGATGTTTTTTATTAAATCAAATCGATATCATTTTAAATTTGAATTTGTACTGATTCGACAAAGATTTAAATTGAACTAGATTTACTGAAAATAGGTCGTTTCAAAGGTAGTGACAAGTTTTAAAACCCATCTCGTTTAAAGAAATGAGGAAAAAATAAATCATGAAATATGTCACTAAATTCCAAGAACTTATTTAAATAAGATTTTATTTTTATTCTCGACCTTTCTAAATTCATTAAAATATATAATAATATTTCTAAACTCTTTTATCTTTTTACTATTTATTGTTTAAACCAGAAATGTTTCATAAAATTTTGCTTTATTATGAAAAAAGATTATGCCCAGTATAAAGCACATACCGGTTGTCCCAAAAATGATTGATGGATTTTTAATATATTAGTAACTAGTAAACGGTTATAGATATTAAAACAATTAGTTTTAAACAAATCAAAATAGAGTTATGTATGATGTCTAGAGCTTTTATGCTATGATTGCAAGTTTTAGTCACAAATGAGAGCGATAGATGATGCTGAAAGCAATAACCGCTACATCCAGGCTCAATTTTTTGCCCTTTCTCTACTTCATGCGAAAAAAAGAAGATTTAGATACATTTTGTATAAATCCTGAAGTACATTAATTTAGATATGGAAGGAGCTTCAACTACTGACAGGACCATCTATTG
This sequence comes from Maratus speculifer, assembly GCA_964019185.1. NCBI lineage: Eukaryota > Metazoa > Arthropoda > Arachnida > Araneae > Salticidae > Maratus > Maratus speculifer. The sequence continues at coordinate 291,534,252 of OZ025290.1, forward strand.
TCTGAAATTTGAAATAAAATTAAGAATCACTTAAAAAAAATTAATGAGATCATGCATAACCCACTTGCGAGATTTTTGAAAAATATCTGTCACCGTTTGAAAGTTATTGAATTTTAAAATCAACCAGTCATTTTTAGGACATCCGGTAAATGCACAGAGTAAAAAAAAATGTTTAAACTATCTGCAAAAGTAATTCTGTAGTTAATCAAATTTATTTTAATTATATAACTGCAAGACATAGTTTAGGCAAAAGTATTACACTGCCCACTGAATATTAGGCCTGGGCGCTGATACAAAATTGATGGATTTTTATGTAATTATTTATTTACTTACTTACTTCTTTATTTATTTATTTTCAAGAACTAGTATAAGGGTCCTGAAATTCAGATGCTAGTTAAATATATATATATATATATTTCACTTAATTAATCTAAAAAAAACAAAGCAGGACAAAAAACACGCTGAAAAACATCCGCCTTCGACCATGGAGAAAAGATATAGATGGAGGTGGAGTATGCTTAAAGACAGTTTCTAATATGATACGCATTATGGTTAAGATTTAAATGCCTTCATTTGGCCTAAACAATACAATCATGTGAAACAAAGACCAAATTCTGTGACATTAGCCGTGTATTTTTTCGCTTTATGAAAACGATCTTATATAAAAGCATTACAAAATAGCATTTAATTCTATCATGATTTAAAAACTGCATTACTAATAGTTTTCTCCTTTTATACGAAATCACACTGCGGTGATTGGGCCTAATCCAGCGGATTTTAGGGTTGCATTTTTGGAGTCGCCGCCACCACACATCATCTTTATTCTTTCTTTTTACTCTATGACATTTAACAACCACAAATTTTGTGTGAGAACTTAGACATAGTATCCAAATGCGGTGAATTGTCATTTCTTTCAACTTAATCAAACTATCTGTCAATATATAACAGTCTAAAAAACTACATTTGTAGTATCACAGCATAAACTAAGATCGTTTTACACACAATAATGTACACAGCATAACGAAGAACACAACATTTTACACACAACATAAATAAGTCTTACTTAAAGGAAAAGAAAATGATTATTATGGGAATAAATCTCTTTTAATGATTTAGAATTTTTAGGTAGCTTTCATTACAAAAAGTAAAAAGCTACCTATTGCAGCCGTCCGGAGGAAAGCACTTCCGGAAAATTTTGGTATATTTTCACCGATCATGACCCCCAGACCCCAAAACCACCCTCCGTTCAATGTTGACATATATATATATATATATATATATAACCATATATATATATATCTGATTTTTGTCATGCGATAACTAACGTATTTATGAACCGATTTGAATGAAACTTGGTATGTACATAGTACATACAAATGTCTCGACCGAGTTCGTTGGTCAGCATCAACCGCCATTTTGTTTCAAAATGGCGGCCATTTTAAAATTTTTAAAAAATTTAAAATTTAAAATTAAATACGAAAAAATTAAAAGTTGAAAAATATTTTTCTTTTACGTGTTAGAACTTAAAACAAAAATTCCAGAACACTTTTTATTTTGTCTATATCTTAAAAAATGATTGAGTTATAGCACTTGGAATTTTTCTTATGGCTGACATTTTGAAACGATCTGATTTTTGTCACGTGATAACGCGTGTATTTATGAACCGATTTCAATGAAACTTGGTATGTACATAGTACATACAAATGTCTCGACCGAGTTCGTTGGCCAGCATCATCCGCCATTTTGTTTCAAAATGGTGGCCATTTTAAAATTTTTAAAATTTTTAAAATTTTAAATTAAATGCGAAAAAATCAAAATTTGAAAAACATTTTTCTTTTACGTGTTAGAACTTAAAACAAAGATTCCAGAACACTTTTTATTTTGTCTATATCTTAAAAAATGATTGAGTTATAGCACTTTGAATTTTTCTTATGGCTGACATTTTGAAACGATCTGATTTTTGTCACGTGATAACACGCGTATTTATGAACCGATTTCAATGAAACTTGGTATGTACATACTACATACAAATGTCTCGACCGAGTTCGTTGGCCAGCATCATCCGCCATTTTGTTTCAAAATGGTGGCCATTTTAAAATTTTTAAAATTTTTAAAATTTAAAATTAAATGCGAAAAAATCAAAATTTGAAAAATATTTTTTTTTACGCGTTAGAACTTAAAACAACGATTCCAGAACACTTTTTATTTTGTCTATATATTACAAAATGATTGATTTATAGCACTTTGAATTTTTCTTATGTCTGACATTTTGAAACGATCTGATTTTTGTCACGTGATAACTCGCGTATTTATGAACCGATTTCAATGAAACTTGGTATGTACATAGTACATGCAAATGTCTCGAGCGAGTTCGTCGGCCAGCATCATCCACCATTTTGTTTCAAAATGGTGGCCATTTTAAATTTTTTAAAAATTTAAAATTAAATGCGAAAAAATTAAAAGTTGAAAAATATTTTTCTTTTACGTGTTAGAACTTAAAACAACGATTCCAGAACACTTTTTATTTTGTCTATACCTTAAAAAATGATTGAGTTATAGCACTTTGAATTTTGCTTATGGCTGACATTTTGAAACGGTCTGATCTGAACGATCCACAATGTTGCTTTAAAATGGCATACACTTTATGATATCGTGGAATTTGGTGACTCTCTAAATCGCTTAAAATAAAACCAGGTTGAATAAAAGATGACTAATTTCTAAAAATTTCTATTAATATTCAGTCTTGACAAAAACTAGTATTCAATCTTATAAAATCACTAATTTTATAAGATTTTTTCCACTAATTTCAGCTTAGTATTTTTGAACAATATAACTTACCTTAAAATAAATAAATAAATATATAAGTATATGAAAGCTACCTCTTCCTCCCGGCATTGCCGGAAGGACTTTTTTAAATTTACTTTTGACTGATTTATTATGTTAAATGACTATGTTACTGATAACAATGAATATTCTCTTATAGATTACTTGCGATTCAACTACTTTGAAATTTGGCACGAAGGTAAGTTTATTAGATCATATAAATAATAATAATAATAATAATAATAATAAATCGAAAAACCTTAATTTATGATTGTCTATCGATGTATTTAGCGATTTTCCAAAATCGCTATTTGAAAAGAGTGGCCATTGGGTTATCGTTATCGTATTGTTTGGGTAAAATACTAAAATTATGCTATATTATCTATAGATTACTAAAAGATTAAAATAAAGGTTCAAATTCAAGATGATTTAAGCTCAAATGTTTATTTCCTTTTTAACACTTTGACTCTCATCGTCAATGTGTAAATAGTTTCAGTTCATACTATATACATTTTTTAAAAACTTTTAACATTTAATATTTACATTTATCTGCATACAGAATACTTATGAATAGGAAAAATAATAATTCTTTCATAGTAAAGCTTAAAAAAATGAAAATTGATAGAAATTATTTAAAATAATGTCTGTCTTATTTATATGGATATTTAATTAACTTACTCATTTGTCTGAATTATATAACGTTTTATACAAAGTCTATGATGTGAAATTAGTTGTAATTCTCGTATAGGAAGAAGTTCTTTAAAGCTATAAATGGAACAAAAACAAATGTTCAGCAAAAACATATCAGAACGTTTCATCAAAATATCAATTGAGATTCAGATAATAGTTATCTTCAAAATCCCTAAGAAAAATAAACAGCAATTTACTTTTAAATTAAATGTTTAAGAATTGGGTTCTTCAAAGCAACGGAGTAGGATTTTAATTTGTATCAGACGTTGATTTGAAAGATATAAACAAGAAAGTAAGAAATTAAAATTTACAAATAAAGTTAAACGTTAAGTACGTCACAAGGGAAAGAATTTGAATGGTGTTGCCAGTTTATCCAAAAGCTAGAGAAATAAAGTAATGCTTAATAAATGATTTTAGTGATGAATGATACTGAATAATTTGAAAACCGTTGTTTATAGAATTCGAAATTTAATGAATGATCTTAAAGCACTCTTACAATAAATAAATAAATAAATAATTAAATGAAAAATCAAGGGACTATCTTATTTACATTCTATTTTTTATAATAATGTTGTTTCAAATATATTGCATGCGCTAATTTCTAATTATTGTGCAGTTTCCAAAACTGCATTATTTTTAAGTTATGCTGCAGTTTTGATATTTAAAACAAAAAGATATTTACAAGTCAAATGTAGTTTTATTATGTATTTTTTTAGATCAGTTATATTATACAGAGTGATTAAAAAAACGTCTATAAAATGATATGACAAATCAAGCATACATCAATGATAAAAAGTCACACAGGAACATAGGGTCGAAAACTACTTACTGAGTGATAAATACAGGGTGTTTCATTCTAGCTTCAACCGGTTTGACTGTAATAATTTCGAAAAAAAAATAAAAACGTTGTAATGAAAGTGCGACGATATATATAAATGTACGTAAAAATATTTTGTGTGAAATGTGATAACGTTACGAAAATATCTGGAGAAACATATTGCGCAAGTAATCGATGATAACGTATGAACTCATTATCACAATCCAAAATGTGAATTGCCAAGTGCATGAATCTGGCGCGCATAATGCAAACTTCTACCACTTTTCTTTGATGTTATCACATTTAAAACAAAGCTGGGATTGTCTCTTAAATGTTTTATTATAATATACTTATTACCGTCAACCCAAATTGCGTTATGATGAATCACCCTGTATTTGTGACTCAAGAAGTGGTTTGCGGCCCTATTTTTCCATGTGATTTTTTATCCTTGTCCTATGCCTGACTTTTTATATGATTTTGTCATTTTTTTACTTACTCTGTGGATTATCATAAATATCATTGAATTGTCAAAATGTAAAATTTCTTATCTCCATTACAATTTTAATAAATAAGCTGAAGCTTACGGATTTTCATTTTCTAACTCTCTAAAAATATGTCCAGGTGAGCAAATAAAAAAAGGACAATCATCTAACGTTGCCAACAGAGCTATTCTGGACAATTCTGCCGATCATAATTTACTCAGATAATTTTTTGAGAATGACATACAATATATTATATAAAATTGATAAACACACTAAATCGCAGAAAATCTAACTCTGTTGGCTAAGAAATTGTATTTAATTAATTTCATTAAATTGTATATAATTATTTAAATAAATCATGTGAACTACATTTGTCAAAAACAATTATATACGCAAACATATTAGACACATTATAGCACTCTTATTAATATTTGGTATGTGAGTAAATTTAATGTTAGTTTTATTTTTATCTTTATCGAACTACAAATGTGCAATCAGCTTGTATGTTCGCAAAAATGTTATTTATAAATAAAGTAGGTTTCAGAGCATATATTTACCTTCTCCAAAATGAGATTTAGAAGTCTGTTTAATGTCTAAATTTATGATTCGTAGTCGTATTCTTATAACTTTCATGACAATAGGAGATTTTTCTACAAAATATTTTATAAGATGAAGGTGTTTTCTACAATGGAAAAAAATCTGTAATCCTACAGATGTAATGTTGCCGAAATGTGTATGCGTACTCATATTTTACCTGTGCACTGTACAAGAAAAGATGTAAATCTACAAAGTTAATTTAGTGAAGCTAAAAAAAATTGTAACTTTGCCAAAAAAGCTACCAAAATTACTGTAATCGCACTAAAATTTTATCTGTAACCTGGGTCGTAGTTATATAAAAAATTCTTGAATTACACTTTCCTAAAAAATTCTTAATAATCTTACAAATGTTTCCATTTTTTTTTCAGAGTAAATGTTTACTTATATCTAAAATAATATAGCAACCTAAATGAATAAGAAGAAAGAATTAGTTATTAAAATTACAATTTTTTTATATTTTATCTTCATGTATTTTATCGCAATGAAATGTTCATTTATTATTAGCTATGTACATAAATCTGTGATACATTTTTGTGACACTATCGCGACTTGCTGTAATGGATTTGTATACGAACTTTTTAATACATGCTTACGAAATTAAAATATATTACTTTATTCTTAAGTTGTAATGGGCCTAGTTGATGAATACACAGCAGTATAGATTTTAGAATAAATCATCTGAAGCGAATAATAAAATATCCACTAAAACCATGTAAAAAAATGTGAAAATTTTGTAAATCCTTACAATGAAAAACATAATAAGTTGGGAGTTGAAATGAATTTATTCACGATATCAAGATTTGTATCAAGATTTTGTTCTTTGTTACTTGTGCTCTTTTTTAACTCTCATACTTAAAGATAAGATCAAATTTATCATACATCCTTTTTCACCTGAATTTCATAATACATTTGAATGTTTTATAAGTTTTTCATGAAATATATGATAGATGAAGAGGAATAGAAAAAAGCTAAAAAGTAAAACAGACCAGGAAAAAGGAGGAAATATTATAGTTGAATATACTTTGTATAATTCTTCTGAAATCCAGAAAAATTATATGGAAAACGCTTTTTTTTTTTTTTAATGCAACAAAATACGTTATCATTTCATATGATGTGAGTAATACTTTCGATTCTATTGATGGGTAATGTAATTCATCATATAAATTTATATACCTTTTCAATCCTCTGACTGACAAGGTATTTTTTATATGTTCAGTAACCTTCAGATTTCATTGCAATACAGAAGATAAGATGAAGATAAAATATGAAATTCGTTTTTCACATTTTATCTTCATAGATTTTATCACAATGTTCAATGATCATTTATTATTAGCAGTGCACAAAAATTTGTCTTATAATTTGTGATACGATCGGGACTTGCTTTAAGGAATTTGTATATGAACATTATAATACATGAATACGAAATAAAAATATATTATTTGATTGTTAAATTGTAATGTTCCTAGTAAATGAATACACAGCGCAATAGAATTTTGAATGAATCATTTGAAGCGAATTATAAAATATCCACTAAAACCGTACTAAGAAGAAGAAATTGAAAATTTTGTAAATCCTTACAATGAAAAACAAAATATGTTGGGAGTAGAAATCAATTTATTCACATAAAGATTATGTTCTATGTTATTTATGCTCTTTTTTAACTCTCATACTTAAAGATAAGGTCATATTTATCATACATCATATTTCATCTCAATTTCATAATACATCTGAGTATTTTAAAAGTTTTTCACGTGAAATAATTTGACAGATGACGAAATAATAGGAGGAGGCTAAAACGTTAAATAGACCAGAATAAAGAGGAAATATTATAGCGGAATATACTTTGTATGTGTCTTCTGAACTCCTGAAAAATGATACGGAAAAGGCTTTTCTTGAAATAAAATTCGACAAAAGACGGTATTATTTCATATTATAACAGTAATACGTTCTATTTTACTGATGAGTAATGTAATTCACCATATAAATTTACATACCTTTTTAACCCTCTCACAGACAAGGTATTTTTTATGAGTTCACTAAGCTTCAAATTTATTTGCATTACAAATAATGTTTAAAGTAATATAATTATACTAATTTAATGAATTCTTAACGCACTGTTAAAAAAATGCATTAAGTTTACGACAAAAACTGCTGTCAGTAATGTTGTCTGCAGTTTTTGCCACAATAATTGCAGTAAAATTCGATGTTATAAAACAATTTACATCATCTAATTTTACTGCAATTTTTTACGGCAAAAACTGCTTGCAATATTGCTGCTAACACTTTTTTTTTTTTTTTTTTTTTTTTTACAGGGCTATTTTGAACAATGATTAAAACCCTGAAAAATAACCTTTTTGTTTCCCATTATGTTTTAAGAATAATAATGTTTTACCATTCAAAATAAAATGCTGAGAAAACAGCATTACATTTTTGCCTTTTTGCAAGAGTTTCAAAGTGTTCAGACATGACCCACACATCCTGATAATGATCCTGAGGGGAAAAACATCCTGTTTATCTGTGATTTAAAGGCGACTCTACAGCACAGAATAAAAGTTTCCAGCAATGTTGCCAGCTGTGTTAGCCGTAAAAATTGTTGTAAGATTATCAGCAATAAAAAAAAATACATCTAATTTTACTGCAATTTTTACGGCAAAACTTCTGGCAACATAATTGCCAGCAGTTTTTGCCGTAAATTTAACTGATTCTTTTTCTTTTTTATAGTGTTTAAAATAAATGCAGAGAAAAAAAATATTACAGTTTTACCCATTTGCCAGACACTCAGAGGGTTAATGAAATTTGTTACTATTAATTAGGGTTAAAAGTAAAAACTTTAATTTTTTACCAAATCTCTGTAGCTCTGAAACGGTTATAGTAGACCTCCGACTATCCAACAATAGCTGTACCAGAGGTTTGATGAAAGATTGAAATAATGTGATAAAATAGAGGTTAATCTGATGTTTGTTATCTATCTGCAAAAACATTTAAATACAATTAAAGTCATTATAAAAAGTAATACAGTTGAACCCGTTTAATACTAGATTTTAATGAGGATACGGAAATGCATGAATAAAATACTATTTAAATATAATGTATACATGACATCTACTACTTAAATAATAATTAAAAAAATCATAATATATTATTATTTTATCTATTAACGAATATTTAACAAATAATTTTTATAATTTATTTTATACTGTTATCCCACAGTGACTATTACTATGTGCTTTGCAAAAGCAAACTTTTAACTGCAATTTTTTTATTCATTGCAGCAGTAGTTCTACGTTCATTATTTTAACGAGGAAAGTGGCTATTTTTGTGTTATTGTTTATTGTTTATGTGTTTTGTGCCGATATTTATTACGGATTGTAACATTTGTCATTTTATTGCTGCAAACGTAGTAAAAATCTTAAGTTAAGTCTCTGACTTCTTACTTGTTCATTATGATATATTTTATCATTATGCCTAGATATGTTCATTTAATGGTGTATGTATTTCATTTAACAGTTCAATTATTTGGCAACGCTTATAAATACAATCAGTACACTGGGTGATGGAGAAAGATCTCTTGTTTACATTTTGACTGTATAGTTAGAATTACATATTTTTATATGCTTTATAAATTATTTTCTAAATTAATATAAATGATACTATAGTCTCAGAATATGTATTTAAGGTATTTATTTTTTCTTTCATTTTTACTTTTCATAGGAAAACAAAGTTCTGACAACGGCTATTTTTTATTATGATAGAAAATGGTATATGTAAATCCATATAATGCACATGTGAAAATGGAAGAGATCATATTGTCCCTGGAATATAAATGTCTCATAACTAAAAGATTGTGAACAAGATCCAAAGCTAAAATAAATATTTTTTATTCCATCAAATTAAAATTTTTACCAATTTTTCATATGTAAAATAAGCCTGTGTCAATTTAATATTTTTTAAGTATTAATCTGGGAATTTCTTCTTCTTATTAAACATTTTTAAGAAAAAAAAACTGTATTTGAAGTATCATATGGGCTCTCTGCTACGAGAATATTTTAGGTAAAGTATCCCCAGGTAACTGTAGGGTGGTTCTTTTTTTTTTTTTTTTTTTTTTTTTTTTTATTGCACTTTATGTAAAAAAATGGCATCTTTTTTGTCTCATAGTAAAATTAAATGACCTTTCTCCTTTTTGGATTAAAAATATTGCGTGCTTAATATAATCTGTCCAATGATTTCTTGAAAAGATTTAAATATCGAAAAAATTAATAAAAAATTCCCTTAAAAATGTAAAAAGTGCCCTTAGAATATAAAAAAAGAACATATACTTAGACATACAGGCATAGAATTAAAATTGCTTTTTCTCACCAGCGACATCCGCTTTTATATTTTAATTAGGGGAAACTCTGTTTTAGAATTGTCTATTAGCAGTACTTTAAACTATCACTTTAATTAATTACCTCTAACAAATTAAATTACTCATCAGTGAATACTTTTTATGTATATTCTTTAATTTTCATTGCATTAACCGAAAAAAATAAAGTAGATAGAGTGTTAAATCTGTCAGTTATAAATATTGTACAAATTAAAAGATATCTCCGAAAATTGTGTTTTTTATATATGTGTAAAATTTAAATATATTGCTTATTAAAGGACAAATTCTATAATTTTTTCCTTAGAGAGTAGAAAAATATGCAAATATTTGTAATAAAAAAATTACAAAAAAAGGGGGGGGGGTTCTGTTATTATCTTTAAAAAAACTTTTTCAACATGTTTAAACGTTGTTTATTCAAATAGATCCATTTAATTATAAATAAAATAAGCCTATACATTTTAAAATATTTTGTTTCTACTCCAGCTATAGAAAACATTTTAAAAAGTGGATGGAGTATCAATAACATCCCTTTATCAGATATCCGACGTAACGTAGATGCTTTTACTTCTCATTGATTTCTGCCATTTCTTATAAAACATTCGTCACAAATTTTCTACTATGTAGTGCAAAGTAGATATGACAGTTATTTATTACCATTATATTCTGTTTTATCTTATTTATGTTTTCGATAAAAGAATCATTAATGCATTTATAGCACAAATGTGTGTGAAAAATATTTTTTGTATTAAACTAACATTAATATATTCAACAATAGCACAAGATTCATTTATATTGGGAATTAACTCAAAAATTTAATTTTTAACTCACATATGACCTTTAAGAGTAGAATTTTTTTGAAATATTCAGTATGCAACAGAAATGAAGTTATTTTTATTTTTTTATTTAATTTTTAGTTATACTTTCTAGCATAATAGTTTTTAATGATCATTTTTAGTTTGTAACATGAATTTGTTCCATTGGCTTGCACAATTGCTTTTGTATAATCATTTCTTTAATCGTTAAGAACACAATTTAATGAATTGTTTAATTCCATGAATAAACAGAATTTTTAAAGTCATTTACATAAAATTAATAATAAAAATAATGGCAATTGTCTTATTTAGATTTCTGCATATCTTTCAAATTGTGTTACAATGTGCTTTCTTATAACTTTAAGAATCGAACACCATACAAATAATTATTTAATTAAAAAATAAAAAATAAATAAATAAAATTGGATTTTACCATTATCATTTTTCATCTGACAAAATTTGTTCAACTTGTTGAAATGTTCATTATTCAAATATATCCATTTAAATATAAAATAACATAAACCTAAACATTTTAAAATAAACTGTTTCTAATCCAATTATATAAAACATTAAAACATGTGGATGTAGTACCAATGACATCTCTTTATTAGTTCCGACGTATCGTAGATCTCATCGATGATAGTTTTACTTCTCCTTGGTTTCTGCCATTCCTTATAAAACATTTTTTGCAATTTTTTTACTCAGTAGTGCAAAGTAGATATGACAGTTGCGTGCATAATATAATCTGATCCAATATTGTCATCAAAAGCTGTAAAAATTGAAAGAATGAATTTAAAAAAAGTTCCTTTAAAAATTTGAAAAGTGCCCTAAAAAATCCCCTTTAGAAATAATTCTGTCCTTTCTCACAAGCAACATTTGCCCTTTTTTTAATTAGGAGAAATTTTGTTTTAGATATAGTGTATTGGCGGTGCATTAAAGTATTACTTTAATTAATTACCTCTAAAAAATTAAATTTCTCCTCCATGAATTTTTTGTTTGCATATATCCTTTATTTTCAATTGCTGTAACGAAACAAAATAAATGCAGTAGACCATAATGCAGTAGATAAAACAGTAAATCTGTCAATTTTAAGTGTAAAACAAATTAAAAAGTATCTTTGAAATTTGTATGTTATTCACAATATATAAATAAACTGTTTAACTAAAGACAAATCCTGTAAATAAATTTGTCATATTACTTTGAGAATAAAAAAATACAGAAAGAAATTACTTATTATTCATGAAAAAAAGGAAATAATATAGGATTTATTATTATTATGTATTATTTTACAAATCTCGTTTCTTCAGTTTTTTTCATTTAAATATCTCAAGTTTAATATAAAATAAAATAAACCAATACATTTTAAAGTAATTTCTTTCTAATCCACTTATACAGTGGTGGTCACAATTATAAGGAGAAAGCAAAAATTGCCATATCTTGGTTATATTTTGCGGGAGACTTATGCAAATTTAATGGCTGGAAACCAATGAAAAATGATTATTTTTGAATGTTTTTATGGAAATATGTGATAAATTCATATTCATAAAATGTATTATAAATTTATACAACCATTGGACAAAATTATAAGAACAACTGTATTTGTGTGTTCTAAAAAGAAATATTTATATGTTTTTTGCTCTGCACACGGACCTTCCAGACGATATAAATGCGTAGTAAGCGTTTGGGATCGTATTATTCTGTTTTTCAATCATGCCGCAAGGTGCAAAAATTTTGGAGTTTCAGAAGGGAAAAATGGATGCATTTCAAAATTTAGGACTTTTTGTATGCTAAATTGCTACAAAGTTTAACAGATCAAAAGCGGTTTTTTACAATTATCTCTAAAATACCGGTAAATATGGACGCAAAGACATACAAACAGGCTATCTTCTGTTTATGTATGGGGGGAAAAAGAATGATAATAAGACGAGCTTGCTCTAAAAAACGGAAAAAAACCGTGAATTGAACTTAGAATGCAAATGCTCGAACTGTTCGACGTGTTTTGCAAAAAGAAAGAAAAAGGTTTGCTATAGTAAACATGTGTCAAGACCGCTTCTTACTAAAGTTCATGAGAGCCAAAAACTGCAATACTGTGGAAAAAAAGTGAGATTCTGTATTTTCCGATGAGAAAAAGATTAATTTGGATAGACTAAATTGTTTTTGTAACTTCTAGTATGATCTCCGGAGAGAAAAAAACGATTTTCTTAAAGCATGTATTTGGAAGTGATTCAGTAACGGTCTGGGGAGGTTTCACAACTGGTAGAACTACTGCAATGTTTTTGTGCAGGGTAGGAGGAATTCTGAGAGTTACATTGATGTATTGGTCGATAATCTTTTACCAGAAGCACCGTTAATAGCGATTGGAGGCTATTTTTTCCAGCAGGACAATGCCTCGCCTAATGTTTCCCAGACTTTTAACTCGTGGTATAATCCTTGAAACTACTTGATTGGCCGGCCAGAAGTCCTGATCTGAATCCAATAGAAAAACCTGTTGGGTATTCTGGCACACAAAGTATGCAAAAATGGTATATGATCTCAAAACAAGCAAGAACTCTTGTCTTACATCGAAAAAAAATCACTCAAAATCTTCCGAGAACGTTTTTAAGGAATTGTCAAACTCCATGATGTCAAGACTGATAAAAGTGATTGAGAAGAAGCGGGGAGATTATTAATTATCACTGTGTTTCAGAGAAAAACATTCATTGTCCTTATAATTTTGTCCACTTTTTACCATGCCATATTTTGTTACTTGTGGCAAAACATTCATATTTTGCATTTTCCAATGTTTTGCATTCTACAATGATTTCTAGCATAGAAAAGCATTTAGCGTATAAATTTCACTTTATTTAGCTCAGAAATAATTTTTTTCTGCGCAATTTTCAATTGTTCTTATAATTCTGATCACCACTGTAGAAATCATTAAAAAATGTGGATGGAGTATCGATAACATCTCTTTATCTGTTCCGACGTATTGTAGATCTCATCGATGATTCTTTTATTCTGATTCTTGATGATTCTTGATTCCTTGGTTTCTGTCATATTTCTTATAAAATATTCTTAAAAAATTTTTCCCTAAGTGGTGTAAAGAAGATATGACAGTTATTAATTTCCATTATTTTTGTTCTTCATCCAAAAAAGAAAAAAATAATATAATCTGATCTATTGTTGTCTTGAAAGGCTTTAATAATCGAAAGAATGAATTAAAAAGTGTTTTTAAGAATCTGAAATGTGCCCTAAAGATCCAAAAGGAGATTTTAACATCATCAACATGTCCTTTAGAATTAAAACGGTCCTTTCTCACCAGCAACATCTACTCCTTTTTAAGTAGAGGAAAGTCTGTTTTAGACATAAAATACTGGCGATACTTTAAAGTACTACATTAATTAATTATTTCTAACAAATTAAATTTCTCATCCGTGAGTATTTATATATATCCTTTAATTTTCATTGCAATAACGACAAAAATTGTAGTAGGTCATAATGCAGTAAATGGAGGTTTAAATCTGTGTTTTAAATATAATAGAAATTAAAATATATCTCTGAAATTTGTGTGTCTTACATAATATAGGAATACACTGTTAAACTAAGAACAAATTTTGTAAATAAATTTGTCGGATTATTTTGAGAACAGAAAAATACACACATAATTTCTTTATTAAAAAATATAAAAAATAATTTTTTTTATATTTATCATTTTACAAAACTCGTTTCCTTATTTTTTTTCAAATACATCGATTTAAATATAAAATAAAATAAATCTATACATTTTAAAGTAATTTGTTTCTAATCCAATTATATAAAACATTAAAAAATTGGGATGATCTATCAATAGCACCCTTTTATCAGTTTCGGTGTATTCTAGATCTCATCGATGATACTTTTATTTCTCCTTAGTTTCTGTCATTTATTATAAAACATTCTTAACAAATTTCCTACTAAGTATTACAATGTAGATATGACATTTGCGTGCATAATATAATCTGATCGAATATTGTCTTGAAAAGCTGCAATAATTGAAAGAATGAATTTAAAAAAGTACCATTAAGTAGTGTATTGGCGGTGCATTAAAGTACTATAATTAATTACCTCTAAAAATTTAAATTTCGCCTCTGTGAGTTTTTTGTTTATACATATATCCTATATTTTCAATTGCTTTAACGAAAAAAAAATGCAGTACATAAAAGAATAAATCTGTCTAATATAAATGTAAAACAAATTAAAAAGTATCTTTGATATTTGTGTGTCTTTCATAATATATAAATAAACTATTTTACTAAAGACAAATTCTGTAAATAAATTTGTCATATTATTTTAAAAATACAGAAAAATTACTTAATAAAACATGAAAAAAGAAAATTATATATATATATATATATATATATATATATATATATATATATATTATTGTTATTATTATTATTATTATTTTATATCATAAAATTCTTTTCTTTAGTTTTTTTCATTTAAATATTTCAAGTGTAATATAAATAAAATAAACCAATACGTTTTATTTGTTTCCAATCCAATAATAGAAACCATTAAAAAATATAGATGGTGTATCAATAACATCTCTTTATCAGTTCTGACGTATCGTAGATCTCATCGATGATACCTTTATTTCTCCTTGGTTTCTGTCACTTCTTATAAAACATTCTTAACAAATATCCTACTAAGTAGTGCAAAATAGATAATGACAGTTATTTATTAGCATTATGTTAAGTTTATCTTATTTGTGTTTTCGATAAAAGAATCATTAATGCATTTATAGCACGAATGTGTGTGAAAAGTCTTTTATGTATTAAACTAACATTAATATATTCAACAATATCACACGATTCATTTATATTGGGCATTAACTCAAAAATTTAATTTTTAACTCACAAATGACCTTTAAGAGTAGAATTATTTTTTTTTTGAAAAATTCAGTATACAACAGAAATGAAGTTATTTTATTTTTTTTTATTTAACTTTTATTTATACTTTCTAGCATAAAATACTCATATGTAATTAGTCATATTACTTTGAAAACAGAAAAATACAGAAAAGATTACTTAACAAAGCTTGAAAAAAGGAAATTATATATATATATATATATATATATATATATATATATATATATATATATATATATATATATATATATATATATATATATATATATATATATATATTATTATTATTATTATTATTATTATTATTATTATTATTATTATTATTATTATTATTATTATTATTATTATTTTATTTCATAAAACTCTTTTCTGTAGTTTTTTCATTTAAATATTTCAAGTTTAATATAAAATAAAATTAACCAATTTTATTATGTTTCCAATCCAATTATAGAAAACATTAAAAAATGTAGATGGAGTATCAATAACATCTCTTTATCAGTTCCGACGTATCGTAAATCTCATCGATGACACCTTTATTTCTCCTTGGTTTCTGTCACTTCTTATAAAACATTCTTAACAAATATCCTACTAAGTAGCGCAAAATAAATATGACAGTTATTTATTACCATTATGCTATGTTTACCTTATTTATGTTTCCGATAAAAGAATCATTAATATATTTATAACACGAATGTGTGTAAAAATTATTTTTTTTTTATTATTATATTAGTATATTCAACAATGGGACGAGCATTAACCCAACATTTAAACAAATGTGTTTCAACTGTGTAGAATTTTCTTTTGCAAAATTCAATATGCAATAAAATGGAAATTATTTTTTCTTTTTTATTTATTTTTTAGTTATGCTTTCTTTAATAACATTATTTAATGATCATGTTTCATTCGAGGCATAAATTTGTTCCATTGACATACACAATGGATTTGAGTCATTCCGTGATAGCTATTGTGAATTTGACTTGGTTTACTAATTAAAATTATTCAAAGCCCAATTTAGCTGAAAATTACCAAATTTTAGTGTTATATCCTAAATTTTGGTAGTATATTCATTAAGGTAAATGTCATTATTTAAAATGGAATGTAAGTTATGATATAAAGTTTAATTTCCATCGTAATTTTTAAGTCAATTTTGATCCAGATCGATCCTTAGATAGGTATTATTGACAAATCATGTAAATATATTTCATTTGAATATTTTTTAATGTTTTATTACTAAAATTACTGCAGTAAATTCTTCTAAATTTAACGTAAGTTACCATGGAGTGACCCATTGGTATAATCACTTCACTAATTGTTAAGAACGCAATTTAATAATTTGTTTAATTACATGAATAAAAAAATGTTTAAAGATATTTACATATAATTTACTAATAAAAGAACGGCAATTGTCTTATTTAGATTTCTTTAGATCTTTCAAGTTGAGTTACAATATAATTCCTTTCGTGCAGTCAGAATTAATGAAAAATATGTATATTTAGTTTCAGTCTTGTATACTACTCATGTGTGTTAATCATACACAAAATCATATTATCAGATAGGTATACACTGTTAAAAATCTTGTCCTAGTTTGAATCAAATTTTAGTGTTTAATAACTGCCACTGTTAGATGGTGAAATTTTGAACCAATAATAGGAGCCCCTTTTGAAACATAGTTCCAATAGTTGGAACGAGGTTGAAATAGGAAGCTCCAAATGTTGGTACGAGATTTCACCATCTTATGGTGACAATTACTAAGCATTATAATTTGGTTCAAATTATAGCAAAATTTTCAACAGTGTAAAAATACTTTTAATTAGCGAAAAATATGTAATTGTGTTGACACTTTTTACTACTAATTAAAAATTAAAAATATGTTCATCAAATAGTTTTTCTGTTACATGATAAATATCAGATTAGAAGATTCATATAATAATAAATCAAATTTAAAAGCAATTCGTGAATTTCAGCTAAAGAATTGAGATGTCATTTTTGAGTTTGCCAACGATCAATATAGTTGGAAATATTTCACTATTTTAAAAAGTAGTTGGATATGTTAATCCAAAATCCCATGCATCTTAACATTTCCAAAATTAGTTACAAATATCAATATTTAAACTTAGCTCAATATTACACTGAACTTGAATTTCATGTAAAATGTCTACTTCAGTCAATTAACTGAATTACAGACGAATTAATCAGGATCATTATATTTATTATAATCAACAGTTTAATAATATTGCGTTGTATATCCAATGTTTGATAATGCACAGCTTAGAAGTTTGGAAAGTTCCCGTCGCTCCAAAATAAAAGTAAGAAAAATCGAAAAAAATAAATAAGAATCGTTAATTTTAAATTTTCGACATTTAAATATTAGTCTGTCTCAAATCATCTTCTGAATAAATGATATTTTATGACAGACATGTTCTCATTCTTGCTAATTTAAGTTTATTATGGTACAGTTTCGTATGAAATATTGAAAATAACTATCTATGAAGTTATAAAAACAAACATATAACTCAAAAAATATTTAAATCCAAAATTTCACAATATAATGTTTATCTAGTTATACACCGCTGGCATGTTAACAACTTTATACATTCTAATATACAAATAAAATGGGACAATTAAAGAATATTTAGCAAAATGTTTTAAGAAAGTTATAATGTAAAAGGTAAAATTTAGTTTTAATATATTTTAGAAAATAGAAAATTACAGAAAGAGTTAGATTGATTGATTGCTTAATACTTTTTTTCTGATAGGTAGTTTGTCATCTTTTCAAATTGAATATACTAATGAAAGGAAATTGATGTAAGTAACACTGATGTATGTGAAATTTTCACTTACAACCGTGCCTGGCAAAGACCCAATAAGGCCGAATGTCATAAAAAAAGAAAGAAATAATAAAACATAATTCATCTTTGCTCGACATACATTATGTTTGTAAACTTTCTATAAAATAAAGAAATTTCTGTCTTTTTCTGCGGGGAAACAAATGTAATATGAAGATTGGGTTTAATATTTGCTGATTAAAATACAATGGTTTTTAACTTCTACGTCTATTTAAACTCAAATAAACATAAAATAAAAGGAAATTTTAATGAATATTATACAATATGCATTGTAATACATAACATTGAATAAATTTGGCATGCTTTTTACTAAAATGATTCCGTGGTTCCTAACATGTTTATATAATTTTAAAACGCATTGAAGTTAACTGCTCTGAAATATAAATTAATTTTTCTGACTGAAATATTATATTTGAAATATTAAAATAATGAAATTTTTCAGACATTTTTAGTAGGGTTGCGAGTGGTTAGGGAAAAACACAATGAAAAAAAGTGTTAAATACCAATATTTTGTTAAAGAGAAATTCGACTTAATTAATCCTTTTATATTATTTTAAATACATTCAATAGTAATATACTGGTACTTTTTTTCATATTGTTTTTCCTTGACCAGTCGCCACTCTGATGAATTAGCTGAATAAACACTTCATTTTTTTAAAAATCTGTCTTCTCATATGCATCATACAATTTTCATCTCCAAGATGACAGTTTGAATCCCTTTTAATGAACGTTAGGTATCTTAATATATATTACGCTAATGTATGTGGCACAAAAATTACGATTTTTTGTTAATTGTTTAATGACAACATTCAAATGAAACATACCTTATGAGTTACTGTGCAATAGTCCTTTGGTAAGATTTAGGATGTGGTAAATTGGATTTATTTATGTTTTGTTCCGTCGCTGCAATTAAGGAACCTCAAAATATCATTATTTTTATTTTGTTTTTATTCTCTTTACTTAATTTTTTTTTTTTTTAATGTCAGAAATTTTAAAATTTTCATTTTTAAAGACCTTTCGCTTCAACGTTTTCTACGCTGGTTTAGCATAAAAATACCGAGTTCTTGATTTATCAGCACAGATGCCATAAATGCATTACATTGGCGCATTATTTTTCTGACGGCAATTTGGCGGCAATGTCGTTTTGAAATATCACTTACATACATATTTTTAACTAATTTCTATTATTTTAAAAAAGAAATAATAATTTTAAAAAAGTTTAGTTAATAATTATAGAATAAAAGAATTTATATCATTTTAAAAAGAAATAAAAGCAAACAAACACAGTACATTAATAAATAAATAACAATAGCCGGGTTATCATGTGAGACCCATGTAATTGCCATTTTGTGGCGATCGCGCCAATGTTATGCGTACATGACATCTGTGTCTATTTCGCTAGCAGAATCTTCTAATTTGGCAACGAATGGACAGTTAAATTAATTTATGAATAAAAGCAATATGATTTAATTGTTAGCATACATTCAAGAGAGACCAAACTGGTTGCACAAGGGCGGCTAGTACCATAAAAATTTAAACACTTCAATCTTACTGCATGTTAAAATGAATATTTGTTTTTTTCCCATTTCATGTCTTTTAAACGACACCAACAACAACAGAAAAAAGCATTACAGATTAAAAATCTCAATCTCAATACATGAACATAAATATGATTTTATTGATATTCCATCTCATTTAAATAAAAAATAAATAAATTATAATAATAATAATAATAAATTAATCATTTTGATTAACAATAAAATAATGTTATTTTATATCTTATCAGATAAAAAATAGATATGTGTATACAGAAATTGTAAGATTCCTCTTTTTTTTTCAAGCAATTTAATACGAAATGTCATCCACAAGCAGTGTTATATTTTCTAAAAGAATGATTTATTTATGAACAAATTTTTAAAATTCAGAAATATTTTTCTGTAACGTATTTGTAAATTAGGCAAGAAAAAGTAATTTTCCACGCATTATTCAGAAAACATGAGATCTTAAGATTCATTTTTTTGTTAGTCTGGAAAAAAAAAATATTCACCTCCGAAAAGGAGATTATGATATCATGTTTCAATAAAAAAGCTCTTCTAACATTTACCCGTTATTGTATTTCATAAAAAATTCAAAGAATGAAAACTTTGGGTTTTGTCAATATGTACGAGAAAGTTTATTTTTTAAAAATTTTAGCTCACAGAAAGATTTTTTCCTTTAAACTATTTTTGGAGTATTTTATACAAACATACTAATACAAAATTTATATTCCTTCACATTTTTAATACTACAGTTTATTGTGAATTATTTATTTTATTTATAAATTATTTTAGAATAACTTAAAATAGATAAAACAGAAATATCCAATGTTTTACACGATGAAAATTGTGTTATTCAGCTTGTATTGTTTTACATGAAATGAGAAATTAGCTTCAGAATAAGTTTTTATTGAAAACAATTATAAACATCACCTGAATAGTTGCAAAATTTTTTACTTTCGAAATTTAAATTTTATACATTTTACTTCTATTTTCTATTCCAAAAAATGTATTTAAAAATTCATCAACGTAATTAAAGTATTCTGCAAACTTTGATGGAACGCTTCATAAAAGCATCCATTAAAAGTTTTTAAGACATAAAAATAGCTAATTATGCGTCTGAGATGACACTTTTAATTAAGATACAGACTTATAATAGGAAGATTGTTTTCTTCTATATGATCCATTTTGAATTCGAATTTCATAAAATGTTGTTTCAGATCATCATGAAGTAAGGGTAACCAAAATCTTACATTTTGTATCATTACATTTATATCATCGCAATTTTATATCATTTTGCTTTCTTCACAACAAACGACCTGGTACCAAGTTATTAAATTATTTGTTTAGTTCGATTAAAAATTTAATACATGTTCAAAAATTAATACATTTTTTTAAATGAAGAAACTATTTGCAACATAATTCATAATATGTGTCACTTTTGGTAGAAATAGATAGTAATTTATATAATGATATTTTAATAATGACAAAGAAAATATTAAATCTGTTATGAAGTAAAATGCTAATCTTCTGAAAGCCCTCGCTAGTCAAAACATGAAAAAAAGCAGTCGAATTTCGAATTTATATCACTTATTTAAATCACTATTTTTAATTTTAATTTTGAGTCTTTATTAATTCCAGATGATTGACTAAATAATAAACAAATTTAAAAGAAAGTTTCAACACATTGCTTGTTTTTAATTATGTTATTTAGCAGTAAGATGGTAAATGAAAAAATATTCTATATTATGTAGTTAAAAAAAAATAAAAAATAAATAAAATAAAATGTCTTTTTAATGAATACCATGCATTTTCTAAAGATATAGTAAAAAGTCAATAAATTTTTACTAGAATGCAACATCATTTACTTCATAAATGAAATCGTAAAAGTGCAATTTGAAATAAAGTTTCAAAATGTTAAATATACAATTTTATAGAATCGTGTTTTCTAGATTGTAGAAGAAACTTCTTATCAACCACCCATAAAAATGTCAAGGAGTATATAAGAAATATACTATTAAATCACTGAATCCGTTCCTTACGGGTAGACATCTGTCAACAAATATTGCGAAATAAATCAGTAAGGTCGATTAGATTGCTTTATTTTCAAAAGAGGACGTAAAAAGAAAATTCAGAAAACTATAGTAAATTTAGTTTTAATTTATCTATTGAAAGTAATTTTTTATATATAAATAATGTGAAACAATGAATCTGAAAAACAAAACAGTATTAAAGGATTTTTTTTTTGTCTTACATACATATGAGCAATAAATGGGAAAAAGCCGTAACGTATGTATGATTGCATGACATTTAAGTAAGGAATAGAAAATAAAATGCATGAATTAGTACATAAATATAATTGTTTTGTACGTCTGATAGCAAGGTGTAACTTTTTTTACAGAATTACTATTTTCTACGATGCGTTTGAACCGGATTTAAATGCTATAATATATTACCTGTTAGATGTGCATAAGCATTGTATTTTTCAAATGTGTTTAAAATAAGGTATGAATTAACATTACGTGGTGGATTTAACACCCTGCCATTAAAAATCTGTTAAAATCAGTCAAAAAAGATATGTTTTTTAAATTTTGTAAGATTCCAATATTTTCGCATAAGTTATATTTAGAAAATAGATTGTTTCTGAAAAGTAAAAATTTCACTCTTTTACCTGCAAAACACACGGATATATGGATTATTCTATGAAATTTCTAAGCTTCTTGGTATTAAAAACGGATAGGCAACACTACGATGACAGGAAGTTTTTAAATGTATTAAAATTCAATGCATTATAATTTTATGAGTTATTGTCGTAGAAGAATAATATTTGTATCGTTTTGTATATTACAACATCAGCAAAATATTTTACATATAACGTATAGGAACAGGTATTAAAAAATTTAAAAGAGTACTGTTTTAAAATTCGGAAGGTACTTTTGATCAACATAATCTTAATTACTATCGTGTTGTCTAATACTATATGTTTGAATTAACTATATATCAACGGAAGATAAAAATATCGACGTTTTATTAAATCATTTTGGGACGCCCTTGATTTATAATGTTAAACAGAAAACAGACAGAAACTATTTCTCAAACGCATAGTTTCAACCATAATTACATATTTTGTATAAAATCAAGCAGTATGATGATTAAAAAAAAACAATATTTTATATTAAATGAAAAAAAATGAGTGCATGAAAAAACACTAACTGAAAATTCTGTATCCAGTTAGTACTTTGAAACATTTTACAATATATTCAAAACACTGTAACAAAACTTTCCCATTTATAAGAGCAAAAGGAATTTTTAATTAAACGGGATGACCGCTTCAAGATTTAGATTCAGCTTTAAAATTTAGGTGTAATCATTAGAAGGGTGGAAGAGTGGATAAAACGCAGCTGCTACTTTAACATACCTAAACATTAAAATCATTCATACATTAGTAGTATTCATAGTATCATAAAATAGTTAAGTGTTTATAAATCACTAGTGAAACAAAATTACCACTGCGAGTGAAATTTCCCAATAAAAAATATTTAAGACAAAGTTGGATACAAATTCTGTGGCTTCCGGTAACAATCAGGCAAGGCACATTTTTAATATTTTGAGAAATTAACATTTAAAGTTTTCAAAAATGTCTTTTTATCATTACATTTATAATATAGATTACAACTTAATAAATTTTACTATATTCAATTAGGATGTGAGAATCTCTTTTTTCGCCAAAATAGTTATATAAAAATGGTTTTTATTAATAAGAAACAATTGTATCACAAACATATTAATAAAAATATTAGCAGACTAAAAATATTCTGAGAAATATAGTAACAATTGGAGTATTCTTTCTATTTCATATTACATCATCCCTCCCTCCCCCCCCCAAAAAAAAAAAAAAAAAAAAACTAACATGAATTATGATTTTTTTCTAAGTTTCTTCTTTAAAACCGTATAAGTGACAAAATTAAAAAAAAATAAACTAAGTACACAGATGACATGGAAATACGCTTTTTTTCATGAAAAAAAAAATATAATTGATTTTCTAAATATGTGCTGTGTTCTAGAGTTAAACCACATTTGTAGAATAATAACACTAGTTTACAAATTTCAACTTTTTTATATCCCAAAAGAAATGTATATAAATGTATTAGTCTACCTTCCTTAAACCTAAAATTGTCAGCAGAAATATTCTATCGCGTCACGATTTTCTTTCTGCAGTCAATTGTTTTTTTTAACTACCCAACGTGGTGACGACAGTTTAATGTTCATTCGTTCGCTTCAAACAACAAATATTTTGTTTCGAATTGAATTAAAATATCGAGTAGAAAGCATAAACAAAGTTCCGAAAGTTTTTGCTACGTTTGTGGACAGTTTATATTTTTAAAAAAGAAGACCCATTGTAGATTCGTTAAAAAGTGCATATCTTCATTATTTTTTATTTCCTGTTGCAAACCGAGATAAAAAGTGGGTGCCTCATGTGTTTTTCGAAAGCTGTAGAATAGTTTTACTCCGGTGGTCATCAGGAGAAAAAGTGCACCTTCCATTTGGTTCGCCAATGCTATGGAGAGAACCTAGTAATCATGAAAATGATATTTACTTTTGTTTACGAAGACAGTGGGATATAATACAAAAAATAAGGCGAGTACTACATGTGCCGGAGTTCCGTCTGTTACTAAGCCCATTTTACCCTCGAAAGAACTACCATGTCCACTTTGTCCCGGTAATTCGAGTATAAATATACTTGGGGATGATAATGAAAGTGATGTTGAATTCAAATCGATTTCTACTAATTCTGACGAGTTTTCTCTTCAAGAAAAGCCTCCACATTTAATTAACCAAGCCGAATTAAATAATCTTATAAGAGATTTAATATTATCAAAATCTAAATAAGAGCTTTTTCGCTCTCGCTTACAATAGTGGAACTTATTAATGCCAAACACAAAAGTTACGTTGTCTAGAAACAGAAGCAAAGTTTAATCAGAATTTTTCAAAAAAGAGGGTGAATATTGTTATTGCACTGATATCCCGGGACTTTTTGAAGTAATGAATCAAAACTATGATAAAACAGAGTGACGCTTATTTGTAGACTCTTCGAAATATAGTCTAAAAGCTGTTTTATTACTTAATGTTAATAAGAAGCCGTCTATATCAATAGGACACACAGTGAATTTTAAAGAGAGCTATGAAACGATGTGTACTTTAATTAATTGGATAAAGTATAATGAACATCAATAGAAAGTGTGCGTCGACCTCAAAGTCATCGGATTGTTATTGGGATTGCAGGGTGGCTACACATAATATTCTTATTTCCTTTGTTTGTGGGACAGCTGAGCAAAACAACATCATTATGTAAAAAAAAGAATGGCCAATTCGGAACGAGTACATTCCGGGAAAAATAAACATCAAACACGAGCTATTGATGGTTCAAAATAACATTACTCTACCCCTTTTTCACATCAAACTGGGATTTATGAAAAACTTTGTGGAAGCATTTGAAAAAAACAGTGATGCTTTCCGGTATTTACAAAAAATCTTTCCAAGCATTACAAAGGCAAAACAGAAAGAAGGGATATTTGTTGGCCCACAGATCTATAAAATTATGAAATTTTCTCAGTTTGAAATCCTTTTAATGAATAATATGTTAATATGTTAATGTTAATGAAAAATCTGCTTGGAAGTCATTCAAAATGGTTGTGGAAGAATTTTTGAGAAAGAAAAAAGTGAAAATTACAAAGAAATTGTTGCCAATTTATCGAAAATTTTTCAACAGATAGAAGTAAACATGTCATTAAAGATTCATTTCCTGCATTCGAATCTCAGTTTTTTCCCTGAAAATTTAGGAAGTATGAGTGACGAACAAGGGGAATGTTTTCACCATGATTTAAAGATTTTTGAAGAACGACATCAAGAATTTTGGGATGAAAATATGCTAGGGGATTACTGTTGGTCTATTATGAGAGAAACTGATCCAAAAAACTATAAAAAGAAGCTAAAAATTAGCCATTTTTGACTTTTTTAAATTTTAATACCAAAATTACGTAATCCAGTTAAGTAAATAAAAATTTCTTAAACCAGACGTGATTATTATTATTTTTTCTGGGTAACTATACCTAAATAAAAAATAAATTAACAACTTTCAGCTGTGGTATAAAAACCGTGTAAACTAGTGCAATCAATATTGATTAATTATAAATTTAAAGAAAGTTGTACTCAACTTTTTTACAGTTATTGAAATAAGAGTTGAAAGATCAGATTTCAATAAGCGGCAGTTGTTTATTTAAATTCAGTCATTACTGATATTCAAATTTGTTTCTAAATTCAATGTACTCGAAATTGAATTTTTGTCACTTATATCCGTTGGCTTGTAATGTCACCATATCATATATCCTATAAAGTTATACTACAAATAAATTATTATAAATGAGATAAATTGCTTGAGCCAAAAATCCATCGGAAAACCATAACTCTACCCGCCCACCCCCACCTTATACAATACACCACATTTCCCTATAATTATTCGCATTAAAATGACATGATTCAAAATTGCCTCTCAGATTAAAGTTTTGTGCTGACATCTGGCATGTTAACGTAGAGACACATATATTAAAAACTGTCAAGTTGGTACCTTTTTCTAGTTTTTAAAAACTTGAATCAATTCCTGAAGTATATATATACATATATATATATATATACACTATATGGCCATTGATTATTGGACACTTGCGATTTTAGACATTTTACTAAATATCTAGAAAAGTACATGAGGAATCATCTCCAAACTTTTAGTGTATAAATATAATAGCATACGTCATACATCTCCGTGAAGATTTTTTACCGAAACTCCATAGGGTACCGTCAACAAATTAAAAAATAATGAATATCTTTTGAATAACCCTGTCAAAACTAATGTAGCAAAAGCACTCAAACTCTAGATTATGATTGAGTGCCTTATGTTATTACACTGTGTTCATTTTTATGCAAATAGCATGCATACTCGCAGAGTAATTAAGGTTTTTATAAAAATGGTCTCAAATTTTTCCAAGTTTTTCCCTTATAATTTTCAGAGTTCTTAATATAAAATAATATTTTTTTCAGAAAATATGACAAACAACATTGCACACAGTACCCTTTAATCAGAATTAAAAAATAATAAAAATTGTATGAAAAATGAGTAGGTTTACTAAATAATTTTTTACTGCGCATGCGTCAAAGATATCAAAATTTCATTTGCATATTATGTTAGCTAAATGTATAGAGCAACTTTTGTAAAAGTCTCAAAATCATAGCTTAAAAATTCTGAAAGTAATCGTCTGTAGAAAAAGGACAAAATCTGTTGTTTCCAAAATGAAGCAAAAAAATGAGGGAATTTATCCAAATGTAGTAGTACATCCCATATTGTGTATTCTATACAGGGTGTTTCGCTACCAGACCGACAAACTTTAAGGGATGATAGTACACATGAAGACAAACATTATTAAATAGGAAACCATGGGGCGCAAACGTCTTCTGTAGGAGCTAGGGGCCATTAAAGTTTAGGATCCAAAACTTTAAATGATGATAGAAAACGGAAAAAAGGGTCGATTCGTTTGCGGTTTTCACTAAAATCATTCTTTATATTACGATTTTTTTAGAAAAAAATTTTAAAGGTTGCTTTCAAAAATTATCGATAGAGGGCGCTTTGGATTTTAGAGTAACGAACAACTACTTTTTACCGTTATTTTTGGCATGGGGTTGAAATTATTCTAAAGTTTAGAATTTAAGTTTAATATCGGAAACATTCGGGTCGGGTAACTAGCGAAAATTTAACTGTGAACAGAGGGGGAGATTTGAAACGCTCATAAATATTGGACAAACAAAGCGATTTTATTGCAGTTTGCGTGTAGATCATTCTCTTGGTAATTATTTTATTCAAAACGACGTACAGATTTGGTGTCCTGATTTTTTTATAGAGGGCGCTTCCGACGCATCGCCGAAATTTCAATAGCATTACTCCTGGGTGTTTTACTACCAGACCAACATACTTCCAGGAGGTGTTAGGGGTGCGAAGATGATTCGGAATTACATAGGAATGTAAGGTTGAAAATGATTTTTTGCGAGTTACAGTTAAAGGACACAGAGGAAAAGGGCAATAGAAACAGCAGAGAAAGAGCAACACGTTAATATGAAAGAAAGCAATTTATTTAAATGCTTTACAGCAGTAGGTTTTCGAAATTACGACCAGAAGTAGTTCGGCATGTTTGACAGCGGCGTCGCATGGAATTCCTCACGCTTTGAAAGATTCCTGGCATCTCTGATAGTTTTCAGGCAAGCTACAGAAATACCAGATGCGAGGTCTTTAACTAATGGTGCGGGAGTCTCATGCACCCAACTTTTCATTTGACCTCAGCAGAAAAAGTCGATACATGATAGGTCCGGCGATCTGGCAGGCCACCACGAATTATCCAACCGTTTCCCAGATGTTACTTTGAAGTGTCGGCAAATGGCAATAGTAAAATATGGAGGAGCCCCATCGAGCTGTTCATCTTTCAAATACTTCATCCTGCTCCCTTTGGAGACGGTTTGCGAATGATCACTTCAAATTGATCGCTGCTCACACGCATTATCGTTTAGCGCCATCTACTGCAAGGAAACCGCAGCGCCATCTATCGTCGCAGTCAAACTTGCCGGACTACTTCTGGTCGTAATTTCGAACACCTATTGTAGTAAAACATTTAAATAAACTGTTTTCTGTCACACTAACGTGTTGCTCATTCTCAGCTGTTTCTCTTGCTATCTTCTCTGCTTCGAAAAAAAGGTATTTTCAACGTTACATTCCTATGTGATTCCGAGTCTTCTTTGTGTCCTAACACTTGATGGAAGTAAGTTGGTCTGGTAGTAAAACAACCAGGAGTAATGCTATTGAAATGTCGGAGATGTGTCGAAAGCGCCATCTATCAAAAAATGAGGACACCAAAGCTGTACCTTATTTTGAATAAAATAGTTACCATGGAAATGACTTTCAAGCAAACCGCACCAAAATTGATCAGTTTGTCCAATGTTTATGAGTGCTTAAAATTTCCCCTTCTGTTCACAGCTCAATTTTCGATAGTTACCCGACCCCAATGCTTTCGATTTTGGACTTAACCCGGGAGGACGCGCGCAGGGGCTAAAAGACCCTGAGTGCGTATGGTTTTTACATTTGCAACCACTAATTTTTTTTAAATAATTTTCAACTTATTTTACCGCAAAATTTGTAAGAATTGACTCCGTCTAAATAAACTGACTATTTTAATTTGATTTTATTGGTGTCAAAGTAAAACTATTCATACCCTGAATAGCGCGCGTTCTCCCGGGTTAAAATTTAAATTAAAGTCTAAACTTTGGAAAAATTTCAACCCTATGCAGAAAACAACGGTAAAAAGTAGTTGTTCGTTACTTTAACGTCTAAAGCGCCCTCTATCGATAATTTTTGAAAGTAACCTTTAAAATTTTTTTTCTAAAGAAATCGTGATATAAAGAATGATTTCAGTGAAAACCGCAAACGAATCGACCCTTTCTTCTGTTTTCTATTATCGTTTGAAGTTTTGTACCCTAAACTTTAATGGCCCCTAGCTCCTACAGAAGACGTTTGCGCCCCATGGTTTCCTATTTAATAATGTTTGTATTCATGTGTACTATCATTCCTCAAAGTTTGTCGGTCTGCAAGCGAAACACCCTGTATTGACACTAATCAATGAATATATGGATACAACCCCTCTTGTTTTTGCTTCATTTTGAGAATAACGGATTTTTAACTTATTCAATTGACGATTATTTTCAGAATTTTCAAATTCTGATTTTGTGACTTTCACAAAAGTTGCTCTATACATTTAGCTAACAATAATAAACACTAACAATAATCTTATAATATGCAAATGATATTTTGATATCGTTGACACATGCGCAGTAAAAAATTATTTAGTAAACCAACTCATTTTGTATACAATTTTCATTATTTTTTAATTCTGATTACAGGGTACTGTGTGCAATATTGTTTGTCATATTTTCTGAAAAAAATATTATTTTATATTAAGAACTCTGAAAATTATAAGGAAAAAACTTGAAAAAATTTGGAACCATTTTTATAAAAACCTTAATTACTCTGCGAGTATGCATGCTATTTGCATAAAAATGAGCAAGGTGTATTATAATAAGGCATTCAATCATAATCTAGAGTTTGAGCGCTTTTGCTACATTAGTTTTGACAGGGTTATTCAAAAGATATTCATTCATTTTTAATTTGTTGACGGTCCCCTATGGAGTTTCGGGAAAAAATCTTCACAGAGATGTATGACTTATACTATTATATTTATACACTAAGAGTTTCGAGATGATTCCTCATGTCTTTTTCTAGATAGTTAACAAAATGTCTAAAATCGCAAGTGTCCAATAATCAATGGCCATATAGTGTATATATAAACAGGTATTTAGGGTATTGAGAATGCTTTTACAGAGGAAAATTTAGAAACATTTCCTTGTCTTTGAATTTCTCATGATTCATTTTCAAAAAATTCTGTATGACAAGTTTGAAATTACGTAAATTTGTTTTTGGTATTAAGTAATGAAAAATCAAAGTAAACTGCATGACTATGATATAATCATACTTTTTTTTCGTAAAACAGTGTTTTTCTACTGTCGCATACTTTTTACATTCATATTTTTAATATATTTTAATGGAACATACTTATTATTTATAATTATTGTCCAAAAATTGATGTTGCCAGTTAGTTTTCTATTTGAACATTGGTATGCTTGCTTTGAATAGCTAATTTGAGTGCCCACAAAATCCAAAAATTTATAATTCTTTAGATACATTCGTAATAAAATATTTGTTAGTGTCAAAGCAAGTATTTATTTCATTTTATAATTTATAATAAATGTTCATTTTAATAATAAAAATTAGCTAATGTAAATTTAATTTTAAAATATATTTATTAAAATTTATTTAACTTATTATTTAAAAAAAAAATTTTCTTTTAATTATCTGATTCACAATAAAACAAAAATACAAAGGGATTGATAATAAAGGTCAACTGTGCTTTATTAACTGACTTTAAAAAAATCAAAGCAACAAAAAGGCAATGCGTCGGAGAGAACAGCAGACCTTTAGGTCTGCAGCCCAATAACCCACCGACTGAGCAAGAAACTAACGGGGAGAAGTGGAGAAAAAAAGAAGATAAAGAAAACGGTAGTATGCGCACTAAAAGAATAAATGACTAATCGAGAATTTTCATTGGGATTCCCTGAGGAATGCGAAAAATATAGTTCGAATTTTCACAAGGATTATATAACAAACAAGAATTTTTCTAGAAACTAGGTAAGTCTTATTCACTTCAAAAAGAACAGATTCATATTATTAGATTAACTTTTTAAAAAGCTCTAGGCCTTTTTGTAGAAAAAAAAAGACAAAGTTACACTATCGCTAAAAGTTTAAAAATGGGTTTACAGATCTCGAAATATACTGCAGGCTGAATTTAAAAAAATCAGAATACGCTAAGACTGCAGATATAAGACTGTGTTAAAAAATACAGAACAATACGAACTATATTTGCTGAATTATTAACAGACGACTTTTCGCATTTCCATTGATACCAAGTTAGCTGTATATATGAGTTCCGCGCTTCGTTCTTTCTAGGATACGATTTCAGGTTTAAGGCGGAGTCACAGGAATACAACCATCTTCCATGATACATATTTCAGTACATTTAAATTAGTGTAATACCATTAAAATAGACAAAAAACGATTTTACTGTGTACGCCACAATACACTCACTTTTTTCCAAAAAATGGAAATAGTTATATATCAAACTAATGTTAAACATTACAGACAACATTTTCAGAAAAAAACATATCACAGTAAACCCCAATAAAATATATTAATTTCTTGAGCGTCTGACCATATTTGCGTGAGTTATAATATGGTCTGTATCATACAGGCAAACAGTGACTGACAGGAAGACCTAATTCATAATATTTTTCTCAACTATGCTGGAAAGTAGTAAAAACGTTGTTTATTAAAGACATTACCCAAAGAAACCCTAAATGAATATATTTAGATAAATTGTGACAAGTTTTTTGACACTTTTTTAGAAATTCTGCATTTTCTTCTCTTCAAAGAAACTATCACAAGAAAGCAAAATTAGAAAAAGATAGAGTTACCAAAAGTAATCTAGTATACCATACGCTTCCTGAATTTATTGCTATGCAGAGATATGATTCAAGTTAAACAAATATATTGTTTTCCATGAAGTCCCTTTCTTTGTATATTTATTTTTCAGTTTCATCCAATACAAAACTTTCATTTTTATGAGGTTGCATAGAATTTTAAACTGAATTCATTATCGTTTGAATTTCTTTTTAAAAAAATTTATAAAAAAAAAATTAAAAATAAAGCTAGCATATATATTTTAAATAAAGGATTCTTAAAATTCATAATTATTTGTTTGGATTTATATTTTAATAAATACTTATTAAAATGAGCCTTACAGATTTTAAATTAATGTACCGTTTATAAATATTTTCAACATTTTTTGGCTCAAAATTCAAAGATACATAAATAAACATTGATAATAAATTTTGTTTCGTAGTTAAATGAAAATAAAATGGGATTCGGAGCTATGAAAGTTTAAATTTATTAGAAAAGAAGTAATGCAATTTTGTGTACTAAAAAGATTAATAAGAAAACAAAGCAACACCCTAAGATAAATAACGCCGCATGCCTAATTAAATATAAGGAATATTGCTTATTTTAAAATGTCTAGTATTTAAGTATTTAAGTCAATTTACAGCGGTAAGACAGCTTAGTAGAAGGAAAAGAAAGCGAATTATCAATAGTTTTTTAAAAACAAGTTATAAGTATCCAACCATTATATGGGAAAGAAAATGAAAGAATATATATTTATATAAACTCATATAACACATCATGGCTTTTAGCTACATAGATATCTTGTTTGTGTAGTATATTTCAATATTGTATCAAAATATAACTTTCAAACACGGGCATTTACTCAAAATGTATTGCTATACATGTCATGTTACGAAAAATCATAAATTGACACAGTATCAAATCTAAAGAGAAATACAAAACTGTGGATTACCGCTTCATTGTTTTTCACTTTAGTTCGTTTTTCCAACTAAAAGTGACTGCGCTTGATTATGGTGATTGGTTAAACCCATTGTCATTTAGAAGAGATTCAACATGCACAACTGAATCTGAGAAAATGACATTTGGAATGTTATCACTAAAATACCATTCCATTCAAATGATGTCACCATGTGACTTTTCTTTGTGGCTTCATGGTAGCTCACATACTCATGTTACTTTAGTATGCAGAAAGGTAACTGACGCTGGTTTAAAAAAATTTCACGTTGTTTGAAAACAGCTGTGGCCTGACATACCCACCCTCCTCTGACTCCACCAAGAAAAATAATGATCTTGAAGCTATGCTATTGTCAGACATTTTAAAGCTCCAACCGTACTGACACGCTGATGTATGTCTTTACCTTGTCAGTTCTGGTGTCGCTTAGAGGAGACACTAAATAACATACTTAAAATTAATTTAAACTCTTTTATAATTATTAAAATCACTTCTATACATTTCTATTAAATGGGTGGATATCATATGAATAAATATGTAGACTGATAAAACTTTGGATAAATTGTATAGCAATTTTAAACTGGTTTTTGTGGTTTCTCGTAATATTTGTCTCAGGACTGAGGAGGTTAATCTCGTTGAATTTAGGTTTACAGTTATTCCGTTAGCCGTTCGCTAGTATACGTATCTATACATGTGTCACGCCATGTTTCAAAGCTAGAAGTGAAAAGGTATAGAAAGGTTTGATGAATCTCTTGCTGTCTATCCGTGAAGAAGTTATTATCTGAAATGTTTGCTTTTGAAAATCATGATAATTATAATGGAACTTTTTTCAAGCGTAGCGCGTGATTATAAAAAGTGCGACATGCTTTGCCTTCCGTTAATCTTTTTCATGGCTCCAGCTCTATGATCATTAATTGCTTCTTCATCATCTGTGCATACGTATGTACTGATTTTCTCAACATACTTCTTTCAATTATAAGCACGCATTCAAAAGGAACATCGCCCTCTAATTTGTTGGTTTATAATGGTCTCGAATCAATATCATACTCATACAATATAAATGTTAATAGCTGATACATACTAATAAAAATGATTGTTCTTTGAAGTCAGTACATATAAATTTATTTGAGTGTAATTTAGTACATCTGAGATTGTTTGTTAAATTTCACTTTATCGTTGATTTCTCAAACAATTGGTTTTATTCGAGAATATATTATTATATACTAAATTAGCTAATTCTTCATCAAAAGAAATCGTCACAATTTCGACAACACAAGGTTTTCAACTAGTTAAATTATGAGTTAAGAATCTTCTAGGGCCTTTCTATTAAATGAGTTTAAACAAGTGTGTGATATTTTCTTAAGCATATACTTATTGGTTTGGCATTGCAGAAAATCAGGTGATTGATCTTTTAACTCAGAAATTATTTTCGTGAAAATAATTATGCACTTTAGCTTGAAAGATTGGGTAATTGGTTAGTATGTAAACGTAAACACAATTCACACAGAAATAAGTTTAAAAATTTATTAATAGTTCATCTTTCTTCGGAATGAAATTTTTTGCTTTCTTATTTTATTTCAATGTTTTGTTTCACAAATTATCGTATG
The DNA here is from genome assembly GCA_964019185.1 of Maratus speculifer. Classification (NCBI taxonomy): domain Eukaryota; kingdom Metazoa; phylum Arthropoda; class Arachnida; order Araneae; family Salticidae; genus Maratus; species Maratus speculifer. Next base: position 291,568,828 of record OZ025290.1, read on the forward strand.
ATTTGAGCTGAAAACGTAAATATTGAGAGCCAGTAGAACTTCATCTTTGGAAATTATCTAAAAAAATAACAGACACACACATATGTATATATATGTATATATATATATATATATATATATATATATTAAGTAGTGATAGTTGAAAGTTAAAGTTAGTTATGCAGACTTTTGAAACTATAGAGATAATTTATAGAGGATTTTGTAATAGTAAAATCAGGATACATTTTTGAAATCGTCCCTTGTTTCAAATCTGCTGAATTCGTTCATTTTTCCTTCACTTTTAAAAAACCGCTGCGTAGCCTCTTAAAAAAGCACGCAGATCTTTTAAAGTCTGCGAAACATAAGTAGGAACCACTGCCGTAGTTGTCTAAATAAATATTTCTTCTGGTTCATTGTCTCAGCATTTATAGTCACTTCTCTATCTGTTTCTCTATCTGTTTCCTAACATTCGCATTTTAGATTCAATTTCCATATCCTTGTATGTAATACATTTTTTTAAAAGATTGAATAATATAAATTAAAACAGACTTGAATACATTTTTTAAAAATAAATAAAATTTATATACAAAAAATTAAAACACTAAAAAACATTTAAAAATACAAAAGTAAACGTTTAGTCAGGCTACATGCAAGGTCTAGTCAGTACAAATAATAATTCATTGCAAAACAAACATTGGAACAAATAAAGACAGTTACAGTTAGTTATTATTTTTAGAAGAAGATAATATTCATTTGGGACAGCACGAGCCTCATTCAATATTGACGATCGTAAACAGGTGAACCAACCTTCGAGGAATGAAATGCAATGAATTATTATTTGTACTGACCAGACCTTGCGTGTAGCCTGACTAAGCGTTTACTTTTGTATTTTTAAATGTTTCTTAGTGTTTTAATTTTTTGTATATAAATTTTATTTGTTTTTAAAAATATGTATTGAAGTCTGTCTATATTTATATTATTCAATCTTTTAAAAGTTCTTTTTTTTTTTTAATTCAGACGTTAAATGTATGTTTATTGCAAATATATTTTTTCTTTTTAGAATAGAGTTTTCTCTCATTTTTATAGTTTTCTAAGAGTGTCTGAGGGGCTATTCAAAAAAAATTTTACTTATAGAGTTAAAATTAAAATATTTTTATGGTGGTTAACCACATTATCAGTAAACAAAGCCACATGATTAAAGTTATTAGATGTTTTTAAATTTAAAATTTAAGTTTAGTAAAAAGTGGGTAGTTAAAAATCGTTATTAATCGAAATATTCTTTTTATAATTTTATTTTTTTTTTCATTTAAATAAAGGTAAATACACCAGTTTTTCTTTTGATTCAACATTTTAAAAACAATATTAATTTAAATAAAAATAAAAAATATTTAAATGAAAATTCTTAAAAAAAAAGTATATGCGACTTTAAAATTAATCACATTAAAAAAAATTCTTTATGAATTTTTTTAATCAAAATAAAACTAAAGGGATTGAAAAAATCATACTATAAATTTGAAGGATTAATCTTTAACATTTCTTCAGTTATAACAATTTAAGCGCAAGAAATGTTGAAATGACTCCTAATGAAGAAATAGAGTTTGCATAAATAGTCATTATAATTTTTCATCATTATAATCAGTGCCCGAGACACAGGATTTTGAGAACAAACTAAAATGAAAAAAAAAAATAATACGTCCGTACCAATTAAGAAAGAAATATGCTTTAAACGTCATTGTTAGCGGAATAAAATGGAGAAAGTGAAATATTTTATTTAATTAATATTTTTGTGAACCCTCTAATTAAGAAATTTAGTTTTAATTTCTAAAGAGTTTTTCCATGGCTAGTACGATAATTTTATTATTTCTTTTTTAAATTAATGTTCCATAAATGAAGTTTTGCATGAAATTATAAATATAGCAGTATTAAAATCAAACTACTAATTTAAGGTTATTATGTAATGTTAATCTATTACTTCTTGTTAACTCTTTTGTTTTTTATTACGTATTTTTAACCAAAGCCTTGTGTTTTATAAAATATTTTTTTCTATTATTCTAAGACAATAAAACAAACAACCGCGAAAAAACCTTATTTTTACTAAATTGTACTCTATTCAATAATAGAACACTGAATGTTGATATAACATAGTAATCAATAATAATAAAATTATATTATTTATCGGTGTTGATATTTAATTTACTTTCAATTAATACAACAAAATATTCTATAGCATAAAATAAAATTTGCTGATTTCTTTTCTTAATGGCAACTCAATACATATTAGTTTAAAATTATAGATAATCATATAATCAAACTTTAATAATTACCAACTGTAATATTTTCAAGACAATGATTTTCTACGGAGAATTCTCAAGAGATAGGAACATGCGATAAATATCATTGAGAGGAAAGACTTCTGATTTCAGTACTAATTTATCATACTTAAAACTCATTATAACTTCATATAATATTTTAAATTATGAGACTTCTTCATTTATCATAACATTATGAGATAATGTAAAATGCTTATTAGTAATGTTGTCTTTTTTCTTGTTACGCAATAGTATCCAGTAACATCTATTAACTACGCAATTATATAAAATATTTGTCTGTGCATAGTGAAAGATTAAATTGTGAATTACTGAGTATTGCTTTTAATTATAAATAATCCTTATAATTCTCAATTCGATATAAGTTTGAAATGTTTCATCTAATAGCAATTGCGCTTTATACAGTAATTATTGATAACCACCGAATATATAATGTGGAAACAAATATGTCGTTTAAAAGAATCAAAGGATATTTTATGTCTTATATAAAATAAATGCATAAGAGAAAAATCAAGTGAAATTAATTTTGCAAGAAATTAAATGAGAGAGTCAGATATGGAAGTTTTTCTCATTTGAAAACTTCGGAGTATCGAAGTTTTGTGAAACAAAATTATAGCGGCGTCGAAGGAAATTCGATTTTTATTTTACTATAAGACAAAGTGACAAATAAGCGACACAAAAAATTATTGACATTCAATAAGTGCTTTGTTTTAATATTTGCTATGTCTCAAGACAGCCATTTTGTACGCCACATTGATCAATCCACAAACTCAATATTCTTTGATACTAGGATTACCGAGGAGTATAACCTGTTTCCCAAGATGATGTTTTTCGCGCATAATATTGTTATTTTTATAACTAAAACTTTCAAACTATATCACTTTTCTGAAATATTCAGTATAAAGTCTTAACATTAATTTATTTGGAATCCAAAGTGAAGTTTGCTATCTACCATTCTATATGTCCAGCATTATCTTGTTGTGTCATTTCTGATCTTGATAAAATCTTTATTTTTCTAGCATGAAATACCATTAGTTTTTGTTTCCTTGTGACTTGACCATATTCACGAGTTTTTAAATCTCCCAAAATGCAACTCGTTTCACTGTAACTTTGACTTATATATTCAGTGTATCTGTAGTAAAATAATGGATGCAACTTTAAAATTTAATCATTTATTAAATCGTAAAATTAACTGCATGCATCAATACTACTTAAATCTTAAAGGCCATAGCCACATGTAACATGTTTGAACATCAACTGACAGAATACTAATCATAACTCATGAGATATTCAGAGGGGAATTATGGAACAGTTTTCCTCAACGTAATTTTAGATTATTAAATTCAAGCTTTAAACAGATCTGAACAAAAAAATGCTTTTTTCTCTTATTTCAACAAGGCTTTCAACACTATGTTGTTCAGTTACAAAACAATGATTTAAAGAGATTATTATGTTTTCTTTTTACAAAAGGTTATATGGCGTGTTTACAGATCTTCCTGTACCTTATTTCATCTACACCTGCAAGACAAAATCGTGATTATTTTTATGTTGTTGCTGCAATGCTATAAACTGTTGTTGTCTTTGTAATGCCTTAAAAATAAGTAAGACTATTTTGTCTGATGTAAACAGTGAGGGATGGAAAAAAATAATTAAACTGTCCATTAGTCGCATTTCTGTTTCGCATCTTTGTACTGAGGGCGCAAAAACGGAGGTCTTTCGAATGAATCAGCCACTCGTACTCTCAAAGAATGATTCTAATACCAAAAATACATCTGAAATAATCAAACTAATTTTGCCATAAAGAACGATATGAAGTATAATGAATTTCCCTTAAAATCTCATCATCCAAACCGAGTTCAACTGACAGTTTCCAAAGGAAGGTAGAGGGGGGTTGTTGACACGCAAAAGTCATTTGAAAATAAAAAAGAAAAAAAAAATATTTTTTTTTAAGTTAGAGAAAGAATCAAAATAATTCACCTCTTCAAAATGATTTAAAAGAAGCAAAAGATGGAACTAAATTGAAGATAGAGCCGTTGTGTTCAATATATTCGCATGAATGGTTAATTTATACTTGCCATACGTACTTGGGTAGGTTTTTAAGAAGCAATAGGTTCTAACAGCAGAAGTATTTGCATTATAAAAATAGTAGAGCGACTCAGACAGAAATATATTGGAAAAGTAGCTGAAGCTGTCCTTTTTTAGACTTCATAAGAAGATTCAAATGAATGCAAACATAACCAGATAATGCAATACTAAGACAAAATTTTTTATATTCTGGTCGAAAATTATTTGTAATTTGCGAGTCAATTAAGCAGCGAAAAATAACCGTAGCATTTTGTATTAATTGAATGGATGGAATACAATTCAAGTAAAAAAAAATCCAGCAGTTATTATATATTTAAATTTATTGACGGTTCTTCAATATCACATTCATCTCTAAGAGCAAATTGATAATATGTATGCTCTCGACGGTGGCAAATGTCTGATTTCTAAACCGTTAGTTACAGACGTATAGTTCTAATCGCAAAAATACTTTTAAAAAGGTCAATATTTTTTTAAGTGATTTATGTCAAAAAATTTAGTAAAACATTACTAAAATTAAATTTTTATACAGTCATCTATTCCTATAAGTGATATTTAGTAAATGTTTACCACCACTCTAACAAGGTAGACAAAAAAGTTCTCATTCTTCTGTGATTAAAACTGACCGAGTAATAGCTACGATCCGTGGAGTATTATTATTATAAATACTTATAATTTATTCATACTTGTGCAATGTCTGTATATACCTAAATATACACATTTACTTATTTTTATTTAATTTGTTTTCAAAAAGTATCTAAGGTATCCTGAGGTAATAATGCCATGTTAAGGTTCTACCAATTTTCACGGCTTAATTTTAAATTGTATTTTTGAAACAAATATAGGATTTGGTACAGCAACTCATTGTCTATGTATAGAAAAAAAAATAATTTAACAGATATGCATACATAAAAGTAATGACGAGATTTCTTGACCATGCAAACAAATCTGTAAAATAAGATGGCTTAATCCCATGTAGATTAGGGTGGATCGAAATTTTTTTTTTCACAGTGTCAAAACCTACCTATGCGGAAAAGATGTTCTCTTGGATGAAGATTAAAAGAAAAATAATAAAAAAAAATTAATTTTAAATTTTAATACTGCCACAACGAGGTTGAATTTCGAAAAAAAATTAAAAAAGACCTAATTTTGACTAGATGATTTTTGATTCAAAATAATAGATTAAAAAATTATCCAAAACCTACTTATGCGTAAAAGATGTTATATTATATGCTGAGTATGAGAAAAATAATTAAAAAAATTAATTTCAAAATTTAAATCTGCCACAATGTGGCTCAAATTTATGTATTTGAACGTTTTTACGGTAAAAAATCTTTTTTTTTTTTGGTAAAATAAAATATGAATTTTAGAATTTTTAACATTTATTGCAATGAGGGGATATTTAATTGATTACAAGATAAAAACTTTAGTTTCTTATTTAACACTTTCATTAGTATTAAATCAAGAAAAATCATCAACATTGCAATTGGTGATAATGAAGTTCGGTATTGAAAATCGACATGAGATTTTGTAATTCACTTCAATTTTTATAAAACCGTCTCTTATGTATGGTCCATAAACAGCAGAAATATTTCCGTGACTCTTTTGATTATTAGTTTTGTAGAATGAGCGTTGCGTGAAACTAGGATTTACCTATTACTTCTGAATTCATGTCGTTACTAAATCCGTCAGTTAGTGGAGGTTCGACTCATTTTCCTATTTAATTAAACCTATGTAATCCGTCGCAAAAGGTCAAAAAGCTGGTAAATAGAAAATATAGATATTCTTTAATCTAATGATTAGGATTACAGCAGACCGTTTGATTTTACTCGTGCGCTTTTAGAATTCATATACTGACATAAATGAAAATACAAAAAGCTTCTAACATGCTGCGAATAATCTTTCTATTTCACAAGTGAAACATTTGTTCCCAGCCGCGGTTACATGCACGCTGGAAAAAGATGACATAGTGGAACGTCAATAGTGTGTAACTAGCACAAAAACCATTGCAGTGGACGCTTTAAGATCAGTTCCATATTTCGAATAACACATCCTTTAACATCTATGTTAACAGATATTCCGTCACAACCGATCGCAACCAACTTTGTTACATGTATATTGTTGTTAACACATGACAAAAAAATGTACGTCGTGTTTTCAAATTGTTTGGTACTCTCCCAGAATTTACATATATGTGGCCGATGTATTCGAAATCAAGTTTTTTTTCAAGCTCAAGTCTGCTCTATTATGATTTTTCTTTTGTTGTTTTCTGGTGATGTAGTCTGTCTTTACATCAAAGTTTAAAGAAAATGGTCATGATCATAATCTTTTGCAAAAGACTAAAGAGAATGGCTAAAACGATGGAGTAGACTTTGGTTTGGTTTGTCATGCCGATTTTTTTTCTGTCAATAGCATTCTATTCATAGTTTTGTGAGATAATGCCCACATCTTGAAGTGCACCAGACACGATGGCATTACCTGCTTGGCCGGAAGTGCCCAAACTGTCCAATATTCTGGCTGATGCCAATCTTCGTCACTACAGGTGATGCGACACCTAGCTCGGCAGCATTTTGGCTTTTCAGTGATAGCTGATGATGCAGAAAAGTGAATTTGCTCTCAATACGTCGGTTTAGTTTACACTCATTATTCATATTCATATTTAAATCTATTGAACTGAAAAAATAGGCAGTATTTTTGGAAATGGTCCAAAAGACTGTAGTAGCTTTCAATATCTTATTTTGTTTTACAAGAATTAAGAAGAGCGCAATATTTGTCGTTAAACAGTTTAATTTTTCTTAAAATGCTGCTGTGGTAAATTATTGAGATTGAATCTCATTTACAGGTCACTTGTAACTTATTAGCAACTCTTTCTCACTGGCAGGAAATAAATAGATGTTGACCGATTCCTTTCTTCGGTTATTTTTTAAATACCAATATATAAATTTTATAACTTTTTGTAATAGGGAGCATATTTACTGCCATATCAAAGCCAGACCCAAATAGGGTGTAATTCATCTCTCTCTCTCTCTCTCTCTCTCTTTATTTTTATTTTTATTTTTTTTAACAACGCCATGGTACAGTAATATTCAAGGTACACTAAGCTACACAATACACAAGCAGACAAATCCTAACTGAAAAAACTAGAACTGCCAGTTTTTCGAAACTTTAAATCACTTGCAGGAGTATTAAATATCGAAATTAGTTTATTTATTTATTTATTTATTATTTAATATCCATGAAATATAATATTTCTTACGCAAAGGTAGGTTTTGATTGATATTAAAATGATTATTTTGCGTCAAAAATAAATCTAAGCAAAATTAGATCTTTTTCCATTTTTTCAATATTTTATCGAATTTTCAACTTTTTTGTTTCAGTATTAAATTTCGAATTTATTACTTATTATTGTTTTTTACTTAACCTCCATACGATATAACATCTTTTCCGCATTGTTGGTTTTTAAAAAGTATTAAAATAAGTAGTTTTTGACAAAAATAACCTAACCAAAATTCGGTCTTTTTTCAATTTTTTTCGAAAATTCAACCCTTTTGTGGCAGTATTAAATTTTTAAATTAATTTTTTTTATTATTTTTCCCTTAATCTCCGTACTATAGAACATCTTTTCTGCATAGGTAGATTTTGATGAATGGTAATTTTTTTTTTCGCCATAGACAATCGATCCACCCTAATGTAGATTGCCCATTTCTAAAAATACAAGCTCTACAGCCCGAGAAACTGAAAAATAGTTTTAAAAAAATTCTAAGCGATATAAAATGTTTCCTTTTTGTGAAAGTGCAATAAAAAAGGGGGCGGGGAATATCAGACCTTGATCCTCTTTTTGCCTAAAAAGGACCGCTTAGATAAAATTATTAGAAACATTGCACGGTTTTAACTGTGTTTATCTAAATCAGTATTTATGTTCCAATATATGCGTTCTATGCGATTGAAAATATCCAAATTTTGTGAAAATGAAAGGAAAAAGAGATTGGGCGAGAATCTACAGCATACAGCGCCCTGAGCTTCTGTTTATTTAAAAATCCCGCTTAAATATAATTATAAAAACATTGCACGGTTTTAACCTTATTTGCAATCATAATGTAAAATTTTTAGCATGTAAAATTTTATAATAACTAGAATTATGTGTAATAAATATTTTTTAGCACTGTTATAGAAGTCTTTTAAATACTTTGTAACCCATAAAACCCACACAAATGTGGATTAGTTCAAACTTAAAGTTAAAATGTCACCCTTATATTGAACATTCTTTAATAAATGTGTATTTTTAATTAAGCAAATAAGATTTCCCTATTATTAATATTCCTGTAAGATCCCTTATTAAATTTTACACATGATACATGAGGTTATATATCATTATCGGTATATTAGCAACAAAATTAACCTTTAAATGCTGTTAACAATCTCACTGAACGCTGATTTTATTTTTATTTATTTTTTGGTCAAATTTTAGATATTAATTTGTAATTTCCAATTTAACTATTGGTACAACTGAAATTCTCTTTCGTTTGAAGTCCTCGCACTATCGTTAGAAATATTTAAAATGATTAAATTTAATTAGACTTAATCCTGTAAAAACGTTTAGTGCATAAATAATACTCTATGAGTTTAATCATTGATCGCCTTTTAATGTTTATCTATTGTTACCGGTTTCATAGACCATTTCTTTTTGCAATTTTTATAGTTTAACTTGTAATTTTCAGTTTAACTACAAACACTATCGACATTTTGTTTCATTTGGAACATTAATACTATTACCAAACATTTTTAAATAGATGCATATTAATCATAATCGTCTTGTACAAAACGTTTAGTAAAAATTCCATTTATATGAGTTAATCAAGCCTTTTATTCATATTTTGATCTTACGGTCTCACAGACCCCTGCACATTAGTTACGTTACATCAGTTAAAGGTTAAATTTTGAAAATTTTGAAAAAAGGAACGCTGAGAAAGTGGATAGTTAAAATTTACAATTCACTTGAACAATCATGTGGGAATTTAATACAAACCTTATTTTGAAAATGTATGAATTAGAATATCGAAAACATTTTGATATCGTCTTATTTATAAGAGTTCAAAATATTTTTTACATTAGTATTAAAAAAGAAAGATAAGCTATGGGTTTCGCGCCCCCCCTTCTCCTTAATCTAACCATTTTGACAATGCCAATAATGCTTTCTCACACACAAAGTAAAAATAAACCACTTTTGGATGTAGTTCCGCCTCTGTAAGGAATCAACCGGGGTTAAGGAATTAACGCCAAGGACTGGCGTTATTGGTCATTTGGCCTATCATTCCATTGGCGCGCCAAGGAATGATATACTTATTGCGCAGTTCATATTAAACTACAAACTATCTCGCGAACATACCCAAAATCTTCTACAACATTTTAAAACTACATGAAATGCACTACAAATTTAGATAGTAAACAAAATATTTCATGGTAAATATATAGTTTTCACATCACAGAACTTACCTTGCAAATTTTAGATAGAGCATTAATTTTAGTTGCTTCTAAAAGCGTTAAGATCTACAAATGGAACAAATAAACTTTAAACGGCTATTTGTGATTTATATGACTCAGAGCCCTTCTGCGCATAGCCGATATGTGCCATTTCCCGGATTATTTCGTAATTATGCGTAATATTAGCACGTGACGTTATTACACTAGAACACCTTATATTTAATAACTTTTAAAAATTTAAAATAATTTAAATTTACAAAAACTACTACTGCTATTACTGCATGTTAAATTAAATGTACTTCTTAATGTACGTTATTTATAATATGCTTTATAGATTTTAAAAAGGCCTGCGAAAAGTTGAGCATATTTTTTTTTACTAATGAAAAAAAAATTCTCATATAAGAGGGTTCTTACTAAATTTAAGAAAGTTGTTTTTTCTTATTAAATGAAGAAAATATTTTTATATCTTTCGAGAAATAAAGTACTCTATATAAAATGACGACCTCTTGTTATTTTCCAAATGCACCCATTTCTAATACAGTGCTACAAAAAGCTATTATTTTTAGTGACATAAAAATTGATTTACTGCCATATTTCATTTTATGATATTCTTAATATAATCTTACTATTATGTAAGACATAATGTACAGCACATGTCTTACGCTGCAATAAAACATGTTGAATCTCTGAACGATTCGCAAGGGGAGTAATTTTCTTTATCATTAAGGCGGACTAGTTGCATCTAGGAGTTGGAATTTTTTTACACAGATTAACGAAAATATATGTTTTTTTCAATGTTGAGAGATTCATTATAACAACATTTTGCGATTTTTACGTAATAAAGAAACTATATTTAATGATAAAATATATATTTTTTATTAGAAAATTGGAATTTCTAAACAAAAATACTCCATACAATTTAATGCAAGTATATTAAATCTTTTTGTTGCTTCTTATATCATGTGTTATCATGCACACTTAATGTAATCAACTAAGTTAATGCGTCATTTAACATTAAAACTCTAAAATTTTAAAGGTTCTTTTTTTAATTTTAGTAGAGTAACCATGTAACTTTAAAAATTATTGCAAGCTGTGTTTCTATATATCACTTTCAGTGTATTACTTTTTTCGTATTTCCTACATAATAATATATTTTATAAATCCATAAAGTCTTCCAAACTTTCTCAAACAAGACAGTTCTTTCTAAATTTAAGAAAGAAATTTCTTCTTATTAAATGATGAAAACATTATACAGTCGAGTCCCTCTATAACGAAACGCCGAATCGAATTTCTCTATATAACAAATTTTTAGTAGGAACGGTCCCCTTTTCGCCTGACTACATTAAAAACAGTCTCTATATAGCGAAATATCTATCTCCATATAACGAATTTTTTCATAAATTTGTCTTAATTTATTCAGTTTTAAAAAGCTTCGAAATCATATGGAATCAATTTTCCATCACTTATTTTTGATTTATCGTCAGTGCTGAGTTTTTTTTATATTGCTTCTCTCCTTGTTGTTTAAATCCAACAAATTCATCTCACCTCCCATACGCCTTTCCACATCCTTCTTAAAAATTAATTGGATTGATACACATGTAAGAGAGGAATAAATGAGAGGCACATAAGAAAGGCCATCAAATGGAGGAAAATGTTAACTACAATTTTTCATTCCTTGCTAAAATTTAGCCTTTTTTTTTTTTTTTTTTTTTTTTTTTTTTTTTTGAGAGAGAGAGAGAGAGAGCGTAACAATTTTAAAATCAAAACAACAAAAAATTACAGATTTCTTCGTCTGAAATTAATGCAAGTATCCCTTATTTGATTTTCATTAAGTTTTCAAATAAATGTCTGTTCTCTTTTTTGAAGCAACTTAAATAGTTAAGAAATAAAATGTTAGATTAATATTTACTTTTAAACATTTTAAATTCTTAATTCAAAAAGTCAAAAATAATATTTGTTCAAATTTCACACACTAAATACGATTTTTAACATCATTCTCTATACATCGAATTTCTCTATATAACGAATTTTTTACTGGAACGGTGGATTTCGTTATATAGAGACTGGTATATCTTTCGAAAAATAACGTACTTTATATAACTGATATATATATATATATATATATATATATATATATATATCTGTCTGTGTGTGTGTGTCTGGTACCCTAGTAGCCAAACAATATTGGGACAATATTGGCTACATCTTGGAGCAATATTGGAACATTGGCGCAATACTGGCATGAAATATTGCTCCAATATTGGGGTATTTATATTTTGTGCTTATTCAACCAATATTTGAAGCCAATATTATGCCAGTATTGGGGTTACATTGGAAATATTGCCAATAAAATGCCAATATTGGTTAAATATTGGAATTTCATTGGAAATAATTCCGATGTAACGCCAATATGTGTAGAATATTGGCGTTTTATTGGTAATATTTCTAATGAAACCCCAATATTGGCATAATACTGGCTGCAAATATTGGCTGAACAAGGGCAAAATGTAAACATCCCAATATTGGGGCAATATTGACTTTTATTTGCAATATTTCCAATAAATGAAATATTGGCGCAACGTTGGACCAATATTAGTTTGCTACTAGGGTACTATTAATATAGCATTATTGTTATATAAGACATAATGTACATATATTATTCGGCAATAAAATATATTGAATTTCTAAACAATTCCCAGGCGGAGTAATTTTATTTATCATTAAGGCGAACTAGTTGCATCATTAAGTTGGAGATATTTTTATAGATATATTACAATAATGGTTTTTTTTCGATGTTGAGAGATTGATTATAAGAACATTTCGCATTTGCTGCATAATGTAGAAAAATATTCATTTTATAATAAGAAAAAATGTATCTTATTAGACAATTAATGTTTCAAAACAAAATTACTTCTTTCAGTCTAATGTAAGTATGGTACCTGTACCCTATATGGACACCTTAAGAAAAATGTATTTTTTCGCCCCCATGTACAAGTCAGAGGACTCCAAAAATGTGTGTCCACTATCCTTGGACTATTGACTATCATTATTAAAATTAGCGAGCTTGTAATTATTCGGGTTTAATTTATATGATAAAAACAAAAAATGTTTACAATTGTCCACATAAGGAACTACCTGTCCCTATTATGGACAGGTGTTTCCTTATTGACTTTCTACACAGTGTGTATGAGAGAGCCACCTTTTTCAAGGGATTTTAGAGGAGAGAGAATAAAAAAAAATATCTTAAAGTATTCGGAGGAGGAGGGGGGACAGTAAATATCTTTAGAACATGCATTTTCGAAAGGGGAGGACCATTTTCGGCTTTTACCTTTCGAAGACCTATGCAAAGCCCCTTAGTTACTTATATTATGAAATAATATTGTTGGTTTTACTAAGCTTTATAGCATCTGTCTGCGAATTTACATCTGTTATTACCCAGTTCTCACAGCCTGGACAAATAGAAACTTTTTCACCATGGGCAGTAAATCCCACACTGAGAAAAAAATATAGTTCCAGCATCTAGAAACTAAATTGTGGCTCTTGAAAAAATAGTTCTATGACATCCTTATAAATTCTAGTTCACTATGCCAGAGAGTTCTGGAGTTCCCTATTAGAATTCAAGAGCGTTTTCTTATATTCTCGTTATCAAATCTATTTAAAAATCTCTGCAAATAGATGCGAACACAAGAGGTTTAATTTAGTAACTAGAATTCTAGTATATGAAAACATTCCTAAAATCAAGCCATAATTTCCCGTTACTGAAAATATTCAATATCGTTTCGTCACCTAGAAGACACTAGACTAGAAATGTCAGGCCATTGCGTCTATTCAACATAGTTGTTTAATCTATTCGCATAGTTCGGTCATCTGTAGTTCTAGTTTCAGTGTTCAGAAAGTAACTGACTATTCATTCTAGGTGAAGGAGGTATATTTTTTTCTCAGTGCATATAATTCTTATGAACATATCTGCCACATGTGATGCATGGCCGCATGTTTAAAAAGCATCAAAACTGCAAAAGATGCAGTACCAGCTTCTACCAGCAGTACCAGTCTCTTTTGTTGAGGAAGTCATATCATTGATGCCTATGATTTCGCCAACAGATATCCTACTGGCGGGGGGGGGCTTCTTTTTATTTTTCTGCAAGGGTTTTTTGGAGGAAGGTTTTGGGGGGATTGTTCAAATGGCATCTTGTTGAACAAAGATTTTACCACTTTGATGCCTTTTCAATTTATTGCTTGGCAACGTTGAATTTTCTTCTTTCTTACAGTTGTAGTCGATGGGGACATAAGCTGTCCATATTGGGAACCGGGCGTAGTTTTACTAAATCTAGTAACCAATGAATAAGGAAAATATTTTTAAGCAAAATATGCAATAGCAATCAAAAATATGTTTTATTAGCATTCTAAAATACTCCACTTTTCAACATTTAATGTAATTTTACCATTTCTAACAAGAATTTAAGCTTACAAGTAATTAAGATCAGCACATCTCGAAACAACAGGTTTCCTCGTGAATAGCGAATAGCGCGCTTTTTTACACTTTCCAGCCTTAATTATCTTTTCAACTGCTTTTCTTCGAGAAAATGTTGAGCCATCTCTCGATTAAAATAAATAACCTTTAAAAATATTAGGGGTGTCCATATTGAGAGCCCTGTCCATATAGGGTACAAATACCTTATAATAAATATTTATATTGCCGCTTATATTATGAATTGCCAAATACATTTAATGTAATCAAATAAGCCAAAAAGAAATTTAGCATTGATACTGTAAAATTCTGTTGTATGTTATTATTTTGTAGAATTACCATTTAACTTTAATGATTATAAAATTTACACATTATAGAAAGTTGTGTTTCTCTATAATATTTTAAGTGTTTTATATGTTTCATACTCCTTACATATTAATATACTTTATTAACTAAATTCTGCGAAGTTGTAAGAATTTTTTTTTTCTCTTAAAGAAAAGGAATTTCTCAAATAAGACAGCTCTTAGCAAATTTAAGAAAGAAGTGAAATCTTATTAAATGATAAAAATATTTTTTATATATTTCAAGAATTAAAATTCTTTATAGAAAATGACAATCTCTTATTTTTTTTCCAAATGCATTTATTCCTAATGCAGTGCTAAAAAAAGATATTATTTCTAGAGACATAAAAGTTGATTTACTGCCATGTATTTTTTTATGATACCCATAATACAATCTTACTATTATATAAGATATAATGTAGTTGTCTTATGCTGCAGAAAAACATGTTGAATAGGGTGGAGCGAAAAAAATTTTTTTTTGAAAATCGAAAACGGGTAGGTGTCAAAAGTTGCCTTTATACTAGTACATCAACTGCGTGAAATTTTACCGCTGAAAAAAAATGGCTTGAGTCTGCGCTTTTGCTCCAAAAATCGAAAATTTGGGTAAAATTTGTCATTTTTTGACATTTTTTCAAAAAAAATGAAAAAATCCTACAGAGCTGGTTAGTATTTAAAAGTGTTGCTTAGACCTTTATATTTATCTGCTTAACATATTTAAACTATAAAACAATATGTTTATTCCCTGTAGCTGGAGCAAAACAGACAACTTTTAGTAAGAAAACAGTATTACCACTCTATTGGGTCATACAACGAATTGTTGTTTTTAATACAGCTCTTGTTTTCAAAACTACCTTGGACATGCGTCGTGGAGGTGGCTATATTTCCTACACCACCCGGCCCAACTATTCGATCATCTTAATACAGTGTTTTATTTATACATTGATTTGTGATTTTCTTTAGAAAAATTTGGCGTTTTCGATGCTTCCACCTTGTTCATCTGTTCTTTGCATCCACATGCTGCTGTAACTATCTTCATGTATATTTTTACAGTTTATACAAAAAAAAGACAAGCAGAGTAATGTACGAGAATATTATTAAAGGGATCTATTCGGCCATCTATTACATTTATCAAACTTACATTCAGTTGATGAATAGTGATTGTAAGTTCTGTTACCACAACATTTTTTCAGTCAATTGTATTTTTTTTACGTAATGATTTGCTTCAAAGATGATTTCAGAGATTTCAACTATAAGTATGCCATCATTTATTCTACTTTTGTATTTTTGATAGGTTGAGAAGCGAGCTGTTTAATGTGATTGTGATCGTCAGAGAGAATTGCAATGAAAATTTGTTCTCCATGTGTAAAGCAACCGCTGTTATAAATAACCTTTTTTTTGCATTAGTTTTATGCCGTTTTCTAAGCGTTTTCATATCCAGGTAATTTCCTATCAACTTTTAGATCCCCTTTTTATGAATGGACAACATTTGATGGTGAAATGTCCTGGACATAAACTTATAATGCATAGTACTTTATGAGGGAATGTACGGATTCTAATCGACTATAAGTACTCATTTAAAGTTAGAAGAATTTTATTTGTCACTGTGAACCATTTTGCATGGGGTAAGCTTAGAATTGTGTATAATATTGAATCATTCGCTACTTCAACTCCAGTGAATTTCCTCTGCGTCAATTATTAGAGAAGTCGATATAAAACGTTCTAAGCTACATGGATTCACTGGATCAATAAGGAAAATCTTTGTCTACGTACTATTCACTTCCTATTGCAATTTTTTTTAAAAATAAAATAAAGAATAATTTTGAAAAAATTATTTTCTCAAATAGCGAAAAAGATACTCAGAACAGGCTAGAAATTTCTGTCGGAGATTGTAAAGCTAATTCTCAGAAAGAATGGGGAATAGGAATTTAGAAAACATCTCACACAAAAGACAGCTCATAAAGTTAATAAAATTTTCCGCTTTATATAAGGACAGATTGGCAATCAGCGTCTATTTGTTCACTCACAAAATGTACAATCCAAGTTTATACCGCGGGATGTTTTATACCAAATTTACAACACACCTGAACAATAGATCTAAAATCTTATTAGAAATTACTAGACTACGGAACAACACAGGAAACGACATAAAGCATGCTAAAACTTCTTTAGAAATATTGTTGTTTTACACGCAAATTTTGTTTGCAATCCTCTGTGACGATCGTCATAATATTAAACAGCTAGCTTCTCAGCATATATTCAATGTAATAGGTTCAATAAATGATGACATACTAGAAATTGAATTCATACAATCAATTATTAGGCAAATCATTGCATATAAAATGTAATTGATTGAAAGAATGTTGTGATAACAGAACTTCCAATCATAATGTACTAATTGCATGAAATTTTAATGAAGATAATAGACTGCTGAATCGGCTCAATTAAGAACATATCCAATACATTACCCAGCTTCTCTTCTGTTATACATGGTATAAAAATATACGTGCAGCAGGTCACACCAACATGATCCAAATCATCCAAAGTCAGTGAATACAAAGAAGAGATAAATTATTTTGATATATAGAAAACTTATACTCGTCTTCGGGGAAAAAATAACAATTCAATACATAAATAAAACACTGGGCCTAGATGATTGGGTGGTTGAGACGGGTGGTATAATGCAACCACCTCTATGAGTTATATACACAGTAGTTTTGAAAGCAGCTAGGTAAGAAATGCATTCAAAACAACATTTCGTTGTATGCTCCAACAGAGAGGTTAACGCTGATTTTTCACAAAAAGTTGTCAGATTTGCTCCAATTATACAGACTACAGATATTGTTTTATAGTTTAAATATGTTAAGCAGATAAATATAAAGGTCTAAGCACCACTTTTAAATACTAACCAGCTCTGAAGGAAGTTTTTAATTTTTTTGAAAAAATGTCAAAAAATGACAAATTTTACCCAAAATTTCGATTTTTGGAGCAAAAGCGCAGACTCGAGCCATTTTTTTTCAGCGGTAAAATTTCACGCAGTTGATGTACTAGTATAAAGGCAACTTTTGGCACCTACCCGTTTTTGATTTTCAAAAAAAAATTTTTTTCGCTCCACCCTAATGTTGAATCTCTGAAGAATTCACACAGGGACTAATTTTTTTCACCATTAAGGCGGACTAGTTGCATCATTAATTTCGAGATATTTTTAACACATAAATTATAATAATTCTTTTTTCGATGTTCCAAGATTCATTATAACAATATTTCTCAGTTGTTACGTAATAAAGAAAAATATATTCATGTTAAAAGAAAGAAACCTATATATTTTAAGATTACTGAATTTCCTAAACAAAATTAATTCGTTTAATCTAATGTAAGTATAATAAATATTTTTAGTGTCGCTTATGTCATGTATTAGCAAATACACAATCAATTAATATGAAATATGACATTAATACTGAAAAGTAGTGCACTATTTTTTTTTTCATTTTGTTCAATTACCATTTAACTTTAAATACTATAAACTTTAAAGAATATTGCAAATTTCCTTTCTGTGTAACAAGTTTAGTGTATACTTTAAAAATTGAAAAATTCTGTAAATCTTTAAGCTTTATTTCTAATAATGAAAATAATTTTCTTAAATAAGACAGTTCTTATTAAATTCAGAAAGACAGTTCTTTTTCATGAAATGATGGAAATATTTTTAAATCTTTCGAGAAATAAAGGCTTTCATATAAAAATTGACGATATCTTGTTTATGCACCTATTTCTGGTACAATTCTTCAAAAAGCTATTACATTTTATAGATACATAAAAATTGATTTTTATCATTTATATTATGTTATGTAACAATTAATATAATATTTTATTACGTAACACAAAATTTACTTCTTAAGCTGCAATAAAACATGTTGAATCTCTAATAAATTCGCACGGGGAATAACTTCAGTCGTACTAGTGGCATGATTATAGGGAAGATTTCTTTTACAGATATTTTATAATGGTTCTTGTTCCTTATTTCATTTCTCGAGATTCAATATAAGAGCATTTCGCAATTGTTACGTAATAAAAAATATTATTTATCTTTAAAAGAAAGAAAATGTACTATCTTAAACAATTGAAGTTTCAAAACAAAATTACATCTTTCAATCTAATTTAACTATAATAAATATTTACATTGTCTTTTAAATTATGTACTGCCATATACACTTAATGAAATCAACTAAGTTAATACGCCCTTTTAACATTAATATTCTAAAATTTTTGTGTTTTTCGCTTTGTGGAATTGTCATTTAAATTTAAAGTTTATGAAGTTAAAAGGTTATTGCAAGTTGCGTTTCTGTATAGCTATTTCGGTCTATTTGGTATTCCATTTCCTATATGTTAACATACTTTATAAATTTAAAAAGTCTGCCTAAGTTTGAGAATTTTTTATGCTAAGGGAAACAATTTTCTCAAATAAAACAGTTCTAGCTAAATTTTAAGAAGCTATTCCTTTTCCTTAAAGGATAAAAATAGTTTTATATCTTTCGAGAAATAAAGTACTTTATATAAATTGACGATATCCTGTTATACTCCAAATACACCTATTTCTGATACAATGCGAGAAAAAGGGCTATTATTTTTTCTACAGACATAAAAATTGATATACCTCTCTCTCTCTCTCTCTCTATATATATATATATATATATATATATATATATATATATATATATATATACAGGGTGTCCCCTCTCAACGGTGGCCAATGGCTAATTTCTAAACCGTTGGTCATAGACATATAGTTCCAATTGCAAAAATGCTTTAAAAAAGGCAAAGAATTGTTTTTTAAGCGATTTTGGTCAAAAAAATTTTTTACTAGAAAATTACGAAAATTAAATTTTTATACGGTCCCCCGGTCCTATAAGTTATATTTAGTAAAATTTTTTCAACACTCTAGCAAGTAATACAGAAAAGGTCCCATTCATGTAACATTAAAATTGACCGAGTTATGAAACTTTAAATTTCATGACTTAAACCACTTTTCTATAGCTGAAAACGGATGAGTTCGACGGAGCTTTAAGGGAGCGTACACTAAGTTCTTAAAGTATTATAAAGGGAGTTGATTTCCAACGCTGTTCAAAGGCTACTTCCTAAACTATTTGTCACAGACATATAGTTCCAATTACAAAATGTTTTAAATGAGCGATTTAACTGAGGGCGCTGTCACCGTATAAGTTTTACGGTAGTGTTAATTATAATTAATTAACTTCTAGATTGGTTATTAAAATAACTGAAGACATGAATTTCAAAATTCTCTTTATCGAAAAAATCAAATTTTGGGAAATAGCGAAAAAACTTTAAATGCATCTATTGGTTTTCATTATAAATTTTTAGATTGCATTGTCACAATAGTGGAGGTTTGTATAGACTGATAGAGATATCAAAAAGCGAGAAGTCGAGTTTTGAAATTCATATCCTCAATTGTAATTTTACGTATTTTTTATTTTGTAAGCAAATAAAGTTGATTCTTTTCGTGATTTTATTTTAAAAAGGTATGTTATTTTGATAAGCTTTTATTTTATTCATAGTTTTCGTATGTAAATTTTCCTAGTTCAAAACTTATATTCAAATTTTAACTCACTTCCAAATATCTGATTGAGGTTCAATTCCCATACTTATTTAAACCCGATGACAATATAATATTAATACGATTTTAGGTGCGTTCCATTTATTTATTTTATAGGACTACATCAAATTCTATTAGGTTGAGTAATCTAATAGAGCTTCAAATATGTATCATTTTGTAACGATTTGTGACTGTTGCTTTTCATAGTTTAATTTAACAAAATTTCTGTTATTTTTTTACTTATATTTTTAGCACAAATTGCATATTTTACTTTAACATGTAAATGTCAACAAAAATTCCGAAACAACATTGTAATAAAAATTTTACTTTCAATGTTTAAAGTTAAATTTTCTATCTGATGTTTATTTTTATTTCCAGTAAATTTGTGACTGACCCCTATTTTGCAGCAAAAAATATGCTTCAACTTTGAACAGCTATAACTCGGTCAATTTTGATCGCAGAGGAATGGGACTTTTTTTGTCTTACTTGTTAGAGTAGTGGTAAAAATTTTCTAAATATCACTTATAGGACCGGGGGACCGTATAAAAATTTAATTTTCGTAATTTTTTAGTAAAACATATTTTTGACCTAAATCGCTTAAAAAATAATTCTTTACCTTTTTTAAAGCATTTTTGCAATTGGAACTATATGTCTATGACCAACGGTTTAGAAATTAGCCATTGACCACCGTTGAGAGGGGACACCCTGTATATATATATATATATATTTATATATGGGTAGATATTAGAATACGGTGGAGGGCGGTGTTGTTTGGATAATACGCAAAGATTAATTTAATATATTAAACAATGAGAATGGAAAATTTATTTGTTAATTTGGAACAAAATTTCTATGGGGTTTAAATAGCACCAATGTATGGATTATTGTTTAGTTATATCTATGAAATTAATAATTTTAATCATTTACATTATTAAATTGCACTTCACTTTTAATAAATGAGTGTACTATATCACTACTAAATGTATCGGAAACATTTCTTAATAAGCTTGAGAGAGAGTCTCTTTGTGATAAAGGCACTCTAGTATTTTTAGTGAGATCGTGATGTCAATATTCTAACATGTGTGGTGCAAAAGCGACATCTATCCTTTATTCAACTTTAACTTTCCAGAGAGTATGTGACGCCCTCGAGTCTACAGTTAGCTGCGGTTAGGAGTATTATGCAAATTTATAGCTCCGTCTTCAATTTGCAATGTATAAAAGCTATGAGTTGGAGTGTCTGGTGTGGTGAGGCGGCGGAAGCCAGCCAAGTGAGATAGATTGTGACTTGAAGCAAAGCAAGGTTGTTCTGAAGCGATATAGCAAGTATTGTCAGCCGAGTTAGCTTGTGTTGTAAGCTGAGTTACCTAAGAGGAAAGTCAGCGGGTAAGAGTTATTTAATACGTTGAGTATTTTTTAAGAATAAAGATTTTTTGTAGCCACCGGCTGTTTTATTATAGATTTAACGTAGCATTTAGCCGCAACCTGAAAGTAGAGCCGGTGTGAGTGCCCCGAGCTGAGCTTAAGCTGGGGACGTGAGTATAGATTAAGATTTAATCTCTTACTACTGTGTTTAATGAATGGAAATATCGAACTTAGCTCTACTTTCCATTGCCCAGAGGTTTAAATAAAGTGTTGATTTTAACTCTTACTTAAGATTATGTCTTCATTTAACCAACAAAACAACGGCGGCGTGCACGGGGCCACGTCACAAGCTATTTTTAATATTTAATTTTCCTTAATTAAGATAGTGAGTTCAGCCTAGCATTGCCAAAATAAATGTTATTCATTTAAATAATAATATGGTAAACTATATGGTGTATGGTTTAATTTTTCTGTTATTACATTATTCTGCTTTTAATTAATTCTAATTTAATATTATGATGTGTACGATAAGTCGTTTTTTGTTTTTCTTATCTCCATTTTTCTGTCATATGATATATGAATACTTCATGTTTTAATTTACCACGTGCGATATTAGGGTTATGGTACTGCATTTGGGATTCATTCTTCTTTAAAGCTTATAACTCTTTTATTTTCTCAATATCCACTGTGGATTTCTTGGTATTTCTTTAATTAATTCTGTTTTTATGTGTGTTGATAGTCCCAATTTCGTATTGTTTTGCTTTCTCATGGCAAATACAAAGAAGAAACCACACACTCAATTTGTAGTTCCAAAGTATTTGAGACCTGAAGATTCTGCATTGGTTGTACAGATTCCATTTGTATTCATATTATTCTTTTTCCTTCCATATTCAATGTGATATAAGTTACTAAATTCAATGGTTAATTTCAAATGGTTAATATTGTTTACAATTAATGGCCTTATATATATATATACAGTGTTGTTATAATTAAAGTTCGCCTAGTTAGAAGGCTCTAGCGCCGGTTCTATGGCTCCAAACGAAACAAAATTTTACTAGTACGTATTTGAAGAGATGCGCTCTGCGAAATTCGAAAAAAAAGTTAAAATTTTTGTCAATAGGTGGCGCTGCGCCAATATTTAAGACGATGTTTGCAGATTCATTATATCAATTTCAGTTAATAATGACGAAGCACACAAATTAAAAAATTTCTACAAACTTCGACGAACTGCTAATTGTTCTAATTAAAGTTCACCTAATCAGACAGCTCTAGTGCCTGACCTATGACTACAAACATTACAGAAATTTAGTATCATTTGATGTGATGTAATCTGCATCAGCAAAAATAAAACATGCCGCTCGGCAACGACGAATTAACGAAAATAACATTACGAATGCTCAATGAATCCTCCATAATTATCAATAACGCATTCCCTTCGCAGAATTGTGTTATATACAGCATTGCGTAAATTCTCCTGTGAGATTGAACGAATGTGAAGTCTAATACTCTCTTTCAGATCAGAGATTGCCTGACATCTGTCTTTAGATACAGAATCTTTCAAAAATCCCTACAACTAAAAATCGCATGGTGTTAGATCAGGCGATCGTGGTGGCCAGGCTGTTTGAAAGTAACAACTTATGATGCAGTTTTCTGTAAAATGGCTCGTTAAGAAAGTCGGAAATGCTCTAGTAATGTGCAGTGGTGCATCGTCTTGCATAAACACGATATTTTGAAGGCAGCCTCGCTGTTGTAACTCGGGAATCAGAAAATGTGACAACATATTGAGATACCTTCTTCCATTTACGGAACATGTAATGGGTCCTGTGGATGTTAGTTCCTCAAAAAATATGGCCCTATCATAAAGGTAGCAGTAAAACCGCACCACACCGTTAATTTAGGTGATAACTAATTTAATACGCCATTTAACATTAATATTTTAAAATTTTGATGTTTTTTGTTTTGTAGAATTGTCATTTGATTTTAAAGATTATGAACTTAAAATATTTCTGTAAGTTGCGTTTCTGTATAGCACTTTCAGTCTGTTAGATATTCCATATTCCCTGTATATATTAACATACTTTATAAATTTAAAAAGTCTGTCTACCTTTAAGCATTTTACTAAAGAAAACAATTTTCTCAAATAAGACAGTTCTATCTAAATTTAAAAAAGATATTTCTTTTTCTTAAATAATAATTTTTTTATATCTTTCGGGAAATAAAGTACTTTATATAAACTGCCGATATCTTATTATACTCCAAATACACCCATTTCTGATACAATGCTACATAAATGCATTATTTTTCTAGACATAAAAATTGACACACTACCATATATATCTATACTATGGTACTATTAATATAATATAATTATTAGATAAGACATAATATACATATCTTCTGCTGCGATAAACCATATTGAAACTCTGAACAATTCGCACTGGCAGTGCTTTTCTTTATCATTAAAGCAGATTAATTGCATCATTATGTTGGAGATATTTTTTACAGATAGATTATGATACTGGGGTTTGTTTCTTTGCGAGATTCATTAGAAGAACATTTCGCAAATGCTAAGTAGTAAAGCAAAATATATTTAACGTTAAAATAAAGAAAATATAATTAAAGTTTCTCAACAAAATTACTTCTTTCAACCTAATATAAATATAATAAATGTTTTTATTGTCACTTATATTATGTATTTCCAAAAGTACTTAATGCAATCATCTATGTTAATACGACATTTAACATTAATCAGTTTCTAAACAAAATTACTTCTTTCAATCTGGTATAATTATAAAAAATGTTTTTATTATCACTTATATTTTTTATTGCCAAAAGTAATGTAATCATCTATGTCAATACGACCTTTAATATGAATACTGTAAAATTCTGATATAAATTTATGTTTTATAGAATTACCATTTTTGCTTTAAAAATTATAAACTTTAAAGCTTATTGCAAATTGTGTTTCTGTATAGCATTTTTAGTAAATTCTATATTTTTTTATTCCTGATATATTAATATACTTTATCAACTCAAAAAGTATGCTTCAAAATTCTGCCATATTTGAAGCATTTTTTTTTTCTACTAATGAAAAGAATTTTTCCGAAAAATGTCTTCAGTAAATTTAAGAAAGATTTATCGTCTTATTAATTGATAAAAATATTTTTATACCTTTCGAGAAATAAAATACTTTATATGAATCGACGAGCAACAATACAAACAGATGATGATATGATGATCTTTAGATCTGTGTAAAATGCTATTATTATTTTTTCAGTATATTTTATTTCTTTATTACTACTACTTGTTAAAAATGTATAGTTGAACCTTTGATAATAAATCTACACTTTTATAAATATTTGATAAATTCATTTTTGTAATAATGTGTGATATATATTCTTTATATCAATAAGTAAATATTCTTTTAAAACTTAAGAATATTTACTTTTATCCTTTTTTATATCTTAGAAAATCTTATAAATAGAAATTGCAATTACAGTACAATTCCGAGAGATTACAAACTTCTCATAATAAATATTAAAAGATAAGAATACAGTTACATATATTTTTTTAACAATGGAAAGCAGAAGGAATGTTTAAAAGCTCAAAATAATTATATCACTGTCGGGCCTGTCACCCCCAAAATTTTCTGCTTTCGCTTACATGTTAATATTTCAAAAAATTGTTACACGTGAATACATCACGGATCTCGCATAAATATTAGACCAAATTTCCATTGTACGTTTCTGCTTCATTTTTTTAATCTGAAGAAAAACGAGTTATTGTTGATCGTAATATTTATTAGAATCCATAATTTTCGTTATTATGTCGAACATCATCTGCTTCAGAATCACCGGATTAGCTAGATGCGAAGTGTCCATCGCAGAATGAACATCCAATATACATCAGAACTATGCGAAATCGGGAAAAATGTGTTTGGAATTGCTCACTTCAGGCTGATTGTTCCAAAATTCAAGTGGCTTTTACGGACTTATACATTGAATTTTGATAAATTCCACGTACAACAATCGTGCAGATTTCGATGCTACAACAAAAAAATATCACACTCTGATATACGGAAGGACATACACACACATTTGATAAACATTTTTGGGGGGATATCTGAATCTTATTTGTAAAACTGTAAATCTGTGAAATATCGAAAGTACAAAAAAGTCGATTACGATAATTCCTTCTTTCGAAAGAAGGTAAAAAGGAAATTAGAATTGTTCACTTACTAAACAAATAACAAAATAACAGCAACAACAAAAAATTACATGTAACGCAGGAGAATAATAAATTTTCTTCAAATACATACATACTTTTATAATAATTACATCACTTCATAATGTTATAATTCATTGAAGAAGTTGTCATTATTAATACCAAATTTCTATAATATTATTTTAAGAAATTCATGATAATTAATTATTGACAATACTTATAATTTACCTTTTACAAACTTTTATATGAAGTGCATATTATAATATTGCCGAATAAACAATTATGTAATTTGTTTCTATATCAACGTATTTTATTCTATTTAAGATACACCGTTAGCAATATTCATGTTGATAGAAGATAATGTTTCTTTCAGGCACATTACGTTGATTATTAGGAGCAATATTATCGTAAGTGAGAAAATGAAGTATTAACAGTACTAGCTTTATAGGAACCTTTTTATTTAATTTAGTTTCATCTAAATTAAATGTTCCTTGTGTAAAATGAGTTATAGTGAATCTTTACTTTTTTGCGTTAACATTCTTCATGTAATTGCTTTTTCATAGATAGCTTTTTTTAAGAATTTTTTCATTTCCATTTTCTTATGTAATTAGAAAAAGTAAGAATACATGTATAATTAACTTCTTGGAAATATCAATTGGGAAAAAAATCAGAAAACAATATTGTAATAATAGGAAATTTTATAAACCATACGGATATTTTTGTGATTTTTCGAAATTAGTAAGAAAACGTTTTTCATTTTAGCTGGAAAATTTTTGTAAATGAATAAGATTTCATTACACTTTTTTTACTTTTATGTTTCATTTGTTTATCATTAAATTAAAAACTTAGTAGTATTGTAGAACTTACATTAATATATTCCTTTTTTTAGATAGCTTAAGACATTTTAAAAGTATGATACAAAAGTTTAAAAAAAGTATACTGCATTTCAATGTAAAATTAAAACAATAATATTTGTTTCAAAATACAAGGTGGTCATAAAAAAACTTTGCCGATATATGGAGCTCTAGCGGCCAGTCCGCTCAACCGATCGAGGTGAAATTTCAGATATAGCTATTCAGAGGTATGAGCTCGAGATTCTGTGAACGGCAACAAAATGGCGCTCATGGTTACGGTTATAGTTACAGAAACTCGAAAATTTCGAATGGCAACACCCATTTTTTTCATCGCAAAATGCTTAGCGCATGTGAAAACCCTAAAGAGCGTTGGAACCGTACGTGTATCGCAAGAAACGGACATGTTATGCACGCACAAAAAACTGTTCTGCGAATCCATAAAAAACTCGATTGTGGCGCAAGGAGGAAATTTGCATATGACACAGAGTCAGTACCCTAATCTCTGATTACAATACAAATCGGAGAAATTAAACCTTTTATTTTGATTACACATTTTCCACACGGGTATCATCGCCTGTGATGACATCCATGTGGAAAATGTGTAATCAAAATAAAAGTTTAAAGTTCCCTGATTTGTATTGTAATGAGAGATTAGTGTACTGACTCTGTGTCATATGCAAATTTCCTCCTTGCACCCCAAACGAGTTTTTTTATGGGGGGGGGGAGGATTCGCAGAACGGTTTTTGTGCGTGCATAACATGTCCGTTTCTTGCGTTACACGTACGGTTCCAACGCTCTTTAGGGTTTTCGCATGCGCTGAGCATTTTGCGATGAAATAAAATGGGTGATGCCATTGGAAATTGTTGAGTTTCTGTAACTATAACCGTAACCGTGAGCGCCATTTTTTTGTTCACAGAATCTCGAGCTCATACCTCTGAATAGCTATATCTGAAATTTCATTTCGATCGGTTGAGCGAACTGGCCGCTAGAGCTCCGTATATCGGCAAAGTTTTTTTATGACCACCCTGTACATTTTATGCACTGCATAACATTCTATCGAAATATGTTTGAAACTTTCCAGAAATATTTAAATAAATTATTTGAGGATTGAAAAAACTTACATTTTCGCGCCAGAAAAGTACTTGAAGTTTTACTTTAATATACTTAAACTAAAGATAAATCTAACAAAAACATTATGTATGGCTAAGTATTTTATATGCTATTAAAGCTACATCTTTAAAAATGCAATGAAAAAAAAAGATACTTAATTTTACAAAATATAGGACTTTTTTTTTTAATTTTACACTTAATTGTGAAATCAACATCGAGATAAGTACATATAAATTAGTTTTAGAAAGAAGAATTATTGAAGAATACGAAATATGAAATCTTATTATTCTTAAAGTGTAGAGGATTTTAACGAAACTTTATGCATTAATCATGAATTAATTACTTTAAAATGTATAAATAAAATATTTTCAAAACCTGCAATGTATCAAGAACAATTATGCACATATACATATTATGCATATGCACGAATTTGTTTAATATTTTTATTCAGATATTAATTATATTTTATCAGATTATTACTGAAATTTATTGTTAGTGATTTTTTTATTCAATGAGTACATTTACAAAATTTCAATTTCGACTTCTGTATGTGAGATTGCTTAAATCACATAGATATGCTAATATCTACATTAATAAAAGAACAAATCGCTCTGTCTGTCTATATGTCTGCCTGTTTATCTATTAATCGCATAAACATTTAATAAACAGTGCTAATTTAAACAAACAATGTAATTTTAAGATTTATATTTAAAAATCCATTTTTAGAATTTCTTTCATCAGACGAAATCTCATTCGTCTCGGTCATCAGTTTGTCCGTCACAGACTCCGTACACACAAAAATTATAAGTCAGAGACTTCAAATTTTGTAATCTCAGCTGACTACCTGTCACATGACAAATCATAAAATTTTGAAAAAGTCTATTATTTTAATTAAATATTTTTTTTTCAGTATCACCCGGTAATTTTTTCGATTTAAAATGAGTTACTCAATTTTAATGTTTTAAGTGTAGGCATCGTGGCTTGGGAGAAAAGCATCTCACTTTTATAATATTTTTTCAAATTGAATTTTCTTTCTATTTAAAAAAATGCGATTTATTAATGATTTAGGATTTTAAATGAAGTATTATTTTTTTCCTTAGAAATTAAAAATTCTATTTATATCTCCGCTATTTTTTAAATTTCGGAATTTCAAGGGGAAAAAAGATTTTTTTAAATGATTTGATTTTATCGGTTTTAATTAGATTTAAATAAATAACTTTATCTTATATTAATTTTTAGATTAATTTTCTTGGTTCTAACATCTGTGAAAGAATTTAATAATTATAAATTAACAAGTGAATTTATTAATAAAATGATAAAATGTTTTGTAAGAAATATCGAACGAAACGCTCTGTGTGATCTGCGATCGCATTTGCTTACTTATTGAAACTAAATTACAAGCAAACAATGATAACCGCTAGTCAAATTTACTGTCTGAAATCAATAAGTGTGTAACCTACTTTGTTTTATTACCAAATGAGAATATTGAAAAAATTCCTGATTTAAAAAAAATCTCGAAAGAATAACTTTAATAGTTCTGAAAATTGACATAATTATCCAAGCCAAAAAGCGACAGTCAACTTTAGAGTACTGTTTAACTTTTTTTAGCTTAAAGCGAGGGGATTTCTAACCGATTTTTTAAGGCCTTAAAAAAGATACAATAGGCCAATTTGCGTGCATTGAGTTTTATTTTTCGTAAAAAATGCCTAAATGTGTTCTTGTTTAAAATAAATAAATTTTATCTTTAATTTAAAATCTTCTATTTCCAAACTTTAAATGAAAAACATTTTAAAAGCAATCAAAATATCATAGTTTTTTCAAAATTCATGAGTTACGTTCAAACGTAATGTAAACTTCTGATTTCTTCAACATTGCAAATGCACCGAAAGATATAAAGATAAATTTATTCATGGTTTATATTGTGCTGTTTCATAATCTGAAATCCCATGTAAACTTTCTAAGTTTTCATATATTTCATACTCATAATTCAGGGAATAAGAAATTTTTTCAGTTGAAATAACATTGATGACGCAAAGTAATGTATTTCTATTAGTATTTAAAGCAAATAAAATATCTTTTTTTATTTGAATGAATAATACATATAAGAATAATTGATGTGGATAGTATGAAACAAATAATTTATGAATTTATATGTATTAAAAAGATCGTATAGGTTCATGCACTCCAAGAATAATATTTATATGTGTGTTATAATATTTAATGTTATAATGCTTTTAAAGCAAACAAATGAAATTTCATTCACTTCATTATGATTTTCCTAGAAAGAGAAAAACACTTTTAGGATGATACATTAAAAGAAAAGTTTTGAAAAACAAAATCATTAAAACAATGTTTTCAAGCAAACAACCCAAAATTCTGGTCATTGCTTTATTTATAGGAATGAATAGTACATATAAGAATAAATGATGTGGCTTGTACGAAGCAAATAATTTATTAATTTACATTTATTTAAAATTACTGTATAAGTTTATGCACTGAAAATATAACGTTTGTATGTGTGTTATAATGCTTGATGCTATATTGCCTTTAAAGCAAACAAACCGAATTTTTTTCATTTAAATGCTTATGCTACAGTTTCAGTTTCAGGTAGGTGAGGAGACCTACCAAATGGCTTAAGCGCAACACGTCTCACCTAGCAGGGTGTAACAACTATGCTAAAAGCCCCAACCATGGACTAAGACACGACTGCCAAACGGAAAGGAGACTCTCCGTAGATGATACTGTGTTAACTCCGGGAGAAACCAGAGGTACTATCTAAACGGTACTCACCCTATAATCAGAAATTAAAATAAATAAATAAATGTATAAGAACGAGTAGAGTTAGTAAATAATGTTTCACTCACACGCGTTGAAGAAATTCGTGAAATATTTTACACAATCTACAAACACGCGTGGAATATTTTACATAATCTGTTAGCTAAATGTATAGAACAACTTTTGTGAACATGACTTAAAAATTCTGAGAATAATCGTCAATAAAATATGCTCGAAATCCGTTGTTTTCAAAATGAAGCAAAAAGATGAGGAGATGTTTCCATTTATCATTTGATTAGTGCCAATTTAGCATACACAATGTATCACGTACCACTATATTTGTATACAGCCACGCATAATTTTACTGTCTCATGGAAAGTATTTTGAGCTTATTCTATCTATGATAATTTTTAGAATTTTCAAGCTATGTTTTTGAGACTTTTACAAAGGTTGATCTATACATTTAACACATTTTGCAATTATATTTTAATTGCTCTCATGTATGCGCAAAGAAATATTATTTAGTAAACCTGCTCATTTTTTTATAAAAATTTTATTATTTTTAAATAATGATTGCAGGGTATTATGTCAATGTAGTTTTTCATATTATTTGAAAAGATTTTTATTTTGTATTAAGAACTCTGAAAATTATGTGCAAAAAATTTGCATAAATTTTAAACCATTTTTACAAAAACGTTTATTTCTCTACGAGTATACATGTTCTCCTCAGAATAATAAATGCAGTTTATTACAAAAATCAACTTAATTATAATTTGCAATTTGAATGTCTTTACTACATTAGTTTTCATAGTGCTATCTTAAATATTTTCGTTATTTCTCAATTTGTTGACGGTCACCTATTGGATTTCAGTAAAACATCTTTGCGGAAATATACGTCCAGTTCAATTCTGTTTACGGACCTGGAGTTTAAGAATAATTCTTCATGTATTTTTACTTATATTTCGCAAAACGTTTAAAATAGCAAGTGTCCAGACACCTAGTGTATTATAGATATTTTGGGCAAAACCTGAAATTAAAAACATAATTAATATCGGATATTTTAAAAGAGATATATTATTTCTTTACTCAAAATAATACTTTTCTCAATATTAGCAATGCATTTCTTAAAAAAACACCTAAAATTTTCCTCGAATTTAAATATTTATTAACTGAATATTTTTTTTATTCATTCTCCATTTTTTTCTTTTTATTTTTCAAAATAATATAATTCTTCATTTCATTACTTTCAAAATAATATAATTAAATCATTCTCCATTTTTTTATTTTTATTTTTCAAAATAATATAATTGTTTTTCTTTAATCTGTATTTCGTTTAGAAACTATATTTTATGCTTTTTATACACCGATATTTTATCGATTCTACTTCAACATTAAAAATATTGCAAAACAAAAATATTTTAAAGTATAATAATATTGAAGGTATCTTGAATATACACTATATTGCCATTGATTATGGGACACTTGCGATTTTAGACATTTTACTAAATATCTAGAAAAATACATGAGGAATCATCTCGAAACTCTTAGTGTATAAATATAACTGTATACGCCATACATCTCCGTGAAGGTTTTTTACCGAAACTCCATAGGGGACCGTCAACAAATTAAAAAAGAATGAATATCTTTTGAATAACCCTGTCAAAACTAATGTAGCAAAAGCGCTCAAACTCTAGATTATGATTGAATGCCTTATTGTAATACACTGTGTTCATTTTTATGCAAATAGCATGCATACTCGCAGAGTAATTAAGATTTTTATAAAAATGGTCCCAAATTTTTCCAAGTTTTTTCCTTATAATTTTCAGAGTTCTTAATATAAAATAATATTGTTTTCAGAAAATATGACAAACAACATTGCACATAGTACCCTGTAATCAGAATTAAAAAAAAAGAAAATTGTATACAAAATGAGTTGGTTTACTAAATAAATTTTTACTGCGCATGCGTCAACGATATCAAAATTTCATTTGCATATTATGTTAGCTAAATGTATAGAGCAACTTTTGTGAAAGTCACAAAATCATAACTTGAAAATTCTGAAAATAATCGTCAATTGAATAAGTTGAAAATCCGTTATTCTCAAAATGAAGCAAAAACAAGAGGGGTTGTATCCATATATTCATTGATTAGTGTCAATATAGAATACACAATACGGGATGTTACGACTACTTTTGGATGAAATCCCTCATTTTTTTGCTTCATTTTGGAAACAACGGATTTTGTCCTTTTTCTATAGACGATTACTTTCAGAATTTTCAAGCTATAATTTTGAGACTTTTACAAAAGTTGCTCTATACATTTAGCTAACATAATATGCAAATGAAATTTTGATATCTTTGACGCATGCGCAGTAAAAAATTATTTAGTAAACCTACTCATTTTTCATACAATTTTTATTATTTTTTAATTCTGATTACAGGGTACTGTGTGCAATGTTGTTTGTCATATTTTCTGAAAAAAATATTATTTTATATTAAGAACTCTGAAAATTATAAGGGAAAAACTTAGAAAAATTTGGGGCCATTTTTATAAAAATTTTAATTACTCTGCGAGTATGCATGCTATTTGCATAAAAATGAACACAGTGTATAACAATAAGGCATTCAATCATAATCTAGAGTTTGAGCGCTTTTGCTACATTAGTTTTGACAGGGTTATTCAAAAGATATTCATTTTTTTTAATTTGTTGACGGTCCTCTATGGAGTTTCGGTAAAAAACCTTCACGGAGATGTATGACGTATACTCTTATATTTATACACTAAGAGTTTCGAGATGATTACTCATGTATTTTTCTAGATATTTAGTAAAATGTCTGAAATCGCAAGTGTCCCATTATCAATGGCTATATAGTGTATTTTTTCTTCTGTTTTCTAAATAAACTAACCATTTCTTTAAAGTTTTACAAAGTTTTAAATTATTAAGATATTTTACAATTTAAAAATAACGTTCCTTTCTATGATACTTAAATTTTGTAAACATCAAGGTTTGGTAATGAAAACGTTGATCTGAATTCCACTGATAATTACTTTAAAATGCAATTATAATTTATAAAGAGCTTTGCACGGTCTTTACAACTTTGAAGTGAGTTTAATTGCAAGTCTAATGTAATTTAACAAAGAATACAGGAATACTCTATAGGAAATGTCAATTTATATTAAACAGACTTTAAACTCGTCCGACAGAAATAAGCCTTAATTTGATTTTCAATGCTTATTTAGATTCGGTATACGATAATTTGCTCTTAGTATAAATTTTGTGGTAAGATAACTATTTGTTTCTGTATAAGAACTTAAGAAAATCGTTTTAATTGATTAAAATCCTGTTTACAAATTTTTTCTTGAATGTTAAATTAAATTTAAAGCAAATATTACTTTTAAAAATGTTATTTAAAACAACGAGTCATTTTCAATTTTCTACCGCTATCTAAATGTATATTCTATTCTATTCAATTAAAAGTGAATAGTTTTGTTAAACATTTTATATAATTTAGGTTCTGTGAAATACATATTTATTTAATCTAATATACACCATAAATACATATAAACTATTTTCATGGCTGACATGTGAAGATTTTACAATAGTCGTTTTCCTTTTTTCCGGTCACAGAATCAATTCCTCTTCTAGAACTCTAATCCTCATCGCTTTTCCAATATCATCCAGCCAGTTCTATTCCCCGTAACTTTTTTTAAAATTGTTTTTCGATAATTAAATAGGATTCTTGTTAATTTTTCATCACTCATTCTTTTAAAAATATAATAGCAGAATAATTGGTGTTTTTGAATATCATATAATATGATTCCCTTTATCTTCGAAAATTCTTTCATTTCTTACTTTTTCTAATTTTTGATACATTGCATGACCTTCTTAAGGCATCTATTTCTATTGTCGCTAATTTTACTCTTTCGTCTCCATGATTCTCCATCATTCTGTTCCATGTAATAAGTTTTTTTAATGGTTTTACAACCTTTATTCCTTGAAAAAATATGTACATAATTTACTGCGAGTCTCATCCTTCCCAGGTAATTTCTACACCTACATATCTGTACTGCCCACAACTTAATTTTTTTATTATCATTTCGATTTAGGTTTGTTTCATTTCATCTTCTTTTGCATTTCTAATGTTCATGTAAAGATCCTATCGCTCGCATTCTTTAATTTTTATTATAATTTTCTCTTAATCATTTATACTTTTTACAATTATCACTTGGTCATCTGCGAACTGTACAGTAACAATTTACGTTTCGTTTACATTAAGTCCAGTTTCTCTGCAGTTCTCCTCCCGAATTTTCAATGCCTCTTTAGTACAAATTTTAATAAGTGTTGGGGACTTGAGCTTCCTATGTTAAGTCCTAAATCTTTTTTTAAAGTGCTTAGATAAATTTTCGCCTATTTTAATCTCGCTCTTTTTTGGTGTAAATTTACAGAATTTTTCTCACAATATTTGCATTTATGTTATTTCCATTTAATACATTCCATAATTTTGAGATTAAAACATTAAGATATGCTTTCGTAAGATCAAAAAATAAAAGATTAATTTGATGTACCACTGCCATTTTGTTTTTTTACAACATGTTTAAGACCAAATATAAAATCCATATATAATCTGATATCTCTAAAACAGCCTTGCACTTTACTTTTCTTCATTGTAATTTCGAATTCAATAAAATATTTTCAATTTCGTTTACAAAATTTTCGAAAACTTGTTGTTTCAGCAATGTCATCGCAATTCTTATATTTTTGTCGGTTGTCTTTCTTATACAATGATATTGCATATCCAATTATTTATTTTCCTGGAGCTTCCTTTTCGTTTACACATTCTAAAAATAATTGCGTATTTAATCTGAAAAAATTATCGATTCTTCTTTGGACAATCTCTGACTCTCCTCTTTAGACTATCTCTCCATGATAAGATTAGCTGATATTTCATCGGACCATTAGCTCTTTTACTTAATTTTTATTGCTTTTTTAAACATTTTGAGCTCCAGCAAATTAACATTTTGATCTCCATAAGTTATCCAACTCTGTCAATATCTGTATTATTTATTCAAAAGTCACCCCACTTTATTTCTATTTTTATTTTACGTCCCCATCTTGGGAATTGGTAATTTTTTATCAAATTTTGAATTCCGCGCAGTATTTACCACATAGCAAAAGTCACAGTTTTATTTAATATACACTCAAGAGCCAAAACATTATGACCATTTGTCAATAACGAGTTGTCCCACCTTTGGCGCGCAACACAGCTTCAATCCGCATTGGCATGGATGCCACATGTCCTTGGTAGATGGCCGGAGACAGTTTGTACCAGATGTTTAAGCAACGGTCACGCAAATGCGAGATGTTGCGAATTGGTAGTCCATGAACTCTGAGCTGCCGTCCCATGAAATCCCAAATGTGTTCTATCGGATTGAGATCCAGTGAGTTAGGCGGCCAGGACATTAACTGGAGTTCAGCATCATGTTCCTGGAACCACTCCAACACAATTTTATCCGTGTGACACGAAGCGTTGTCCTGTTGGAACATTCTATTTCCGGCTGGAAAAACAGAGCCCATGTAAGGGTCAACTGGTCCACAATGATGTTCAGATACCATGTAGCATTCATGGTCTGCTCTACCACAACCACGGGTCCCAGAAACGCCAAAAATAACGTCCCCCAAAGCAAAATACCGCCACCACCGGCCTGTTTATGACCTACAGTACATTGGGGGAGCAACTGTTCGCTTGGAAGACGGCGTATCCTTACACGGCCATTGGCGTGATGAAACACAAACCGTGATTCGACCAGGCAGTTTTTTCCCACTGATCCATGGACCAGTCGCGATGTTCCCGGGCCCAGCGCAGGCGCAGTTGGCGATGACGCTTGGTCAGCAAAGGCACACGAGTGGCACGTTTGCTGCGTAGCCCTATATCCAACAGTGTCCGCTGAACAGTGTGCTCCGATACTATTCTACTTGGCCCTGCATTGTATTGAGCTGTCAGCTGAGCCCCTGTCTGGCTCCGGTTTAGTTTCACCATGCGAGACAGTATCCGACGGCCTTTTTCTTTGATAGCGTATGGACGTCCAACACCATGTCGTCTACTGCTCATTTCACCGTCATTCATCCATTTTGCATACGTACTAACAACTGTAGATCGCGAACAACCCGCGAGTCGTGCACTTTCTGAAATACTTGTTCCGAGCATTCGAGCCATTACAATCTGCCCTCTATCAAAGTCGCTTAGATCCGCAGCCTTTCCCATCACACATAGAAGTAAGTGAAAGAATGATTCTTCTGACTCTCCAGCAGCAGTTAAATACCACTTCCACCAGATCACGTGCTTTCCACGTCATCCAGGCGAGTTCATTGCAAAATGAAGGGGTGGTCATAATGTTTTGGCTCTTGAGTGTACTATGGAAGTTTTATCCTTAGTAAATAATAAATTTAGAATCTTCATTGTTTTTATCAATCTTTTAATTTTAATTTTTAAAAACTACTCACAGTATTAAATTTTGAACTAAACGCTTCACTAAATTAAATTTGAAATTTCTATCATAAAAGTTTTCAGAATTCATACTATTTTTAAAAAATCGTTTTTGTTCCTGCTAAAGTAAAATGGTGACAAGATGAAAAAAAAACTCATTTTAGTAACAACAGTAACGTTTTAAATGTATAGAAATATAGAAAAGAATTTGAAATCCGTATTGCGGTTTTACGTAATTTTGAGATTGGAACGAGATCACCAGATATTAAAATTTTAGATTTCGAATTTTTTTAAATACTGCTCAGTGCTATCAATTACGTCTTTAGAATCCCCCCGTCATATTTTAACGTTCTGTTCTAATAGTTTCGATGAAACCATTATCACTGTGATATATTTCTCTTGCATCCCGTATCAAATGTAGTTTACTAGGTTCTGAATAATTTTGATTTTAGAATATTTTGTGAGAGTTTTTTTCTCGATGAATTTTTGATTTTGATGAAATACGTGTTAACATATTTGACAGTTAAAATATTCAGAATGTCATTTTAAAAATATTTAGCTAGTTGTTTCCCTATATTATCTTTTTTGGAATCAGAAATACTGATCCTTTCCCAAAACAGAGATTAGACAATTAATATGCCCTCATTACTTTTCAAGTAGGTTTAATTATTTCAGAGTGTACTTCTTATATAAAAAAATAGTAGTTAAATGCATTTCTGTGTATGTACGTAAGACAGAGAGGAGAGAAAAATAGAATATGAACGTGATTTAGTAAAAAGATTCATGTGCCATGATCATGATAGGTTATTGTATTTTTACAAACAGTAGCAAATATAGTTTTTCGTCTCTCCACATACGACATACGTCCATATCCACACAAAAGAAAAGCAGTTTATCTTACCCTACGCTGTTCCATCCTATGAATATCTGTGTTTTCAAACAGATACGTTGAATCTTATCTGGTATACAGCTTTGTTAAAAGTATATCTAGGATAGGTTGGAGTGGAAGCATCTGAGTATTCATCTTCACTAAAATCTTCTTGAAATAATTATGCATATGACATTCCATATTACCACGTCATCTGAAAAAAAAATTAACCTCTCCCCATGTCAACAACTAAGAGATAAACTGACTAGCACTGTCAGAAATAATGCTTTTATAAATAATACTGAACTTGATTAGTATTATTTATAACGAAGGCTGATTCTGTTCGCGAATTATTGAAACACTTATAAACAAAAATCTGCAGCAATGTGAATAAAATTTTATTGCGTCTCAGTTCATCAATATCTGTCCAAAAGGAACTCACAGCAGTACATCTTGGGAAAGTCAAGAAGTCAATTGATAGTTAGTTTTCTGCTTCGCTGCAGCACCGAATGAGTGAGATAGCAAAGTATTTTATATTGCCCGATCATACCATTTTACCGGAAATTCCTCTTTCTCTCTCTATATATAGGTGTTTTTGTGTGTGTGTTTATTATTAACAACATTAATTAGTTTAGATCGACTAATACCTCACAATTTACCGAAATTAATAAATAGTTTCCTCTCTACTGATGTTATCAACAATCTTACACTAGAGAGCTTTCTGGTTTAATCTATTTATTTAACATTTTCAGCTAGGTGGGTAGACCTACTAAATGTCTTAAGCACAACAAGCCCCATCTCTATTTATTTTACGAAGTGTCATGATAAATTTCTCATTTCATTTAGGTTTCTGTATAAAATCTATTATCTTTTCTTCTTATATAATTACTTACCTCTCAACCAACTTTTATTTTTCTCGATAATGAGGCAAAAAATTGTCTGATTATTTCCCAGATTATTCTTGTTTTGTATTTTTTATTTAATACTACAATCCAGTTTCAAATACTTTTTGGCACAATTTTAATCACAAAGTTTAAACGGTCTTAGAAATAAAACATGAAAATTTTCACCTTTCTATTAAAAAAATCAGATTTGGTACATAATTTTATTATATTTCTGAAATTTCCGTCCCGCAATGTTAGCTATAAATAATTTCTTATCGCAACTTTATAAACATATTAAAAAATAATTTCCTTTTAAAATTAATACACAAAAGAAAGAAAACAAAAAAGAAAGAAAAGAAAAGAAAAGGAAAAGGAAAAATAAAAATAAAAATAAAGAATGTCAACGAAAGACTGAAAATGCTAGAGGAAAACTAAATTATATTTTTGCTGCATATATTTGTATTGTTTTGTAATTGCCATAAAAATAAGTAAAAAAATAATAGTAAAAATAACCTATTTGTACAAATATTTTATTTCATTTTTCTTTAACTATATTTTGAATTTGGTTTCATGATAAAAACAAATGTTATCTAAGACAAATTCCACTGAAGTTAGTATTAATAAATTCAAACTTTACATAGTGAAATACATTATTACATACATTGAACTTAGAGCCAATAATTTGTAAGCTATTTTATTATAATGAAACGACGCGTGGTTTTCAATTATTTAATAAGTATTCTAAAATTTAAAAATAAAAATAAAAAATCATAATCAAAAACTCAATATCATTCACTTTTAACATATATCCTATCTTCAAAATACATGTTCTTTATGTAACAAATCACAATTAAATTAAAGATATTAAAGGTAGACCTCTTTGAACATGTACTGAAAACAGATTTCATAGTTCTTTATTAGATCATAAAAAGTTATTTGATGTTATTTCACAATTCACGCTTAATAATTTAAATATTTCATTTGGATACCTCAAACGCATTAAATTCATTATTTCTGGATTGACTATTCTCCATTGTTAATCCTCTTTTTATAACGCTTTAAGGAAGAATTTCTGAATTGAATGTCTGAAGAACTTAAAATTTAAGAAATTTTGGTTACACACTTGGTTTCACACCTGTAATGATATAATTAAATTAAATTCAAAAGTTAAATACTCCAGGGCTTTAAAATCGGTGGCTCATAAAATAGATTTATTACAACTTGTTAAAATATTTCAAAATAAATGAATTATCTCTAATGAAAAATAATGAATCTTACTATTTGTAAATCTAATCATAAAGTGTTACTGCGAATATTTTAAGATTTTCGCGATATACAGTTACTTTCAGCACAGCTGTTATAAATTTATAAAACAAACAAGATATATCTAGGACATGAAATGCCAAATACTAATGCCTGGTCGGAAGTGCTTTTACGAAATGGTAGTGTAGAAAAAACACCAGAAAGGAAATACGTGATAATGGTCAGAAAACATGTTTATTATTTTTAGTATCCCAAAACTGTTTCCTAGTGTTTTCAAGATACCTCCCACCCCCTCATTCTAATGACAAGACTAACGTGCGTCTCCGCCAAAATGCGACTTCGGCAAGCTGTTGATCGATCCCGATGATATGGTGTATTAGTCTGCTCTATCATTTCACCTCATTTGCTATGCAAATCCCTTCTGGGGTATGTAAAGAAACTGATGTACGAAATCACTTTTAACTCTGGTTGCGAACTTTTTTTGCACGCATCATTATAGCTTTTAAAATGTCTGGTACACGATATCAATTCTAGCTCGAAACGTATGAGATATAACTAAAGCATTAGTAATAAATGTGTAAAATGTTTTAGTGTTAAAGTGATTTATGTCTGGTCGACAAATTCGGTGATAATTTGAAGTGCCGATCATTTTAAAACATCATGATAGGTGAAGCTTACTTATAAACTTGGTTGAGATCTTAGTAACTTCTTTGCGCATGCTTACTCGCACCGAAATAGATTGATATACCGGTTCTCTGAGGGAAATATGGGATTTTTCAAAGTGGCATCAGTATTAGAAATATAAACTTCTATATCTCTAATATTTTTTAAGATAAAGACAAAACAAAAAAGGCCCCGGAATCCTTCTATCAAGAAAAAATACTTAAAAAAGAAATATTTTTTATTTCTAAACATTTTTATCCATTTTGACATTTTATATTTGTGCAATTTTTGAATGACCACCATATTAAAAGAAGATGGCGGATGAAGTTGGCCAACAAAGTTGGTCGACACTTTAGAATGTACTATGCGCATGTCCTGTCACATCCAAATCGGTTAATAAATATGCATGTTTTCGAGTCACACATGAAAAAAGGAGAAATTCGAAGTGCTATATCTCAATAATTTTTTAAGAGACAGATAAAACAAAACATGATTCGAAATCTTAGTATCAATGTCAAATCATCAAGCAACTTTTTTTTCAATTTATAACTTTTTTCTACCTTATTTTATTTTTTTAAATATAACTGGTTGCCTTTTAGAAATAAGAAGTCCAACTAAATTGACAAACAAATACCATCGAAATATGGAACCATGTACTATATTCACACTAAATCTATTTTAAATAGAAATGTTATCTCGAGACAAAATCAGGTCATTTCAAAATGTCAACCACACTAAAAATTCAAAGTGCTATAACTCAGTTATTTTATAAGGCATAGACGAAATAAAAATTCTTGGGAATGTTTGTACCAAGGTATGAAGGTTCATAAGAAAGAAAAAAACTTTATGTCAATAATCTTTGATACTTCACTTGTACTGAAATATTAGAAAATATCTAATGGACTTAAAAGGTATTTGCATAAAATGCAGCACAAAAAAGAGAGAGAGATGTTCTTCATGATTAGCTGTTTTGCAAGGAACAGATGAATGAGAATGTTAAACCATAATTATCATGAAAAATGTATGAAGAATAATTGAAATAAAAGACATTTATATGTAAATAAATCTCTAGTATTTCCTAAACCATTAAATTTGTAACATCTTTTACAGAAACAAAGGATTGAATCAGAAAAAAGAGGGAGTGTAAATGTGTAATTTCCTCTTAATAAACATAAACATATATAAAGCTGCATAATATTATGTCACTAACTAAAATAAATAACAATGAAACTTTCTCTAATAGACACTCACATACAAAACGTAAGTTTCCTTGAAAAAAAAAGGAAGATTAAAGAAATTTTCATTATAGGTATGTAAAAATACTTGATTCTCGTTGAATTCCTAGAATTAATTCATAGTTTTATTTTCAAAATTAGCACACAATACAGGAAATATCGTTTTAACAGGCCAAAATGCACAAAAATGTATTTTTAATAATTATTGTTGTAACATTTAAAGAAAACGGTACGCAATTATATTTAAATAATTAAAGTAACTCATAAAATATTCCCACTTAAAAGAGATATTAGACCATTGAAGAACTGTTCTTTGTATAAGAAATAATGTTTCTTATTAGCGAAGATTAAAAACTGTAATTATAGATGAATTTCCATTACTTTAAAATTAAGTATTTTTTATCGTGGAAATTAAGTGGTAATAAAAATCTTCTAAATAGCTCAAAAGATAAAAACAAAGTGTGACCTCGGCAAACGTTTCTTCTCCCCATAAAGAAAGAAAATTTTTACACGTAGAGCAATAAAGATTATATTACTGTCAGTGTAACAAAAAGGGCAATTATAACTGTTCAAGAACTGTCGTCTTTAGGAAATAAATGACTTTAATTAGTCCAGGTAATGCAACATTTTAGAGATAGATCCCCAAATGTTACATTACCATCGATTCCTTAACGCGAAATATCCGGAGGAAATATTTCTGTTAGAATAAATAGTGTCATCCTTGGGAAATGTGCTTAAAAGTTTTAAAAGTCTCCAAAGAACAAACTTTAATAAAAAAAAAGTTAAGTGATTTTGAAATTATCAACGATACACTCATAATATTTTGTTGAAACTAATTCAGTAGTGATTGTTTATTTCAAAATTATATTAAAAAAAGAATCTAATTAAATTTGAAAATTCAAAGAGTTACTGTTTTATAACTATGATGGAAAAAGTGTTTATTAATATTATTAGTTATTAACTGCAAAATCATTTTCTGCAAAGAATCTTTAAAAAAAAAAAAAAAAAGCAACAGGATTCACAAAAAGATGATGAGTAATGGAAAATGTATTCTAAATTTTAATATTGCGCCTTTTTCTAAAAATATATTTTTATCTATCTTCTAAACTTTTTTTTTATTATTATTATGAATAATGTTCGCTTGATAAAGACACTCTACTGTAAGTAACATTCACCGTATCATTTTATTAACAAGTAAACTGAAAGGTTTTCATTTGTACATTGAGGATTTC
The DNA here is from genome assembly GCA_964019185.1 of Maratus speculifer. Taxonomy (NCBI): domain Eukaryota; kingdom Metazoa; phylum Arthropoda; class Arachnida; order Araneae; family Salticidae; genus Maratus; species Maratus speculifer. Next base: position 291,612,066 of record OZ025290.1, read on the forward strand.
TAATACTCGAATGAAAAACCACAAAATATAAAGTTAATTCCATAATACAAAAATCCATGCAAGAAGTTTAAATTTAAAATCTACTAGCTGGTTTCGCCCGCTATTGGACACTTCCTGTTATATGTAATCTCGAAGCAAACAAACCTTGAACTGTGTTCCTGCTCCGAATGACACCATATAGGGAGCGTGCTGCGCAAGCACTTCAGAATCCTTACATTGTGGTGATTGAATTCGCATAAAATGTGGAATTGATCGAAAATTTAACCGTTGCCCCGCTGCCTAAGCCACCATATAGCAGGCCTGCTGAGCCCCTTCTTCTAAACGAAACTCGAACCAAGCAATCGAACCTCGCAAATCTCGAACCGAGAAATCGTCGAACAGAGTTTCTTGGTAAATACGCTCCGGAAAAAAAAAAAAAAAACAATAATCTGCAAAAAAAAAAATTCGTTTTATTCTGTATTTTTGTTATTTTAAAATTTTAACTTAAAAGGAATGAAAACTATTCGACGAAGCTAAAAGATTTGATTTTTTGGTTAAGACAATATTTGAAACTCAAATCCTCAACTGTATAAATATATAAGTATTCATGTATACTACTGTGATCAATATATTTATTGTGTTTTTCTTTGGACTTGGTCTTTCATCAAATTAAATATAGAGACACATTACTTTGATTTAGAAAAGCAAAAATTAACTCATATATTTTATTGTGTATTTTTGAAGCATGTTATTTTTATCATTATTAAGCTTATACTTGATACATTACCTCCGCGTTAACCAGTTTAAAGACATAAAAATAAAAATACCTTTATTAAAACAAAAATGAGAAATCAAGTATATTTCAGATTTTTGCATCATTTGTTTATCTTTCTAAAGTTATGTTAATTAAAAAGCTCATGATAGTATTTTCCTATTCTAAAAATAAGGAAAAACTTCGTTTTAATTTACAAAATGTTTCTGTGAATTAAAAACGCTTTGCAAATGTTAAATTTTTTATGCTTGTTACTTGTTTTCATACTTTTCACGATTTATTTACGTATGAAAAGTAAAGAAAAATTACAGACATTTTTCAAAGAATTATAAAAGCACAATAATTTTACGTTTAGCCTAGAATACGGACTATTAATGTTAATAATATTAATAATAATAATAATAATAATTTATTAATGTAACTAGCAGGCTAAGCCCGTTGCGCTGGTATATTTTTCAAAACAAATCATGAATCAAACAAAATATTAAGTATGATTGTGTTTTTTAAAGCAACTCCACCTCGAATGCTCTTTCACATTTCTGAAAATCATACAAAACGCCATTGTATTTAAAGATAGAAAACCAACGATTATAAATGCACCAAATATGCATTAAAAGTTAGCAAACAGTTGTTTCGAATCTACTGTCGAGATTCTTCATCAGTGCAAAACTCAGCGAGCTAGAAAAACCAAAACTGAGCCAAAAATAAAAACAACAACAATGGAATCAAGGTCCGTTGACGCCAAAATATATTAAAATAATGAAAAAAATATGTTTTTGTATCAGCTTGTGCATTCGATAAAATTCGGGCTTTTAAGAAAAAATATCTCAGTTGACCATTTATTGTAGAGTTTGATAGATAAATGAGGCAATTATGGAAAGAGCAATTTAAATATTGTCTATTCACCATACTTCTAAAATAGCAAGCATTATGATAGCAGAGATTGACTATTGAATTTAAACAATTTTCAAGTGATTCATTTTCATTTGATAGTTTTTGAACTCTAAACCTCTCAACTTGAGAATATGGGTATCTATGGAAACCTTAATACATCCTCTATCAATATTATATTATATTTCGCAACGTACATCTGCTCTTGACAATTCTATTACAGTGTTCCGTTTTTGGAATGCAGCAGAATAAATAAAGTTAAATAAAGATTTCCTTAGAAAAATAAGGTGAAAGTTTTTTTGAATGTGTGGAACTCATTTTTTTGATACAGATGTCATATACGGATTACGTTGGCGTGATTGAATCAAAATGAACATTTTATGCCTCTTATGGTAATCCAACTTTGTTTTTAATTTATTAATGAACTATTTATTTACTTTCATTTGCATTTTAAAATGATACAAAATGTTCTATACATAGAAAAGTAAAATAGAAAATAGAAAATCTGTCATTTGAAAACGAAGTTTTCGTTAAAGTGGCACCAGAAATGTATCACTCCAACGTGGTGCATATATGACATTTGTGCCTCTTTCTTACAACATGGGTGTGTGCATTTGCACCTAAATTTATTTATTTAGCTCTATTTTTGTAATATTAACTGGAGTTTGTACAATGTACGGTACTACTTGATTATACTGTCGAGAAACAATTAATAGCAGATCATAGGAATAAATGTCAATAATCGATTATCGTAAGTATGATAGCAATTGATATTACACGTGATACGCGTATTTTTTTACGTCATAAGTGCTTTTTAATTCGACTTTTAATTTGTATTTTTTTATTTATGTTTAATGTTTTTTCGTTATTTAAAATGAATTTATGTAAATTTAAATAGTTTGGCGAAAATGGCCGACATGTTAATCAAGTAGCACTCAATTTACATTTGAAAATATCATATTTCATAAAAAAATCCCGGCACAAACCCGGATTTGCAAGATTTTCTTCCAGTACTAATGCGGCAAAATCGTCGTTTTAGAATAGCGAAAAAATGTGCATTTTTAAAAATTATTTTCGTTATTTTAAAACGAAGATATTAATAAATAAAAAAAGTTACTATAGCACAAAATAAGTAAATAAACAATTTATTTATACAGAAACAACTATTGTTGGGTTACCAAATCAGGCAAAATAACACCGTTTTGGTTATAGTCAGATAAATCAGTGTGTTTATAATATCTGTGCCAAACATGTTTGGAAAAAACAATAATCGTTATTTATACAGCATGTTTAAATACTGTAGCATAGTGAAAAAAATGTATACATGACATATATGTACCACATTAGCGCGTTTTTTTTTTTTTTTTTTTTTTTTTTTTTTTTTTTTTCTCTCTGATGCCGATTTGGAAAAAATTTTATTTTCAAATACCAGTTACATATATAGTTTACAATTATTTTCTGTTATTTTAAATAGAAAATAACAATAAATTTTAAAAAGTTTAGTTAATAATTATAAAAAAAATATTTATATCCTTTAAAAAATAAAATAAAATAAAATAAAAATTTATTAATAAATAAACAACAGCCAGGTTATCAAGTGAGACATAAAATCGCCATTTTATTGCAGTCGCGCAAATGTGGCGCATTTATGGCAAATGTGCCTAGATTAAAATAGTTTATATAATTGGAAAAAAAGAAAAAATTGTAAATAGACAATTTATTAATAAATAGACAATAAAATCCGGGTTGCCATATCAATCAAAATAATGAGACGCGTCAGTTAATTAACTGACCATTAATAATATAAATACCATTAATTAATGGTATTGGCGTTAGACAAATCGCACCAATGCAGTTCGTATGAAATATCTGTGCCAAAAAATTTTTTTTAAGTTGCAGTTAAATTATTTTACAATATCTATGCATGCAGAAAAACATTTACCCTAAAATTTAAATATTATTCATTTTTGTGGTATTAACTGCTATATATGTGTTTAAGTTAAATGTAAATTTTTTTCCTAAAAATGCTCTCACTCATTAAAAGAGAGAGAGAGAAAAATAGTTCCTGCGAACATCGCTCCGTCTTTTCTTTTTTTTTTTTTTTTTTTTTTTTTTTTTTTTTTTTTTTTTTTTTTAGAATTGCATTGATTGGCGACAAAAGTAGATTAAAATACCCAGTTGAACAAACAACATACAAATAACAATTAGAGCCTTTAAAAAAAAATTAATTCTGCGAGTTTCTTCTGTAAAACACATAACGGGAAAGTTAGATTTAAAAATATTTTTTTAAAAAGAAAGAAAAAAATACTTATGTTTTACCTAATGAAATTTTTGAGATGTTGTTTTCTTTTAATCTGGCTCGAAAGAAATAAATAGCCAAATATTGTGTCACTTCAAAACTTTCTTTCACACTGAGTTACTTTTTAAATACTATAAATATTCTTTTTTTTTTTCGTTAAGGATAAATATTTTCATTTCATAATATTATTTTGCATTAAACGGATTTTTTTCTTTTTATCATTATTTATTTTAAATCAATGAATTAACAGGTTTTTTCGAAATGTTTATATTAGTTTCCATAAGAGAAAGCATTTCATTTATTTTTTTAAATATAATTATCGCCAAAAAATTAGTTGTTGGAACCCTTCCGTCAAAAATAACCGAAAAATACGAAATTTAGTACGAGTTATCCCTATACATTTTTATCATAAACCTCCGCAAAAATATTTCCTATCGAATGATATAATCTGCAAAAAGATCCATCGGGTAGTTTTTGAAAACACTCGTTTGGAAGTTTCAGAACTTCTGCTTTATAATATAATATATATGACTCACGATTTATGTAAATTAAATTTGAAACTCATAATATCAAACTTAATTCGGATAATTTTAAAACGTATTTACAACGTGGGATGTTTTTTTTCGTTTTTAACTGAAAAAAAAATCAGTTTGTCAAAAAAATCGACAATTTTAAATTTCCGTATTTTAAGCTTCTGAATTTTAAAATCTGATTTCTATAAAAAGAATTTCACGTCAAACAATAAATATTACTTTGAAAAATATATGAATATTGAAATTTATTCATGAAAAAAATATGATATGAAACATATATATATTTTTTTCAATAAAAATAAATGTGTAAGGTATGATGAAATATGATACATATGATTCGGGAACAAGAATCCAAATTTACAGTTGATACAAATTATAGATTATTAAACATGCAAAGATATACATATATACAGGTTGTCCACTTTCAATGATGCTCAATGACAAAATTCTAAACCGTTAGTCATAGACATTTAGTTCCAAATGCAAAAATGCTTTTTAAAAGGTAAAAATATAAGTTTTCAATTTTTTTTTTTTTTTTTTTTTTTTTTTTTTTTTTTTTTTTTTTTTTTTTTTACAAAATTTTGAAAATTAATTGTTTATACGGTCTCCCGATCCTATTAGTGATATTTAGTAAAAAATTTCCATTACCCTATCAATCAATATAAAAAAAGGTCCCATTCATCTAACATTAAAATTAATTTCTGTAGCTGAAACCGAAAGAGTTTGGCTAAGTTTTCAAGGAACGTGCACTAAAGTTCTTACATTATTAAAACGGCGCCCACTTCCAACGCTATCCAATAGCTAATCAATAAACCATTTAAACCAATAAACCGAAACAGATAACATAGTTCAAATAACATTATTGTTTTAAATGAGATAATGAAATATTTTTAAAGCAATATAACTGAATGTGCTACCACCGTATAAGTTTTACGGTAGTGTTAATATTTATAAATTGACTTCTATATTGGTTAAAATAGTTGAAGACGTGAGTTTTAAAATTCTCTTAATCGAGAAAATTAAATGTTGGAAATTGTGGTTTTATTTTAAAAAAAGGTGTGTTATTTTGTTAAGCTTTTATTTTGCTTAAAATGTTCGTATGTATGTTTCCCTAGTTCAAAATTTCTATTCAAATTTTAACTCACTTCCAAATATCAGATCAAGATACAATTTGCACATTTATTTATATCCTATGAAAATGTACAATACAGTTTCAGGTGCGTACTATTTATTTATTTTATAGGACTACACCAAATTCTGTTAGGTTAAGTAATCTAATAGAATTTTAAATATATGTCATTTTGGAACGAATTGTAACTCTTGCTTTCATAATTTAAATTAACAAACTTTTTGTTATTTTTTTACTTATACTTTTAGTACAAATTTTGCTTTAATGTATAATCATCAGCATAAATTAAAAAATAATACTGAAAAAATGATTTTACTCTCAATGTTTAAAGTAAAAAAAATTACATCTTGCGTTTATTTTTATTTCCAATAAATTTGTGACTGATCCCTAATATACGGCAAAAAAGATACTTCATCTTTAAACAGTAATACTCGGTTAGTTTTAATCACAGAGGAATGGGTCTTTTTTGTATTACTTGTTAGAGTAGTGGTAAAAATTTAATAAATATAACTTATAAGACCAGGGGACCAAATAATAATGTAATTTTCGTAATTTTAATAAGAACTTTTTTGGGCCTAAATCGTTTGAAAAACAATTATTTACCTCTTTAAAAGAATTTTTGCAACTGAAACTATACACCTATGACTAACGGTTAAGAAATTAGCCATTGGCCACCGTTGAGAGTGGAAAACCTCTATATATGCATTGTAGTAGGTTTAACAATGATTATAAATAAATTGCTCCTTAAGAGTTAAAAAGTTTAAACGTGCAAAATTCATAAGAAACTTGACTAAATAACTCCCTATTCTGTGCCCTATCATAAAATTTACAGCAGAGTCCCAATATAAAAGCAAAACCAGGGATTAGAATCTGGAATTTAATTACTTTGTTACATACATAAATTATGTTTAAATAAAGTTTAATTATATAATTATTTTCTCGACGTTTTTACAAATCGATTAAGACCAATGATAATTTTATATCATAAAATACAGCAGATATATTTTGTTGTATCGTTAATTTATCTCTCTCCACCTCACTCATACTGTATATCATTCTTTTTTTATGCCTGTACATACATTGGGGTGAAAAAGTTAAAAAAAAATAAGCCTGTGATAGAACTTTTGTTTAAAGTTTAAAAACTTTACTAAATTTCGAACATAAAAAATAATATTTAAATGGATTTATGGTTTTTTTGAAAATAAAACATAATAAGATTATTTTTCCAATATCAAATTTCCATTGAAATAATTCACAAAACAAGTATTTCTTTAATAAAAAATAGTGAAACGATAAGAAAATAAATAGAAAGTTGTTATTGTTTCAAGCTGAATAATTTCATTAAATTTCCTACATTACAAATTCATATTCAATTAATGACATTCGGGAAAAACAGTTGCGATTTAATCTGAGATGGAAACAAATTTAAGAACTGAAATTCATAATTCTTACAAAACAATGAATAATATTTGCATAATGTACGTCACATTTTGAATTCACATTTATGTCTGTATTCAATTTTCTTTAAATTAAATTTCAATAAGGACTTTTATTTTTAATTCAAAAGTTGCACTTTTTTGATGTGTTTTGTTTAAAGAGCCCCTTTGTTTCCCTATTATTAAGGCGGCAGTGTTAATAAAATTGAAATCCGTTATCTTTAAATGGATTATTAAAAAAAATGAAAAACTTGAAAAACTTGTTAATACCAAGCTCAAACAATTATATTCAAAATTTGTGTTAAATATTATATTTTCTATACTTATTCATTAATGAAATAGCACGCATATTCATGGAGATATAGCTATTTTATTTTAAGTTCAAATCATTCTTACATGTTTTTAGCTTGTAAGCTACATGGCAGAAGATGACAGTCCACTTGCGATTTTTGATATTTTGTTAAATATCTAAATCAATACTTGTGGAATTATCCTGAAAATTCAAGTGTGTAAACAAAATATTACAGGCCATATATTTCCGTGAAGACTTTCTCCCAAAACTCCATAGGGTATCACAACAAATTGGAAAAGAATGAAAATCTTTTGGATAACACTGTCAAAACTAATGGAGCAAAGGCGTTCAAATTGCAGATTGTGATTAAGTAGTTTATTGTAATTAACTGTTGTTTAATTAAAAAATCGTCTGCTTTTTATCCCAGTGCTTTTCCCTCTGCGTAGGGATAATATGTGTTTTTCCCTCTGCGCAGGGATGTTATTGTTCTATTATGTTTACCTTATAGTTGAGTCTGTGAATCTCGACGATGTGTGCATTGTGTTCCCTCAGCGGATTTTATTATGTGAAATGTGTTATTAAATTATGTGAAAAGTGATTATACAGTCTACTGCTTTCTTCAAGTATATCGACACAACATTTTGGTCGCAATCGAGTCCGGAGTATTGCGAAATTTAAGTAAAAAGTTAATAGAATAATTCGTGAGTGAAATTCATTCTAAAGTAAAATGAGCTAATTGGAATAGTGCCAAATAGAATAACGCAAGAAAAAAAAATGGATAAGAAAATATTGACTGATAAAAAAGTTTTAAAATCTTCAATTACAAGAGTGAAAAATAAATTCTTCAAAACTGATTTGAGTGTGTGTGACTTAGAACAAATTCAGTTATTTAAAAAAGAAATTGAAAAATTAGATGAAGAGTTAAAGAATTTATTTAAATCGATTTTTTATGCATGTGAAGAAAAAGACATTGATTTATTTATAGAAGAGAAGGATGAACAACAAGACATCTTAGATGAATTAACGGTAAAAATTAAACAAGCAATTAATGCTAGAAAAATAAATACGGACAATCCAAAAAAGGAGGTGAGTGAAATGAAATTACCTAAACTTTCTTTACCAACTTTCAGTGGAAATATTCATGAATGGTTAAGTTTCAAGGATTTGTTTACAGCAAGTATACATGAAAATGAAAATTTATCGCCTGCTCAGAAACTGCAATATTTAAAATTATCGTGTCATGGAGACGCGTTAAAAATAATAAAATCAATTCCTATTGAAGATTCGAAATACAATGTAGCTTGGCAATTATTAACGGAACGGTTTTCAAATAAAAGAGAATTAATATATTCTCATATAAGAAGATTATTAAATTTTCCATTCGTGCAAGGCGATTCACCGGCAGCAATACTTAATTTAGTGGATATGACGAATGAATGTGTTCGATCTTTCGAAATCTTGGATCAGAAGGTAAGTGGCTTTTCAGAAACTTTGTTGATTTATTTACTTTTGCAAAAACTTGACTCTAATATTAAATTGTGGTGGGAACGTCAGTTAAAAAATGACGAACTTCCAACGTTAGATCAATTAATAAATTTTCTGAAAGATTATGCTCGTCCATTACAATCTGCTAAAGGAAATAGTGTTTATAAGAAAAACAGTTATCCTAAATTAACTGCGATGACTGCTTCTATTAATAATAACGAGTGTAAATATTGTTCTTCACCTAGTCATAAAATACCTAAATGCAGTGAGTTTTTAAAATTATCTGTTCGTGAAAGAGTGCAATTTGCAAAAAATAAAAATCTTTGTTTTGCATGTTTATCTGCTGACCATAAATTAACCAATTGTCAGTCAAAAAGAGTTTGTTCAAAATGTAATTTGAAGAGTCATAATAGCTTATTACACTATGAAAGACGAGAAACTAACTATCCAGATATAAAAACCCAAGTAACGCCTCAGTCCTCGTATCATACTAGTGAGACTACTCCTGAATCATCTAATAATACAAATATGTCCATAAATTCATGTCTTGGGGAAATAAATTCAAAATCATTTGGCATACTTGCAACTGCGCTAATTAATGTGAAAGATAATTATGGAGGTAATAAATTATTGAGATGTATAATAGATGTCGGAAGTACTAACAATTTTATAAGTGAGCGTGCAATACAATTATTAGGTATAAAAAGAAATTCTGCTAATTTACAGATTAAATGCTTGGGAATGGGATACTCCGATGAGACACGTGGTGTTGTAAGATTGGAATTTTCTCCACATTTTGATAAACAAAACACACGATTAGGTACTTTTTATATTTTGAAAAAGATAACGAGTAATCAACCAGTTATATCATATGATATTAATGCATTCAGTCATTTAAAGAACATAACACTAGCTGACCCTAAGTGGAATGAACCGGGACCAATAGACTTATTATTTGGCGTGTCATCATCATTATCTATAATTAGAGGAGAAAAAATATTTGGAAAACCAGGACTGCCTTTTGCAGTAAATTCAGATTATGGGTGGGTAATAACAGGAGATAGTGATACTTTTTCAGAAAATAAACCAAATATTATAGTTAATTTTGCAAATGTTGAAACAGATTATGTAAAAAGATTCTGGGAGTTAGAAAACATCCCCTCTAAAGAAATATACACAAATGAAGAAAAATATTGTGAGGAAATTTTTGATACAACTCATTCACGCGATACTAATGGAAGATATATTGTGCGTTTGCCATTTAAAAAGCAATGTAAAGAATTAGGGGAATCAAAATCGTTAGCTATGAAAAGATTTCTAAATTTAGAAAAACGATTTAATAGAAAGCCTGATTTGTATGAAAATTATTGTATATTTATGAATGAATATCTTGAAATGGGACACATGGAGAAAATACCAAAGAGTGAAATTCAAAAACCTGTTAATGAAATTTATTATCTGCCACATCATCCAGTAATCAAGGAATCTAGTACAACAACCCGTCTTAGAGTTGTGTTTGATGGTAGCGCAAAAACTACAAATAATGTTTCTCTTAATGAAAATTTAATTGTAGGTCCTAGGGTTCAACAAGAGTTATTTTTTATTTTGTTAAGATTCCGCACACACGCTATAGCTATTAATGCTGACATTGAAAAAATGTTTCGTCAAATTAAAATATTTCCTGAAGATCAAAATTTTCAAAGAATTCTCTGGAAGGATAAATTTTCCGACGATGTAAGTGATTATCGTCTTACTACAGTTACATACGGACTGACGTCTAGCCCATATTTAGCTACTAAAGCTCTACAGAAATTAGCGTTGGATGAAAAATTAAATTTTCCATTAGCGTCAAATGTTGTATTACGTGATTTTTACGTAGACGACTTACTTACAGGTGCATCATCTCCCGAAGAAGCTATAACATTAATATCAGAGTTACAAGAATTAATGAAAAGAGGCGGATTTGAGTTACGCAAGTGGGCCTCGAATGACATTAGTGTACTAAAAAACATTCCTGAAAATTTAATTCAGTCTAAATCAGATTTATCAATTGAAAACGATAACTCAATAAAGATGTTAGGATTAAAATGGGACTCAAATCGCGATGTCTTTAAAATTAGTGTCACCATAGAACCAACATTAAAAGAAGTCACAAAGAGATCCATATTGTCAGATATAGCAAAATTTTTCGATCCACTTGGTTGGATCTCCCCCTTTATAATTTCTGCAAAAATTCTACTTCAGGAATTATGGCGAAGTAATCTGGCATAGGACGAACCTGTTCCACTTCTGATTAAAAATAGGTGGATAAAAATTCGGGAAGAACTCGCATGTTTAACATCAATTACTGTGCCTCGTTTAGCAATTATTCCTTCAGCTAACACATTTGAAATTCATTCATTTAGTGACGCTTCCTTAGTGGCATGTGGTGCAGTTGTTTACTTAAGATCCTTATCAAATGATTCGGCTGTATCAGTTAGAATATTAGCTGCAAAAACAAGAGTTGCACCTTTAAAAACAATAACTTTACCTAAATTAGAATTGAGTGCCGCCCTGCTGTCAGCCCGTTTGGTAAAAACTGTTCTAGATTCATTGTGTTTGGACATCTCTAAAATTAATTGTTGGACGGATTCAACAATAGTTCTTTCTTGGCTATCAACCGAATCAAGAAGATGGCAAACTTTTGTTGCAAATCGTGTTTCTGAAATACAGCAACTTGTTCCTTCTGAGTGCTGGCATCATATAAAGGGAAAGGAGAATCCAGCAGATTGTGCATCAAGAGGTCTATCACCCTCGGAATTATCATTGCATGATCTGTGGTGGAATGGCCCCAGTTGGCTAATTGATCCATCTTTCACTTCTCCAAAATCACAATTAGGGAGTGTTTTCTGTGACGAAGCTTTATTAGAACAAAGGGAAAATTATTTTTGTGCTACAGCCCAATTAAGTGTGGAAATGCCTATTCTCTCAAATATATCATCATTTACTAAGCTAAAACGTGTTATTGCTTGGTGTTTGAGATTTCTTACGAATTCTCGTTTACCTGTTTCAAAAAGAAACTTCGGCTTTCTTACACATACAGAAATTCAGAGTGCCTTAAAGGTGATAATTAAACAAGTGCAAGAGTCATCATTTCCTGATGACATTAAATGTATGACTTCTGGTAAGTGTTTACCTCGCAATAGCAAACTGATTAATCTTTCTCCATTCCTTGATAAAGAAGGAATACTCAGAGTTGGAGGACGTCTTCGTCATTCAAATCTCACACAAGAACAAATTCATCCAATATTGTTACCAAAAAGTCATCCAGTGACAGTGTTGATTATCAGATATTTTCACTTATCTCATTTTCATGCTGCCCCTCAGCAACTATTGTGTGTTATCAGACAGAAATTTTGGATTTTAAGTGGACGAAGTGCTGTAAGAAAGTTCGTAAGGAATTGTGTAATCTGTGCTCGTGCTTCTGCTTCTACAGCTAAACAAATCATGGCTGATTTACCTACAACTAGAGTGCAACCTACCCGTCCGTTCCTTATTACAGGAATTGACTATGCAGGACCTATATTGTGTAAATTTAAAAAAGGTAGAGGTTCAAAATCTTTTAAGTGTTATATTTCATTATTTATATGTTTTTCTACTCATGCAATTCACATTGAATTAGTGACTGATTTATCTACTCAGGCTTTTTTAGCTTGTCTGAAGCGATTTATATCCAGACGAGGAAAACCAAAAGAAATTGTAAGTGATTGTGCCAAAAATTTTGTCGGTGCGAGCAAGGAGTTGAAAGAATTGTATAAATTTGTGGCTTCTTCTCAGCATAATGAAGAAGTGAAAAAATACTTAAATTCGGAAGAAATAAATTGGCATTTCAATCCACCCTCAGCCCCTCACTTTGGAGGACTTTGGGAGGCTGGCGTTAAATCGATGAAATTTCATTTAAAAAGAACCGTTGGCAATTCAGTTTTAACATTTGAAGAACTTTCAACTCTTTTAGCTCAAATCGAAGCATGTTTAAATTCTAGACCCCTTTGTCCTTTAAGTTCAGATCCTAATGATTTACAGGCCTTAACCCCTGGTCATTTTTTAATTGGTGCTCCTCTTACTTCAGTACCAGAAGTAGATATTTCAGAGGTACCTGCATCAAGATTGACCAGGTGGCAATTAGTGCAGAAAATACAACAACACTTTTGGAAAAGATGGAGCAATGAGTACCTTTCGACCCTTCAACAGAGAGTAAAATGGTTTAAAGAAGAGCCTAATATTAAAATAGGTGATTTAGTTATAATAAAAAATGAAGGTCTCTCCCCTTTACAATGGAAATTAGCTAGAGTGATCGAAACTCATCCTGGATCTGATAAAAAGGTTCGTGTAGTTAGTCTGAAAACTGAATATGGTGAATTAAAAAGGCCAATAACTAAGTTTTGTAAATTACCTTTAGAGTAAATTTTTGAAACCCTTTCGGCTTTCAAGGCCGGGAGTATGTTTAATTAAAAAATCGTCTGCTTTTTATCCCAGTGCTTTTCCCTCTGCGTAGGGATAATATGTGTTTTTCCCTCTGCGCAGGGATGTTATTGTTCTATTATGTTTACCTTATAGTTGAGTCTGTGAATCTCGACGATGTGTGCATTGTGTTCCCTCAGCGGATTTTATTATGTGAAATGTGTTATTAAATTATGTGAAAAGTGATTATACAGTCTACTGCTTTCTTCAAGTATATCGACACAACAACTGTTTTAATTTTTATGCAAATAACATGGATCCACATAGAGATATTAAGGTTTTTATAAAAACAGTTCCATTCTTTTTTTCAATTTCTTTTCTTATAATTTGCAGAGTTCTTAATATAAAATATTTTTTTTCAAAAATTTCTCAAATGTATTGTACACAATATCTTTTAATCAGAATTAAAAATAATAAAAATTGTATTAAAAATGAGCAGTTTTACTAAATATTTTTTCATTGCACATACGTCAACGTTATCAAGATTTCCTTTGCATCTTGAATAAGCTAAATATATAGAGCAACTTTTGTAAAAGTCTCAAAAGCATGGCTTGAAAATTCTGAAAGTGTTCGTCGATTGAATAAACTCAAACTCCGTTATTACAAAAATGAAGCAAAAAGATGAGGAGTTGTATTCATTTCTCCATTTATTAGTGCCAATTTATAATACACAATATGGTATATACTAGTTAATTTCATTCAAACCCTTATTTATTTATTTTTTTGCAACAGATTTTGCTCTTATTCTATCGACGAATACTTTCAGAATTTCCAAGCTGTGCTTTTGAGACATTTAGAAAAGTTGCTTTATACATTTAGCTAACACAAGATGCAAATAAAATTTTTATAACATTACGCATTCTCAAGGAAAAAATATTTAGTAAAACTGCTCATTTTTCGTGCAATTTTTATTATTTTTTAATTTTGATTAGAGGGTATTCTGTACAATTTTTTGTGATATTTTTGGAAAAAACATTATTTTATATTAAGAACTCTGCAAATTATAACAAAAAACTTAAAAAAAATGAGATTGCTTTTATAAAAATCTCAATATCTCTACGAGTGTCCATACTATTGGCATAAAAACGAAAATGGTTACTTACAATAAGCTATTTAATCATAATATACAGTTTGAATGCTTTTGCTCCTTTAGTTTTGGCAGGGTTAGCCAAAAGATTTTAGTTCTTTTTTGATTTTTTGACGATACCCTATGGATTTTCAAAAAAAACTTCACGGAAATATATGACCTGTACTAATATTTTTACACACTTAAGTTTTCTGGATAATTTCTGAGGTATTTTTTTAGATATTTAGCAAAATATCAATATTCGTAAGTGGACGGTCATTTTTAGCCATATGGTGCATTATGCATGGTGTTCAACTAAATGTAACGCACATTACTGAAATATTAGCGAAATATAGTAAAATTAATACCATGAATTGAAATATAAATATATTACATGTTTTACAAAATCTGAGTAATCTTATTAGTTAGTTTTTATCTACGCATGTGCGAACAAATTTAAGTATTATCAATATATCACGACAAATTACACAAATCATAAAAAACCCGTTCAGAAAAACGTAAATAATACTGGATTTGGACCAAAATCAGAAGTTACAAGTTAGCATGCATGCGTGGGATCATTAGGAAATTAGAATTTCAGAATGCCGACAGTGAAGTAATCAGGTGTTTGATATGCGTTTATAAATGAGTATTATTTTTTAAAGTATTTTACTTATCATGATTTAAAGTAACCCCCTGACTGCCCGGCAAAAGGGTAAAATTGTAATGTTGTTTTCTCTGTAATTTATTTAAAATATTAAAAAAAGATATTTTTTTCCAACCTGATACAAAATATGTTATTATGTATAGGTGTATAATCTTTGAGAGTATTAACCCTAACTTAATTTTTCAAAACTGGGTTTTATTTGTAGAATTATATTAATTTAAACATTGCTTATGCTGCAGTGAAACCTGCAGATTAGTGTGCGAAAAAAAATCAGCCAGCGGCAGTCAGGAGGGTTGACTCGAGTTTTTTCAACTCTTTGCGAGAAGCTGACTTTCAAGTCGTGAAATGAGTGGATTACGGCTCAACTTAAGTTATTTTGCACTTAAAAAATTGAATTGATTAAATCTGCAAAACATGTTTTGTTGAGCACATCTTAGTTCTTTTAAGCGAGTTTTTTCGTTAAAGTAAAAAGAAAAAACCGGTATTATTGCTCAGACAAAAAATATTGTTAACATTCTTATAAAATTTTAATAAAATTTAATCAATTTTATTTGAGTCTTACTGCAATTTTGCATTTTCAATTTGTAATTCCAAGAAAATTTTGTTCTTTTTGCAAAATTTAAATTGATGTGCGATAGCCATAACTCTCTCACGTAATTTTGTTTAATTGACTTATACAGCTATAAAGGATTAACATAATTTTTGGATAATGAAAAGTTTTCAAATTGAGACGGATTAATGACGTTATTATTACGTTATTATGCATTTCGGATAAAAATTGTGGACGGAAAAAAAAAAGCAATAAGTATTTGTCTATCTGTCTGTCCGCCTGTCCATAATATAACAACGCAGAACTACCCAACCGAATCCTTTACATTTAAAATACATTATTATTACATAATTTCGTCGAGCTATTTCAAATTTTATGAAAATTGGATGTATATCTTTCAGGCCAAACCCGATTTTAGGCCAAACTAGATTGGCCTAGGTCAAACTAGTCTATCCTAATGCGCATCGGATAAATTAGTTTTTCCTTGGCCAAACTAGTTTATCCTAATGCCCATCGGATATACTAGTTTTTCCTAGGCCAAACTAATCTATCCGAACGCCCATCGGATAAACTAGTTTTTCCTAGGCCAAACTAGTCTATCCGAACGCCCATCGGATTGACTAGATTTTCCTAGGCCAAACTAGTTTGGCCGAATGGTCATTAGGATAAACTAGTTTAGCCTGCTATTTATTGGTTTGAACTAGTTTATCCTAGGCCAATTCAATTTGGTGTGATTTTATTGAATCTAAAGACCGCCACGGCACCAACTTTGTAGTTTTGATCTAATTTATCCTAAACGGATGCATTTTAACGCGATTTTAGCTCACAGACTATCAAAGCCTGAGAGCTAATGTGTTCGCAGATTCTGTGTGTGTGTATGTAACCATGTACGTATGCATGTACGTATGTACGTATGTCTGTACTTAATGCGATAATTCCTGATAGAAATATTTGCTTCAAATTTTAGACATAGGTTTATCCTGATAACAAGCTTCCCTGATTATTTTCAGGAGTTCATTGGATAAGAATAAGGGGAGGGGAACAAAAAGCTAATCCGCTCCCCCTTCCCTCCTTAATTTAGTTAAATCAGTTTTTCATGCAAAAGTATCAGATTGTATTAAGATTTTAATTATAACATCATTTGATAAGGCAGCTCCATAAGTAGTTATGGGTGTTCATTGTGTACGTATAAAGAAAGGAGGAATGAGGGTAACCCCCTTTAATTTATGCAAATAGGTTTTCACGGAGAATTTGCCGATTTGTTTCAAATTTTGAATGTAGGTTCCTTCTGATAAGGTGTTTACCTGATTAATTTTAGGGGTTCTGAGGTTAAATATAAAGGGAGAAAGGATTATTTTTTCAACTGAATGAAAACGTTTAGTTTTATGAAAAGATTTTTAATTCGTAACAGATATTGGTTTTCGCAAACATCAGTTCACGCGAAATTGTTCATATTAAAAAAACTAAATATCCGACCCCTTTTTAAAATAAGAAAAAGCTTGAATAAAACATGACACTTGAAATTTAAGATGGGGGGGGGGTGGCTGGGGATAGAGTAAAGGGAGGCTAGAATTTTTTTTAAAAAAAGCTCAGCGTTTTTTAACGTTTTAGCTGCTAATTAAATATCACCATTATTTGAAATTTTTAAAAACATAATCAAATTTGTTAAATATTTAAGAAAAAGGATGCCGCGTCAAATTTCGTGAATTAGTTCTTCAGATACAGCACCTACAAAATTTATGTCACAGACAGTCAGAATCATAAACTCTCAATTGGTAAAAACATGTTTTTTGGAATTTCTGACCCCCTAAAACGCTTAAATGCGTCAAAAACTGAAATTTAAAAAAATCACGAATCAAACACATATTGTAAAGACAGAAGAAAGTAAAATAAATAAAAGAATGAATTTTAAATAAACTTCACTTATTTCATTATATGTGTTTGAGCTGAGCGGATTCGTTTCATATATTTTGAATTTGAGATTAAACTTGATTAATTTTTGCGGAATTAAATTTGAGTTTGAAATATTCTCTTTTTGTGAGCATTCCAAACAGTGGTTGGCATCAATTACAGCACGTCAAATTGAATTGGCCTAGGATAAACTAGATTGTCCTAGGATAAACTAAATTGGACTAGGCTAAGCCAGAAGATTGGCGCCGAAGCGGTCTTTGGGATCAATAAAAACAAGCCAAATTCAATTGGTTTAGGATAAATTAGATCGCCCTAGGATAAACTAGTTCAGACCAATAAATAGCAGGATAAACTGGTTTATCCTAATGACCGTTCGGCCAAACTAGTTTGGCCTAGGAAAATCTAGTTTATCCGATGGGCGTTTGGATAAACTAGTTTGGCCTAGGAAAAACTAGTTTATCCGATGCGCGTTCGGATAGACTAGTTTGGCCTAGGAAAAAGTAGCTTATCCGATGGGTGTTAGAATAGACTAGTTCGGCCTAGAAAAATCTAGTTTATCCGATAGGCGTTAGAATAGACTTGTTTAGCCTTAGCCAATCTAGTTTGGCCTAAAATCGGGTTTGGCATGTAACATATAAATTAATTACAAGAGCAATGAAAAGTATTCCGTTACATTACGGTCAATCATAAAAAATTGTTCCACGTGCATATTAATGATGTTACATTTTTTTCAACATAGTACAATTCATATTTATGTATGACATGAATACTAAAAATACATTTTGTGCAATCTGTGATGCAAAGAATATTTTTATTAAAATAAAGGGGCTTCCGAAAGTATTCCTTTACATAATCGTATAGGGGGAATCATTGCTTGGAGTGGGTTTTAAAGATGTTAAACTACTTCAGATTTTACGAAACCGATAAACGTTGCTGAGATTTGCTACATAATTACATACATTTGCTACATAATAGAAAGCGTTTAGTATTTACAAGGACATACAAAATATTTTGGATAATCTGTTGTATCCGAAGTACTTTATATTTTAAAAACTTAGTCATAGTACATACTCATCTCATTTGATACGTCTAAAGTTCAATTTTCGAATTGTTTCCTTTTTTTAAGAATTCCCTTTAATTCTTTTATATATATGAAAAATAAACTCGGTTTCAAACTTTTAGCCTAATGTAATACATTTTCTTCTATGTGCGATAGTTGATATTCAACTGTTTTTATTGCAATTTCTTAGCCTTTCATGTCATGACATTCATCAACTGAATTACATCTGAAAATTTCATCCAGTTATAGTAAATCATGAATTTCGTAATTTTTTGTTAAACCTTTTGTTCTTTTTAATGCGATTTTTACGTTTCTTTGCGATCTGCAAGGCTTTTTTCACATTCACTGTCGGACTTAAATAAATTATTCCCCTTTTTAATAATGTTTATTCGGATTTCATACAGAAATTTTATTATTTTTTTGCGTTTATTAACGACGAGGTGGAATCCGTCGGAAGTCGACGAAAGGAAATTTTTAAGAAGTAACTACTTCTTTGATTTATAACAAATCTACAAAATTAGTTAGAGTAAAAAATGCATCTTATATTGGCCAGTCTTACTCTTAAGCAAATATTATTTTAAGCTATTATTAACAAAATACTATAAAATTCAGTTGTCCAAATAATTAAAATTAAACTCTAATTGCATATCTATTCAGTTATTACAATGAAGTTATCAACTGAGGGTCATATGTTTGGTATAAATGCGAATGAAAATTAAAAACAAAATTTATTTCAAATAGACACGATTATAGAATTTCACACGAAATCTTAACCCGTCATTATTTCCATCTTCTTAAAATTTACACATTCACTTCTCATATCCGTATTCACCATGCTTAAAAATGGTATTTTAATTTATCATTTTAAAATCTTTTTAATTCAAAACTTGAAGCCCATTTAATTGATGAATGAAAACGAAATAAAACCGAAATTCACCGGATTTTATTTCACCGGATGATATTTATGACAAAATATAAGAGAAAATGGAGTGATTCTGTTGCCACAATTACAAAATTAGTACTAAAAACTATAAAAAAAATAATAACTCAAAAATAAATTAACATACAGTTTTCAAACAAATTGCTTTTAAATGTATTTTTTTATTTCTATACGATGGTGTCAAAATTAAAAATGTGCAATGCTTAGAAGCGTAAAATTCACAGTAGCGAAATCTAGAAAACTGAAATTACATGGGAAAGTGTTGCCATTCACGAAATGACGTATGCATTACGCACAGATATGTTTGGTCTTTATAAAATAGATTTTCTACTATTTTTTCTTCCCTAATAAAAGGAATCTACTTTCAAACTTCTAGAGAAGTGTAATAATTAGTTTTTCCCCTTCCATGAAGTTTATTTGAAATTTGTGACACGAATAAAAACATTTTGCGATGTTTTGTTGTGATTTTCAAAGTTTTGACTGACTTGGCCAATCCCGGGCAAGTTTAGCTAGTTCCTAATATTTATTCAAAATATTTCTGCCATTAAATAGTATGGAATTGTATTTAAAAAAATTAATGGTGTCAAAAAGCTGTAGAAAAGGGTTCAAGCAATTTATTCTTGCCCGTACGAAGTACTGAACACATAATTTTGCGATGTTTTGTTGTGATTTTCAAAGTTTTGACTGACTTGGCCAATCCCGGGCAAGTTTAGCTAGTTCGTAATATTTATTCAAAATATTTTTGCCATTAAATAGTATGGAATTGTATTTTAAAAAAATAACGGTGTCAAAAAGCTGTAGAAAAGGGTTCAATCAATTTATTCTTGCCCGTACGAAGTACTGACAAATGAGTTAAGTGGTACATATAGTTATAATTAATATACATTCATATATAAAGATCTTATATTCTTTAATATGTAATTCACTTACTTTTATTTATTGATTTTATATTAAATATTCATTGTGATATGTGAAACACATTTTTATAATCATGTTCATTTTCAAAATAATACAGTTCTCTTGCGAGTTTTTATGATATTTTGTATGATATTTCACATTAGGTATTTTTTCTTTTATTTCCCTTATCTCTAATAGCTCTCTAAACTTCATAAAACGGCAAGCTATTGCCTATTGTGACACTACTTTATTACTCCTCTGACAAATGTTATTCTTCATTTGTCATATAGAAGCGAGTTATATTTCAAATAAAGGAGTATACACTAAAATGATGATTTATTTGTTTCTTCTCCATGCTCCTAAATAAGATAAATTATCTTTCATTTTAACTAATATCCAATGCAATGTTTTAACGCTTAATATGATGAATGTATTATTATGTTTAATTAATCTAAATATATATAATAGTCTACATTTTTTTAACATCTAATTATAATTTCATACAGAATTTAAGAAAATTACTTATTATATTAAATTAAGAATTATTTATAAATTGCTCTATAACCATTAATGACTTTTATATTTTTAAATTTATTTATCAAATAATGCATAATATACTTCCAGATATTATGGAAAATGGAAAAAAATATCACATGAAGTAAAGTTCTCTTTCACATAAGGGCACCTCAGTAAATTTAATAAACAAATTCGCTAAAACTACTGGCGCTTAATTCTCAGTAATTGTCTTTGAAATATAATTTGTCAATTGTCATTACCACTAATGAAATGACTAATGAAATATCTTATCAAAAAATGATGGTATATATTTTTCATAATTCTCCAACAAATATAATTTTTTTGTAACTGTTTGAAAAGCATTTGTTTCATATCCCATAGTATTTTATATTACACACATTTTATTTGTATATAAAGTTTCATGTATAAAGTAATCCTTAATTATGTATAATTTTATCTATTTCATTAAATATTTAAAATAAATAAGTTGAACCGATCGGTAGATTTAAAATGCACGTGTATTGTTAAAATCCTATTTAAAGCAAAGCAGAAATCTTCAATTTCATATATGAGAGCTGTTTCTTTAAGGAAGGACAGTTTGAAAATGAAAAACGAACAAAAGGAAATTTCAATAATCAAATTTATTTTCAGATTCTACATTCATTTCTCTATTTTTCTAAATAGGGGCCAAAATGTTTAAATACTTATAATACCTTAGAGTTAGATTTTGAATAACTGGTTCATAGAAACTCGCCGCCTTCACTGATAACAAAGAGGCCACGGCCATTTTCTCGTTTTTGCCATCGTTATAGTGATTGCTGTCAACATTATGTTTGAGATTGCTGAAAAGATCGAAATTGATTGGCTCAAGGTCAAAGCTGTATCAGGGATGGGAGAGGGTGTCAAAAACTTCCTAGCCAAAAGAAATCAATGCAAACTCTCGACTGAACAGCAGTGTTAGGCCTTGCATTGTCTTGAAGTAACAAAATTACAACTTTTTGTATTTAGCGTCTTTTGTCTTGAATCGCTCTGCATAGCTTTCGCAGGGATTAAGGAATTTCTCTTTGTTATCGGAGAAAGCGGCTAAGATCTATGATGAGAGTATTCAAAACATAGCTGTAAAGTACAATAAAAGTTCAAACTAACTTGGCGACTATGTTGTAAAGTAGAAAAGCTGTGTAGAATCTGAAAATAAATTTGTTATTCAAAATTTTATTTCATTTGCTTTATATTTTCAAACGGGCCTTACTTAAAAATAAGCCTTCGTGTTAAAAAAGTAACGTTCAACACACTGCCCTTTTGACAGATTCTCTCTTTGAAATGCGTTGTATTGAATTGATATCATGAACAATGATAAAAGTGTCGGTAGTTCAAATCGTGTGTAATGTATTTAATTCATTGGTTCTCACAATTATACGACATTACATGTATTTCCATATATAATGAATAGAAATATTCGGCACAGATGTCATATACGCACCACAATTGAACGTGCTTTTTTCCCGCGCCAAATTGGCATTGCACATCTGTGCCAAGGAGAAGACCGTTTAATAAGCTTATAACAGTTGTTAGGGAAATAAAATTGGGAAAATTAAAGATATCAGTGTAATGTGCTGATTACATGATACAACTGCATGCATTCAATATGTCTATAAGTATCAATATTTACGGTTTATTGTGAAAATTATATTTGCTGTTTTGTTACGTATTAACCCCTTGGGGTCGAGCGACACGTATACGTGTCTTAATAAATAATAAATATACGTCTAATACGTCTAATATGTCTAATATGTCTAATACGTCACGTATACGCTTATAAATCCGTGCTTATCGCCACCAGTAAAATTATACTGAAAATTTCGCCTTATTTAATCGGAGCATTTTCTCTATTCAATAAAGTGCAAATTTCTGTTTTTTAAAACCGGTGACAAAATAATAAAAATTTCGTAAAAGGCTCCCGTCCCGAAGGGGTTACGTTTATTATTTATACCTATTTATTTATTGTTTCCTTTTTTGTTAAATTCATGTTTATTTTTCATTTAATTTTAATTCTTAAAAATATTTTTTATTGTAAACTATATCAATAATTATTTATATCAAATTATCATTTATTTATTTTTATTTCTTTTTTTAATGCTAGAATGTTTTTTACTTTTCCACGTTATTTTATTTTTATATTTCAATAAAAAATAATGTGCTATTATTGCATGCAATTTTTAATTTATGTTCAAAAACAAAATTTTCGCCAAGTTGGCGCGGGAAAAAAGCACTTGCAAATGTGGTGCGTATATGACACCTGTGCCAAATATTCTTTACACATAAAAAATAATGTAGAATAAAATAATAAGAAATAAATAAAATGTCAATATTCGTCCTCAGTTCCAGATATAGAGTAAATGATACTTCAATATACTCAATTATAAGTCCCGTCTATTTTGCCATTATTGATAAAATTAACCGATTCAATCTCCATTGTTTTTATACCCAATGTGAATTTTTAATAGTTTTCATGCTCCTGTGGAATATTTTGATAGCGTGCATGGGCTTCCAATTTAGTAACAAAATTTTACATTTTTAAGTACAGTAAACCATCGTTTATACGACGATCACTTTTACGACGTTTACATTTATACGACGTTTTAATGTGGTCCCGATTCATTCCTATTCATTTTAATGTAAAAATATATCTTTTATACGACGCCCAAAATCGTTTATACGTCGATTTTTAAATTTTGTATAGGTTTATTTTTGTTTATTTTTCTTGTGTATTTTACGAACGAGCGGGAGTTGGCACCTATGAATGACACCAAAGAACGTATTTAAGTGCACTCCAAATTATAAAAATGTGGGCTGGTGTTCGATTAGTCTGAAAAATCAGCTTGCGTGTAACAGATTACACTGGGAGGGATCATTCTTTTTTTCGGGGATGGTCAGCTTTTCCGAACTGTTTTAAGTTGCAAATAGACTATCCTCCTAACTGTTATCAGTATTGGTGACTTTTAGTTGGCTACGCGGGGTTTTTGTTCTTTAACTTTAAATGAAAAGGAAATGATGCACTGCAAATGAGGAGCCTTTCGGTGTAACATAAGTAAAGGTATGCATATTTAAATTGCTTACTAATCCCCCCCCCGTTTTTAAGAATATTTGTTTATTTTGGTTTGTTTAATTTAAAAATGCATGCAAATCATCACGTTAAACATTAAAATTAAGTGAAAACAAAATTAATTATAGTTTTGGAAGTGAAGATTGATTATACGTCGTTATCGTTTATACGACGTTTTTCGGTAGTCCCTTCGGCGTCGTATAAACGATGCTCCACTGTAGTTACTTTCTTATAAATTAATGATGACAGGCAGAATTTACAATAATCATATTATTCCATCTCCCATATATTCCACCATGATGTTATTTTGATATATTTAAGTAATAATACTTCATTAATTATACTTGTATTTCTTTGCTTAAATACGAGTTAGTTTTTCTTAGAAATAACTCCACAGAGGGCATTCTCCCTAAAGGCCTACATCCCTGCTTTGATAATTGGCCGTCATAAACATAACAAACTAGCCAATAAAATAGACTACATATAAGATATAAACAAATGGTTTATCTCATATAATGTTTCAACATTAAAGAAGCAATGTTATTTTTCCATTAAATATTATCTAAATATTAAAGCATATATTAATGTGCCTTCTTTATTGTTGAATAAAACATTTAATTGTAAAATATGTGACATTCGTTGTTGTAATTATGCCATTATTTGAGATTTCCAGATTTTTCAATCAAATTAGAAAGAGAAGTACCAGCGCTTATATGAAGAAAAAAAATAACGAAAGCTTTTACATTGTTGCTAATAGAATAGTGTAAAGACGGTAAAATATAAATAAATGGTAAAAATTTCTCCATTTCTCTTTAAATAAATATTTTTTTATTCTTTTACACAAAAGATTTAAAAATAAAAAAAAATTCTATTTTATAGCTACATTCATTCCTAAATGACATTTTCTCCATCTATTACTTTAGATGCAAAGGGATTTTATTTAAAATTTTGATATATGTAATCTTCATAAAATTTATTCTAGCACCAAGAATTGCAATATAAGTGCAAAATGAAAAATATGCAATAACTGAAGTTGACGCTAAAGACGTTATTTGATTTTCCACTTTTTATAA
Source organism: Maratus speculifer (assembly GCA_964019185.1). Taxonomy (NCBI): domain Eukaryota; kingdom Metazoa; phylum Arthropoda; class Arachnida; order Araneae; family Salticidae; genus Maratus; species Maratus speculifer. The sequence continues at coordinate 291,637,165 of OZ025290.1, forward strand.
CAACTTTTTGAAAGTGAAAAGTTTTTGAAATGTCAGATAACGTTTAAAAGAATAAAGTAACATTTTGTTGGAATTATTGTCTAATACAGAAAATGAAAAGATTAATACGACACTTTGGTAAGCTTTATAAAAACTTTGTATGAAAGATTTACAAGTTGTTTCAAAAGAAAAAATAGCATATCTAAAGAAATTTATTTCTCTTTGAATAATTCTATATATCTTACATTTCATATTTAAACAAAACGTAAAGGGAGATACGTAAATATCAACTACTTCCGAAACGAATTATATTAATTTAACTGTGTTGAATTAATAAATATTTTTTTAATATTTTGATAACATGCATATATTTTATAAACTTTTGTTTTCTTGAAAAGACATTTTTAACACTTTATAAAATGATTGTACTTTCGTTTCATATTAAAAATCACTATAATATTACAATCTCTGACAATAAAGTTCGGTGAATGGTCCTGTAACTGTAACGCAGACGAAATATTAGCGAAAGTTACCTTACTGTTCATTAAAATCGTCACCTCCCATAAGTACGGGCCATTGAGATCTGCTATACATGTCCTGGAAATTTTGCAAGAAATCTTCTTTTGGGATGGAGTTCAAAAGATTCATCACGTTTTGTTGGATGGCAGGTATATTGTCAAATGTTTTTCCTTTCAAGAGGAGTTTGAGTCGTGGAAATAGGAAGTAATCTGCAGGCTTTGAGATCTGGTCAGTATGGTGGATGTACAATTTGCCCCACTCTCCAGCTACTCTCTTGTGTTGCGAAGCTTAAAACAAAATTTTAAACTAATCTTTTGTTCATTCATTTTCCTATTCTCTGTTAAGAACCAACTCATTAAACAAATACTTTGTAAATCACGTCTTACACGGGGCGCATTCGACGCTCAACTGAACTACGGTGGGTGCAGATAGTTAGCCCTGCTACTATGTAAGCACAGCGTTTTGTTCCGCCAATGTTGCCAATTCAGCCGTTCCGAATTCATTCATCGAACTTTTTTGTCAGAGGTTGTATAACGGTACGATATGCAAAAACAAAACTTTACCTACACTTTTCTACGATACAGCTGCAGTTCAGTGTTCATTTTTTTAACAATGTAGGAGGCTATCTTTGAAACAAACTATTTGTTTTGTCCCGTCACTTTGTGTAGTTTGTCATTCTTGGTTTTTTATTGTTGCAAACATGGTAAAGATCATAAGTTAGGAGTTGGATTTGTTTTTTTTTGTTTTTTTGCGAGTGTTCAATATGATCTTAGAATACAATTTGTCTCGATATTTTAACTGAACAGAATATGTGTTTTATTGAACAGGTGAATTACTCAGTGGTACTTAAAAGTACTCTAGAAGTTAAGTAAAAACGTCACGGATATTTTTATTCTGTATAGTTATCCATACTATTTATCTTTTTTATAACGTAATTACAAAACTTTAGTATTGTAATACATTTTCTGGTATTCTTTTTCTGTTTCATTATTATTTTTTTTATAGAAAATTTAAAACTTTTTGGCACCGACATTTTTTTTTTTTTTTTTGCTAGAAATAGCTTATGTAAATTTATGTATTGCATATGTTGAAATTCGAGAGAATATGTTGGCCGTGGAATACTGGCGTCATACCCTCCGTCGTTGAGTGGTTTCGGCACACATTAATAATCACTTGAGAGCATAGATGGAGTGCGCGTTCAATTCCGCTAGTTCTGTTGCACATAGTTTGCGGAACTCCCAGGCGTTATTTTCTGGTGTTGTGAAGTTCCTTGTGCTATCTCTTCCTTCCATATTGATGATGATTTATAAGCTAATCCCTGAAATCAAGGACGAAAATCAGAGGCAAAAATTCTATAAATAAATAAGCAAACTAAAAGAGTACTCACAAGATTAAAATCTAAATATAATTTTTATTAATACCATCATTTTTTTTACTTATCTTTGACGCACAAAATAAAACTACAAAATAATAAAACTGCTTGTATATCAATTTAATACTTTTTATTGTTAATTTTCGATGGCACTCTTGCTATTTACTATTGAAAGAGTTGAAATTTTAATTTAAGTACTATGTGAGTTTTCTGTTACAAGAATATTTTAGACATAGTTTGCTGGAGGTATTTCAAAGTATCACGTTAATTAATTACATCTAACAAATTAGTGTTATCGATGTCAATCAGAATTTTTTTTATGTATAGCCTTTATTTTTCATAGCAATAACTGAAAAAAATGACTAAAAAATTATTTTAGATCGTAATAAAGCAGATAAAGGGCTAATGTAAAAATCAGCAGTTACACATTAACTTTGGTAACAATCCTTGGTATAGACTTTAAATTGCCCGATAAATATTTTTTGAAATTCACACGGAAAATAATACATTTATGTCAATCTTCTACACTTAAAATACTGTGATGTGGATACAGCTATAATGAAGATCATTAAAGTTCGCTTAAAAGAAATTTTAAAATTCGTCAGAAAATAAGAATAACAACGGGATAAATTTTTACCAAGTATCTGTACATTTTTATGTTGGATACAAAAAAATAAATAAGAATTAATTGAAAATAATAATTTAAATAATATTTTTAAAAAATAAAAAGTGAGTATTTTTCAACACTTCCATCTTTTCATTATAGTTTTGACTGTATTATTACCTATCTAAATTTAATGCTTCTAGCTCTGTTTTAATAAAAACAAAATTCCTCTGTATTTTTTTTTTATTTTTTTTATTTTATTTACTATTTTTTTTTCCTCCTACGAATGTACAATTTTTATTCATCTGCTCTCTTTTAACTGGAAAATTTTGCATACTTAAAAGGTGTTATTTAAGTAGTATACTGTATATGAAAAATTAATTGCATTCTGTCATAATTTTTCTTATATATTTTTTATTTTTTTTTGTGGTTACATATAAAGATAGAACAGATAAAGATCTAGAACAGAATAAGATATTAAAAAATAATAACCATATTTTATTCTCTTTTAATTTTTTTTATCCAATTACTTTCAGACGCATATATTGTTGAATTAATTTCCCATCAATTTTTCTGTATCTGAATACATACGAATTCAATTTTTGGTTATTTTTCCAATTAAAAAGATTTGCTACAAGAAAAATTCAATCTTCCTTCTACCTTAATACAAGTTTTCGACTTGAAAGATGAGTCAGATTAAAGATTGAAAAGTGTCCTTCGGTGGAATGTCATTTCAAATCTTATCGTATTTGGTGAAGATTTATTTCACCAAAATTATTCCTCATTTTGTTTGATTAAAGATCTTCCTTGATAAAATTTAGCTTTTAAATCTACATTTCATTTATTATTTCGATTTTAATATTTTCGAATGAAATTTATATAACTCGATATCATAAAAAATCGCAACCGTCTACTGCACTGCGTGCTATATCCTGCACATGCCTAAAAACTCTATAATTTTCATTTTGTGTCATGAATTTCACCGATATCATAGCTGTAATTAATAAAAAACAGCTAAAAAGAGAGAATAAAGCTTATTTTGTTGAAACTGACACACGTGATAAATATCATGGTCGTACATTTTATTAATAAATGATGCATTTTAGTAGCAATTTGTACATCTTTATGAAATTTCACATTCATTCTTTGTTCTTTTAATATATCTAATATTTTCACATCAAAACAAGATCAAGAACAGATGGATGTCACGGTTAAATTTGATGTAATATAACCAATTTAGAGACAGTAATCATTACAGGAGGTCTATATATATCCGCTACATATCTGTTAATATACTGTTATAATAGGACCTCGTGATATTTTTTGGCAAAAGAATGACAACATTTTCAAATAAACAATGTCGATGACAAAATTTCTTCCCTATCAGAAAAATGAAAAATTCTAGTTCTCTTTCCTCTTTTTATATTTTTTCCCTATGAAAAATTGAAGTATCCCTTTTTTGCCGCAGCATCCGTAAGCGAAATAGGTTTTTTCATTTCCTCTTAGGGGAAAAATTTGATAATGGACATTGCTTTTCATCTAATCTTTGTCATTTTTTTGCCTGAAAACTTCTCGAGGTCCCACCTGTTTTTCTTTTCCATGTTTTTGTACATATGTTTAACTATTGTGTTAGATGATTTGTTTTATTCAAACGTGGCGCTTTTTTTAGATAATGCTGATTGAAACGTTGAATATTTTGAAAAATTTGCATATTTAACAGATAATATCTACTTACAGCAACAATATCTCCCTGCAGTACTATATTATTTAGTTTGTCCTAGTAGTGTACTTTCATATTCTATAAGAAAAAGTGTGGGGTAATATTGCTTAAATAAGATATTAAGTGCGGAACATGGACAAAAACGTCATTTTGACTATACTTTGTGGCAACATAACAATGTAATGTAACAATGCCCCATGGAAACAAATACATTTTAATAAGCAGGTAGGGTTTTACTAAAAATTTATGGCAAAATAATTTTAAGATATTGTTGCTTGCGAGAGATATAGTGCTCCAAATATACCAGCCTTTCACTTTTCATGAAAAATGGCCTTCACAAACTTGAACTCTCACTTTTTTATAGAAAAGAGGAAATCTTTTCAGGGCTTCAAAATTGCAGAACATTCATTAAATATGATTTACTTAAACATAAAAAAATATCAAGCCAAATAAAAAATACAACTATCAAGACACTTTTTTGTCTGAAATTCAAAATAAGAGCTTTTAAGCAGCGTACTATAACGTGATGTGATAGTACAAATCTAAGTACAATGTGGTTGTAGCAATGTCCAAAGCTTACTGGAATCTTTTTATTTTCTTCCTCTCCTTCTTTTTTCTCTCTTTTTCTGTATCTGCATTGAGGAATATGCAGTGTTATCCTGTATGTAAATAATATATATGAACTTTAAAGTGTTCAGGTTTACTTAAAAGGCGATTTAAATAATAAACTATAGATGTTAATAGTGAACGTACGAAGGTGTACTAAAAAAAACTAAATTAAAAAGAAATAGCAAATAGACTGTAAATTTTAATGGAATGTTTATTTTGTTAGAGTCGCCGCTTGTAGCAGCATTCAAAGCTTGTTGCTAAGAGACCGTTTTTCTAAGCCAACTGCGTCACACAACACGTGAGCAGGGTTACACTAAATTGCCAACTGGCGTATAATTGGCGTGGGGTGTGTTTGTCGCCAAGGCGATGTTACAAAGTTACAATACAGGAGCGGATCATCCCGCCCGGCGTTGAAATATTTTTATATTTCAAAATACATATATGCAATACAAATAATAACACAGCATAATACAAACTATAAGCAAAAAAAAATTAAATAAAATAAAATAAAATAAACACAAATAATACATGAAAAATTAATACATAATAAAGCACATTTAAAGTTTAGGATCTATGATGTTGTCCTCAATGGGTAATATACTTATTTTTGAAATAGGTCGTTTAAAATTACCCTTAGCGGTACGAACTCAACTACCCTGACTATCCCGTCCGCGCCTGGGAAAACCTTATTAATGCGGCCTAGTGACCAAGTGCAAATGGGTAGTAGTGAGTCCTTAAGCAAAACTAGCATTCCTGGCAGAATATTAGGCTTTTTAAATAGCCATTTATTCTTTTCTTGTAACTGGCTCAGATAATTATTCTGCCAACGTTTCCATATTAACTGCGTTAATTTTTGAGTCCTTTGCCATTTATTTAGCAAATTATCTTTGACCTCACTTAAATTGGGTTCTGGAATTAAATTAAGAAGTTTTCCTATGAGGAAGTGACCAGGAGTCAACACCTGAAGATCGTCAGGATCTGTTGACAAAGGACAAAGTGGTCGCGAATTTAAAATAGCCTCTATCGGTGTGACTACTGTCAGGAATTCCTCGATCGTGAGATGAGCTGAGCGCACAGCTCTTTTTAAGTGGTATTTGAAAGATTTGACTCCTGCCCCCCAAAGGCCACCAAAATTTGGCGCCCTAGGAGGGGAGAACTTCCAGTTAATACCTTCAGAAGCTAAAAAGCTCGAAACTTCATCACTCGTAACAAGTCTGCGTAAACGTTTTAGTTCTGCTGAAGCCCCAACGAAATTTGTAGCATTGTCGCTAAAGATTACAGAGATTTCCCACGACGAGAAAAGAATCTTTTTAGAGTTGCTATTATAGCCTCGGATGTCAAATCTGAGACAAAATCCAAGTGCACAGCTTTAGTGACCATACATACAAATATGGCAACATAGATTTTCTGAAAAGTACCCTTTCTTTGACCTTTATATTTTATTTCAAAAGGCCCACTTAAATCTAATCCCATATTTGAAAATGGGGAACTGGGCACTGTTCTTTCAGGAGGGAGATCCCCCATCATTTGACTAGCCGTTATAAGTTTAATTTTAAAGCATTATAAACACTCATGTACAATTTTACGCGCAATATTTCTGCCACCAAGCGGCCAATGTTTTTGACGCACAGTGTTCAAAAGAGCTTGGGGTTCTACATGAAAATCTCGTTTATGATAATATTGAAAAACTAATTTCGTCAAGCGACAGCTCGCCGGAAGTATAATGGGATGTTTGTGGTCAAAATTCAAATTTTATTTTGCTAGTCTTCCTCCCACCCTCAATAAGCTATCTCTATCTAAAAAGGGATTTAAGAATTTTAACTTACTTGCGCGATGAACCGAAGATCCCGCTTGGAGGGCCGAAATTTCAATTTTGAAATACTCTACCTGTATATCTTTTAATAAATAATTCTCTGCCTTTCTTAATTCCTCCAGCAACAGAGGGCCGGTTGCAAATGTTACTTTTTTACATTTATGTATGATTCTGAAAATATAAGCTAAATGTCTAATTAATTTTTGGAAATTATTGCTAAGATTAATTAAATTATCACACAAATTAGAGTCAGTATGAATAGCGAATGTCAAGTTGCCTGGAGCTTTAAGCTCACTAGAATAATGTTCATCTTTAATGTCACTTTTATTAGAATCAGTTTTTGCTATTGTTTCTTCAAGAATTGAAAGAGGCGGGCCATGCCACCACAACTGGTTAGAAGACAGGTTTTCCACACTTGCACCTCTTGATATCAAGTCAGCTGGATTGTGTTCTGACGGAATATGAAACCATGGAAAGTTCTTAGTTTGTTCCTTAATTTGCACAACGCGGTTTCCCACAAATGTTTTCAGGAGATGAGGAGCAGTGTCTATCCAAGTTAAAGCAATAGTTGAATCAGAAAACAAATTGATTGAAGCTACCTGTTTGTCTAATGAATTTAAGACCTTGTTAGTGAGTTTAGCCAGAAGAAGATATGCTGACAGTTCGAGACGTGGTAATGTTATTACTTTAGTTGGACACACGCGGGATTTACTACATAATAAGTGACTGATGGTTTCACTAGAATTAGATGTTTGCATGTATATCACTGCGCCATAAGCCTTGGAAGACGCATCTGCGAAACCATTTAGCACCACTGATTGGTTCACAGCTAGGAAGCATCTTGGTACTTCAATGGATTCCAGTTCTTTAAGACTTTCGAGGAAGGTTTTTCATTGTTTGGCAACATGAGAACTTCTCATTCCACTCTATTTTAAGAAGCCATAGCTCCTGCATGAATATTTTTGCTTTAGCAATCACTGGCCCTAAGAGACCGAGAGGATCATAAATGCGGGCAATTTGCGAAAGTACATCTCTTTTTGTGAAATCGATTTTCGTTATCCAGTTTATTTAGAATAATATTCAGCAAAATTGCGTTCGAGAAATTATCTCTATCACACGATAAGTTCTTTAGAGCCCTTAAATTTTTCTTTACGTTATCTAATAAAATGCGGAGATCCTTAGCGGATTCTTGTTTAATTACACAAAGATTTAAAATATTCTTTATATGACAATCTACCATAACTCTTTTATTCTCGTATCTTTGTTCTAACGCATTGAAAAGTGAAACATAATTTTCATCTGGTGTAAGCAAACTCCTCGCTTCGCCAGTCAAAGCAGAACGCAAATAAAATAATTTTTCATTATCTTTTAAATTTGAATTATCATTCATAAGCTCAAAAGTACATCTCTTTTTGTGAAATCGATTTTCGTTATCTAGTTTATTTAGAATAATATTCAGCAAAATTGCGTTCGAGAAATTATCTCTATCATACGATAAGTTCTTTAGAGCCCTTAAATTTTTCTTTACGTTATCTAATAAAATGCGGAGATCCTTAGCGGATTCTTGTTTAATTACACAAAGATTTAAAATATTCTTTATATGACAATCTACCATAACCCTTTTATTCTCGTATCTTTGTTCTAACGCATTGAAAAGTGAAACATAATTTTCATCTGGTGTAAGCAAACTCCTCGCTTCACCAGTCAAAGCAGAACGCAAATAAAATAATTTTTCATTATCTTTTAAATTTGAATTATCATTCATAAGCTCATTAAAAGTACTTTTAAATACGGACCATTCTTCAATTCTGCCACTAAAAACCGGTAATATGACCCTAGGTAGCTTAATGCTAGATGTTTTAGCTTGGTCCTGTTCAAGGGATTTTTATTTGAATCAGTATTTTCATAATAAGCATTAATAGAGGATTTTAAGCTTACCTCTAGTTTTAGAATATCTCCGTCCAGTTGCGAGAGTATTCTTTCAGTTTCTTCCAATTTTTCTTCCTCTATTATTCTGTAATATTCAAGTTCGAGAGCTTCAAGCTTTTCTTCAGTTTTCGGCAAAGAGTCCAGATGGGCTTTCCATTTAGATAAATTGAAGTTTTTTCCATCCGTTGCGTTAAATATCCTGGTGACTTGGGCCTTGATATTCCCTCGCCTTCTGTTCAACTCTGTTATTTCAGTTTCCGACATTATTCATCTTGTTGACGAAATTCGATAAATTCAAGTATTTAACTCAATAGAAAAGATGCTGGCTCGGTCGTACCTCCGGGTCGCTAGGACCAAAATGTACGGAGGTGTACTAAATTAAAAAAAAACTAAATTAAAAAGAAATAGCAAGTAGACTGTAAATTTTAATGGAAAGTTACAATACAGGAGCGGAACAGTGAACTTTATTTAAAAACATCTTAGCACTTTCAAACCTTTAATCAGGATCTTCTTCGGAGAATATTTTCTTTTATAAATACAAATATATTATTCTATTTTGAAAATGAACGAGACTCGTGGCTTGAAGGTTGAATTAGTAGTATTTTAGCTAAACGGTAAAAAGAAATACTTAATTGTTGTACCATAAAATTTAACAGGTCATTTTCTGATTTTGTCAGGAATTGTAACTGTTTTTAAAAGCAAGGCGAAATTTCTTTCCATCATATATTTAATATATATGATTTTTTTAATAATTGCTCATATTAACGTGAAAGAGAAAAGAAGTTTGGAGATGCGCAAAATAAAATGAACAAAACAATTTTATGTAAATTTTAAATTGTTGTAAATTGTAAATTGTAAATTTTAAATTGTCAACCATTTAAAATTTATATTAAAATTGTTTATGTTATTTGCTAAGTAAAGCTTATGTTATTTATTTTGTAAGTTCAATCTCGCAAAGCAATAATATTGAAATTCTATATTTCCACAATGGACGTCCATTGTTATGGATGGTTCTGCCAAAACCATATTACAGCTCATATTCAAAATATTAGAATAATTGAGAAAAAGTAATAAGAAAAAATTATTTGTCATTTATTTATTTTTCATACTAAGTAAATGCAATTAAATTTCTTATAAATTAAATCTGGAATGTTTAGATAAGATTTTAACATTTATAAAATATAAAATACAGCACAATAAATTAGGTATACAGCTTCCTTAAACACACCAGAATATTAGAATAAAATTTAGATTGGTTCAAAATATTAGAATATTTTATTTTACACAACAATATTACCTTATGAATATGAAGTAAATGGTAGTTAATATTTTGTAGCATCCCCTTTAGCTTTCATAACAGCGTACAATCGATCTTGCATACTATATACAAGGTGTTTACAAACATTTCTATCAATATTAGCCCAAATAGACTTTATACGTGCCACTAACTCAGTTTTACTTGAAGGAGGATTTTCTTGAAGATTTTTCTTCATTATACACTATAAGTTTTTGATGGGATTAAGATCTGGTGAATTTGGTGGCCAAGGAAGTACTTTAATGTTGCGTTGGCGGAACCAATTCTTAGTTGACACCGAGGTATGCGGGGACGCTAAATCTTGTTGAAAGATGAAATCATCTTCAAATAAATCTTCTGATGATGGAATCATGTAATATTCTAAAATTTCTTGATATATCAGAGAGTTAACCTTTTCGTAGACGATGCATAACTTTCCAGGTCCTTCTGCACTCATACAACCCCAAACCATGACACTAGCAGCAAATTTTACGGAACGTTTAAGGCATTCTTTATCAAATGCTTCTTGTTTCATTCTCCAAACTCGAATACCTTGATTACCATATGAAACACAAAACATACTTTCATAACTAAATAATATATTTTTCCAATCTTCATTGCTCCATAAACGTCTTGATTTACACCAATTCAATCTTATACGCTTTTGTCTTGCAGTCATGAGAGGTTTTGTTTTCGGTACACGAGATTCAAATTTAAATTTATGGAGACGTCTTAATGTTGTCGATGTAGAAACTTCAACTCCTTCTTCTTTCCATTTTCGGTGCAAGAATAGCACACTTTTAAAACGGTTTTTCTTAACTATACGCTTCAGTTTCCTGTCATCTCTAGGAGATGTTTTTGGTTTTTGGCCACCATTTCGGCGATTATTTTGAAATTTTCCAATTTTTGAATATTGTGTTAGTATTTTACTAACGCTCGATTGCAAACAATGTAAATAATTCGCTATAAAACATTGATTTTTACCGTGCCGATACAAATCAACCATACGAAGTTTAGTAGATTCAGGAATATCACTCACACGGCCCATTTTAAGACGAAAAAGAAACAAACTGCAAAAATGAATACTGATTTTAAATAAAATAGTCTGAATTTAATCAATGATGCCACCAGTTAAGAATTGGTAATAATTAAAGGAGAATTAATGTGAAATATTCTAATATTTTGAACCACTTGAATAAATATTCTAATATTTTGACTTTTCAAAATATTTTTTTTTTTTTTTTTTTTTTTTTTTTTGCAATTAATCTTTTCAAAAATGATATTAAATTTAAGATAACAAGTAAGTTTAATCAACAATAAGTTCTTAATAAAAATATCGTTTGCATATTTTCATTAAAAGACATTAAATTACCAAACGATATTTTCAATTTCTAAAAAAAAGGTAATTATTCTAATATTTTGAATATGAGCTGTATTATAAAACAACGTTAGTTATAGAGAAATACTTCTAATTAAAAAATATTTTAACAATGTTTTAAAATGTCTTCTAAATGGATATTGAATTTTGAAACTTTTACCAAAATGTTTTTAAAAATACAACATTAAGTATTTAAAAAGAAGATGAATATAATTTTTGTTATAATTTCTAGACATTATTAAGATTAAATATGTGTCAGAAAATAAGATTTGAAAAGCTTATGAAATTCCAAACGAAGTTTAAATATACAGTATTTCTATAGATAGCAAAACTCTTAGTTCATCGTAATATATTAGAATAGGATTTAAAAAATGTTTTACATAAATTATAAATTTCTGATATTATTTATACTTCATATTTCTTAATCTTTTTACGTATGCCCATTTATATTTTTCAAGTACATACAACTACTCTAAAACATACATTTTATAGTTTTATTAAATCTTATTATTTGTTTTAGCAAAGATATTTTTAGCAATACACCTAATAATGAATAAAGAACTTCCTAAAAACAAGTAATACCGCACTTTATTACCATATTTTTCATCATGGTTTGTATTTTCTTGCTGAATTATTTTTAATATACTTAGAAATGTTTGTTGAACGTGTATTGGTCTAATTTAAGATAGATATAAATATTACTTTACTATATAGAAGGCGTCACAAAATAATTCAAATGCGTTTCCATGTATTTGCTGGAATTCCTGAACATTAAAATTAAATCTTTTCTAACTAATACAAATTATAGTGTACTATGTCTCATATATAAAACTCAATAGATCATGTACTTGGTTGGCCTAAAAAGTCAATTGACATTCTGGCTGTGGTCGGTAATTGCCTAATTCTGTTTTTTTTTTTATTTCTAATTGTTTTCTACAGTTTTTACTTATTTATCTTCTTCATTTTTATATCATGAAGTTTTCTTAACCCCTTGCGGGGCGGTGGTTTCATAGATATACCACTAATAAACTAAATAACTAATAAATTTTAATTCCCAAACGCCACATTCGCACCGGAATTATGTTAAAAAAAATTACGATTTATTGAATGCGTGAAGTATAGCATTTTCTCATTGACAAATAAATCTGTTTTCGAATTCCGGTGTTAGTCATTAATTTTAATACTTAAGCAATGAATTTGCCCTGCCCCCGCAAAGGGTTAATGCGTTCTGGCCGTATTGAAATATATTTTGCCATTTATGCTGGCGCATAATTTATGCTTCTTTTTTAATTTATATCTTTTCCGTTTTTTTCTATTTTCGCGTATTTAGAAAATATATTTTCTTAAATGGAATTTAATTTTTTCTATCTATCATTAAATTTAATTGTAATTTATGCAGCATCTATGTACTGGTTTTTAACAATTTTCCAATGTAAAAGCAGATTTAAATGCTTTTGATTCTGGTTTCTAAAATTCCAGTAATATTTCTCATACATGGTTTGATTTTAATTCTCTTTATCGTTTAATTACAACTCAGGGCTTGATGTTTTGATAATTTAATAAAATTTGTGACTAGAATATTTTTAATTTTCTATTTCTTTTTTTTTACTGTTGTCAGCAGTGGAAGTAAAAATGATGCGACACTAGTTAGGTGAAAGTTTGGAAGATAATAGGATCTTAATACTAAAGATTCTTCTTTTTATTTTAAAACATTTTATCTTAGAACTACTCGCTGAATACTTTGTTAAAATATTTCTTTTTTAATTTCTGTAAATAATTAAATTCCAAAAGTCTCGGAAAAAAAACTTGGTCGTTTAGAAAGTAGAAAGGGAAAAAAATATTTTTTATTCTTTTTAAGCACTCATTTTTTATGAAATCTTATTTTTAAGAATTGTAAGAAGTCCTGCTTAACATGAAAATTTTCAAATACATACGCTAAGATATTAAATTTTTCATATTAAATTTTCGACTGTTCAATTTAATTTTGGACTTCGGAAGTTTGAGAATTCTTTGAGATATTTATATACATAATTTTCTTCTGATTATGGATTGCTTTTAAAGACAATTTTTTAATCTTCTTTTATTTTTAAATCAAATCTAAGTCTTTGGAAAAAAATTATTATTTCAGCTATAAATTTACAAGATCTTTTGAAATATAATAAATGTCTACAATTTGTACAGATCAGTTTTATAACAAATTTCAATTTCATACTGTAAATCTGTCTTTATATATGCTGCAAAAAAGTTATTTTAATAAATATGGATATCTCTTCCCTATAAGCAAACCAATATTGGCCCCTTTGGGCCAATATTGGTTTGCTTTTGTGCCAATTGGCTTATTGGCTTATTGTGCCAATATTGGTTTTCTTGGAAATATTTCCAATAAAACCCCAATATTGGTTAAATATTGGCATTTCATTGGAAATATTTCCAATGAAATGCCAATATTGTACAAATATTGGCGTTACATTGGAAATATTTCCAATGAAACCCGAATATTGTACAAATGTTGGCGTTACATTGGAAATATTTCCAATGAAACCCCAATATTGTACAAATGTTGGCTTTGCATTGGAAATATTTCCAATGAATACCCAATATTGTACAAATGTTGGCGTAACATTGGCAATATTTCCAATGTAAATCCAACATATCTACAATATTGGGGTTTCATTGTAAATATTTCCAATGAAACCCCAATATTGTACAAATATTGGCGTTACATTGGAAATATTTCCAATGAAACCCCAATATTGTACAAATGTTGGCTTTACATTGGAAATATTTCCAATGAATTCCCAATATTGTACAAATGTTGGCGTTACATTGGCAATATTTCCAATGTAAATCCAACATATCTACAATATTGGGGTTTCATTGGGAATATTTCCAATGAAACCCCAATATTGATCAAATATTGGCGTTACATTGGAAATATTTCCAATGAAACCCCAATATTGCACAAATGTTGGCGTTACATTGGAAATATTTCCAATGAAACCCCAATATTGTACAAATGTTGGCTTTACATTGGAAATATTTCCAATGAGTTCCCAATATTGTACAAATGTTGGCGTTACATTGGCAATATTTCAAATGTAAATCCAACATATCTACAATATTGGGGTTTCATTGGAAATATTTCCAATGAAACCCCAATATTGTACAAATATTGGCGTTACATTGGAAATATTTCCAATGAAAACCCAATACTGCACAAATATTGGCGTTACATTGGAAATATTTCCAATGAAAACCCAATATTGCACAAATGTTGTCGTTACATTTGAAATATTTCCAATGAAACCCCAATATTGTACAAATGTTGGCTTTACATTGGAAATATTTCCAATGAATTCCCAATATTGTACAAATATTGGCGTTACATTGGATATATTTCCACTGAATCCCCAATATAGTACATAGGTTGGCGTTATATTGGAAATATTTCCAATGAAACCTCAATATTGTACAAATGTTTGCGTTACATTAGAAATATTTCTAATGAATCTCCAATATTGTACAAATATTGGTATTCCATTGGAAATATTTCAAATGTAACGCCAATATTTGTACAATATTGGAAATACATTGGAAATATTTTCAATGAATTCCCAATATTGTACAAATATTAGCATTTCATTGGAAATATTTCCAATGAATTCCCAATATTGTACATATATTGCCGTTACATTGGAAATATTTCCAGTGAATCCCCAATATTGTACAAATATTGGAATTTCATTCAAAATATTTCCAATGAATTCCCAATATTGTACAAATATTGGCGTTACATTGGAAATATTTCCAGTAAATTCCCAATATTGTACAAATATTGGCATTTCATTGAAAATATTTCCAATGAATTCCTAATATTTTACCAATAGTGGCGTTACATTGGAAATATTTCCAATGAATCCCCAATATTTAACAAATGTTGGTGTTACACTGGAAATATTTCCAATGAAACCCCAATATTGCACGAATATTGGCGTTACATTGGATATATTTCCAATGAATCCCCAATATTTTACAAATGTTGGTGTTACATTGGAAATATTTTAATGAAACCCTAATATTGTATAAATGTTGGAGTTACATTGGAAATATTACAATTGAATTCCCCAATATTGTAAATATGTTGGCGTTAAATTGGAAATATTGCCAATGTAACCCGAATATTGTTCAAATATTGGCTTTAAATTGGCAATATTTCCAATGAATCTTCAATATTGTACAAATATTGGTGTTAAATTGAAAATATTTCCAATAAAACCCCAATATTGTTGAAATGTTGGAGTTACATTGAATGTATATCCAATGAATCCCCGATAGTGTACAAATGTTGGCATTACATTGGAAATATTTCCAATATTGTACAAATGTTAGCATCACATTAGAAATATTTCCAGTAAATCTCCAGTATTTTAGAAATGTTAGCGTTATATTGGAAATATTTCCAATAAATCTCCAATATTTTACAAATGTTGACATTAAGTTGGAAATATTTCCAATCAAACCCCAATATCGTACAAATATTGGCATTACGTTGAAAATACTACCTCTGACAATTAAGTGAATAGTCCTGTAGCATTAATGTAGATGAAATATTAACGATAGTTACCATACCATCCTTCAAAATAGTCTTCTCCTATAACTATGCACCGCTGAGATCTGCTATACATGTCCAGGGAAGTTCGCAAGAAGTCTTCTTTTGGGATGAAGTTCAAAAGCTTCGTCACGTTTCGTTGGATGTCAGCAATATGGTCAAATCTCTTTCAAAGAGAGTTTGAGTCGTGAAAATAGGAAAAAGTCTGGAGGATTGAGATCTGGCGAGTATGGTAGCTGTTTGATTTGCACCATTCCTCATGAATTTCTTTCGGTGTCTTGCAAAGCTTAAAACTAAACTTTAAACTGATGTTTTATTTGTTCATTTTCCTGTTCTCAGTTAATAACCAACACACTGAACAAGCATTTAGTAAAGCACGTCTTACACAGAACATAAACGACGCTCAACTGAACAACGGTTTGTGAAGATGGTCTTACTATTGCCTCTATGCAGGTGCAGCGTTTTGTTTCCCCATTGTTTCCAGATCGGTCATTCTGAATTCATTCACTGAACTTTATTGTCAGAGGTAGTATTTCAAATGAATCGACAATATTGTACAAATATTGGCGTTACATTGAAAATATTTCTAATGAAACCCAATATTACACAAATGGCAGCATTACACAAGAAATATTTGCAATGGAACCCTAATATTGTACAAATGTTGGCGTTACATTGAAAATATTTCCAATGGAACACCAATATTGCATAAATATTGGCTTTTCTTTGGAAATATTTCCAATGAAACCCCAATATTGTGCAAATGTTGGCGTTGCATTGGCAATATTTTTAATGAATTTCTAATATTGTGCAATTATTGGCGTTACATTGGAAATATTTCTTACGAAATCCCACTATTGAAATGATATTGACATTGGATTCGAAATATTTACTATGAAACCCCAATATTGTATAAATTTTGGCGTTACACTGGAAATATTTCTAATGAAACCCCAAAGTTGAACAATTATTTGCCGTTAGATACGAAATATATTTTCAGTCAATAACCAATTTTATACAAATATTGGCGTTACATTCAAAATATTTCTAATGGTACAAATATTGGCAATACATTGGAAATATTTTCAACAAAATCCTTACATGTCATAAATATTGGTGTTACATTGGAAATATTTCCAATTTATTTCTATTATTGTACAAATATTGGCATTACAAGGCAATATATTTAAAGAATTCTCAATATTGTACAAATATTGTCGTTACATTGGAAATATTCTATCTATGATGTATATACTAAAATACCCATCTTGTACAATCTGCTGTGCAAAAAATAATTTTTATTAATTTGCAATGTCACACAAAAGTATTCCATTATATATTGGTACAGGGGGAAGCATTGTTTGGGGTGCATTTTAATTATATTAAACAATTTCACATTTTATGAAATTGAAATACGTTGGTGAGGTTTACTAAAGATCACTTTCTGTATAATAGAAAGCATATAGTATTTACAGAGTCCGAAAACTCTCATCCGAACTACTGTGTACAATTACACCAAGGTCTGAATACTTTTAAAACTTTGTTATAGTAAAAACGCATGTCATTTGCTATGTTTGACGTGCAATTTCCGACTTGCTTCTTTTTTAGATACATATATATTTTCATATTCAATGTTTCCGATTTGAAGCAAATAACTGAATATTTTACCATTTTTCATGAATAAAAGATAAATTTATGAACAGGAAAATGTTAATTTAAAAAGTAATCAGGAAGATAATTAAATACTACTTATCACAAAAGTTTTAAAATTCACTTGCAAAATTATAGCAATAACAGTTATTATAAATGGCTTTACAGAATCTGTATGCCATTTTTAAAAATTGCATTTTTAAAAATTGATGGAATCATTTAGACAAATTATCCGAAATAAAATATTAATCTAATATACATATTAATAAATCTATAAATAAAAAGCATTATTCGCAAAATATTTTCCAATAAGTATTTTAATAATCTTTTTATTGAATATCATGCGAAAAATGATACTTGAAATCAAAACAAATCAAACCGGAAAGATTTTCATTCACAAAACAGTATTATGCACTTGTGGCAGTTAAATATGATGAGTATAAAGGAAAAACATTAGCGCACCCACGGCGAAAGCTAAGGGGACTGAAGTCCCTCTGAAACTGCAAGATGAAGCTAACTATTTAAAATTTTCTAAAATTATGAAAGCTTAACTTTATTATATTTAATGGATTCTGGAAAATAAAATTTTTGAAAAAGAGTAACCTTTTCACTTTTTTTTTCTTTTTTTCATTTATAATTCTTCTTATGAAATTTGAAAAGTCAGCATTTTTAATATTCACCACTTAAAACAACATTTTCTTTTTATTTATCAAAGAGGTTTAAGCTTTCAGAATTATCCACATCAAAAATTTTCAAAGCTCCTGATTGTCCCCCCCCCTTCCACTTCCACCAGCCAGTCTTCGTTCTGTATCAAGTCAATCGAAATAATGTATGTCCGGGAACGATACATATCCTCCATTTTTAATTAAAAATAGTCCTTCCGGCAGTGCCGGGAGGAAGAGGTAGCTTTCATATACTTATATATTTATTTATTTATTTTAAATTAAGTTATATTAGTAGAACCTGATTATGAGCTTGGTCGAAATCTTAATTCAGGGTCACGTGCACATTGAAATCGATTAATATATATATGCGATAACTCAGCCATTTTGTAAGATACAGACGAAACAAAAAATGCTCTGAATCTTTGTATCAAGGTCAAATGCATAAAAGAAAAATCTTTTTCAATTTCTCACTTTCTTGTACCTAATTTTAAATTTTAAAATTTATAAAAAAATTTAAATGGCCGCCATTTTGAAATAAAATCGCGGATGGAAGTGAGTATCGAACTCGATTCAGGCCTCAGTATATACTATGTACACACCAAGTTACATCCAAATCGATCCATAAATACGCGTGTTATCACGTGACAAAAAGCGGATCGTTTCAAAATGTCAGCCATAAGAAAAATTCAAAGTGTTATAACTCAATCATTTTTTAAGATATAGACAAAATAAAAGTGTTCTGGAATCGTTGCTTTAAGTTCTAACACGTAAAATAAAAATATTTTTCAACTTTTAATTTTTTCGCATTGAATTTTAAATTTTAAATTTTTTTAAATTTAAAATGGCCGCCATTTTGAAACAAAATGGCGGATGATGCTGGCCAACGAACTCGGTCGAGACATTTGTATGTACTATGTACATACTAAGTTTCATTCAAATCGGTTCATAAATACGTTAGTTATCGCATGACAAAAATCAGATATATATATATATATATATATATGGTTATATATATATATATATATGTCAAAATTTGAACGGAGGGTGGTTTTGGGGTCTGGGGGTCATGATCGCTGAAAATATACCAAAATTTTCTGGAAGTGCTTTCCTCTGGACGGCTGCAACAGGTAGCTTTTTAATTTTTGTAATGAAAGCTACCTAAAAATGGGCTGAGCTCCTTTAACATTCCGGGCTTCATCAGGGAAATATAAACATCTAAAATATGCTAACCCCCTCCTGGGTGCGCCACTGGAAAAAAAAGACATTTTATCTGAGAAATTATATATTTATCTTTTTATACCAACAATTTTTACAACCATATGCAGAACAACTGCTCACAATGATATGTTATAGCCATAAACTTACAAGAAGTCAGAAAAAAATTCAACTACTAGCATAACAAGCAATGAGGAAACCGCGTTTCCTGCCTATAGTGTGCGAACGAAAACCAAACTAAAATTGCCGTGTATTCTTCCACGCTGACCAGGGGATATAATGTTAGGAAATAGGATAAAAAAACTTAGGCTCCGAGCACACATGCATTTTGCTAAGTTCAACTGAATTTCAGGAAATGCTTTCTTCTACGCCCTTTTGCGGTTTACTGACAATAGAAAACGGAGATATTACAATGGTTCAGGAGACAACTATTTCAACACTACTTAAGGAAAGGCTTCCTGTCCTGCAGCTGGATTGAAGTTGAACGGCAAAATTCATCATACATCAAACACGCCGACTTTTAACCGCAAAAAGTAGTAGTATGTGCTCACAGCCTTAAGCAGTAGACATGTGCATACTTTCTCGCGGTACTCTGAATTCTTGGAAAAAAAGGTTGTATGCCTTTTTTGCAGAACCTTTTTGTGGTTTCTTTTTAATAGATCTATGGGGAATGAACAAAGAATCGGGAGATAAGCAGATCAACCCTATTTGACGGAAAAATTCCTGTCCTACACTTTGATTGAAATTGAACTGGAAAAGACATTAACATAAAACGCGCCGAATGCGAACATAAAACTCGCCGACTTCTAACCGCAAAATGTGTTTGTGTGTTCTCGCAGTATGGCTTTGTTTTCTACTTATTTATTTTACGCTTTTTTTTTTGTTGTTGTTGTTGATATGATGTCGGGCTCAGTATTCTTCAGTGAAATTATACAGTTTACGCCTGACTTATAAGATCAGCTGACGAAATGCTTCACAGTCGAGATTAGAGGACTTAATGAAACTTTTCTGAATAGCATCTGGAATCATTTACCATATTTAAAAATTATAAATTTGATGATAAGAATTGAAATTTCAGATTAATAAACAAATTAAATTAACAAGAAAAATGTCCCATCCCTTCTCATTTAATTTTCAAGGAAAACAGTAATATATTTACATTCCTAAAGTTTATTGTAAATCGTAAGATTTATTTTATGTTATATTATACTTTCTTAATATCAAATCAAATGAAAAATATGTCAATAAAATATTGTTCAATATGCAATAAGAGAAAATTCCCAACTAGTGGCGCCAATTAGTTTTGGTGGTTGTAGCTTTGCAATTATGTCTTGTTCATCAATGATGGAAATCAATTTCTTCTGAGAAGCTGAAATTTCTTTTTTTATTCCTTCTAACAAATAGTGTATTGCCATGTAAAAATAAAAGTTTGTAGCTTGAGTTCAATAAAATCCGAAGTTGAGTGGCCAGCACCCTCAAGAGGACACTTGGTTCACTTTAAAACGGTAAATTGAAAAAAAGTGACTAAAAAAAGAGCGGAAAAGCGTAACATGTAAAAAAGTTATACGAATCTAGGAAAAAAAGTGACCTGAAGAAAAGTTATCGGAAAAAAGTGACATAAACTACAATAGCGGAAAAAAATGACACGGAAAAAAGTGACAAGGAAAAAAAAGTGACAATGAATTGATTTTAGGGATTCATTCGTTAAGTATGAAAGGGGGATCGGGGGAGGGGCTCATAATTTAGGTAAATGGGTTTTTCATGCTGAATTAACTGTTTTGGTTCAATTTTTGGATATACGTTCATACTGAAAGGACGCTTGCCTGATTAGATTTGGGAAGGGACAATTACCACCCCCCCCCATCCGTTCTCAATTAGATGAATGGATTTTTATGCAGAATTATCCAACGTGTGTCAAATTTTCATATAGGTTCTTTTCGATAAGGCTTGTATATAGTATATAATGCCTGAAGTGATTTAGGAGTTTTAATGGTTAAGTATAGAGGGGGAACGGGGGATAGCCTTTCTTAAATTAAATTAATAACATTTTACGCATAATTATCCGATTTGCTTAGAATTTTGGACATAGGTTCATTATGATAAGATGTATCTCTGATTAGTTACGGGGTTCTTCTGCTCATTATAAAGGGGGGCAAGCAATAATCTCCCCCTTAAACTAAATAAATAGGTTTTTATGCAGAATTATCCCATGTATTTCAAATTTTAAATATGGGTTCTTTCTGATAAGGTGGATCCCTGAATAGTTTTAAGGATTTAATATCTAAGCATAGAAGGGGAATAGAATATAACCCACCTTAAATTAAATTACTTTTTACGCAGAATTATCGGATTAGCTTCAAATTTTGGATTATAGATAAATTATGATAAGGCGTATGCCTGATTACATATAGGGTTATTTTGCCAATTAAAAATTGGGGCGGGTGATTATCCCCCACTCCCTTAAATTAGATAAATTGTTTTTTATGCTCACTTATCTGATATATTTCATATTTTGGATATATGTTCTTTCTCATAAAGTGAATCCCAGACTAATTTTAAGGGTTTAATGGCTAAGTGGGAACGGAGGATAACCCCCCCCCCTTAGATTAATAAATGGTTTTTTACGCAGAATTATTTGATTTGATTCAAATTTGAATGTGCGTTCATTATGATAAGGCGAGTCCCTCATTAACTGTGGATTATCCCCCGTTTATCCCTCTATACTTAACCTTTAAACCTTTAAAATTATTCAGGTATTTAGTTTATCAGGAAGAACTATATCCAAAATTTGAAATACGTTTGATAGTTGTGAAAAAAAAATATCTTATTTAAAGAGTGGAGGATTAATCGCCCGCTACCCCTATTTAATTAGCAAAAGAACCCCATAACTAATCAGAGATACGCCTTCTTATAATAAATATACATCCAAAATTTGAAGCAAATTGGATAATTCTGCGTAAAAAGCCATTTATTTAATTTAAGGGCGTTTATCCCCCGTTCCCTTTCTATACATAGCCTTTAAACCCTTAAAACTATTCAGGGATTCAGTTTATCTGGAAGAACCTATATCCAAAATTTGAAATACATAGGATAAGTGTGCATATTTTTTTAATCTAATTTAAGGCGGGGGTAGTAATCACCCTCCCACCTTTTTAAATAGCAAAAGAACCCCATAACTAATCAGAAATATGTCTTATTATAATGAACCCATGTCCTAAATTCGAAGCAAATCGGATAATTCTGCATAAAAAGCCATTTGTTTAATTTAAGAGGGGTTTCTCCCATCTCCCCTTTATACTTAGCCACTAAATCCTTAAAACTATTCCAGAATTCACATTATCAGAAAGAACCTATATTTAAAAATTGAAATGCATCAGATGATTCTGCATAAAAATCTATTTATCTAGTTTGTGGGGGGGATAATTGCTCGTCCCCCCTTTATAAGATGCAAAAGAACCCCATAACTAATCAGAGATACGTCTTATCATAATGGACCCATGTCCAAAATTCGGAGCAAATCGGATAATTCTTCGTAAAAAGCCATTTACTTAATTTAAGAAGGGTTTCCCCTGTCTCCCTTTTATACTTAGCTATTAAACCCTTAAAACTATTCAGGAATTCACCTTATCAAAAAGAATCTATATTTAAAATTGAAATACATGGGATAATTCTGCATAAAAACCTATTTATCTAGTTTGAGGGGGAGATAATTGTTCGTCCCCCTTTATAATATGCAAAAGAACCCCATAACTAATCACTAATCAGAGATACGTCTTATCATATTAAACCATATCCAAAATTCGAAGCAAATCGGATAATTATGCGTAAAAAGCCATTAATTTAATTTAAGAAAGGTTATCCCCCGTTCCCCCTCTATACTTAACCATTAAACTCTTAAATCTCTTCAGGCATTTTTATACTATATATAAGCCGTATCGAAAAGAACCTATATGCAAATTTGACACATGTTGGATAATTCTGCATAAAAACCCATTCATCTAATTGAGGACGGATGGGGGGGGGGGTAATCGTCCCTTCCAAAAACTAAGCAGGCCAGCGTCTTTTCAGTATGAACATATATCCAAAAATTGAACCAAAACAGTTAATTCAGCATGAAAAACCCATTTACCTGAATTATGCCCCCCCCCCCCCCCCGATTCCCCTTTCGAACGAATGAATCCCCAAAATTAATAATAAATCCCCAAAATCTATTCCTTGTCACTTTTTTTCCTTGTCACTTTTTTTCCTGTAACTTTTTTTCCGTGTCACTTTTTTCCGTTTTTGTAGTTTATGTCACTTATTTTCCGTTTACCAGTAAGACGGACAAAAAGTGATCGGAAAAAATTGCAAGAAATTGATAAATAAAGGAATTTAATAAATAAAGGAATTCTTTATTAGTGTAATATTTGCTAAAACCAAAAAAAGTACGTTTTTTATGTTTTGATCAGTGACATTAGTATTTCCAATTATTAATAAACAATTAAAGAGAAAAAGTGTTAATAAGTAAGTTAAAAGATCTTTATAAAGGTTCACACAAATGTTATACAAACATACAATAAATACATTAAGCCCAACTGGGTTGAAAAAATTAGACAAGGCTAGGGATCGAACACGGAACCACAGCATTCCAGTATTTGGTACTGGGGAAAGTTATTACCCATCTATAGATGGCTAATAACTTCCCCCGACTTTGCTTATTAGTGAGAAATTGCAGGCTCAGCTATCGGCCGGAGAAGCTCAAACTGGAATGCTGTGGTCTCGAGTTTGATTCCTGGCTCTGGCTAATTCTTCATTCTAGTTGGGTTTAATGTATTTATTGTACATACGTTTATAGTTTGGATGCAAGCATTATTTTTGCGTGTTTTAATAAGATCTTTGTTAAGTTACACCTAAAATGAGCACAGTTTAAGAAGAAAAGATTTTACTCTTGAAAATTTTCAACTTCAGGTTTTTGACGGATTTAATACGCTGAGAAGGTCCTAACTCGATTTGGTGGGTTTTAGAAAATGTCCAAAAATTATTGTGGGGGTTTTCTCTCAAAAATTATCTGTCAAATTATTTGTTTATATTCTAATTCTCCGTACCTTATGAAATCATTAAGGCAATGACAGGATTTGAGGTAACTTTTAAAACCCTTCCCTTCCCCATCCGAGTTCCGAGAAAGCAAATACGCCCAAATGTCTAAAAACCATGTCAATTTAGTGTTTATATTCTAATATGAACCATGTGTATTATTATCAGACCTATTTAAATATCTGATTTGTAAATAAGCGCGCTTTTTTTCGGGTGTGCACATTTTAGGTAAATTTCATATGAAATACTACCTATTACATTCTCCCCCATGTTGGAATTTCTGAAAAATTTTTGCAGATCTACACCGATCATGACTCCTAGACCCCAAAACTACCATCAATAAAAAAGTTTACATATATGTATATATATATCGGTGTATATCACTTTCTTCTGGACACGATAACTTCTATAATTATGATCAGATCTTCTTCAAACTTTTACATAAAATCAAGGAGCACAAAATCTCGGTTGAGTTCGTTAATGGGTAAAATCGGACCAAGCGGGTGGAAATTGGGAGGGTTTTTGTAAAAACCGAAAAAACGCGATAACTTCTTAAATAAAATAGATATCAAATCAGTTTAAAGTTTATATTACTTCTCGAAAATGGGCTAAAAGTTTATGCATGACAGATTTTTGGTAAAGTTAAAAATGGGCTCAAGGGGCGAAAAAAACAGGGTTTTTGGGAGAAAAAAAATCATAACTTCGTCAATTCTCAAGATATCAAATCCAACTAAATTTTTTATAAATGTACTCAACACTATCTAAAACTTTTGTATTTAAAAGTTTTTGATAGGACCAACTTTTACCGACGGAAAAAATTAAAAACGAAAAGAAAAAGGGGGGAGGAAAAAGAAAAAAATCTATAACTTACTCAATTCTTAAGCAATCAAATATAATTAAATTTATTTTACATCTTCTCAATAATATCTACAACTTTTACATTAACAAGTTTTTCATAAGACCAATTCTTCTAGCAAAAATAAATTAAACAAAAATAGGAATTGGAAAAAAAAAACTTCAAATCCAAACTGCTTATATTCAGACTCATTTTTAAATTCATTTTTGATTTTAAACGCATCCAAATGGCAGATTCTCTTCTTTAGGAACTGTATAAAATGACGCATTGGTCGATTTTTTAATAAAGTCAGAATATATTTCAAAAAAGGCTGCCAAAAAAGGTATTTTGAACAGAATTTTCCGACGTTATGGATATTGAAAGATTGAGAAAGTATAACAAATTGCGTTTTTTCAGACTCATTTTTAAATTCATTTTTTGCTCTGAAACTCATCCAGTTGACAGGTCCTCTTATTTAGAAACTATATAATGTGACGCATTGGTCAGTCTTTTTATAAAGGCTGAATATATTTTTATAAATGCTGTCAAAGTGGACACTTCGCACAAAATTTCCCGAAGCGATCATTATAAAGAATTGAGGTTGTACTCAAATAATAATTTGGTTATTTTATAACTCATTTTTAATTTCAATTTTGCTCTCAAACGCATTCAATTGACAGTTTTTCTGTTAATTAGGAGCTGTATAATGTGAAGATTGGTCGATGTTTTAATAAAGTCAGAATGTATTTCAAAAAAGGCTGCCAAAAAAGGTATTTTGAACAGTATTTCCCGACATTATGGTGATTGAATGATTGAGGAAGTATAACAAATTGCGTTTTTTCTGACTCATTTTTAACACTAGAATTACCGCGTTTCTTGTATACCTAGAACTACCGGGCTGGGTCAGCTCTGACCCATGGCTTTCAAAGACGCTATTCTTGTTTTATATGGAAGATAAAGACACCCAATAAGTATTCACGAGGAATATAATGATTTTTTAATTAATAATAAATACAATTTAGCTTCTAGGCTACTACATAATATGAAATTTTGAGAACAGATACCACAAATGAAATTTTTTATTTCTAATTTTAGAATAAATGATTTGAGGTTTTGATACATTCTTTAAATAATATATATACATATGATTTATAGATCTAAATTATGTAATAATGCTTCTACAGATTAATTAGGTATTCAATCATAATAAATTTAATTATATATACATATCCGTGATTTTTTTTTTACATTTTTACATTTTACCATACATTCAATTCACACAAAATGCTATGGCCTTTTTTTCTGTACATACTGCGCAGACAAGTCTTAAACAGATTCCACAAACAGTATTAGTCTCATTGTCTTAGCGTTGCTTTATTTGGCAACATTTTTCGTTTGTTTGAAATTTCTGTACTGGTCCTTGGACGGATATCTTCACTTTCTTTTTCAATGTATTTATCTATAGTTTTAGCAAGAAAACTCTTCTTTTTATATTAGAATAAGTTGTATCTTTAAAAACTGCCCACACATTTCTGACCATTAAATCTTGTATGACAAGATTTTGCGTAGGTGACACTGCACATTTTGAACACTACTGCTCTACCTTCGATGTTCCTAATATATCCGATAGTTCGATATTCCAAATCGCTTCGAAGAGTGATTTATTTTGTATTTTACTCATTTTTAAAAATTATTTCATTTTTTTTATTTTCTTCAAAATACTCATGATTTATTTATATTTCATGACTTTCTCAACAGCAACTATTAGGCTATTTTCATTCAGGTTACTACTATTTGTAGGGGATTCTAATGATGAAATTCTATGGTTATTTTTATAAAAAATTGTTTTGACATACAGGAAAAGATTGCCAGGATTATCACATGATGACTATCTTGACATCTTCATTAAATTTTGTCACTAAAATCATTTAAAGACAATTTGCTTAACAATTTTAAAATTTTCCCATTCGAAGAGCCTATGTCGTGACGCCAAATGCCATCACTATAAATGGTGTAACTGGAATGCCACAAACAATTTTTTCTCCCTGTGTCGTTTATGAGAGGAAACATATTCTTTTTAGTTACTTTCCAAGGTGTAACATAAACAATAACTTTGTACAACATTCTAAATATAGCTTGAAATTCGACAAAAACACTCACATTTGATTTTCAAATGCATAACAGATATGTAATCATGCACCTCCCTCCACACATACTTGTACACAAGCACATTCCTTTCTCTCTTTTTTGTAAAGGAAGTGGCTGAACATATCCTTATACTATTCTTATGTTATTGAAAAGTTTCGAGTAAAAATTTCTGTTGAAATAAACGAAAAATGCATTTTTTTTTGTTTGGGTCAGCGATGACCCAGCTTGGTAATTCTAGGTATAAAGAAGTGTATACAAAAAAGTTTTCGTTCGATTTCAAGTAAATTCATGCTAAGGCATTGTATTAAATATTTAGGAAAAGTCAATCAGTTTCAAAGTTTTACTTTGAAAATCAACAATGATATGAGCGAAAAACCACGTCTTGGGTCACAGATGACCCGCCTCGGTAATTCTAGTGTTAAATTCGTTTTTGCTCTCAAATGCATCCAGTTTACATGTCCTCTTATTTAGAAACTATATAATGTGACGCATTGGTCAGTTTTTTGATAAAGGCTGAATATATATTTTTAAATTCTGTCAAAGTGGACACTTCGCACAAAATTTCCCGAGCGATCATGATAAAGAATTGAGGTTGTATTCAAATAACAATTTGGTTATTTTATAACTCATTTTTTATTTCAATTTTGCCCTCAAACGCATGCAATTGACAGTTTTTGTTATTTAGGAACTATACAATGTGACGTATTGGTCGATTTTTTAATAAAGTCAAAATATATTTTAAAATAGGTTGTCAAAATGGGCATTTGAGTCGAATTTAGCTTAAGATGATTTTGATAAAACTTGTTTCTACAAAAAAATTAAATTAGAATTTTTTCAAAAGCGGCCGAATCAAGTTATTAAACTAGATGTATCTATAATCAAATTTTATTTTTTGATGTTGAAATGAGCACTCTTCGAAATCTACCTCCGCCTATAGGCCAAGCCGACAGGGATTTTTTTCGGTGCGCTTTTTCCGCCTACCCTCAAAAAATAATTCACAAAATTTCAGAAAACTTTAGAGTCAGTTAGACTTTGATATAAACTAGGCTCGATAATGTTAAACCAATAAGCATATTTCTTCGTTTAAATTTAAATATTTTAAAATTATTTTTATTTTATTTTATGTTTAGGATTGCTAAGCTTGATCTTTAATATCTGGCTGCTTTAAGGATGTATTTCGATTCAAACTGCATATTTTCTAACTTATTTTTAAATTCATTTTTGCTCTCAAATGCATCAAACTGGCAAATTGTCTTACTTAGAAAGTACACAAGGTGCCGTGCCGTGGTTGTCGATTCTTTGATAAATGCAGAAAATATTGCAAAAAAGGCAATCAAAAACAGCACCTTGAACTGATTTTTTCGAAACAGGAGCTTTGGGGACAAAAAAAGGGTCCTAGTGAGAAGGTAATTGTTTATAAATCAAATTGTAATGAACTGAGAGTAAATGACATCACACGGCACTTTATACGTCTCTTCAAAAATCCCCCCAGCAAGTTTTATGTTTCCACTTTTAAAAATGTGTCTGAAATTGTATCGGAAAATTTCGAGCTATTGAAGGTGGAAAAGCGTTTTTTCGAATACATCCTTAACTTTTCGAATTTCGGAATAGATTTTTTTTTTTTTTACTTTTACATCTGGGACCGGTTTTGAAACTGAAAATACCTTTTTAAAAAATTCTGCAAAAATTAAAAAACAGCTTTATTAAAATTCAACTTCCGCTATCCAATGAAAAAAATAGTGAAAAAAACTGGAAAATATTTAAATTTAAACGAGAAATTCGAAGAAAACAGCCGTAAAGGATACTGGTCTCTCAGCTTTGAACTTCTGTCTCTAGCTGGCATGTTGCAAAACAGCAGTACATAAAATGATTGCCAAGCCAAACAAATTATTACCTTTTTTTCAGTCTAGTATAAATAGCTACAAAATTATTAGATATTTACAGTATATTAATAAATATAAAAATAGATTACTTTATTTCTAGGCACTAACTAGACATTATAAAAGATGTAAAAAGTTCTGAAAAAAAGAACAACAATTTTTTCTGAGATTTTTTTTAAGATATAGTCTCTGTTTGACAATATTACAAATGATTTCATCATAATGAATTTTTAGCTGGACATTTCTAAAATATTTATGTAGCTATTTAGTTTAATTAGAACTTGTATTGGCATGTTTACATACTTTAAATGAAAAATTGTAAACGCCATGTTTTTAGTGATTTCTTGAAGATTTAATCCGTTTTTGGCGGTAATTAATATTAACCGAATAATTTAATATTTTACATTATTATCTTGACCTTACTTTACGTTATTTACAAAATTCTCTTTTGTTGCAAAAGGCAACTTTCCCACACTATTACGTTTCAATTTTAAATATTTTGGCTTTTTCGCCACATCCTAGTATACAAACCTCTGTAGCCGGCGACAGGAACACATTTGTGCACTGGTGGAACGTTATCGGAAGCAGCACCTGCAACGGGACAAATGAACATGAAGTTGAACCTTAGAAGAATGAAAGAATGTTGCATGGTTTGACCGGTTACGTTTTATAGCCCATAACATCGATTTGCCTATGCGAATATGCCGATTTCGAAAAAAAACCTGGCTCTCCGATGCACTGTTGGTTGAAGACGCTGGTTGATGCACTGTTGGTAAAGGCTTTATTATCGTGTGGACGATGTTTTATGGAGCATATTGGGACCAATAACCCCCATAGAACAATCCCGGACGTCTTTGCGATAACTGATCATCGTTGCAGAGAAGGTACATTCATTCATGAAAACAGTGTTTCAGCGGGTGAGTTTCCAGTTATGTGCTGTCCTCGAAATTTACCTGAGATGAATCAAAAAAGACATTTTTCTTTCTATACTTGGAAATCCTAATCTGTTCTGCAAAGCTAACATTTCACAATGTGCGAAATTTGGAGGACTAATTGGTGAGTGTATTGTACCAGATACCCGAAACCGCCTGTAAGCAATTTATTGAGTCAATGCCATGAGAGGCTAAAGGTGGACCTACGTTTCATTAAACAAGTGATCGTAATGTAACGGCTGTTTAGTGTATATTCGGTAAAAATACCATTTAAGTTATTAATGCTTATTTTTTCAACATGGAAAAAAATATTGCTTGGGATGGCAACTGTGTAAGTACAAACATCAGACTGCAAAATAGACTGATTTTAATATTTAGTTTTTATTTTATCTAAACTTGTAATTAAAAAATTGAGTAAATGAAATATCGTTCTACTATAAATGGTTTAAAGCTTTGAAGATCAGTTTAACGCTTCAGTTAAAAAATTAATATGTTTGAAAATTAGTTCATACGAGTGAGTTCAGACTGCAAAGATCGAACCGTTTAAGCAAAAACAAACCTCAGAACTCCCCTTTCTCTCAAATAGGTGACTTTCGATATTGAGTAAATTTGCTATGAGAAATTGACAACAAGCTAATATTTCAAACTTGATAAAAAGCATAAACAATAAAATTGAAATAAAATTGAAATCTCGTTGATTCAAACTGTTATGTTATTATGTATCATTTTCATTGCTTCTAATTGTATACAAAAGTTTCTTTGCTTTACATATGCTGCAGTTTACAGAATATGCATTGACTATTTTTTGTATACTTGTGTTTTATTTTCTTTATAGAAATTGTATTTCAAAATGATAATTGCTTTTTCTACAATAAAATTCTAAGATTTTTTTTCTACTGACTATAATAGAACAATTAAGCAGATTATTGCTTAAAAATAGTGGTAAACATAAATGCTACCGAATCTATCTCTTTACAGCAGCATATATAGTATTTGATACAGTATCAGTAATAACAAAATTTAATACATAATGAACGTTGTGCGATTAAAAAAATGTAGGGAATGTGGCCATACTTGACATCGAAAACAAATGTCAAAAGGAAAACCACTTGAAATATATTCCCCCAATCATCTTCTTTTTGCTCCTGTTGTTTTAGTCCTTGTTATGTGATCGAACCGCACATGCAGCTCTTATCTTCTGAAGTTAGTTATCTTTGTTCAGCGACCTAACAAAAATTACTTTCTTCAACAGCGTTGCGGCATTAAACTTTGTCAATGATTAGGTAAAACATCAATGGAGACTTTGAAAATGCTGAGAAATGTGTACGATGAATCAACCATGGTGAGACACAAGGTTTATGAAAGGCATAGACGTTCAAGAATCAGTAAAGAGGATCGAGAATTCATAAAAGATGATAAACGAGGTGAACAAACTTTGCTGATGCCAGGCACTGGTACTTTGTGCTTGAGAACGCACGAGCACATCGATACTATCTGTCAGAACAATGTATCGTCAAAGCTCGCAATAGTGTGTTTCCACATCCTCCCGTATCAACTGGTCATAGACCCGTGTGACTTTTACTTGTTCCCATCAATGGAAAAAATTTACAGGGACGCCGTTTTTAGGCATCAGATGTAATGAAAACATCATCGCTGGAGGTATTATGGGAGGCTACGAAAAATGGCTTCCAGCGATGCTTGTAGAAGCTATACGAACGTTAGAAAAAGTATACAGTTGCCCAAAGTGCCTACTTTGAAGGTGGAAATGCTTCGGTGCTGTGAACTATTTATGGAAATGTTTTTTTACAACATTTCTCTGAACTCTTGAAACATACTACGTAGAATTAAAACAATTAAAAATGTTTATGATATGTATTTATAATTAATTAAATTCGTACATTTTAATTACTATCAAAAATGGTATTTTTATTGTTATAAAATAAACAAAGGTATTGGATGTATACGCGTCAGGTAACACACCTTACATTTTATTCTGATAAAATTTTAAAGAAAATGTCAAGTGTATTGATTTCTTAGCTTCGTACTACAAGATAATACAAGACTTTGAGCATCTTGTTATTGTGAATTTGATGTCAAAAACGATTATAAAGATCATAAAGAAACTTTGACATTTTATTATTACATAGGTTAAAGAATATGTAATTGAGACATATATTTCAAAGTAAGTGAAAGTTCAGTAAAAAAGTACGGCTTTATTAATTTTATGAAAAAATTATTAAAGAAACAATTAAATGTAACAAAACAGGAAATTTCATTATGAAACCTGCAAGAAATCCATATAATATACTTTTTTTCATTAAGATATAGCATAATGTTTATGAGAACTACACATTTATTTTAAAGTACATTTGTTATTTTAACTGGAATGAAAGTACTGTGCCACGTATAGCTAATATGACTGCTAAATATTAATAGAATTCTTTTCCTTAATACTTTTAAAAATTATGTCCTTTAATAAAGCAAGGACTGTTATTGTAATGTTGTAGCATTTGTAATCGGTCATTTGTAAGCACTTTTTATTCCCTTATTTATTAAAATCTCCCTTTTTATATTCATGTCATTCAATTAATAAATACATAATGTATTATATATCTCATTTACACACATCAAACCGTTAAAACCTATTAAAAAGACTCTCATCTAAATAATTGCATAGAGACACATAAATTTTATTTATGATTGCATGATTGAAATCGAACGTTTAGAAAAGTCGAAAATCTATAGATTGGCAAAGGAAATAACTAAAACATCAATTGATTTAACAGTAATCTCAATTAAAATTTCTTTTTTAAGCATTTTACAGAAAATTGGCTTATATGGATATTAATTATATTGAATGAATAATTATATTGAATGGTAATTAAATGCCGCAATTTTCATTCCGAAAAATTAATGATTTTAAGCCTTTTTTTTAGAAAATAACATCTTCCAAGAAGAACATATACTATAATATTATATTAGTTTTAACTTCATACTTATATTATATCTAATTTATACTAAATCATTTTAGATAAAGTGCATTTACTTTATTTTTTCTGGCAAAATGTCAATTAGTTTGCATGTATGATAAGGTAATGATGAAAGAAAAACAAGGTTCACGACTAAAAAATAAAATTTGTGTTTATGAAAAATTCTCTATAAAAAAAAAAAATTTGTAAACCTTGTAAATTTGCCGAGATCTGCAGACTTACTAACATTTTATCGGTATACATTAAAGGGAAAAATGTAAATCTACAAAACTAAATTTTGTTAAGGTACAGAAATCTGTAACTTCATAAAGGAATCTACTAAAATTTACAGTTATCTTACTAAAATTTTATCTAAAACTTGGGTTGCTTTTACAAAAAAAAAGAAAAAAAATGGAATTCCAGTCTCATAAAAAATTCTTAATAACCTTACAATTTTTTTGATTTTCAGTATAAATCTGTATCTTTTACATGGATTATTGCTGTTGCCGTTAAATAAAAAGCTCTAAGAATCCCAGTTTCCGAGAAGACTTAGTAACTTTGCAGAATTTTTCTTACAGTGTATAAAAAATGTATTTTAACATTTTTCAGTCACTAGAAAGACTACCGTATAAGAAAAAATAAAATAACGCGAAAATGTATAAAATATGTTAAGAAAAGATGTTCGAGTTAACTGTAAAATATTCTGCCGAGTATTTTAAATTTGTATTCGGATATCGTAGGTTTGACTTCAAACTACCACCTCCCAAAAGAAGAAAAAATATTATTTTATGGCTTCAAAAATTAAAAAATAGTCCACTTGTCAATAAACGGATAAGAATTATTACAACATAAATCATCCTGATAAAAATAAAATCTTGTTTACAAAACAAATGTCATCCCATCATATCGTTGAGCTTTAAATGCAATAAAATTAGAAATGATCATCATAAAATACAAATGTTAAAACAAAATCATGCTTTTTACTTCCGTATTAGCTAGAACACATAGGAAACTGTGTTTTTAATGAAATATTTTAACTGTGAATGCTCTTTCCTATGCTGATTTTTGTCATGTATATTATATATATATATATATATAAACATAGGGGTGTTTTCGTCTCTGATATTATAAGTAAGAATTTACAGTAAGAAACCCGGTTATGAATACGGTTAGCTCAACACCTCCACTACGCTTTAAAACCATACATAAACCACTTGACCTATGCACAAATGACTTGACTAACATGAAACTCTATTTTTTAAAGAGTATTTAAAACAACGAAAATTTACTGATCAATGACAGGAATGCTTCAAAAGAAAGAGCAAAAACACAATAAAAGAAAAACCATATAGCTATGGTAGAAAAAAAGAGCACCGAAATATGGACGTACATAAGCTTTATCTAATTTCACTAGAAGGGATAGGTGATGATTATTGATTGAATGGATGTCAAGCATACTTTTTTAATACAATGTAACGCAATTGGAATATATAGCTCAAAAAAAAAAAAAAAAAAAAAAAAAAAAAAAACAGATTTTTGGAGATTTTGGGTTATACCTAATAAATTTAAATTTTTACTAAGAATACAGTATAAAAATAAATCGATATTTTGATTCGGCCTGTGATAAATGTCCTTCTAAGAAAGTGTTCATTGTGGAAATCAAGACATGTGGCATTCAAGACGAAGCATTACTTAAGGCATTATAGCCGTTTATAGAACAAAGAAGAGGTTCTGTCTTCGAAGCGTGCGTATCTTTTTACATATATCGCTTACTCCTAAAATATGAGATCGATTCATGTATATGTCTTTTAAATATTGTAAGATGATAAACTTGAATTCTTACCATTAATGTTTTATGGAAAATGTTACCGTGATTTTTTAGAATAACAAAAAGAAGAAAAAATTAACCTTAATGCATTTCATTTTAAATGATTTTTCTCTTAAATGCAGTTGCGTTAACTATTTAATGAGAAAGTCACTACCCAGCTAAATTTGTTTCACTTTATACGTTTTCTTTTTCTTGTTCAACACAGCGTGGTCAACAAGTCTTGATGAAGATTTTAAATTTATTAAAAAGTAATTGGTGTACTAGTTTGCAGGCTCGCAAAAATGTAAATTTCATAAATAATTTCTACTTCAACATGTAATTGGATATGATTTGGGAGAAAACACGCACTTTTATTTATTAGTTGTTTTTAAAGTATTTTTTTCTTTGGTTAAAATGTTTATAATTATACAATAATAAGTTTGTAACATTTCAGTACTTCTTATTTTAATTTTAGTCATTTAACTATACAAAGTAAAACTCATATCTAACAAATTTGGACTAAGCTAAATATTTTATGTTTATTTCATTTGTAATACTTCTCAAAATTTTATTCAATTTGATTGAAGAAAGGAAAAGATGAGCAAATTATAAACATGTAGTTTAAAATTTCTATCAGAATCTTCTTTTGATCTATGTATAGTTCTAAATAATTTAAAGAAAGCAGATAAATTTTATGAAATAAAAATCTTTAAAAAAAACTTTCCTTTATATAAAACTTTTCTTCGAAATATGTCAAAAAAATGAAAATATTACAGAATAGGCATCGGAATTTATTCAGTGATAATGCAATGTAGCAAACCTTACTGAGAAACCTTTCTCAAATTAATATCCTATTAACATAAGTATTCAATAATAACATTTTCTGAAGCGATTAATTAATATTGTTGATTTAACTGGATTAATTTAAAATTAAAACATTTAGAAAAGTTCTTGTTTAGGGTATTTTTTATTATCCGAATTTAGAAGATGTTTTCTTCTGGTCACTGGTTATTAAAATATACATTAATTAATTTTAAAAAAATATTCTGCTTTGAAATTTCTAGTTACACATTAATAGCTTTTTGAAAATATATATGATCACTGTATTACTATTTTAAACATTTGTAATATGTTTAAAATAACATAACTTTACCTTTTTTTTACCAGTTTAGTTGGTGTATCACTTAATAATTTATTTTCTTTGATGTTTCCAGCATTTTTTTCCAAAAGTTTTTCAATTCACTAATGAGAAAAAAAATCTTATTAGGCAAGCACGTCTATATATATAATGTAAATTAATTTTCTTTAACCATATAATCATTACTACTGAATTTTATCTATAAATAGATAAGTTTATTTTTGCTTTAAATTTACATATTCGGATATAAATATTTGTCTTTGATATACGAGCATATTGTGGAATAATGCATTGCAAATTTTAATCTTTTATTGTGCCTTTATAAAGTAAAACCTTAATTATTCGCCCTATATAATTATTACAAATGTACTATTTAAAAATTCTTGTTTTTTAATAGATAATTGTGTCTTCTGCTTTCTTTGTAATACATATATCAATATTTATTTTGAAAATGTTATTTCGTTTCAGAATTTTTTCCTTAAAAAAACAAAATTTTTTGAAAAAAAAAAAAGCAAACTACTTTAAATTTCCTGTTTCATAAGATGTTTTTTTTATATATATAACCTCCTAATTCCATTTTAAATTAATTCAAAATGATAAATTTGAGGAACAAATTATTAAAAAAATTGCAAGATTTGCATGTATATTAAATTACAATTTTTTATTTTTAACATACTTATACAAATAAAAAGTTACCAAATTTAGCATTTTATTATGAGTGTTCATGAAAATACTGCTTCTGATATTATCGTAAATATTTATATTTTTTTCAAATAAAATGTCTAAAGTTATCTAAAATGTTTAAAATATAAATGTACATTTGACTTTAGTGTTTTCACAAATATATGTATTTAAAGGAATTTTACAGTGTAAACTACAACATGCTTACTATGTATTTAAAAGAAATGAAGTGGATACAGTAAAACAATTTCATAAAAAAAACCATGCAAAAGCGATCTGAAATATTCATAGTTGTTATTTTATGAAATGTTATTTATAACATCATCGATTAAAGATGAAATGTGTTACTCATGAATAATTTATTTTATGTTTAAAATTTTTATCGCAGTTGTGAAATATTCATTCTTTCAGAGATGTTAAAGTCTCAAATCTATTGTTTTCATCTTATTTAAATTTTGTTTTTCAATGTTTTTTCGTGTATCTACAATATTTTATACTTCCTTTCTAACTGAGTTTAAAGTAATCTTGTTACTTGCATATTTAAAATAATTTATGTTACATAGCAAGTAAAAATAAATGTTTGGATGCTTTTTCAAAGGTTTTCTAAGTATTTCTTAACGTTTTATATCTTTTATATATTTCTATACTTCTAAATTGAATGCATTATGCATTAATATATTATATTAAATGATGTGTTTTTTTTAATTGTTATCATTATGGAGATACATGACCTTACCCTTTGAATAGGAACAATAAAATTAGCGTATAACGAGAAAATGGAATTTATATATTTTAAAACTGTTTGAAAATGAAAACACGATGGGGTAGACTGTAAACCTGTAAACTGCTACAGTATTTATTTGTTGTTGTTATAAAAGAATAATTTGTAAGATATTAGAAAAGAAAATGAAAATTAACCAATCGTAAAATAAAGTAGCATTTCAATCTAATATCCATTTATAAAGTAATATAACCTATAATTATTTTTCTTCCTTATTTAATCACGGTTATTTAAAGAAAATACTTTTATTATATATTAAATGTAACAACAAAAATTAAAAGTTATTCATTGTATTGTTGAAAATTTATTTATTTTTTGTTTTTATCTTATAAACTAAATTTAAAAAACTATAATTTAGATTATGCTTTTTTTGAAATCCTAAGCTTTTTTTGAAATCATAGAAAAACATTGTATCATTGTAGAAAGAAATTAATTAAGTAAATAAATAAGTTAAATAGTCTTCCAAATTGTATTACTTGTATTTTTGTATATTTTCAAAGTACCGAAAAGTGGTTCATTTCTATGCTATTGATGTATTAAAGACTAAAAACTGAGTTCTTTCTCTATGTTTATTATGCTTAATCTCATAAAAAGTGTAACACATTTGAAAAGCAAATTTTAACAATTACCTCTCAAACCGGGAAAAATACTTTGAGTTTTGAATATGCTCTATAGAATTCTACATATTTTGATAGTTTGCTCAAATTTAGTTTAGTATGAAAGCGGATCGGACAATTGAACATTAATCTTTAATAATATATATCAATAGCGATAAATAAATTAAAATTCTTTTGTAAAACTCTGTTTATTACCTACAGATTTTTGTAACGCCCCACAATGTGATAAAATTTAATTGAGAGAAAAACTCGCTGAAAACTACTGAAATCACACTTACAATCTATACTGTTTATAGGTAGTTCTATGCAAACCTTTATTTATGAATTAATTTATATCCCATAAAAATATATTACGTGTATTTTCATTCGTTATATTATGATTTCTACGTTAATGTCATAAATATGTTTTAGGAAATGTTATGTATTTAATTTGCGCAAATTTGAAATAAATAATAATAATAATAATAATAATAATAATAATAATAATAATAATAATAATAATAATAATAATAATAATAATAATAATAATAATAATAATAATAATAATAATAATAATAATAATAATAATAATAAATTGTTTCTGTGAAATCATTAAAAATTAGGCGATATTGAATGCATATTAATTTATATATTAAATTTATATCACAAAGAATAGATTCAGAAGAACAAATTTAAAAGAAAGTATTTATGTAAAATAATAAAACACAATACAATGGAAATTTCCACGCACCCAATATTTTAAAAAATTGCACTTTGTTAAAGTTATTCCCAGCTTAGAAAATGTAAAAAAATACATATAGCTAAATCATTTTTTAAATATGTTTTTTTTAATTATGATTATTATTTAATAGAATTCCATATGTATGTCATCACACATCTAATCATATGTTAAATTATTTTTTACAAAAAAAAAAAAAAAAAAAAAAAAAAAAAAAAAAATTTGTTTCATGATTATTAATAAGTTTCTACAACTTTTGAAACTTTTAAGTTTTTACAACCTTTAAAATTCAGAAGATTTGTTTCAACCAGTAATTATTCTTAAAACTTGCTTTTTCTATTAAAATGTACAATGGTTTAGTTGACTTTGAGTGCCT
Source organism: Maratus speculifer (assembly GCA_964019185.1). Taxonomy (NCBI): domain Eukaryota; kingdom Metazoa; phylum Arthropoda; class Arachnida; order Araneae; family Salticidae; genus Maratus; species Maratus speculifer. Next base: position 291,676,476 of record OZ025290.1, read on the forward strand.
GAGAGCGACTTCACAGTTGGGAGAATATAGTACTGTAAAACGGGTATATCATGACTTGAATATCGAGAGGAACTGCTTATATTAGGAAACCAGGTCTGTAGGCATATATTTCTCTCCCGGTATCGTTTAAGGAGCCCTAAAAGAAAAAAATACTTAATTCAGCAGAAATTTGGCAGTCTCAAGTGTACGATCGAAAGAGTTCGGGGTGGTAAACAGTAGATAAATGCGTGTAACAAAAACAGTATTTAAAGAAAAGACAATTGTACGAAATATTATCAGTGAAATCGGTGAAATTAAAGTTCTGACACAAGAAAGTAAAAACATTATTTGTTTCGAGAGTAAATCCAGGTGCTATTAAATATTGGACATTTAACTGTCCAAAATAATATAAGAACGACATATAAGCCAGAAAACAGTGAGAAAAAAATAATGGAAATATTGGGAGGTAGGAAAAAAATATGGGACAGTCATTTAATTATTACCGAATATTCACCGATTTATTACCGAAATATCATATCTTGTTCTTGAAACGCACAGACTCAATGGTAACAAATGGTACCTAATGGTAACTAATGGCAAAAAATCATCAAATACATTTATGCTTAATAAATCACATAAATTGTTAAATTTAATATATTTTTTACGAAATTAATTTCGATAATATGGACCGAATTCATAATGATATATATATATATATATATATATATATATATATATATATATATGTATGTATAACTTATTTAAAAAACTAATGATGATATAATTGTAAACAATCGTAAAATTAGATATTTTTAAAAATTATTAGACATTAACTTTATTAACTTTAAATATCCATATCTAGTTCTCATGCCCAATTTTCATAAAAATCCAATTAAATTTAGAATAGTTACAATTGGTTTCAATACTTATAATATTACAGCTAATAATCTTCTATTAAAAATTCTTAATCAAATATATACAATAACAAAAACTAGTGATAGTACACATTGTATAAAGAATAGCTATGAACTGGTCAATAGTATGAAAAATCTTAAATGTATAAAAAAGTTAACTACATATGACTTCAAAGAACTTTTAAATTATTTAGATTTATTAGATATACATAATATAATAAATGCACTCTTTAAAAAATATCAACATGATTTGAATAAATCAACGAATATTGATACTGATTATTTTCTTACTTTAACAAATTTCATTATCGATAATAATTTCATAATGCAAGATGACATAATGTATACAGAAAAAGTCGGTATATCAGAAGTGGTTGTACACCTAGTATATTATCAGACTTATATCATTATGAACGTAAATGTTTTAATAATAATATAAATTTATATCGATATATTGATGATATAATTTTAATTAATACAGATAATATCAGTATATCTCAATTCCCAGTAGATTATCCAGCTAATTTAGAAATTACAAAAAACTTGCTTTTTAATAATACCATTAACTTTTAAGATCTTATAATTATACTAAAATAAAACAAATTAATAACTGATATATATGACAAACAGAATGAATTTAATTTTAAAGTTAATACATTTACTAATTTTAATCATGTCTTCATAATTCCGTGTATCATAATATAATCCTTGATCATTTATATAGAATAAAATATTTATGTTCTTCACATTTACTAAATTTAAATCATGTCTTCATAATTCTGTGTATCGTAATATAATCCTTAATCATTTATATAAAATAAAATGTTTATGTTCTTCACATCTAATTAATGCAAATATTAAAAAGCTAATTTATGATGCACTAAATGATAGTTTTCCTAAAAAATCCATATATTCTTTAATATACAATTAGTCAATACATGATCTCAAAAATAATGAACACATTGCGTAAAAAGTACGAAAAAAATATTAAAACATAAAAAAAATAAAAAATAAAATTGTAAAAATATATAAAAAAATTATATAGTAGGATGGCTGGGTGGGTAGATGTTAGAGTACGAAGGAGAGCGGTGTTGTCTGGATAATACGCAATGGTTAATTAATAATTATTTTAAAAGAAATTGAGAGTGGGAAGTGCATTTTTTACATTGAAAAACGAATTATAATGGATGTTTAATTGACACTAATGAATGGGTAATTGCATAATTACATCCATTTATTCTATTAATATAATTTAATTAAATTACATGATTCAATTGTACCTAACTTTTAATAAACTGGAGACCTATAATATTATTTCTAGGTGTACAGGGTAATTATATTAATTATCTATTATTAAATCTTAAATCATCTTATATTAAGATATTGAGTTTAGCTTAGAATAGTCAAATTAAATGTTTTTGTTTTAAATCTTAATAGGGCGTATGGTTTAATTTTTCTGTTATCACATTACTCTATTTTTAGTTCATTTATTTATATATTGTTATCATATTGACGATAGTTATTTTTATTTACCCTTTTCATTTTGCTATCCAATTTGCGAGTTTTGATGCGTCTTGTTTTTGATATTTTTTTTCATTTGGTTTTGGTTTTGTATGTGTTGGTAGTCCAAAATTCGTATTGTTTTGCTTTTTCATGGCAAATACAAAAATGAAACCATACATTTCGTTTGTAGTTCCAAAGTATTTGGGACCTGAAGATTCTGCTTTGGTTCTACAAATTACATCTGTATTCATATTATTTTTTTATTTTTTCCTTCCGTGTTCATCGTGCTATAAGTTATTAAATTCAATGGTTCATATATTGTAATAGTATTAATGGTTATATACATATATATGTGTGTGTGTGTAGAAAAATTCTTATCTTGTTAAAAATTTTCAAGACTTCATAAGCTTAATAAAATGAAATAGAATTAATTTATTTTCCTGCCATCTCTAAATATCTGTCTCAATCGAATATTTAAAAGCGACGAGTATGCTCATTTATGTCATTTGTGTTACATGTCTTTCTGCGTAAATGATTACTTATCAATGAAAAGGGTTATCATGAAAGCTGTGATCTCCAGTAGAACAACCAAGACGGATTGGAAGGGGGTGTCATTTAAAAGATTTAGAATTCAAAGTGTTGATGGATCATTTCTTAAAAGCAGCAGCTAGGGGTTTTTCGGTTAAATTTCGGTTAAAAAATTAAATAATAGGTATTATATTCGGTTTTTGGTTTGCTGAAGCAAAAAAAAAAAAAATATATATATATATTAATTTCTAAATATAAATGAATCTTCAGTCACCATTGAAAATACAGGAATTGATTTTAGTTTTTAATAGAATAAAAATATTTTGTAATGTGTTTAAAGAAAAAATAACTTAAGCGAACTAAAGTTAAACTTTAAAGATCACATGTAAACCCTTTAAAAACAACATTTGCTTAAAATTTGAAAGAATTCTTTTCAATTGCAGTTGTGTTCAGAGTTCATTTGAAAGGCTATTGAGAAATAACTCATGAAAAACTTTCCGATACAAACGAAATATTTCTAAGCCATTTCATTTGCTTAAAAAATGAAAAGAGATACCTTAATAAACAATAGAAAAAATAAACAAAGCAAAACATCATTTTTTTTTACAATTGCTGAGCATACCTGGTAATATTTGCAAAATTGTAAGCTCAGGTAAAAAGGGATTTTAGGATAAGTTAAAACTTGATTCGAATATTAAAACGCAATAAGTCTGCAAATCATATCTTAATGGAAAACATCTAAAAACTCAATATTAACCGTTGAATCGTATGTTTACCATTCTGCTTTCCTACATCCAAAAGTATGAAATCGTGGAAGATTGGGAGCATGAAAAATCATAATGGAAACCTATGATTCAACCATAAAAATGTTTTTTTAGGTATTTTACTCTAAGATATGACTTGGCAGGCCGAAGGCGTTTCAATATAAAAATCAAAATTTAATTAATCCTATATTTTCATCCGAGACTCGATGAGGTGATTGTTTGTGCTGCCACATGCCATTCTAAGTCATATATTGTCAGCTAAATTGAAAACGCTTCATTTTTGTCCCGTCGTCTGCCGAGTGGTCAGCCCAAAAGCAATTTAAAAAAAAAAAGTCTATTGGAGTATTCAAGGGGACACACAATCAAAAACTTACTCTTATTCCAAGTATCAAAACGTAAATAATATGCATTTAAGATTACTTTTTTTATTTTTGCCAAAAGTATGTAATGTTAACAATTTTATGCAAAAAAATGCTGTGTGTACGAAATTAATGTTTATATTTTAAGGTTAAAAATTATCTGACCAATGCATGATAAGTGCTTCGTGTATGACAAAAAGTTAAATAATGCATAAAACATCTTTTGAGCAGACTAGAATCATTATATAGTTATTTCTAATTTAGAATCAAAATATACACATAAACCGTTGATCTAAATTTAATATAATTCTATTAAATAAAGTTCAAATTTATTAATTTTTCGTTGGGTTGTTCAAATGCTTAAAAAAAATTAAAAATATATAAAAAAAAACAAGATATATGAATGTTTTTGATAATATATATTTTTTATGTTGCAATAAAAATGTGACGATTTCGATTTCCGCAATGTGCAGAGTTTGCAAATTTACTAATCGGATGTAATATGTTTGAAGTTTTAATAACTACGGACATCTCTCCATGATTGTACTGTAAGGAATATTGCAGATTTTTGAGTGGATTTTTTCGCATATTGTCGGGAAGTTTTAAAACATTCAGAACAAAACTATAGCAGAAAACGGAATTTAAAAAAAAAAAAAATTAAAGGCCCTGTGCCCTTTTAATTCTTTTTACTTTCTTTCTTTACTTTCTTCAATAGAAGAAAGTATTGTAATCGAAATGTTTTTCGAATTCCGGTTTTCGGCGGATTTACAAGTTTTACGGGTCACAGATTCCAAAAAACATGTTTTTTCAAAATGTCTGTCTCTCCGTGTGTCTGTGTGTCCGTATGTCGCCATTCTACCATCAAAAAGTTTATGAAGATATGCATGGAATTAAACCAAATTTTTTGTGAATGTTTTTGGCTGTGGCAAGAGGGTCCTCCTTCAATTTTGAAATATTCAGCTGGAAGGGGGCGCTGCAATCGCGATTTTTGTGCTATTTTCAATATTGTACCGACCAAAAATGTATGAAGTTACAGATCGAATTGAAACAATTTTTTGTGTAAATGTATAGATATAGCTAGTTGGTCCCCCCTGAATTTAAAAAAAATCCGCCGAAGAAGGTGATGCAATAGCAATTTTTGTGCAATTTTGAATATTGCACCACCTAAAATGTATGAATTTATGCCTAGAACTGAACTAAAATTTTCGTGGATGATTATATTTTGGTATGGCAAGTAAGTCCTCCCTGAATTTGAAAAAAAAATCTGCCTATCATTATATTGTTCATCGGCTCGTGCAGAGACGGAATCTCGTTTTTATTCCGATTAATTGACTGAAGCAGGAATTTAAGATTAAAATCAAAGTTATTATTATTGAATTAAAATTATTAAAGCATAATCATGAGTAACTATGTTTTTTAATATTAAAATGTACGTATGAGATAGAAGAAAGTTTGGGATTGGCACATCCAATGAGTTTTCCTACTTAATGTAAATATCTTCTTGCAAAAATGTAATTTTGGCAATAATTCGTTAAATGCGAAAAGTGAAGCACAACATTAATCGCCATTTTGAATTTACACGGTGAAAGTCTAAAGTTTCATTTAATATACTTAAATAGTTATGTATTTAATTATTGTGTGTTCAGTTGTTACACTCATTTTTTAAAGAATCTGTTATGTATTTGGGTAAAAAATGCATACTTTTAAAACTTTTGCATCATTGAATGTTTAATATTTACATGGGAGCTTGGCCAACATATTTCCTAGAATGCATACAATTCCCGGACAGATGATGCCTGAACCTCCGTATAAAGACTGTTGCAAATATTTATCTAAATTAAATTTTAAAATTAAAATCGAATGTGTTGATTTTTGTTCTATTACAAGTTTATTCAAATATTACTGGGAAATTTACATATTTCGTTCATAGACCCGTAACAGAATGGCGTATAGGCAGAGTAAAATTTACTATCTAACGAAAACTTAAATAACTGTTTTCAGCAATTATCCCATGTCTTACTTTATAAAAATTCTTCTGTTACCATAAATACAATAAAATAATTTAACATAAAATTAGAAAAAAAATAGAGAGAGAGAAAGAAGCAATATTTTAAAATCTGCCATGTCAATAAACGGTTCTTATGCACGTGATGTTACAAAGCGAAATATTTTAATCATGAAAGAGAAATTTATTAGTGATTAAGGATGATATCATTTGATTCAAAATTATTATTTTTATTAAAATTATCATAGGTCGGGGAATAAAATAGACATATTTAGCTTTGAGTGGCGTCGGCAATTTGCGATTTTTAGGTAGATTTTGTATGAAATACTACCTATTGCATTCTCTCCCATGTTGGAATGTGTGAAAAAATTTTGCAGATCTACACCGATCATGACTCCTAGACCCCAAAACCTCCATCAGTAAAAAAGTTTGTCTATCTATCTATCTATCTATCTATATATATATATATATATATATATATATATATATATATATATATATATATACAGGGTGATTCCAAATTTTTTTTACAATAAAAGATGGGTGATAGTACACATTAAGACAAACAATATTAAATAGGAGACCAAGGGTCCAAAACGTTTTCCAAAGAACATAGCGGCTATTAAAGTTTAGGGTCTAAAATTTTAAATAAACATACAAAATGGAAAAACTGGTCGATTTATTTGCGGTTTTCACTAAAATTATCCTGTATGTCGGCATTTTCTTGAAATTAAATTATAAAGATAAATTTCAAAAAATGCCGATAGAGGCGCTTTAGACTTTGGAGTAACGAACAACTATTTTTTGCCGGTATTTTTTGCATTTCATTAAATGTTTTCGTAAGCTTAGACTCAAACTTAAATTTTGAGCTCAAAATCTGAAAGTGGGAGTGGTTAGGTAGCACAAACTGAACTGCGTTCAGTGGGTTCAAATTTCAAATGATTATAAAAAAGTCCTTCTGGCAATGCCGGGGGGAAGAGATAGCTTTCATATACTTATATATATATTTATTTATTTTAAAGTAAGTTACATTGTTCAAAAATACTAAGCTCAAATTAGTGGAAATAATCTTATAAAATTAGTGATATTATAAGATTGAATACAAGTTTTTGTCAAGACTGAATATTAATAGGAATTTTTAGAAACTAGTCATATTTTATTCAACCTGGTTTTAATTTAAGCGATTTAGAGAGTCACCAAATTCCACGATATCATAAAGTATATGCATTTTAAAGCAACATTGTGGATCGTTCAGATCAGACCGTTTCAAAATGTCAGCCATAAGCAAAATTCAAAGTGCTATAACTCAATCATTTTTTAAGATATAGACAAAATAAAAAGTGTTCTGGAATTGTTGTTTTAAGTTCTAACACGTAAAAGAAAAATATTTTTCAACTTTTAATTTTTTCGTATTTAATTTTAAATTTAAAAAAAAAAAAAAATTCAAATGGCCACTATTTTGAAACAAAATTTTGGATGATGCTGGCCAACGAACTCTGTCGAGACATTTGTATGTACTATGTACATACCAAGTTATATTGAAATCGGTTCATAAATACGTTAGTTATAGCATGACAAAAATCAGATCGTTTCAAAATGTCAGCCATAAGAAAAATTCAAAGTGCTATAACTCAACCATTTTTTAAGATATAGACAAAATAAAAAGTGTTCTGGAATCTTTATTTTATGTTCTAACACGTAAAAGAAAAATATTTTTCAACTTTTAATTTTTTCGCATTGAATTTTAAATTTTAATTTTTTTTTTAAATTTAAAATGGCCGCCATTTTGAAACAAAATGGCGGATGATGCTGACCAACGAACTAGGTCGAGACATTTGTATGTACTATGTAAATACCAAGTTTCATTCAAATCGGTTCATAAATACGTTAGTTATCGCATGACAAAAATCAGATACATATATATATATATATATATATATATATATATATATATATATACACTATATTGCCATTGATTATGGGACACTTGCGATTTTAGACATTTTACTAAATATCTAGAAAAATGCATGAAGAATCATCTCGAAACTCTTAGTATATAAATATAATAGTATACGTCATACATCTCCGTGAAGATTTTTTACCGAAACTCCATAGGGGACCGTCAACAAATTAAAAAAGAATGAATATCTTTTGAATAACCCTGTCAAAACTAATGTAGCAAAAGCGCTCAAACTCTAGATTATGATTGAATGCCTTATTGTAATACACTGTGTTCATTTTTATGCAAATAGCATGCATACTCGCAGAGTAATTAAGGGTTTTATAAAAATGGCCCCAAATTTTCCCTTATAATTTTCAGAGTTCTTAATATAAAATAATATTTTTTTCAGAAAATATGACAAACAACATTACACACAGTACCTTGTAATCAGAAGTAAAAAATAATAAAAATTGTATGAAAAATGAGTAGGTTTACTAAATAATTTTTTACTGCGCATGCGTCAACGATATCAAAATTTCATTTGCATATTATGTTAGCTAAATGTATAGGGCAACTTTTGTAAAAATCGCAAAATTATAGCTTGACAATTCTGAAAGTAATCGTCTATAGAAAAAGGACAAAATCCGTTGTTTCCAAAATGAAGCAAAAAAATGAGGGATTTTATCCAAAAGTAGTCGTAACATCTCGTATTGTGTATTCTATATTGACACTAATCAATGAATATATGAATACAACCCCTCTTGTTTTTGCTTCATTTTGAGAATAACGGATTTTCAACTTATTCAATTGACGATTATTTTCAGAATTTTCAATTTATGATTTTGTGACTTTCACAAAAGTTGCTCTATACATTTTGCTAACATAATATGCAAATGAAATTTTGATATCGTTGACGCATGCGCAGTAAAAAATTATTTAGTAAACCAACTTATTTTGTATACAATTTTCATTATTTTTTAATTCTGATTACAAGGTACTGTGTGCAATGTTTTTTTTTTTTTTTTTTTTATTTTCTGAAAAAAATATTATTTTATATTAAGAACTCTGAAAATTATAAGGAAAAAACTTGGAAAAATTTGGGACCATTTTTATAAAAACCTTAATTACTCTGCGAGTATGCATGCTATTTTCATAAAAATGAACACAGAGTATTACAATAAAGCATTCAATCATAATCTAGAGTTTGAGCGCTTTTGCTACATTAGTTTTGACAGGGTTATTCAAAAGATATTCATTCTTTTTTAATTTGTTGACGGTCCCCTATGGAGTTTCGGTAAAATATCTTCACGGAGATGTATGACGTATACTATTATATTTATACACTAAGAGTTTCGAGATGATTCCTCATGTACTTTTCTAGATATTTAGTAAAATGTCTAAAATCACAAGTGTCCCATAATCAATGGCAATATAGTGTATATATGTCAACATTTGAACGGAGGGTGGTTTTGGGGTCTGAGGGTCATGATCAGTGAAAATATACCAAAATTTTCCGGAAGTGCTTTCCTCCGGACGGCTGCAATAGGTAGCTTTTTACTTTTTGTAATGAAAGCTACCTAAAACGGAAAGATTTTTTCATTGATTTGCGGTTTGCACTAAATCTTTTCATTATATCGGTATTTTCTTAAAAATAAATTTCAAAAAATGTCGATAGAGGGCACTTTAGACATTGAAGTAACGAAAAACTATTTTTTGTCTTTATTTTTTGCATCTCATTAAATGTTTTTGGAAGTTTAGACTTAATAGGGAGTAGTTAAATAGCACAAACTGAACTGTGTTTAAGGGGGGGGGGGATGTTCAAATTTAAAATAATTATAGAAAATGGAAAAAATTGTCGATTCGTTTGCGGTTTAAAATAAAACTATTATTTAAGTCAGTATCTTCTTGAAAATAAATTTGAAAGATGAATTTCAAAAAATTCCATTAGAGTTCGCCTTAAACTTGAGGGTAACCAACAATTAATTTTAACCATTATTTTTTGCTCCAATTAAATGCTTGCATAAACTTATTAAATGTTTTCGGAAGCTTAGATTTAAACTTAAATTTTGAACTCAAAATCTTAATAATTAGGAGTAGTTAAGTAGCGCAAATTGAAGTGTCTTCAGGAGTTGAAATTTAACCCTTCCCCTCCTCGAACACAATTCAATTTTTCGCTACTTAAACACTCCCAACGATTCAGAATTTGAGCCTAAAATTTAAGTTTATGCGTTTGAAAGCATTTAATGAGATTAAAAAAATTACATTTAAAAATAGTTGTACGCTATTCCAAAGTCTAAGGCGCCCTCTATCGGCATTTTGTGAAATTTATCTTTAAAATTCATTTTCAAGAAAATGTTCAATTAAAAATTAGTTTTAGCGAAAACCGCAAACCAATCGACCAATTTTTCCGTTTTTTATAATCATTTGAAATTTGAACCCTCTGAACACAGTTCAGTTTGTCTACTTGACCACTCCAAAATATTCATATTTTGAGCTCAAAATTTAAGTTTAAGTCTAAGCTTACGAAAGCATTTAATAAGATCCAAAAAATAACGCCAAAAAAGAGTTGTTCGTTACTCCAAAGTCTAAAGCGCCCTCTATCGGCATTTTTTGAAAATTATCTTTATAGTTTATTTTTAAGAAAATACCGACATAAAGAATAGTTCTAGTGAAAACCGTAATCAATGAACCAATTTTTCCGTTTTTTATAATCATTTGAAATTTGAACCCTCTGAAGATAGTTCAGTTTGTGCTACTTAACCACTCCCACTTTAAAATTTTGAGCTCAAAATTTAAGTTTGAGTCTAAGCTTACGAAAACATTTAATGAAATGCAAAAAATACCGGCAAAAAATAGTTGTTCGTTATTCCAAAGTCTAAAGCGCCCCCTATCGGCATTTTTTGAAACTTATCTTTATTATTTTATTTCAAGAAAATGCCGACATAAAGAATAATTTTAGTGAAAACCGCAAATCAATCGACCGATTTTTCTGTTTTTTATGTTTATTTGAAATTTTGGTCCCTAAACTTTAATGACGGCTATCTACTTTGGAAAACGTTTGGGACCCTTGGTCTCCTATTTAATATTGTTTGACTTGATGTGTACTATCACTCCTCTTTTATTGTAAAAAAATTTAGAATCACCCTGTATATATATATATATCTCATTTTCTTCTAGACACGATAACTTCCATAATTATGCTCAGATCTTCTTCAAACTTTTACATAAAATCAAGAGGCATGAAATCTCGGTCGAGTTCGTTAATGGGCAAAATCGGAACAAGGGGGTGAAAATAGGGAGGGGTTTGTGAAAACCGAAAAAATGCAATAACTTCTTAATTAAAATAGATATCGAATCAATTTAAAGATTATATTACTTCTATAACATTTGCTAAAAGTTTAAGTATGACAGATTTTTGATAAAATAAAAAATGAGCTCAAGGGGCGAAAAAAATATGGTTTTTGGCAGAAAAAAATTCATAACTTCATCAATTCTCAAGATATCAAATTTAACTAAATTTTTTATAAATGTACTCAGCATTATGTAAAACTTTTGTATTCACAAGTTTTTGATACTAATTTTTACCGATGAAAAAAATTAAAAACGAAAAGAAACTAGTTGGATGTGTCAATCCCAAAACTTTCTTCTATCTCATAAGTACATTTTAATATATATATATTAAAAAAAAAAAAAAAAAAAAAAAAAAAAAAAAAAAAAAAAAAAAACGTAGTGACCTCAAAGTTACCCACTATCGAATTTCCTCGAACATTTGACCTAGCCTAATGAGATTCTGGTATCCGAAAAGCCTAAAACGTAAAATTTAATTAATATTCCGAGAAAATGAGATTTGTAGTGCCTCATGTTGGGTAATTTATACTAAAACCTAATAAGCATCTATTTATGAATGACCTAACAGAATCTGAAATTTGATGGAATTTCGTCCATTAGTTCTTGAGATATAGTTATAACAAAAAATTTGCAAAACGTAGCACAGCAACACCATATCTTGGACAATTTATGCCAAAACGTAAAAAAGCGTCTAATTATGTTATGGTGTAAAAGAATCTGAAGTTTGATGAAATTCTGTGCATTAGTTCTTGAAATATAGCTAATTAAAAAAAAAAAAAAAAAAAAAAAAAAAAAAAAAAAAAAGAACGTGTAAAATATAGCACAGCAGCACCATCAGTTGAAGGATTTATAAAAAAAAAACGTTATCATCGTGTAATTATGTTATATGTCATTTTGTAACAAAATCTGAAGTTTGATGAAATTCTGTGCGTTGGTTGTGGAGATATAGTTATCGAAAAAATCGTACAAAATGCAGCATAGCTGCACAACCTGTTGCAAGAATAATACCAAAATGTAATCAGCGTCTAATTATGTTATATATTCTAGTGTAACAGAATCTAAAATTTGATGAAGTTCTCTGCATTAGTTCTTGAGATATAGCTATATCAAAAATCGTGCAAAATGTAGCATAGCAGTGCCTCCTATACTGCAGCTCACACCAAAACCTTATCAGCGGCTATGTATCTCAAGGTATCGCGGAATCTGAAGTTTGGTGAAATTCTGTGCATTAGTTCGTGAGATATAGCAATCTTAAAAATCATGAAAAACGTAGTATAGCAGCGCCACCTGAAGGCCAATTTTCACCAAAAACCAATAGGCTCTAATTCATATCAAGGTCTAACTGAATATAAAATTTTATTAAATTTCGAGCATTAGTTCTTGAGATAGAGCGCCCACAAATTTTTTGTCACATACAGACAGACAGACTCATAGACAGACGGACAGACTCACAGACAGACATTTGCTAAAAATAGTCAAAACGTGTTCAGGACCTTCTAAAACGTATAAATCAGTCGAAAACCGGAAGTAGAAAATTTTCATTAATCCAATACTTTCTTCTTGTAAAGATAGAAGAAAGTAAAAGGGGGGGGGGGAGTAAAAAGAAAAAATCCATAACTTACTCAATTTTTAAGATATCAAATCTAATTAAATTTTTTTTACATCTTCTCAAAAATATCTACAACTTTTATATTAACAAGTATTTCATAGCACCAATTCTTATATCAAAAATAAATTAAACAAAAATGGCAGTTGTAGAAAAAAAACCTCAAATCAAATCTGCTTATATTCTGACTCATTTTTAAATTCATTTTTGATTTTAAACGCATCCAAATGGCAGATCCTCTTATTTAGGAACTATATAATGTGACGTATTGGTCAGTGTTTTGATAAAGGCAGAATATATTTTAAAAAAGGCTGCCAAAAAGGGTATTTTGTACAGAATTTCCCGAAGTAATATTGATTGAAAATTTGGGGAAGTATGATAAATATCGTTTTTTCTGAGTCATTTTTAAGTCCACTTTTGTTCTCAAATGCATCCAATTTACAGGTCCTTAGCCAGTCAATTAGCCAGTTTTTTGTTAAAGGCAGAATATATTTTTAAAAAGGCTACCAAAATGGGCATTTCACACAAAATTTCCCAATGCGATCATGATTAAAGAGTTAAGGATGTATTCAAATAACAAATTGGTTATTTTATGATTCATTTTTAAATCCAATTTTGTTCTCAAACGCATTCAATCGACAGTTACTTGATATTTATAAATTGTGTAACGGTTATTTAGAAACTATACAATGTGCGTATTCATTAATTCTTTTGATAAAGGCTGAATATATATTTTTTTAAAAAGCTGCCAAAGTGGGCACTTCGCAAAAAAAATTTCCCAAAGCGATTATGATTAAAGAATTGAAGATGTATTCAAATAACAAATTGGTTATTTTATGACTCATTTTAAAATTCAATTTTGTTCTCAAACGCATTCAATCGACAGTTACTTGATATTTAGAAATTGTGTAACGAGCCGTATTGGTCACTTTTTTGATAAAGGCTAAATATATATTTAAAAAAAGCTGTCAAATTGGGCACTTCGCACAAAATTTCCCAAAACGATCTTCATCAATGAATTGTGGACTTATTCAAATAACAAATTGGTTATTTTATGACACATTTTAAAATTCAATTTTGTTCTCAAACGCACTTAATTGACAGTTTTTTTCTTTTTTTTTGTTATTTAGGAATTATATAATGTGCGCAATGGTCGATTTTTTAATAAAGTCAGAATATATATTCAAAATATGTTTTCAAAATGGGCATTTGAGCCGAATTTCGCATCGTTAATAATATTTTATTTTTTGTTGTTGAAATGAAAACTCTTCGAAATCTATTTCCGTTTATAGGCCAAGCCGGCAGGGATTTTTTAAATGCATTTTTTTTAAAGTGTTCTTTCCTATTTTTAAATTCGTTGAATATTTTCTGGAAGAGAAAGAATTTTATAAAACAGATAGGTGATTTTGCTTCAAAATTGAAATTTTAATCATTCAGTTCAGAAAATTAAAAAAAAAAATCGATCATCACTCAAAAATTCGACACCGTAAAAAATAAAAATAAATAAAATAAAAATAAAAAAAATAAAACAATTATTCATTTTTTATTAACACATAACACACATAATGGATATTAACAATTCGATAATCAGATTTCTGTAAATATTTACATCACGAATTCCCGTCCTAATTTAAAAGGGTAACTCTTTTTTCTTTTTGGAGAGGAAGTTATTTAGGCATTGGGTTTTGAATATTATGAAAATCAGACATGATAAAAATTATATTTGATTTCTTTTTTTCTCATTTTATTGTTTTACAGGCATGTGATTCTTACGCGATATATTTGTATTTAATTTTCGAGGAAATTCCTGATTATTTGTCCCTTTGGGAATTTTGCATAATTAATTGGTGAAAGTTTTCAACTGGTGAATAATATCTTACATTTCAAAAAAGATCTGGGATAAATAGCAATTTTTTTCATTTGCTCCCTGAAAAATAAATGAAAATTACAATAACATTTTCACCAATAAATGCAAAATTTCCTTTGTATGCAGAATTTTCTATGTGTGTGTGAGTGCAAGGAGCGTGAAAGAGTAAGTATTGTAAGAATATTTGCAGTTTGTTAATCAAACTCTTTTTTAGCTTTCTTTATCCTGTTTTTTCTTCAATATTCTTTTTCAGATCTCATGATTCACTTTTTCTTTCTTTTTGTTTAATCGCGCCTTGCAACTTTTTTTTTTTTTTTGAAAAAGTACAAATTACAGTTTTTGTATATAGTAGCAACAGAATGATTCTTTGTAATGCGCTTAAACATGTTTAAGTAAACTCTGTAATTTTTTATTTTGTTTTATTTAAGTAATTTCTAAATAGTTTTTGATATAGTATGAAACGGTTTTATAAATTATAAGAATTTAATCAAGGAGTAACACTATTCCAGCTTGTTTATGTGTAGCACATTTAATTTCTTTTAAATCTGTATTATAAACGCGAAAAAATTGTCAAATGAACAAACACAGTAAGAAGAATCTTGTTTTAAAAGCAAAGTCGCAGATTTAGTTTATATTACTTATGATGATGTTACTATTTTTTTAATAAGATAATGATGCTTTCAAGACAGGTTTGCAATATTAGAGATGTTTTAAATCAAACATTAGTGACATATTTTAAGAATACATTCATATAATTTGGAAATATAAATTTCTGGCATCGCAACCTGAATTGATTTTATTAATTTATTATTTGTGAATATTTAAATAATTTGCATTTATAAAAAATATAGAATATTTTATAAATTATATGGAGAGTGCTAAGTATGCGCAGTTCGAGAATCGTTGAATAGCAGAAAAGAGACCTGTAGAAATAGAAAAATTAGATACATCTTGCGTTACAAAAGCAAAAGAACAGAATGTCTTTAAATTATTTTCATATTTGATCATTTAAAAAGAAAAAAAACTATCGTTAACATACGTGTATAACAACATACATAGATATATATGTATATATGAAAATATATATGAATGGAACAATGAAACAAATAGAAACATATATGCGTTTTGCAAATATTTTAAAATATTAATATTTTTTAATAATTTAATATTATTTTAATATATATTTTAATAATATTTTAATATTATTTAATTTTTTTTCGAATAATTAAAAAAAAATCAAAAGTAACTTATACTTACATTTGGCTTAAAAGTAACAAAAAAAAATCTTTCGAAAGTTTTATATAGAGCCAGTTACGCTATTAAGATTTAAAGTGGTTCAACGAAATATTATTATGAGACATGAATATCAATTTTGTAAGAATATGTATCTTTTTTGAGCTGGTAATGGAAAATATAATCTTAGAATATTTCGAAATCGAATTTTTAGTTATATATTCCGTAGTATCCATACAGTGGAAACTCATTTTAGGGAAATTTATATTTTATAGATGTTAAGAGATTAAAGTGATATAAATAGTTGAAGTGATATAATTCTTTAAAATATAAAAGAAAATATTGGAGGAAAAAATGTAAATTTGAGTATACTGGAAATTAGAATTATTGGAAAATAAAACTGTAATTTTGCAATATTTAAAAAAATATACAGTCGAGTCTCTATATAATGAAATCCACCGTTCCAGTAAAAAATTCGTTATATAGAGAAATTCAATGCATAGAGAATGATGTTAAAAATCGTATTTAATGTGTAAAATTTGAACAAATATTATTTATTATCTTTTGAATTAATAATTTGAAATGTTTAAAAGTAAATATTAACCTAACATTTTATTTCTTAATTTTTTAAGATGTTTCAAAAAAGAGAATAGACATTTATTTGAAAGCTTGATGAAAATCAAATAAGGAAGACTTGCATTAATTTCAGACGAAGAAATCTGTGATTTTTTGTTGTTTTGATTTTAAAATTGTTAAGCTCTAAAAAAAAAGCTCAAATTTTAGCAAGGAATGAAAAATTGTAGTTAACATTTTCCTCCATTCGAAAGCCTCTCTTATGTGCCTCTCATTGATTCCTCTCTTACATGTGCATCAATCTAATTGACTCTGTTTTGAGAAGGATGTGGATAGGTGTGTGGGAGATAAGACGAATTCGTTGGATTTAAAGAACAAAAAAAGAAAAGTAATAAAAAAAATAACTCAGCGCAGGCGATAAATCAAAAATAAGTGATGGAAAATCGATTCCATATGATTTCGAAGCCTTTTAAAACTGAGTAAATTAAGACCAATTTATGAGAGAAAAAATTAAGAAAAATTATCAAGAAAAAATTCGTTATATGGAGATCGACATTTCGCTATATAGAGACAGTTTTTAATGTAATCATACGAAAAGGGAACCGTTCTTACTAAAAATTCGTTATATAGTGAAATTCGATGTATGGAGTTTCGTTGTATAGAGACTCGACTGTATTTGGAAAACATCATTTTAATATTAAAAAATCTTTTTTTTTTATTTTAAAACATTTATTCAAAGCTTAAGTTCGTATATTTCTAGTAATAACGAATTATTTATTTAAAATCGATATCCGAACATTTCACGATGATGTATTCAAAGTCGTGTTACCGTTATGCTCATTCATACATTCATTTTGTATGCATAATAAAAGTTACATGAATACTTCTAAACTGTCATTCAATAAAAATTCTTAACACTATTTACAATGCTTATGGAATACATACATATATGTGTTAAAATCAATCTTTATTTCTTTAATTAAATCATCATATAAATCTTTTTCGTAGTATTTCAGACACCAAAATATACCATTCAACGGTTTTTCGAAAATGATTCTTACTTCTTTATAATTTATGCATTGCAAATGATTAATAGTGTATAAAAAACAACTGTATTTTTAAGATAAAACATGAAACATCTTATTGTTGACAATAATTTATATTTTAATATATATGGTCCATTTTCAATTATTTTGTTTATTTTTCTTTATTTTTAACTGAATGCAATTTATATAGAATTGTAAAAGGTAATCTTGTTTAAGTAAATGCGAAACTCAATTTTACAAATTAGTGAATGAACTGTTTTTGTGTGTATATGTGAGTGTAGAATATTATCTAAAAACAAAATTACTATGATTTTATTGTAACCAATTTCTTCTGTGTGTCCCTGTAAACTAATAAAAATGCTTTGAATGCTCCGTTTTAACGTGATAGTAGTGAACTTTATTGATTTATACCAGTTTCAATACACATGACACAGATTAGTGCATTGAAATACTCTTAAAACGAATTTTCTCTTATACCATAATGAAATCGAATTCTTTTGAAAGTCCTTGTAAATAAACCAGTAATCGCAAATACTAACATGCGTATATACACGTATACATACGTGCAATATTAAACACCCTTTGGTGACCCAATAAACTTTATCAATTTCATGAAAATCCGAGTACATTTATGGGATTTAAAGCGTAGACAGGCGGACAGATGGAGAGATAAACCAAGTTCATAACCAATCTTGAACTTTGTGCTAAAAGGCTAAAAGCTACTTTATCATCCTAAATGGTTCCGGAAGAATACATCCGTAAACAACTGAATAAAAAATTATAATTTTGGTCCACATGCTTTTTTTAATACAATTATATGTATAGTAAGTATAATTATATAAATAGTCAGATCGATAGTTAATACAAATAGATTTTTTCGATATCTGTCAGAGAGAAATCCAAGCGATTTCAATCTATCTCTGTTGTTCTACTACTAATTATTAATTTTCCATTACTCGACTTGGGCTTTCATTTAAGTACCTGAAAATTTTGGCTTGATTGTAATTCAAATTTACACTAAAAATATATAAAGGGAATACATTGACAAGATGCACCAAAAATCATATCTGATAACTTATCAATCACTCACTGACACTCAGCCTCGTAGCATTTAATCTGGATCGGATACCTATTGGGGATTACATTTTATATGTATGCCTTTACAATAACTTAAACGAATTGATCATTACGCTTGCGTGTTGCTTCTTTTATTTAAAAAAAATGAAAAATTAACGATGTAAATTAGTACATAAAGAAATTCAATTAGTACAGCTCTAAAACGCTAATTAACTATTTTCCTGAAATTCTGGCCAAAATAAATTATCATTTTGAGAAGACTTCTTTATATGCCAGTTAATGTTTTCAAATCATTTATTAATTTTCTATTTAATTATTGAACAAAATACAAAATACTTTAAAAAGGAAAAAATATCACAGTTTAAAATTGATTTATATAACTAGGAAAATATACAAATGTTTCATGAGTTTATTATCGTAATATTTAACGAAGAATAAATGCATTAATTGCGAAATAATGTCACACACAATAATTAAAACCATACATAATTAAATAACCCTTTATCACATTTCTTATAAAAATATTTTGCATGAACTCAACTAGCATATTTATGTTTTTATATAAAGGAAATTTAATTTTTTCATAAACTTGAAATTCCATACGCTTTCAGTAAAATTAAATTTCGAAAAAAAAAAATACGTAAATACTATTTCATTTTATCATTTCAATTTATTCAACTTTACATTTATTCCGCAGTTATATATTGATTAAATTTATACATGGAAAAATATACTGTGATTATTTTAATATTTTGTGTGAAATTTTTAATAAACAGGTAAGTTGAGACATTACTTAAATGTAATTAGAATAATTAAACAAGAAAAAATACAGCAGTTTATTCAAACACAAAAATAATTCTTTCACTTCACGGAAATATTCCTGGCAGCAGTTCTATCAGTGTATTTCAGTGAATTGAGGAACATCCCTTTTTATTATTTTTCCATAACATGATAGATATTTGGTCATTACTACAATGGAGTTTTTTATTGAAAAAAAATACCGGCTGTCCTCGGTATTGAACCTATGACCAACAATTTCAAATCCCATATCTTAACAATACAAACACGAGCTCAATAGGTTTTGAGTTTAAAATGAGAACAGGGCTCTTGTTTAATTAGTAGCCTGAAAAATGCTTAGTATTTGCTTTTTTGTGTGTGCATGAAGTTTTCTAACTTAAACTTTACAGCGGTAACATTTTGTCAGTATGAGAAAATGAGTCTTTTTTTTTTTTTTTTTTTTTTTTTTTTTTTTTTTTTTTTTACATATATAAAGTAACACAGGTGATCAGTGTAAAATAGACCTAATTTAAACAAAACATAAATTGTTACCTGTAAATTAATTCCATTTTTAAAAAATCAAGAATATCTTTCTTTTCTCAGTAAAACTCACATTTTAATGTTAATTGAACTACCATATATATTTTTTAATGTGTTTGTTTTGAATATACTTTTAATGCGAATGCTTTTTATTACTCACAGTATATGTAGAGAGAGATAGAGTGTCCAGAAAAATTAACATACCTTATAAAAAAAGAGAAAAAAATTTCAAGTCCCTTTTTTATGCAATAGAAAATAGAATTTCCGAAATAATTATATTATGTTATGAACTTTATTTTTAAAAACATTTTTATAATTATTTTGTGCACTAATAAATTGCGAATAATTTTAAATTAATGAAAAAAATGCTTATTATTAAAATTGAGAAGCAGTATCTTTGTTTGTTTTTATTTAAAAAAAAATACAAATTTTAACTTATTAATTTTTTAGCTTTTTTCATTAAAAAATAAATTCGAAATTTAGTATACTAAACCAATACAAAAGCGTGCAAAGAATAAACGAAATAAATCTCGTGTTTTTCAGATATTCTTGATGAATTTTTCAGAAAAAACTGGTCATCTAAGAATACGATAGTGTTTTTTTTAAATTAGTACCTATTTACGGTATAAAAGCTATTCTTTTAAAAGTTTTTCTGCTCGAAAATATTTCACATCGTAGATAAAACGAGACACAATTGAATTTTATAAAAAAAAGAATAAAATTGGCATAAAGCATAATTAAAATATATATATATATATATATATATATATATATATGCGCATATATATATATATATATATATATCGCATATATATATATATATGCGCATATATATATATATATATATATATATATATATATATATATATATCGCATATATATATATATATATATATATATATATATATATATCTTCACAAAATATCTGATGCTCATAAAAATGACACATTTATATTCGACAAATTTATTACATACATATTAGAAAATAAATTGTAAATTAGATTTATAAATGATTCCAAATTTTGCAATAATGTACCGATGTAGCTTGAAAAGTATTATATTTCATAAATATTGTCAGCAATATATTTAGGTATTGAAAAATTTAAAGGAATTATATATGTTTCAGAGAGTATGTTTCAGGTAACTGATTAAAAAGAGGGGTTTTTATTAGATTTTGTCTTGCGTCTTTCCATTCCAAACTTTAAAAACAAAAAAACAGGTTTGAGAGAGAGTTTTTTATAGGTAGAATCAAGTGCTTGATAAGTATTGTATTCTGTTCTTTGATTTTCAACTGTGTGCTCTTACAGGAAAACCATTGTCTATAATTGAAGTGATAACAATTTTTACATGAAATTTTATCATATTTGTATTATGAAGATGTCCATGTGAAATCTCTGTCAATACAAATGTTAATGGTACAAAAATTATGAGACCTAGATATTTGCGGTTTGCGGAATCACGAATAGCGTACATAAAACTTATTTTGCTGAATCCCTCACACAAAAACACACTCGAAACAGTTTTTATTGTATGCATGAATTAAAACTGCAAAAACCATCTATTTATTCACATTTGACGATACGTGGATTGGAACTACATATTGAAATTATATTCTAAAAGCTACTAACAGATTCCATATCAAAGTGCATATATAAAGAAAACTATAACTTTCACAGACGAACAGATATAAATAAACAGAACAGAACAGAAAATAAATATGCTCTCTGGACATATCTGTAATGCATACTAAAAAATACTGCCTAGATAAAAATGCAGCAATAAAATCTTGTTATGTTGTTAACATTATCACAAGCCGCAACTATCTAGAACACATACTTTCCATAAGATTTAAAGTCAGTGAGTATGTGAATATTCTGTACTTTAATGAAATCAGTATTTTTGAAGACTGCAGAATAAAAGAAGGTATTTTTATGTAGTTCACAACGTTTAAGTCTATAGAAATTATATCACTCAGAGTAATTGCAGAAAAATACAAATACACTGCTCAAAACAATTAAAGGATATTTAAATTTTTATATAAAATAAAGATATAAACGAAATTTTTTTGCCGAAAATAAAAGAAGAGAATCACAAATGCAAATTTTTCTGGTTTTCAAACTGTGGAGTATGCAAATTTTGAGTTCGACGTCAAAAACGTCGCTTCAGCGGCAGCGAATGAAATTTGACTTTCAACTGGATAAAAGAGAATGAAGACAAGGATGATCGGCATTCAGTGATTGCTTTGTTTCGATGAGTACGATGTCTCAGCGAAGTCATTTGACAGATTCAGAAGCTTGGAGAATTGTTGGTAGGTTAGAAGGGGGCCAAACTCAAGCCGAAGTAGCGCAAGCCATTGGAGTGTCACAAAGTGTCATTTCCAGGATCTGGAACCGTTTTTTGGAGAGTGGATGTGCAGGCCGAAGACCAGGGCAAGGTCGTAGCCGGACAACAACGCCCAATGAAGATCGGTATTTAGCGTTAACAGCTCGGAGACACCGAAACATGAACGCTACTCTTCTCCAACAACACCTTCGCTCGGCTACAGGCACCACGATTTCAACTCAGACTGTCCGAAACCGGCTCCATGCTGTAGGTCTGTATGCTCGCCGACCGATGGTATGTGTTAGAATAACATCAAGGCATCGTCGCGACCGCAGGGAGTGAGCAACCGAGCATGTCAACTGGAGGAGAAATGAATGGAGCAATATTCTGTTTTCTGACGAGTCCCGTTTTTCTGTGCATCCGGATAATAGGCGTATTTTCATGTGGAGGGACCGTGGCAGTAGGAATAATCCTGCGTTCGTGCACGAAAGTGTCAGATTTGGCGGTGGAGGAGTGTTGGTGTATGGTGGCATCTCCATTGACGGGCGCACTGACCTCTACATCATTCGAGATGGAGCTCTGGCTGGTCGCCGATATAGGGATGAGATCCTCAGACCTATTGTAGTCTCTTACGCTGCAGCAATCGGAGATAACTTCATTTTAATGGACGATAACTGCAGGCCACATTGTGCAAACCTGGTGGAGGATTTTCTTTTCGAGGAAGGAATCGTTCGAATGGAATGGCCAGCGTGTTCTCCAGACATGAATCCAATCGAACACGTTTGGGACGCTCTAAGAAGACGAGTTCCTGGCCGCCAAAAACCCCCACAAACTCTCCAAGAACTGAAAAGAGCTCTTCTGGAAGAGTGGGGCAGAATACCCCAACTTGTCATTAATAGCCTCATTGAGTCCATGCCTCAAAGATGTTCAACGTTGCTGGCCGCCCGTGGAAACCATACCCTCTACTGAAAATGATTTTCTTTGAAGAAAACACCTTTTCTTATTCTTTTTTTCTCATATGCACAAATTGCGTTTATTTCCTTTTGTACACAAATGCGCAATAAAATGCATTTTTTCTGCCAAACATGTGTAATTTATTCTCATATAACCTACTATGTCTGTCGACCATGTATCAATCAGCTAAAAAGTTTCCCAGATACAAAATCCACCTAAAACTGCAATATCCTTTAATTGTTTTGAGCAGTGTATTTTCTGAAAAAAACCGGCGCATAGTTTAAATAATAATGAGATTCCATTATAGAAAAGTCAATATCCAACAATTAATAGTTGCCTATAATCGAAACAAAAACATCCTCATTAATAATATACAAATATGCATTTCCATTTATTTAGAAATATCAGATGGCTTTCAAATTTAGCACTATGTTAGTAATTTAAAAGTGTCTTATAATCCTGACTAAATATCCATTCTTTTAAAATGGAATAGGAAATAAATTGAAAATTGTTTATTTATAAACTAAATACAATCGTGAAGATAAAAATTACCCTACAACAAATATTAGTCTATATAAGAAAAAATATTTAACATCATAAATAATGTCCAAGTATGCATTTTCAAGTATTCAAAAATAATATTTTTTTACAAATTTACCACTGTACCAGTATTTTAAAAAAATTATATAACTAAAATAAATATTTATTGATTTAAAACAGTTTTGCAAAAAAATTGAAAGTTTATATTATATAGATTAGCATATAATCGTGATGTCACATGTATACGTAAAAAACTCATACATTAAAACATTCAAATTTAATGAATAGCTATGAATTTGGTCTAAAAGTATGAAAAAACGGTAAAAGCGAAAGCGAATTCATATCGAACCAATAAAATGAAATTTTTAAAAATTGTAAAGCATAATTTAAACAATTGTAATAAAGTTAAAATGAATTCTAAAAATATGATTAAAAATCACGTTACATTTCCTAAGAGATTGACAATTTTGACAGTTAATATTCTGAACTTATTAATATTCATTTCTCTTGTCATTAAACCAATATTTGAAAATTCCTGTTTCATTTCATTTAAGGTTTCTATTTTTCCCAGTAAAATTCATTTGAATAATACAATTCACATTCACTTTTTTTATGATATGCCTAACAAATTTTTGACATAAAATTCTCATCGTTTCTAACTGATATTCATGTTAATAATTGGTCCTACTTAAAAAAAAATTGTAAATTTTTCTTAGCAACTTTTACGGGATACCTCTTACTGCATGCCTAGTCATAATTGAAAATATTTTAAAATGTAAAATTTATTTCAAATCTGACGCAACTTTTTTACCCTCTAAACCTTTCGGTTCCATTTTTTTTCTTTTTGAGAACAAATTTACTTTTTTTAAATAACATTAATCTGTGAACTATCACAGAATCACTATCCAAATAGATTAAATTTAGTTTAAAGATTATTAGAGTCTGAAATCTAACGAATATATTTATTTTGTGTATGGCTCAATGCAATTTAATGTGAAAATAGGAAAGGAAGAGTTTTTGAAGAGGTTTTCAAAATTAAGTATTATAACAGAATTTCAGAGAGTATTACAACTTTCTTTTTTTTTTTTGCGTTTTATCACAAAAGATTCTTTTCGAAGAGAAACTTACATTTTAAATTCAAAGGCTAAAATATATGCATAAATTAAACAAATCGCCAATAGTTCAATGGTGTAAAGAGAGTTAATAAAAAATTTATCATTATCATTGTTACTAAATATAAAAAAACACATTAATTCGTAATGAAAAAATATAGCCGTAAATTATTATTCCTATGTGCAGAAAGTAACTAATTGTTAAGACAAAATATAAAACGACAAAAAGACATATACTAATGATTGTACACCGGGCCCGAAAAGGGTAAATCTCTTTTTATTGATATAAGTATTGTACATTTCCTTTCCCTGGTTATGAGGACGACATATTAACATATTTTCTCTATTTACAGGTTCGGCCGGGTGGGAAGGCGACTCTAATTAGATTCGTTCCATTTTGTATATGTACTACCGAAGCAGCACTTCTCTATTTACAGATATTCATCTGGTTTGCATTCTTAAAAAAGATATTTGGAAAAGTTTTATTTCATTTATTATGTCAGTCATTTATACTGTTTTTCCCCGAAAAATTCTACTCAGTGTAACTGAAATTCATGCTCAATGTATAATTAAAAGAAATAAATTTCTCTTATGACGCATATGTTGTTATTCTCATATGATGCATTTTGTAGATGATCATTGTATTGAAAATACGATATAATGTCATATTTTCCTCTTTTTTTTTTTTTTTTTTGAAAGTCTTCAAATTGAAAATGAATGTCTGTGAAATATATTATTATTAAATTTAGATTTTTGGCACTTAATATTGTAAAAAGTTGTTAAGTTTATAGAGAAATTGATCATTAGTGTACCATAAAAATAATAATATTTTAAAATTTTGGAAAAGGATTTTATTAAAATAAATAAAACGTGGCTTATACGCGTTTCTGTGTAGCAATTCTCCTACATACAAAAAAAAAAAAAAAAACAAGCAAACAAACAAAGATATTAAATAATATCTTTTGACACAAACTTTAGCCAAAATCTTTCCCACATTTCCGTATTTATAATATTGTGAACATTTTTAAAATTTGTGATTTGTTTGTGAAATAATAGGTTAATTTCATGTAGTAGTATTAATAACTTATTGTTCGTTAATTGTTTTTTACCGCCATGAAATAATCAAATTAATTGGATAATGACGAATAACGTATGTCAAATTAAGATCTTAGATTTGATATCTTTTGTACTATCAAATAATAAATTTTACCGTTAATTTATGTTTATAGCTTCATAGATAAATGGTAAAAAATATGTACTAATTATGCATGCTAATTTCTTATCTAACTGACACAAAAATATCAAATAACATTTTTATAGAATTCTTTTGAATACATTGACAATATATTCATCTTTATTTTTTGGAATTAAAAGTTAAATACTAATTCTTGAAGTGCATAATAGAAGTATTTTTTCTATGTAGATTACTATTTGTAATATTTTAGCTTTTTAATATGTGTCCTAGAATATTTTTCCAGCTAAATGGAATTTGGTATATTTTCAAAAATTCAGAAACATTCATTAAGACTTAATAAATTTACGGAATCCCAACTGCATGCATAAAAAAACTTGTTATTAAGTATTATTTTAAACATTAGTTGAGAACATTTGGATAAGCTTTTAAGTTAGTTCTTCTTCTAGAAGCTTTAAATCACGTAGGATAATCTTTTCTAGATTTCATCTAACGAGCGTCTAAACTTCAGTTACGTTTTCACGTTTCTGCAAAATTTTCAGAAAAGTTTTCGTTAGTTTAAAACTTAGTCTTACTTCTGATATGATTTTTACGTATTGAGAACTGATATCTCAATGGTACTTTTGGGAATTAATCTTATAGCACGTGTGAGGTGGCAAGATTAACCTAATTTGGGACGCCATCTCTGACACGAATTTTATTTTGCTCCGAAAACTTCTTACACCACATTTTCACTTGCACTTCGATAACCTGTAAGGAGGAATATAGTATACAATTAGATTTTAAATTTACTAGTGCGATTAGAATATAAAAATGGACGTTTATGGCAACCCTTGGATTGATAACCGAATACATTTACAACCCAGTGGAGAGTCATATATTACGTATTTTTTGTTTATTCATTGATCTGAATATTTAATGTACAAACGTGAAATAACTTATTTTTTATTTAAACCACACTATTGAGTAAATAGTATTGAAAAAACAATTTAATTTATAAATGTAATAAGGACGGACATGCATAAAGTGTATTGTTACATTCAGATATTTTGGAATCTCATGTATGGTTTAATTTCTGTAAATATGAAGGATACTATGTAAATTTGATACTTTGGTTAAAGAAAATAATTCCATTTCTTTAGAACATGTTACTTAAGAGGTAAAAGCTTAACAGTAAATATTTTTGTGTATAATATCATTATACAAGTACTAAAATCTTAAATAAACCATAAATTACAAGCAATTGTATCTTATTTAGGAACAATAACTATTATAATTATAACATTCAAACATAAAAAAAAGAAAACTCTGAGATTTTCATACAAATAATCTATGGAAAAAAATCATTTTGAAAAAAGATTTATGTGTTTCAAAAACACTCGTGATTCATTTAAACAAATGTCAATATGTTAAACAGTTTATAAAAGAATACGTAAAAAAATATTTTTGAAAACCAGAAAAACCTCTTGCATATAAAAATGTTTTTTTATGATCAACGATGAAAAAAGTATTGTTTCAGCTATAAATAATGCATTATTTTGTTCTAAGATATATTTATCACATTTATGAAAAATTCATTCTTTCAGATCTTTTGAAATCTCTCGGCTATTGTTTTCATCTTATTTAAATTTTGGTTTACAATGCTATTTTTCATTTTCCTATTTTTAAATGCTTTGAATATAAATTTAGTGTAACTTCCTTTGCAATGGATTTTAAAGAAATATATTTATTTTTATCGTATATATGTTTTTTAAGATGATTTAACTCTCTGTTAGTTTTATTTTCATTTGTCCTTCTATTTTTTTCATTTCATTATTGATTTATTTAAAAAGCAAATTTTAAGAACTTTCATTTTCATTATTGTATTTTGCGAAAATTTAATTTTGGTTCTCATTAATTATTGTATATTTCTTAAAATTTGAATAATTAAAACCACAAAAATATTATTAAACATTGAAAGAGAATAACATGGCCTCAAATTCTGGTGCAAATATTATTTTGTCTTAGCATATATATATGAATAGTAATACCTCTTTAAATTTGTATTCGATATTGCAGCATTTCTCAAATTTGTGAATATTCCGAAAAGTGCAATATCAGACTAAATTTTGTAGCAAAAATTTTGGATAAATGCCTCATGAAAACAATATGTAAGTAGGATTTGACATCCCACACTGGAAAGTACCCACACTGAAAACAAAACAAAATACTATATAACATAAACATAATTCGAGATTAGTCCAAGGATATAAATCTGAAGATATAATCCAAGGATAAAACGAAACGTTAAAATTTGTAAAGCATAATTTAAACAATTGTAATAAAGTTAAAATTAATTCTAAAAATATGATTAAAAAATCCCGTTATATTCCTATGAGATTGACTATTTTGACAGCAATATCCTGAACTTATTAGTATTCATTTAACTTATTAGTATTTATTCAATAAAATAAAATTTAATTACTCTAGCAATTAACGGCTTATAAGGCAATATATTATTTTTCAGCATTAACTGGTAATCTGCTGCTTTTTTATTTTCATTATACAAAGCTAGCGGTGTTTACAGAGGAAAAACAATTCACACCATCGCGAAACTTCCATCAGTTTTGACTTAAGATATTCCGTTCATCATGCATAATATCGTTCTTGTAGTACCTTACACCATCTGAGCTGTTTAAATTATTTTTTTAAAATCATACCCGATGACTGTGCTTCACTTCGTTGTCTACGATATGTGCAACTCTACAATGGGAGGTCTGGCTTTCATGTAACAAAGATCAAGTTTTAGCTTTTATTTCATAATCTTCCATTTCACATTCAGAGTTCTTTGAAGATTTTGTCTAATCGTTCGAGGGCTTATATTTAGCTCCAAATCATTTAAATTTGGCAAGAGTAGCTCCAGTACTACTCACGGCCGTGTAAGTCTTTTTTGAATGTGCGCATTGCTACTAAGCATGAGGATTCAAATTATGTTCATTTCATAAATTTCTGGTTTTGATTTATCCCTGAGCTATATTAAAATAACACTTTTTTAGAATTTTTTTTTTTTTTAAATCATTACTGTATTGAATAGAAGTGATCCCCATATTATTAGTTTCTTATCCTAAAATGCATTTATTGGCATCAAAAATACCAGTATATAGAAATTTATACATTGAGTTTAAAAATTTGCCGAGATTTCAAATAATGTTATTTTTTTAAGATATGTGTTTTTTTATTAAAATTATTTGGTCTATTTTATTTATGAGTTATTTTATTAAATTTAGATTTATTTTTATTAAAACTTTTCTCTCTTTTATTACTGATAAGCTAAGCTTATTTATATTTTGACTTAAAAAAAAATTGAAAATTTTTATAGTTTATAATTTTGTCTAGGGGTGTATTAAGGAATAATCGTTTTATATATTAAACATTAAAACTCCTTGACCAAACACAAATAAATTTTAAATGAAATATCAGTTTTACCATCTTCATAAATTGCAAATTTTAAACTTCTAAATATCACCATTTTCACTTTGTACATCGCTATATAGGGGTAAAAATTTAATTTTCAATGCAATTGTTTGAAAGCTGTATCTCAATTTATTCTTTATTTATTATTCTTTTGTAGATTTTAATAATATTTGTGTCATTCTGGCAACAGAAGTATAAAAAATTTGTGTACATTAAACATGGACCAAAAAGAAAAAGGAAAAAAATTAGGACATCAAAAGATTTCAGATATCTCTATTTATGACCGACAAAAACAAAAATTTTCCAAATTGTTAAAAAATGGCTATAAAGGATTTTATAAACGAAATTAAAACAAAATATCCTACTTTTTCGATATTGTAAAACATTTTATGCTACTGAGGTATTAAGTATGATACCATTTTTTCAAACTTTTTGAATGGGTACAAATAACCTTTAAATAAACAGTGTTCAAAAACAAAAGTTATGTAGTATATACATATATAAAAAACATGAATGGTACCACTATGAATTGCATTATTTTATAATATGATACAATGTAGTAATGCTAAGCTATAATTTTTCATTATATTGTCTAACATTGTTTTATAAAAGTGTATGCATGTGATATAATTAAAATAAACTTAATTACATTATTTAAAAAATCAAGAAAAATTAAGTGAAGAAAGCAATGCATAACTTTTATTTATTAAAACAAATTACAAATATATGTGTCACAAATTTGACTACGCAAAATTTGATTAACACAAAATTGTTGATTAATTCACTTGTAAAAATTTCATTGTAAAATCAATAAAATGCTGGTGAAATGAAAATTAATAAATATTTATTAAATTTTATAAAGAAAATTTTACTTCATTGAAGGACATTTAAATAATGAATTAAAATCACTTTAAATATTCACAACGAATTTCATAATAAAGAAATATTAAATATGTTGGCACGCTTCCTTAATTACATTTGTTTATTTCAAATGACATTTGTTAAAAACTCTCTAATTTTTCAATTACTTCGGTTTAAGGAATGAAAACAAAATTTTATCAGTTTTCACAAAATGTTCATTTACCATTATTTCAATGCCAGATAAGAGTGATGATTATGTTTGTTCCTGACATTCATATCATCTGTCCTTCCACGTGTATGGTTATTTAATCATTAGCAACTCTTTTCTGTGAAGGAGGTGGATTTTAAAAAACTAAGATTAATTAGATAAATGTGTCAATGAGACGATATCTAAGTCTTGAACAAAATGATGGACGGGTATTTAAAAACAGCAACAGGGCTAAATGAATTTAATGGCGGAAAAAAAGAAAAATATATAATACACAGAAGTAAAATTCTGCTAATTTTGATTTAAAATATTTTATTTTCTGGTATATCTAAAAAAACTGATCCTAATACAACTAAACATATAAAGAATAATGTATTCGTTTTTGATGATGAAAGACTTTAATCAGCGTTATTATTTTTATTTTAAACATTTTTCCATTTTTAAATTGTAATATAATACAGCTCCCTATGTAGCAATAATATTAAATAAGTTTGTGCATGAAACATGAGTATGTCGAATGTGTTCTAGAGAAAGAGTGCTACAAAAAGATCTACAACATTTGGTAGATAAGTAATTCTATAGGATAAGTTATGGTCCTCGATCCCTATTTAGACATTTTAATTTGATTTTACAGTTCACTTTTTCTTACGATTTTTAGTACTTTTTTACATTTTAAAGAATATTTTCTACAATAATATAACAAACTTGTTGCAATCATTTAGCCAAAAATAGTCATTTTTGTACTGTTTTCTTTCAAATATCTGTTAATAATGTTAATAATGTTTGCTTCGTAAAAATCGGTCGATAATTATTCCTTATGCAAAAATTAATCAAAGACTCATAAGAAAAAGCATTTTCCTTTTGAAGAAACGACAAAGCATCACATATCTTATGATTTCGGAGTGAAAATGAAACCGAATGACATTGTTGCCTAGACGTCTAAGGCTAAGAAACAATTAAATATATCGATTTCAAAACTTCAGAACAAATGACGATGTTTTTAAAAATCCGAATGTATATTTTCTAATCGTGACGTAATTTGTCTCAATTTTTCCACATAAATAAATAAATAAATAAAACAACAGCAATGGTTCAAAATTTCAGAGACAATTCGAGGCATTCATTAGAAACTGAACTGAAATAATATGATGTTTTCAACAGATAAGCCGGTACCCCCATGTAGTTGGGGAATATGAATATATACAAAATATATTCAATATATATGAAATATTGTCAAATACTAAATCTAAAATTTTTGTTACTTTCATAAGCTTGATAGAAGATTATTATTGCGTTCTGTACCAAAAACACATTGGCATAAGATAAGGGCATATTCTCTTCCTTTATTTAAAATAATAATAATAAACATATTCTTAGTTAGCCATCATTTTTTAACATTAACAACATATTTTTTTTTTATCCGGTTATATATATTATGTCGGGAATGTATATTTATTATGAATTTGAATGTTTCAAAAAACCTAAGGAAATAAAGACACTATAAAAAAGAAATGTATAGCTTTCAACATTTATTTTTTTAAACAGTAAAAACTAATGGTAATATTTTGCTTTGTTCAGGCGACAAAATCGGCCATTAAATACCCGAAGACATCCATTAAATGTTAGTTCCATCAAATGCTAAAAATTGTCATTACAGTGTGTATCGTTATTATCATATGATGATATAAAATTTTGTATAAGATAATAAAAAACTAGAAATCTATATACACATATATAATTTTACCGACAAATCATGTTATTTAATTATTTCACATACTTAACTCTACAGGGTGTCCCAAAAGGTCGTTTACAAACTTAACATGCTGGTCTGTCATATCATGATGAACAATATTAAATAGGAAACTAAGGGTCCCAAACATCTTCCAAAGGAGATATGCGACATTAAAGTTTAGGGTCCAAAAATTCAAATGATTATAAAAAACAGAAAAAATTGGTCGATTCGTTTGCAGTTTTCACTAAAACTATTCTTTATGTCAGTATTTTCTTGAAAATGAATTATAAAGTTAAATTTCAAAAAATGTCAATAGAGGGCGCTTTAGACTTTGGAGTAACGATAAACTAGTTATTACCATTATTTTTTGCATCTCATTGAATTTTTTTAGAAGCTTAGACATAAACTTAAATTTTGAGCTCAAAATCTAAATCGTTGGAAGTGGTTACGTAGCGCAAACTGAATTGCAGGGGGAGGTTCAAATTTCAAATGATTATAAAAAACGGAAAAATTGGTCAATTGATTTGCGATTTTCACTAAAATTATTCTTTATGTCATTCTTATCTTGAAAATAATTTATAACGGTAAAATTCAAAAAAAGCCGATAGAGGGCGCTTTAAACTTTGGAGTAACGTACAACTATTTTTTTCCGTTATTTCTTGCATCTCATAAAATTTTTTTAGAAGCTTAGACATAAACTTAAATTTTGAGATAAAAATCTGAATCGTTGGGAGTGGTTAAGTAGCGCAAATTGAACTGTGTTCAATGGGGGTGGGGAGGTTCAAATTTCAAATGATTATAAAAAACGGAAAAATTAGTCGGTTTCTAGCTAAAATTATTCTTTATAACAATATTTTCTTGAAAATAAATTTTACAGATATCTTTCAAAAAATTCCGTCAGAGGGCGCCTTAAACTTTATAGTAACCAACAACTATTTTTAACAGCTATTTTTTGTATCTAATAAAATGCTTGTAAAAGATCAAACTTAAATTTTGTGCTCAAAATCTGCATCGTTATGAGTAATTAAGCGGCCAAAAATTGAACTGCGTTCGAGGGGTGTTGAAGGTAACATTTCAAATCCTGAACACAGTTCAGTTTGCGCTTCTTAACCCCTCCTATCGATTTAGATTTTGAGCACAAAATTTAAGTCTAAATTTTTGCAAGCATTTAATTTAAAAAAAAAAAAAAAAAAAAAAAAAAAAAAAAAAAAAAAAAAAAAAAAAAAAACCGGTTAAAAATAATTGTTGGTTATTCTAAAGTTTATGGCGCCCTCTAACGGATTTTTTTAAATTTATCTTTAAAATTTATTTTCAAGGAAATATTGACATAAAGAATAATTTTAGCGAAAACCGACCAATTTTTCCGTTTTTTATAATCATTTCAAATTTGAACCTCCCCACCCCCATTGAACACAGTTCAGTTTGCGCTACTTTACCACTGCCAACGATACAGATTTTCATCTCAAAATTTAAGTTTATGTCTAAGCTTCTAAAAAAATGTATGAGATGGAAAAAATAACGGAAAAAAATAGTTGTACGTTACTCCAAAGTCTAAAGCGCCCTCTATTG
Source organism: Maratus speculifer (assembly GCA_964019185.1). Classification (NCBI taxonomy): domain Eukaryota; kingdom Metazoa; phylum Arthropoda; class Arachnida; order Araneae; family Salticidae; genus Maratus; species Maratus speculifer. Next base: position 291,710,480 of record OZ025290.1, read on the forward strand.
GCATTTTTTGAATTTTATCTTTATAAATTATTTTCAATATAATACTGACATAAAGAATAATTTTAGTGAAAATCGCAAATCAATTGACCAATTTTTCCGTTTTTTATAATCATTTGAAATTTGAACCTCCCCCCGCAATTCAGTTTGCGCTACTTAACCACTTCCAACGATTTAGATTTTGAGCTCAAAATTTAAGTTTATGTCTAAGCTTCTAAAAAAATTGAATGAGATGCAAAAAAATAATGGTAATAACTAGTTTATCGTTACTCTAAAGTCTAAAGCGCCCTCTATCGACATTTTTTGAAATTTATCTTTATAATTCATTTTCAAGAAAATACTGACATAAAGAATAGTTTTAGTGAAAACCGCAAACGAATCGACCAATTTTTCTGTTTTTTATAATAATTTGAATTTTTGGACCCTAAACTTTAATGGCGCATACCTCCTTTGGAAGACGTTCGGGACCCTTAGTTTCCTATTTAATATTGTTCATCATGATATGACAGACCAGCATGTTAAGTTTGTAAACGACCTTTTGGGACACCCTGTATAATCCTTTAAATAACAAGCATCTGTCTTTGACAATTTAGTAAAATGTTAAGAATTTGCAAATATTTACCGTGCTCGAAAATACATTCATTTAAACAGGCAACGAGTGGCAAAACTATTTTCTAATTAAATGTGGTCGTTTTGAATTACATGGTTTTAATCAATCTGCGTGAAATTCAGTAGTATTCGTAGAGAATGTTTTGCATATTCAGGCATCGAATTTATTTCCATTTTCACTAACTTAACAGAAATAGGAAAAAATACTTTAAAGTGTGGAATAAGATGAAAATAGTCTTAATGACACACAGTTTTTATTACATTATTTAAAAATATTAAACAGATAGATTCATTTGACCTATCATAATCAAAGTTTTATCGTAATCATAAGTTTTATCGTAAAAAATAAAATCATAAGAAAAATCCTTTGTTGTTAAAAATTAAACTATGGTAGAACAAGATTTTTTTATGCAAGGATACAGTATTACTGGAACTACCACACAGATAACCGGGAAAACATATAAAAATTAAAATTCCGTAATTTTTTAAAAAATAGCTATTTTGAGATAAATGATTATATGATAACAGACGACTATTAAAATATTCTTAATTAAATCTATAACTTAAAAACTAAATGTTTTGGAATTAGCTATTGGAAAGCAATAATTAGAAAGACTATATATTTTAATACACAGCGTGTTTCATAAAACGTGAGCGAAACATTTAGAGGTAGATATAAGCATCCGAACGAACGACTTTTATCAAGGAATGGATGGTTGGAATTAAAAATAAAATGTTTGAGGGCGCGTATGGTGATATTGTTATATTAGTTAAAAATGTACAAAGCGTGGTTAAGTTTCGAAAGCAAGATAGAAAACCATTGTTCGTATAAAAATTGAGTATCTGGACCATTTTTATTTCCAATTCCATCGATATAATGCATATTAGCTTTTACTCCTTTAATGTATGGATATTCCTTTCCTCGATAGGACATTCCTTTCCTCGTTTGATAGTTACAGTTTCTGATCTGCAACTGTTAGGTATATATCAAAGCAAAATTTGGTGTACGTGGTATCTCATGTAACACATTCATGCCATTAGTGTCATTCTTTTCAAGGTTAATTGTAGCATAAATGGAATTTTGAAGTTAGCATGGGCCAAGTTTCCGAATGCACTAGCATCTCTGCGTTTCATTTCGAACCATGCAATTTTTGATGAATGTGATTTGTTATGGATTTGAACAATGACATCTCAAGATTTCACCTACTTTTTGTAAAATACCTTGTATATGTACAAAGATATGTTTGTGCATCTAAATATAAATATAAATATATTTGTATATTCATTAATAACCTCGTTAGATCTACACTACTATTTGGTATTAGCAAAGAATATGTGATCTTTATCGATAATATTATTGTTTATACATCTTCAGGCATACTTATGGCATGTGCAGTGAACCTGACAACAGACTATTTTAATGTCATCATTAGCACTTAAAATCTAAATTAGAATGATCTCAAGTTGCTTATTGAATTTCATTAAAAAGTATAAAGAGATAATATTCAATATCATATTTAAAAAACCCTCATTTAACTAAAATAAATTATTGTTTTTTGAAAAGGGTAAAACATTAGGCAATTTCAGAGGCATTATTCTTTGACATAGCAGAAGTCGCGTACCTATCTGTATGGGTTAACTGGATCGACCCAATGAGTTTTATACAAAAGATACTGTATAAATTAGAAAAAAATTATTTGATTATAAGAACATTTACATCAGTCCATTAAAAAGTATGTAAGGAAATCATAATCCATTTGTTGTAAAATCTTTCTTGCATCGCACTGTGATGTTGAAAATCGCGCGGGGTGACTGGATCATTCCATTGAGTTTTATAAAAAATAGTTCTTTAAATTAGAAAAAAATAATTTGATTATTAACAATAATTGCAATTATTCGTTAAGGAAAGAACACAAAACACCATACTCACAAGAAAACAGAAAGCTAAACTGTTTAAAATGAGAAATTACTACTGTCACATGGGGTGACTGAGTCACAGCAGATTCAAATATTTTTTTTGTTGTTGCTCGTTTAAAGTAAATAAAGGATAGGTAAGGTAAAAATAACACTACACCTACCAAAGGGAGTGTTAGTTAAGAGGATACAGAAACAATGATTCATTACAGATAACCATTTTTGATGTATCTCTATAAATGGAGTAACATTGCACTCCGCACGAAGGCAAGAGAAGGCTCGGGTAAGGCAGTAGCAATTGCCTTGTTATCCGGCTGTGTTCTTGTTAGATGGAACAAGTCAGAAATAATCCAGAAAGCATAGAAAATCTGTGGCATTCGTACAAAATCTAGTCCTATAAATATTTAAGTATGGTTGCTTTTTTGGTTCACTCTTATTCTAAAATGCATGAGTACAAAATTATTACGGTACTATACATTAAATTCAGTGGTACAAGTGTAAAATGACTTCATTTTATACAGGAAGTGATCACCATAGAAACCAAAAATCCTTCATTGTCACGGGAATATTACATATAATGGAATTTAATAGAATGAAGAAAACTTTCATTAATATATTTTTAAATTTTGTATCAATGTTCATAAATCCTTAAACGACTCGACAAAATTTATCAAATATTATATACATTAAATTTCAAATCATTTGGTTGGGCAGATTTAGTTCTGTTATATGCGGATAGATGGCCATATATAGCATACAATACAAAGGCTATAGTCTTACTAATTTATTTAATTACGAATACACATGAAATAAATGAAATGCAAAAAATGAAATTAGAAAAGCAAGATTCTTTTTACTTATTTTCAGTTTTCTGTTTTTTATTATCTCATAGTCTTTTAATTAAAAAAATACAACTATTATATGAATCAAGAATCTATACACAGTTCTCTTTGTCATTTTGTATGACAACTAACTTTTAAATGAATTTCAGATCTTAACTTTGTTATTATTTAAAAGCATATACTTGAGACACATAAAAACTGCACAATCGAAATAAAAGTAAGAAAGTTATTTCATTCGTTAAAAAATTAATGAAAAAAAACTATTGAATATTGACAACATGCGTTTTCGTTTAAACTGCCATTCATGTTATTTAATTATTTCGTGAATTAGGTAAAGAAACTTATTCATCACTTCGTTATGACAAATATATAAAAAATAATGTAAATTATTCAAGAATCTAATTAGCTAGGGCAATGAAATCTTTCAGATGCACAGACATATTTTAGATAATTATTTCCATTAATAAAATGTTTTTCAATTATATATTTCTTTTATTTCCGTAGAAAAATAGTTTTCTGTCGATGACTGTTACAAATCTTGTTTAATTTGAACTTTCATTTATTGCTGTCATTTAATAATTTTAATTGTTATTCCATTTGAAATTGTCTTCTTTCATGTCTAAGGTATCTCATAATAAATAAAAATAGTATTTGAAGCTGGAATGCGTTTCAGTTTTGACAGAGCAACTTAATTAAAATTCTGTTTAGTTCTTTCTTTACTTCCCATTATGACAATTTCAAATTATAGTAAAACAATTATTTTTCACACACAAAAGGCTCCTATTTATATTTTCAAAGACATTTAATACAATGTTTATAACTAAATACTAGAATGAGTTATTCCGCGCTTAAGGGGATTGGATACTTTTCCTCTTTCCGTTTACATGGGATTTGAAAGAAGAGATTTTCAAAATTTAGTTAATTCATTTTTACAAAAGTCAGTAGAGGTATGCAGAATTGCAGATTTGAATTTTTTGTACCGTTGTAATATTCCTTCTATAATTATTAAATTATTAATTATCTTACATGTTATACAAGAGTTACCGTGTTCTCAAATATTCATAATTTTTATGTTATGATTAATATCTCGGATGAAAGAAACTATTCTTGCAGTTTGTAGCCATATCCAACAAATAAGATTGAATTATTGAAGGTATATATACAAATACTATCATCAATCAGGGTGAAATGTCGGAGCACAGACTCACATTGACATAAAAAGTAATATTTAAAAATATAAAAATTTCTGTTTGTTGTTTATTGTAAAAATTACATTGTAATAACAGTTATTGAATCTCCATTTTCGTATGTTTTTTGAATAGTCATTTGCCTTAGAGTAATTCACCAAATGCTAATCTATCAGCATGTGTACCCATTTTTACTTTCTTCTATCTCTACAAGAAAAAAGTATTGGACTCATGAAAATTTTCGAGTTCCGTTTTCGACGGATTTATACGTTTTAGAAGGTCCTGAACACGTTTTTCATATTTTTAGAAAATGTCTGTCTGTGAGTCTGTGAGTCTGTCTGTGAGTCTGTCTGTATGTGACAAAAAAATTGTGGGCGCTCTATCTCAAGAACTAATGTTTAAAATTTAATAAAATTTTATATTCAGTTAGACCTTGATATGAATAAGTGCCTATTGGTTTTTGGTAAAAATTGGCCTGCAGGTGGCGCTGCTATGCCACGTTTTCCATGATTTTCATGATAGCTATATCTCAAGAACTAATGCACAGAATTTCACCAAACTTCAGATTCCGCGATACCTTGAGATACATAACCGCTGATAAGGTTTTGGTGTGAGCTGCCTTATAGGTGGCACTGCTATGCTACATTTTGCACGATTTTTGCGATAGTTATATCTCAAGAACTAATGCAGAGAACTTCATTAAATTTCAGATTCTGTTACACTAGAATATATAACATAATTAGTCGCTGATTACATTTTGGTATTAACCTTGCAACAGGTGGTGCAGCTATGCTGCTTTTTGCACGATTTTTCCGATAGCTATACACCTCAACAACCAACGCACAAAATTTCATCAAACTTCTGATTTTGTTACAAAATGACATGTAACATAATTACACGATAATTACGTTTTGTTATAAATCCTTTAACTGACGGTGCTGCTGTGCTATATTTTACATGTTTTTTTTAAACTAGCTATATCTCAAGAACTAATGCACGGAATTTCATCAAACTTCAGATTCTTTTACACCATAACATAATTAGACGCTTTTTTACGTTTTGGCATAAATTGTCCATGATATGGTGTTGCTGTGCTGCGTTTTGCAAATTTTTTGTTATATCTATATCTCAAGAACTAATGGACGAAATTCCATCAAATTTCAGATTCTGTTAGTCTTGACATAAATAGATGCTTATTAGGTTTTAATATAAATTACCCAACATGAGGCACTACTAAGCTCGTTTTCTCAGAATATTAATTAATTTTGCGTTTTAGGCTTTTCGGGTACCAGAATCTCATTAGGCTAGGTCAAGTGTTCGAGGAAATTCGATAGTGGGTAAAATTGGGGACACCAAGTTTTTTTTTTTAATATTAAAATGTACTTATGAGATAGAAGAAAGTTTTGGGATTGACACATCCAACTAGTTATTCAACAAATAAGATGCACAAATATTATACGGTCATATAACAATAAATATAAAAAAATCCAATTGGACGGAGAAATTAGCCAGAAAATCTAACCTGGGTCCACAGCGTACTAGACTGTTTGTCTAGCCACTGATAAACACTGGCGGATACTTAGGTCTGCAATTCCTCACTAATACATCGTATTGAAGAAAATCATCAACCATTTATAAGACAGTGTTCTATGATGGGACAACGATGCTCAGACGCAAACATGATTTATTTGTAAGAAACTTCAGCCCCAGGTATCGATCGGAGTAATGTAGTGATTACAGAAACCTGGGATGCTGTAGACTTTGTTCGATTCTTATAGTGGTGGTCAGAATTAAAGAACAATTGAAAATTGCGTTGAAAAAATTTATTTCTGAGTTACATAAAGTGAAATTTATACACTAAATGTTTTTCTGTGCTAGAAATCATTGTAGAATGCAAAACATTGAAAAATGCAAAATATGAATGTTTTGCCAGAATTAACACAATATGTCATTGTAAAAAATTGGACAAAATTATAAGGACAATGGATATTTTTTTCCGAAATACACTGATAATTAATAATCTCCGCGCTTCTTCTCAATCACTCTTTTTAATCTTGACGTCATGGAGTTTGACAATTCCTTAAGAACGTTCTTGGAAGATTTTGAGTGATCGTTTTCGATGGAAGACATGAGTTCTTGCTTGTTTTGAGATTATATACCAATTTTGCATACTTTGTGTGCCGGAATACTCAAAAGATTTTTCTACAATATTCAGATCAGGACCTCTGGCCAGCCAATCAAGTAGTTTCACGGAATTATCATTATACCACGAGTTTGAAGTTTGGGAAACATGAGCCGAAACATTGTCCTACTGGAAAAAAATAGCCTCAGATCGCTATTAACGGTGCTTCTGGTAAAAGAGTATCGCCCAATACACCAGTACAACTCTCAGAATTCCTCCTATCCTGCACAAAAACTATTGGAGTAATTTTACCAGTTGTGAAACCTCTCCAGACCGTTACTGAATCACTTCCAAATACATGCTTTGAGAAAATCGTTTTTTCTTTACGGATATCATACTAGAAGTTGCAAAAACAATCTAATCTATCCGAATTAATCTTTTTCTCATCGGAAAATACAGAATTCTACTTTTTTCCCATAATATTGAAGTTTTTGGCAAACTCCATCCTCAGTTTTTCATAAACATTTGTAAGACGCGGTCTTTACACGTGTTTACTATAGCAAACTTTTTTCTTTCTTTTTGTAAAACAAGACGAACAGTTCGAGCACTTACATTCTAAGTTCCATTCACGGTTTTTTTCCGTTTATTGGAGCAAGCTCGCCTTATTATCATTCTTTTCCCCCCATACAGAAACAAAAGACAGCCTGCTTGTATGTCTTTGCCGTCCCTATTTACCGGTATTTTAAAGATAATTGTAAATAACCGTTCTTGATCTATTAAACTTTGTAGCACTTTAGAAAAAGGAAAGTCCAGTATTTTGAAATGCATCAATTTTTCCTATTTGAAACTCCAAAAGCTTTGCAGCATGAATAAAAAACAGAATAATACGATCCCAAAAGCTTACTACGCATTTATATCGTCTAACAATTCCGTGTGCAGAGCAAAAAACATGCACATTTTACTTTTTAGAACTCACAAATATAGTTGTTCTTATAATTTTGTCCAAAATCAATGTTTGTATAAATATATAATGCATTTTACGAATATGAATTTACCACATATTTCCGAAAAAACATACACACATAATTTTCATTTTTCATTGGTTTCCAGCCGTTAACATTGCACAAGTCTCCTGCCAAATATAACCAAGATATGGCAATTTTTGCCTTGTCCTTATAATTTTGACCCCCACTGTAGGTCTGGCTATTTATCTACTACATTTACGTTTATTGTATGTATTGTATACATGTCTGTATAATATTTGTATATGAATTGGGTATACAGGGTAAAAGACTTTTGTTGTATTCACTGATCCACTCTGGCCGAAACCTGGATCTGGAATTCCTCATTAGTAAACCGTGTTGAAGAAAATTATCAGACATCTATCAGACAGACTTGAATGACTAGACAACGGTGGATAGACTCAAACAGTCTTAATAGTAAGAAACCGCAGCCCCAGGTTTCGATTGGAGGGACGAAGTGTTTAGACCAACAATCTGATACAATGCAGACCCAGGTTCTATTTCTAGCTCTGGCTAATTTTATACTCCAGTTGGATTTATTTCATTTATTTTATGTATGTTTGTATAATTCCTGCATATGCATAGAATCCACAGAGTTATAGATTTTGGATTTTTCCACCGATACTCTCTGGCCGATAACTAAGTGTGTAATTCATCATTAGTAAACCATGTTGAAGAAAATTATCAGCCATCTATCAGACAGTCTTGGTTGACGAGACAAAGGTAAATAGGCGCAAACATGATTTATTAGTAAGAAACTGCAGCCCCAGATGTCGACCAGAGTGACGCAATGATTAGAGCAACAACTTGGTACGTTGTGAACCCAGTTTCGATTTCTAGTTCTGACTAATTTTGCACTCCAGTTGAGATTATTGTATTTATTGTATTTATGTCTGTATAATATTTGTTTAAGCACAAGAATTAAAAGCAGGCGTTTTTTAAGTGTATATGTGAATTTTAAGATTGAATTATGTCAGCCAGGTACTGTTTAGATTTCTCAAATAGTAGAGCATTGGTTCACAATTCAAGATGTTCCAGTTCAGATCATTTTTCTCTCTCTTGCTATTGACTGCAAATGTGCTGCTGTGGTATGAATTTGGATATTTAATTTATTTTTTAAATATTTCGTAGTATTTTTCAGCAAACTTAGATACAACAGAAAATACAATTAGGCTATTATTTACTCAGCTTTCGAATTCCCCTTGATACTGTAATGTCTATGGTCGTTTCATGTCTTGTTATATTTAAAATATCTCTTTAGGAAATACAGGACATTTTGATTATTTGCTAAGATTGGCGACTATTTATCTGTTCATTCGTACAATAATTTACAAGAAAATTTATTGGTGGCAGATTAATTATGAAAGTATCCTAGAGCAAGTGTATAAGATAAATTATATTTTAAAAAGTGGTGCGAATAAAATAATGAAATTGACGTTGAAAAGATGTATGTCCCAACTCCGTAGTCAAGGGTGTAATATTTTTAATTTATTTTTTCCGTGCGCTCTTCTTAAAGGATGTAACTGTGTTCCTTAGTTCTGAAAATATTTCTAAAGTTTATGCTTATTTTAATATGAAGCGTTAAAACTGTGTCCTCCATTCAACAATTTTTAAAACATAAAATGCTAAACTGAATACTGATTTTGAAATAATTTCACATTTATGATGAAATGCATTCTTTATGAAAATAACACTGAAAAAGGCACTAAAAATATGAATTCGCTGGAAATATATATTAAATATAAGAATGCATCAAATGCCAAAAACTTTAGAAAGAAGAATGCGGACGCTGAGTGACTAGAAGAAAATATTACGAAATTTTACATCAAAAATTTGCTTACTTTTATCAAAAATATATAGTTATCACTATTAGCATAGGGTAATTGGCTGAATATTTGAAACATAGAGTAATTATTTGAAACATTAAAAATAAATTTGATAGATAACACGCAAGATGATGTAACATGATATCTTTTGAAATATTGCTCTTCACATTACAAAAATTATTAATTTAATATTACCCACGTTAAAAAAACATACATTAAAAGTATAATGTTCTCCAACAACTGATAAAAAATAAGTAATAAACATAAAATATATATACACTATATTGCCATTGATTATGGGACACTTGCGATTTTAGACATTTTACTAAATATCTAGAAAAATACATTAGGAATCATCTCGAAACTCTTAGTGTATGAATATAATAGTATACGTCATACATCTCCGTGAAGATGTTTTACCGAAACTCCATAGGGGACCGTCAACAAATTAAAAAAGAATGAATATCTTTTGAATAACCCTGTCAAAACTAATGTAGCAAAATCGCTCAAACTCTAGATTATGATTGAATACCTTATTGTAATACACTGTGTTCATTTTTATGCAAATAGCATGCATACTCGCAGAGTAATTAAGGTTTTTATAAAAATGGCCCCAAATTTTTCTAAGTTTTTCCCTTATAATTTTCAGAGTTCTTAATATAAAATAATATTTTTTTCAGAAAGTATGACAAACAACATTGCATACAGTACCCTGTAATCAGAATTAAAAAATAATAAAAATTGTATGAAAAATGAGTAGGTTTACTAAATAATTTTTTACTGCGCATGCGTCAACGATATCAAAATTTCATTTGCATATTATGTTAGCTAAATGTATAGAGCAACTTTTGTAAAAGTCTCAAAATTATAGCTTGAAAATTCTGAAAGTAATCGTCTGTAGAAAAAGGACAAAATCCGTTGTTTCCAAAATGAAGCAAAAAAATGAGGGATTTTATCCGAAAGTAGTCGTAACATCCCGTATTGTGTATTCTATATTGACACTAATCAATGAATATATGGATACAACCCCTCTTGTTTTTGCTTCATTTTGAGAATAACGGATTTTCAACTTATTCAATTGACGATTATTTTCAGAATTTTCAAGTTATGATTTTGTGACTTTCACAAAAGTTGCTCTATACATTTAGCTAACATAATATGCAAATGAAATTTTGATATCGTTGACGCATGCGCAGTAAAAAATTATTTAGTAAACCTACTCATTTTTCATAAAATTTTTATTATTTTTTAATTCTGATTACAGGGTACTGTATGCAATGTTGTTTGTCATACTTTCTGAAAAAAATATTATTTTATATTAAGAACTCTGAAAATTATAAGGGAAAAACTTAGAAAAATTTGGGGCCATTTTTATAAAAACCTTAAGTACTCTGCGAGTATGCATGCTATTTGCATAAAAATGAACACAGTGTATTATAATAAGGCATTCAATCATAATCTAGAGTTTGAGCGCTTTTGCTACATTATTTTTGACAGGGTTATTCAAAAGATATTGATTCTTTTTTAATTTGTTGACGGTCTCCTATGGAGTTTCGGTAAAAAATCTTCACGGAGATGTATGACGTATACTATTATATTTATACACTAAGAGTTTGGAGATGATTCCTAATGTATTTTTCTAGATATTTAGTAAAATGTCTAAAATCGCAAGTGTCCCATAATCAATGGCAATATAGTGTATATACATTTTTTTTACTTCTCTGTCTTCTTTTCATTTGTATTAATAAAAATATATTTAAGAAATATATTTAAGAAAGATATATATTTAAGAAATCAACTTATAGCACAAAAGATGTAACATTAAAATATATAGTTGATATCGAATTTCATATATATAATAAAAAATGTTTATTAAAGAATCGATTTATTTCATCTACTTTAGAAATACTTTTACACTAGTAAATGTGATTTTGTCGTAGCATGAGAGATAACAGTAATTGAATTTGGCACTATAAAGGTTATTCGATTTTCTTCCCTTCTAAAAGTAGTTCTTACAGAAAAAGAAACATTTTAGAACTGAAAAAGCAGTTATTAAAAGTATTGGAATTTCGTTAAATAAATTATCCTTCAAAACAGTTTTTTAAATAAAAATTATCACTATTCGGCAACATAAATATATTTATTACATATTGCATTAAAGAATGAGAATTTTTTTTTTCAGAAGTATAATATATTTATTTACAAAAAAAAGAAAGAAAGAAGAAAAACAATCATACTCTGCAATCTTACCTTAATTATTGAACAAGATTAATTACTGTAAATTCTTGTAATGGCATAGCTTTAGTTCCAATAAACGGCATACACTTGAAAATTTTGAAACAGCGTTTTACATTAATTTGACTGATACTAGAACTTCAAACTTTTGGGGCAGGGAACTTTTCTTTGAGTTACCGCTTGCAAGTAAATAATATAAAAAAGAAAAAAATCAGAACTAATAAGGCAGTATCTGTAAGGTATTAAAATAATTTTCGATCGATATACTCGTTATCTTAATTTTAATTAGTACAATTTGCAAATAGTAATAATTGATTAAGGTTTAAAATATTATTTACCAGTAAAAATATCTGAAATTCACGGTTATATTTTTCCTGATTTTCACAGAAAAAGTATATTTTTTGTACAAAAAGGGCATTTTCCGTTAAAAATTGGAAAATTTCATCATATTTATAAAAAATAGAAAAACGGACGAACTTGAAAGGAGGCAGTGAAAATACTCTGTTATCTTTCGCAAACTTATTTGCAATGTTTATAAAACTTACATGTTAAAGCATAGGAATGAAAAAAAAAATCGATAAAAGAATATTGGCTCTTTTCTAACATATATATCATGCTACTGAGTTGCAACTGTACTAATACCAACAACCTTTTGCGCAACAAATTAAACAGACCATATTCAAAACATTCACATTCTAATCATTTACAGAGTAAAGAAAATTTCTCTAACAAATTATTTAATCAAACTATTATAATTTATATTTATCAAACTAATAATTATTATTTATCCGTAAGAAAATCCTAATAATAAATTATCCTGATTAATTAAAACATTCAAGAATTATAACAGCATCGATAAAATAACAACATACTGTAGAATCAACTATATGACTTTAGAATCACGAGCATTCGAAGACTGAATTGTGTGATTAATAGCTAGAGAAATGGACTCCCATGCCAAAGGTCGTCTGCTCGAAATAGTCCAGCGAAAATATTTTTTCCTCGGCCAATAATTGCAAGTACTTCAAAAGTATTCGATAGTTATTCAAATTTTATAATAGAAGATTACTGCTTCATCAAACGGAGTTTTTCCTTCTGTTATTTCCCAAAATAAAAAACCTGCTAACGGAAGGTGGGAAATCTGGCAAGTTTGCTGTAAGTAGTTTTTCCGCGAATTCATAGATTTATTTTTAACAGTGTTGCTAAATAAAGAAAAAATACTATTTGGAATTAGTAATATTCAATCTCATTTACAGCACAATCTACTGGGAAAGAATTAAACTGATAATAAGTAAGATATTTGGTGAGATAAATATCAAACAGCGATAAAGTCATCAATAAAGAGTAAATTTTAAAAAACTATCTCTAGATAAATAAAATGTTTTTTCTTCACAAAAACTTGTCGTATTTAGCACCTCTGAATATGCATAAAAAGTGAAAAATATTTGTGCTTAAACATTACAGTGCACAAATAGTGTAGTTCATGAACAAACCACAAAGAATGAGAGAGCTATCAACTGTGGTGTTACAGAAACATGTTTATTCTCTGGACATAAACAATAATCTCTTTTTGTGTGTGTATCATAAAGTCGAATTGAATCTAAGATTTAAGTATTAGAAACCTAACGCTCGAAAAGTCTTGTGTACGCACACTGTTAAAAAAATTCTGAAATTCACGAATATTTTTGACCTGAATTTCACAGAAAAAGTCCCTTTTCACAACAAAAGGGCATTGTCCGTTACAAATCAGCAAATCCCACCATATTTCCTGAAAATAACGAAACGGGTGGAAATAAAAACAGAAAACGGAGACACTCCGCTGTGTAAGGGGTTGCGTGGCCGAGTGGTCAAGGCACCATACCACTAATTTCCTGCGAGCGCAGATTGTGGTTTCGTATCCCACTGGCGACAAGAAATAAGGAAAGCATAAAAAGCCCCTTTTAAATTACATTTTTTCTGTTTATTTTTCTCTTATTCCTTATTAAAAAATCTTTTAATTAATTAGCCAATAAATAAATAAATAAATAAATAGTGTACGACAATTTCAAAAAATTGTTTATAACATTATTTTTCTAAAAAAAAGTTTTTAATAAAAGTTTTTTTCATTCATTCATTCATTCATTCAAAAATAAATAAATAAATAAATAAGTAAATAAATAAATAGTGGTTTTAAACAGTGATTTTTTTTATTTAAACTATTTAAAAAGAAAAATTTATTTTAAAAAATAATAAGCATTATGCATCAGTCTAAAATAAAATAAAATAAACCGTTTACAAATATTCTTAGGAATATATCTGAAAGGAAATCTTTAAAAAGCACAACAGATTTCCCACTAACTCATAAAGACATATTCTGTACAACCCGGCATCAGCAGCTTTGGCTCGGTTAGTAAGGATTTATTCCGCTATCTAAAGGTCCCGAGTTCGATCCTGAGGACGGCGTGAGCTAAATTGTGCAATAATAATAATAAGTAAAATAACATATTAGCTTAAAATCACTCGGTAATTTCGAATTCTTTGGCGATTAATCGGTTTATTAATTTTAAAAATTATATTAAATTATTATCATTAAAAATCAGACTTTGTAACAGAAAGTTACCGCTTCTTCAAACGGAGTTTTCCTTTCTTGTATGTCCCACAACGGTAAATCTACTTCCGGAACGGTAACAGTTCGGCTACACTGCTGCCGGTAGTTTCACCTGGAATTCACAGATTTATTTTTAACAGTGCAGCAAATGTTGCATATTATTTTAAATTCGGTTTATAAATAGCAGTTAATAAATTCATCATCAAGCAGTTGAACTTTGTTCTTCATAATTTAGCAGTAGCTAGTCAGGCTTCTCGAGGAAATACTAAAACCTTCAGCAGTTTGCGTAATTGTTAGTACTTTAATTAATACTTCATCCACTGAACTTCTTAAAACATTCTTCAATGTATGCAATGTTTCTTGGTATTTCCCATCTTTTTCTTTTCTGATAATAACGTATGTTCTTTATAAATAAAAGTAATAAATTCATGAAACGAGATAAAATAGCAGAAAATATTACGAAACAATGTAATGTTTAGTTTGTGTACCAAGCCAACTTGTAATATGTTTAATATGCCTACTTGATATACAGAAATTTCCTCACAAAATGTGACAAATAGCCTTGCATTAATGAAATGTCCATTAAAATTTCAAATGGAGTAGGTGAAGTTAATCATACACTATTAAAAACTACAACATTTTAATAACAATTATTAAGATACGTATTAGAAATTTAAAAAAAGTATGAATCAACAAAATTTGCTTATGAAAGAAAAAAATATTAGTATGAAATAAATTTCTACTGCAGATGGTTAACACGGAAAAATTACAAAGAGGATTGCAGAAAACAAGACGAAAGGTAATCCGTAACTGGTTCCGCTATTAATCCATAAACAAGCAAATTATGAGAAGTGTGCCTACATACCCCTATAACCATGCAGATCCAGTAAGACCCCTACATCAATAAAATTTTATATTTAATTTATATTTAACAAAAGTAGACTTCAAACAGGAAAACCTTCAAGATTTAAAAATACTTTGAATATTTTCCGAATTCAGGATGCCCTAAATTTACTATATAATGATTTGATGCAATAAATAAATACTAACATTTAGAAATTAGTTTTATAATATTTCTTAAAAGTTTCATTTGGGTTCTTGATTTGAATATACTTAGTGTTATTATATTGTTTTATACTGACTTACTTTTCCCGTTTATGCATACGCACCTATTTTTGTAATGCCTTACTTAAATGGGCTGTACAATGTATCACACCTATTTCTTTTCAGACAAAAAATCATGCTTTTAAGGTTTTGTAGTTGTTTCTATAAAAAACAGATTTTTTCTATAAAATATTTGCAATTGCTTTATTTTACAATATTTTTTTTGATTTATTTAATAATTTTTCATTAGTATATGCAAACAAAAAATTTGTTATTCATTCATTAAAATTATTTTAATGTGATTATCTCGTGAGAAAGTGTTGTATCAAAATTGAATATTCGTAGCCAAGCAGGATTATTTAATCATAAAAGGTATGCATTCGTTCCTTACAAACAAAGAGAGATATTTCCTAATACACCCTTTTTGTTATTTTACTTTGAAAAGTAATCAGACTAAAAAAAAATTCTGCAAAAATCTACCATTTATTCCAATTAAGTTTTTTTAATTAAAATAGGATTTATCAAAGCGTGTGTCCTGCAATTCAAGTATTCTTTTAATTTCTGGTATCATTCTGGCCTTTAAACTCTACTTTTTATTATTATCTGGTACTTTTTAAATGGAAATTAAAAGTCATAGTACATAATCAAAATTCAAAAATTGTAAGAAATATAGTGTAATACAAAAGTAATTGAAATAAGGATCTTTACAGTTCTGTAAAAGTAGCATTTTTAGGTAGATTTCGTATGAAATACTACTTATTGCGTTCGCACCAATGTTGGAATTCTTGAAATATTTTTGCAGATTTACGCCGCCCCTAGATCCCAAAACTACCATTAGTAAAAAAGTGTCTTTCTCTCTCTCTCTCTCTCTCTCTATATATATATATATATATATATATATATCACACTTTCTTATGGACACGATAACTTCAATAGTTTTGCTCCAATATCTTCGAAACTGATACATAAAATCAAGGGGTATAAAATCTCGGCTAAGTTCGTTAATGGGCAAAATCGGTCCAAGGGAGTGGAAATAGGGAGGGTTTTTGTGAAAATCGAAAAAATGCCATAACTTCTTAATTAAAATAGATATCGAATCGGTTTAAAGTTTATATTACTTCTTAAAAATAGGCCAAAAGTTTATGCGTGACAGATGCTTGATAAATTTAGAAATGGGCTCAAGGGGCGAAACAAACAGGTTTTTGAGAGAAAAAAAATCCTAACTTCGTCAATTCTCAAGATATTAAATCTAACTAAATGTTTTAGAAATTTTCTCAACATTATCTAAAACTTTCGTATTTACAAGATTTTGATAGGATCAATTTTTACTGATGAAAAAAAATTAAAACGAAAAGAAAAAAGGGGGTGAAAATGAAAAAAAAACCATAATTCCGTCAATTTTTAAGCTATCAAATCTAATTAAATTTATTTTACATCTTCTTAATAATATCTACAACTTTTATAGTGACAAGGTGTTCATAGGACCAATTCGTAAAGCGAAAATAAATTAAACAGAAATAGGAGATCGAGAAAAAAACTCAAATCCACACTGCTTATATTCTGACTCATTTAAAAAAAAAAATTGATTTTAAACGCATCCAAATGGTAGATCCTCTTATTTAGAAACTGTATAAAGTGATGCATTGGTCAGTTTTTTGATAAAGACAGAATATATTTCAAAAAAGGCTACCAAAAATGGTATTTTGAACAAAATTTTCCAAAGTCATCGTGTCTGAAAATTTAAGGAAGTATTCAAATAAGAAATTGCGTTGTTTTCTGACTCGTTTTTAAATCCATTTTTGCTTGCATCCAATTTACAGATCCTCTTACTTAGGAACTATATAATGTGACGCATTGGCTAGATTTTTGATAAAGATAGAATCCAATTCAAAAACGGTTGCCAAAAAGGGTATTTTGAACAGAATTTCCCGAAGTCATCGTGACTGAAAATTTCAGGTAGTATTGAAATAAGAAATTTCGTTTTTTTCAGACTCGTTTTAAAATCCATTTTTGCTCTCAAATGCATCCAATTTACAGATCCTCTTATTTGGGAACTATATAATGTGACGCATTGGCCAGTTTTTTGATAAAGATAGAATCTATTTCAAAAAAGGTGGCCAAAAGGGTATTTTGAACAGAATTTCCCAAAGTTATCGTGATTGAAAATTTGAGGTAGTATTGAAAAAACAATCTGCGCATTTTCTGACTCGTTTTTACATCCATTTTAATTCGCAAACACATCCAATTTACAGATCCTCTTATTTAGGAACTGTATAATGTGACGCATTTGCCAGTTTTTTGATAAAGATAGAATATATTTTTTAAAATTCTGTCAAAGTAGGCATGTCGCGCAAAATTTTCCGAAACGAAAATGATTAAAGTATTAAGGATGTATTCCAGTAACAAATCGGTTATTTCATGACTCATTTTTAAATTCAATTTTGCTCTCAAAACGCATTCAATTGGCAGTTTTTTGTTATTTAAGAACTATATAATGTACTGTTTTGGTCGATTTTTTAATAAATTCAGAATATACTTCAAAATATGTTGTCAAATTGAGCATTTGAGCGGAATTTCGCTTAAGAAAATTCTGATAAAACCAGTTCTTTCAGAAAAATGAAATTAAAATTTTTTCATAAACGGCGAAATGAAGTTATTAAAGTAGATTTATCTCCGAACATATTTAATTTTTTGTTGTTGAATTGAGCACTCTACGAAATCTACCTCCACCTATAGGCCAAGCCGACAGGACGATTTTTTTTTCAATTTAATTTTCTCCCAAAATACCGAGAAACAATTTCTAAAAAATGTCGTCTTTGCGGTATTCGATTATCAGAATTTAAATCTAGATTCTTCCGTAAATCAGAATATTTGTTATTGGGAGTATACATATATATTTTTGAAAATAATGACAAACTTTTCAAACACCATTAAATTTAATTTCAATGAATGTAAGCCCGTAAAAAATAAATTATCTCATATTGTCTTCAAATGAGAAAAAGTCCTGTTAATGTAATCTTTTTATGTTTTTTTTTTATCATTTTTAATTTTGGAAAACTAATCTAATAGGAAAATATAATAGGAAATTCTGAATTCAGTGTTTTCAGTTTTCTTTTAAATTTTAATTAAACTATAAAAAAAATAACACCATTCTTTCATAAATCTCATTGGTATTTTTAAACATAAAAATAATATTACAATTAATTCAGAATTACCACAACTTAAAATTAGGCTTACAATTTCTTTATTGTAAATACATGTTACCATAAATAAATACTTTTAAATAATGCTAACAAGAATTATTTTGAAATGTAATAGAGTAATAATTCAAACTAGTATAGACTAAAAGTGATATACATTAGTTTACCTGATTTCAGAATGCACTTTAAAGCTCATGTGTATTTTTCAAAATGATAAGTATTCTGAGTTTCAGATCAATGCAGAAAGACTGCTGAAAAGACAATTTGTTGCAGAAAAGCACAAATGCAGAAAAGACAATTTGCTGAGCAACGGATAGTAAAATTATTTTCTAATTACACGCGGATATTCTAAATTCAGTGCTTTAAGTAATGAAGAGTGGAATTTAGTTTTATAAAGTGACATTTACTTTTTGTAAAACAAATTTCTAAAAACAGTTACTTCTATATTAATTGAAAAAATATACAATAAGTATAAACACCATTTCTAGTAAAATAGAATTAAAATACAGCAAAAAAAACTGTCTTTATACATTTTTAGCTCACAGGCTATCATAGCCTGAGAGCTTATGTGCCCGTCCGTTCTGTATGTTCGTTCGTATGTTCGTTCGTGCGTAACGCGATAACTCATGATAAAAATATCGGATCCACTTGAAATTTTGTATATAGGTATATCCTGATAAGGCGCTTCCCTGATTAGTTTTTGGAGTTCATTCGATATGTATAAGAGGGGGAACGGGGGGCTCATGCCCCTCCCCTTAATTATTATAGACGGGATTTTCATGCAGAATTAACAGTTTTCGTTCAAAATTTAGATATAGGATCATTCTGATGAGGCGATTCCGTGACTGTTATTAGGTGTTCATTGAATAAGTATAAACAGGGGGAAGGGGGGGCTCATGCCTCGCCCCTTAATTGATATAAACGGGATTTTCATGCAGAATTAACAGTTTTCGTTCAAAATTTAGATATAGGATCATTCTGATGAGGCGAGTCCGTGGCTGTTATTAGGTGATCATTGAATAAGTATAAACAGGGGGAACGGGGGTTCTAATGCCCCTCCCCTTAACTTGTATAAATGGATTTTTCAATCAGAATTGTCAGATTTCGTTCAAATCTCTGAATAGTTTTGGAAGTTTAATGGTTAAGTATAAAAGAGGAGACTAACTCCTCTTAAATTATATAAATGCTAAATGGGTTTGTATTAAGAATTATCCGATTTGCTCTGAATTTTGGATATAGGTTTTTTAACATGATAAAGCATGTACTTGATAGTTTAGGAAGTTCAATGATTAAGTATAAAAAAGGAGAAAGGGGAGAGCTGTTTCTCCTTCTTAATTTTTTTTTTCGAATGGAATTAACGAAAATACAAGGCTGTAATGTACAATTAGTGTGCGTAGCCTGTGAGCTCAATGCCATCAGTTTAACTGGGCAATATTATTTTTTATTGATTTAACCACAGGAAATATTCAACTGACTAATATATATACTAAAAATACAATTTAATGTATACACCGTTAATAGACTGTAAGCTTACTTTTGGGTTAGACAATTGAAGTCATGTATTTGTGTAACAAATCAAACTATATCCAGTTGAAATATTAAAATAATCTTCAGCTATTGGGCTTGCTTATTAAATCTATAAGTGTTTATTTAAAATTATCTGTCAGTCGTGGACTCTAAGAAAGAAGCTATTTATATATGTTCAGCAGGTCCTACAAACGCTGAAAAAATGATCTGATAGGCAAATGTCAAGTTAAAATTCAGTAACTGACTATTTTCGTTAGAGATACTACTTTTTACATTCTCCCCTATGTTGGAATTCCTGAAAATGTTTTGCAAATATATGATGGTCATGATTTCTAAAGCCTCAAACCATCCCTAGTTAAAATTCTTATCTTTCTCTCTCTCTCTCTCTCTCTATATATATATATATATATATATAAATATATTTTTCGTATGGACACGATGACTTCTAAATTTCTCCACAAATATTTTCCAAAATTATAAATAAAAGAGATGGGTAGAAAATTTCGGTCAGATTCGTTAATTAGCAAAATTGACGATAGAAATAGGAAGAGGTTTGAGAAATAATAATAATAATAGAAATAATAATAATAATAATAATAACATTTCAATTCATATTAAAGAACTTTAAATTTATTATAACTTAACAGATTTTTGATATCATTAAAAAAGGGCTCAAGGGGTGAAAAAAATGTAACTTTAAGAAAAATATTACTAACTACATCAATTTATAAGGCATCAAATTTACTGAAATTTATTATAAATATTTTTTCTCTTATTTAGTAATTCTATTTAGACAACTTTTTGATTAAACAAACATTTACAGGCTAAAAACAGGTTGGAAATTGTACGTGAAGCGTATCAAATGAGGTGCGTTCGTACGATAACGAAGTTTTAAAAATATGACTCTCAAATATCAATCTGATAAAATTATAAATAGTTAATTACAATTAATCACATTATGCAAAATGTATATTAAAATATGTACTTTATAGATGCATATCAGTTTTATTATGTTCGAATGAGTGTAGCACTATTAAAATGCATTTGAAACATTTTCCCCCATTGACCATAACGTAACGGAATACTTTTGATTGTCCCTGTAATTGAACTATGCATCCGATTTTGATAAAATTTGAAATAACTCTACAAAATTATTTAATAATTATGTATTTTGAATTTCAAACGATTAAAATGCATTTGAAACTATTTTCCCCATTGACTGTGTTCAAATGGAATACTTTTGATTGTCCCTGTAATTGATCTATGCATCCGATTCCATAAAATTTGAAATGACTCGATAAAATTATGTAACAATTACATATTTTAAATTTCAAAAGATTCGGTTCGGTAGTTCTTGCGCTGTTATATGCGGACTAACGGACATACGAACAGACGGAAAGACGGACGGATTGAACGACAACTGTAGGTGCTTCATAGTTACATAATTATGATCGCACCGAAAAATAAAAGTTGAAAAAAAATCATTGTATTAACATACTTTTATAAAATCAGCACTTAAAGAAAATAAATTAAAATAAAAACTTGTTACAAGAGGGGAGTTAAAATTGTTATGCTGTGTTCATTTGTAATATTTATTTATGTTTTATTGAAAAATTACACTGTTAAAAATTTTGTTCTAATTTGAAACAAAAAAGTTTGTTTCTTGGTGCTCAATATCTGCCACCGTAAGATGGTGAAAACTTGAAGCAAAATTTGGAGCTCCCATTAAAGCATAGTTCCAACACTTAGAACGAGGTTGAACTAGGAAGCTCCAAATGTTGGTACGAGATTTCACCATCTTATGGTGGCAACTACTGAGCACCAAAAAACAAACATTTTTGGTTCAAACTAGAACAAGATTTTTAACAGTGTACTTCAAAAAATTGAATTCAACAGAGATTTTTTAATTAAACGACGAACAAGAGCATTAATTTGTTGAATGAAGAGATCATAATTGAGGAGATAGATTTAGTTTATCGGTTGTAAACGATTTAAATCAACATGAAAATACAGGATATAATATAAGGATATGTTTAAGAAAGTGTTTTCCCCGGAACACAAATCTGGCTGTATTATTTCCACCATGTAAAGAGATGCATTGTCTAACGCTAAATGTTATCTAATGTACGCTTCTATAATTACCTTCAATGAACTCTTTATTTTTTTAAGTGCATATATAATATGCGTCTAAAAGAGATGGATTTATTCAAAAACTTATGTCCTCATACAATTTTCAACAACTTCTGTCTATACAATTTTTTTACCTAAATTAAACTGATTGGCAAAATTATCGTATGAATACATTACAATAACATTAAAATAATTGTATACTTACCGGGTGTCCCAAAAATGACTGATGGATCTTAAAATTCAATAACTTGCAAACGGTGACAGCTATTTAAAAAAATTTTGCAGGAGAGTTATGTATAATGTCAGAAGTTTTTTAAGCTATTGCATAGCTTTTATCGCGGGCTTCGAGCGCGGCGACCGAATGTAGAAATTCCGTAACGACAAAAATTGAGCGTAACGAAAAACAACAATTCCGTAACGAAAAAACCTAACACTCGGCTAACCAACGTTTCAGTTCGGCAGACTTCGGCATGGTATCCTTCGGTAGACTTCGGCAGACATTGACACGGTATTTTTCAGATATTTAGAGGATATCAAATCTCAAACTTATATTTCTTATTTCAGTTACTATAAATCTATACTTTCAATAATAAAAGTTCTTGATAGAATGTGTATAGAAAAGAATCATGGTCAGATAAAACAAGGTAGGATAATGTATCTTTTGGTGATTGGAGACCCGCCTAATGGTGAGGATCGAAAAATTAAAAATACTTATTACTCGCGATCTAATTTTCGTAGTGCGGCCAAATTTTGTTTGGTAATTTATTATGAGACTGTGTAATTACTGGTGACAGGAGACCCCCACGGTGAGGGTCGAAAAAGTTAAAATGATTATAACTCGCGGTCTAATTTTCGTAGTGCGGTTAAATTTTGTTCGGTAATAATTATGAGACAGTGTTAATTTTTGGTGACAGGAGACCACCCCCCCATGTGGAGGGTCGAAAAATTAAAATACTTATAACTCGCGGTCTAATTTTCGTAGTGCGGTTAAATTTTGTTTGGTAATTTATTATGATACAGTGTTAATTTTTGGTGACAGGAGAACCCCCACGGTGAGGATAAAAAAATTTTAAATGTTTATAACTCGCGATCAATTTTCGTAGCGCGGCCAAATTTTGTTTGGTAATTTATTATGAGACAGTTTTAATTTTTGGTGACAGGAGATCCCCCACGGTGAGGATCGAAAAATTTAAAATGCTTATAACTCGCGATCTAATTTTCGTAGCGCGGTTAAATTTTGTTTGGTAATTTATTATGAGACAGTGTTAATTTTTGGTGACAGGAGACCACCCCCCATGTGGAGGGTCGAAAAATTTAAAATACTTATAACTCGCGATCTAATTTTCGTAGCGCGGCCAATTTTTGTTTGTTAATTTAATATGAGACACTGTTAATTTTTGTTGACAGGATACCCCCCCCCCCAAAGGTGAGGGTCGAAAAATTTAAAATGCTTATAACTCGCAATCTACTTTTCGTATCGCGGCCAAATTTTGTTTGGTAATTTATTATGAGAGAGTGTTACTTTTGGTGACAGGAGATCCCCCATGGTGAGGGTCGAAAAATTTAAAATGCTTATAACTCGCGATCTAATTTTTGTAGTGCGGCCAAATTTTGTTTGGTAATTTATTATGAGACGTGGTACTTTTGGTGACAGGAGACCCCACACGGTGAGAGTCGAAAAATTTAAAATGCTTATAACTCGCGATCTAATTTTCGTAGCGCGGCCAAATTTTGTTTGGTAATTTATTATGAGACAGTGTTAATTTTTGGTGACAGGAGACCCCCCCTCCCATGGTGAGGGTCGAAAAATTTAAAATGCTTATAATTCGCGATCTAATTTTCGTAGCGCGGCCAAATTTTGTTTGGTAATTTATTATGAGACAGTGTTACTTTTGGTGACAGGAGACCCCCCACGGTGAAGGTCGAAAAAGTTAAAATGCTTATAACTCGCGATCTAATTTTCGTAGCGCGGCCAAATTTTGTTTGGTAATTTATTATGAGACAGTGTTAATTTTTGGTGACAGGAGACACCCCACGGTGAGGGTCGAAAAATTTAAAAGCCTTATAGCTAGCGATCTAAATTTCGTATCGCGGCCAAATTTTGTTTGGTAGTTTATTATGAAACAGTGTTAATTTTTGGTGACAGGTGACCCCCCCCCCCCCCATGGTGATGGTCGAAAAATTTTAAATGCTTGTAACTCGCAATTTAATTTTCGTATCGCGGCCAAATTTTGTTTGGTAATTTATTATGAAACAGTGAAACAGTTGGCGACAGGTGACCCCCCCCCCCACGTTGAGGGTCGAAAAGTTTAAAATGCTTATAACTCGCGATCTGATTTTCGTAGCGCGGCCAAATTTTGTTTGGTGATTAATTATGAAACAGTGTTAATTTTTGGTGACAGGAGACCCCCCCCCCCCCGACGTTGAGGGTCGAAAAATTTAAAATGTTTATAACTCGCGATCAATTTTTGTAGCGCGGCCAAATTTTGTTTGGTAATTTATTATGAGACAGTTTTAATTTTTGGTGACAGGAGATCCCCCATGGTGAGGATCGAAAAATTTAAAATGCTTATAACTCGCGATCTAATTTTCGTAGTGCAGTTAAATTTTGTTTGGTAATTTATTATGAGACAGTGTTAATTTATGGTGACAGGAGACCCCCACGGTGAGGTTCGGAAAATTTAAAATGCTTATAACTCGTGATCTAATTTTCGTAGCGCGGCCAAATTTTGTTTGGTAATTTATTAAGGTAGATTGCATAGCTTTTATCGCGGGTTTTGAGCGCGGCGAAAGAATCTAGAAATTCCGTAACGAGCAAAAAACCTAACACTCCGGCTTACGTCGTTTCAGTTTGGCAGACTTCGGAACGGTATCCTTCGGTAGACTTCGGCAGACATTGACGCGGTATTTTTCAGATATTTTGAGAATATCATGTCTCAAACTTATGTTTTTTATTTCATCTACCATAAACGTATAGTTTCAATGATAAAAATTCCTGGTTAACCTACATGTATTGTAAGATAATAAAAATATTTTAAACGATGTTAACTTCTCATTTATTCAATAAAAGAAAAAAAATTGATATTGGTCATCACGCTCAAAAAGTGTAACTTGAATTAATATCAAAGACAAAAAAAAACTGCATAAATAAAAAATAAGTAAATAATTATAATTGCGTAAGTTGATAAAAAATGCTATGCAATAGGTTTACCGCGGCAGTTCCCGAGTGCCACACGTTTTTTTTTTTTTTATCGTAATTTTTTATTTTAATTCGCATCTCAAACAATAGGTATCGCTGACGGTGATTGAAGACCAGGTCGACGCTTCACTCAGCACTAGCTCTCTCATAGTCGTCAGTGTCACCTATTGTTTGAGATTCAAACTAAAATAAAAAATTACGTTAAAAAAAACTCCTGACATTATACATAACCCTCCTGCAAAAATTTTTTAAATAGCTGTCACCGTTTGCAAGTTATTGAATTTTTAAATTCATCAGTCCTTTTTGGGACACCCATTATGTATCCATCGTTAATTTTTTATCGTCGTACTCTGACATGCGGTTCATTTTGTTGAGCTGTCTAAATGAAATACTAGATATTTTTAACAGTAATTTTATTTAAGCAAAAATGCTCGCTGGTTGTCGGGCAAGATAGCTTAAATGGTTAAACATTGGCCTTGTAAGCATATATTCATTTCACATAACTTTTGTCTTTTTCATAATTCTAAGACAACGGTATTAAAGCGTAAGTTTTGACATAAACGAATAATAAATTATGGTATAATTCACCATGAAATTATAAAAACACACAGGAGACGTTTCGAGCTAGAAATATTAACATCCTGTTACTAAACTAAATCAATACGTGTCAAAATGATTGACATGATATTTACTCTCTGTAATTATAGCACATTTTAAATTTCTTTAATAAGTATATCTATAGGATTAATATCAGTTCATTTAATCAATATTTTAATACTTAATACTAAATGCTCAAAAAACATATAAATGAAAGATTATAAATAGCCAGGTGCACAAATTTATAAAATAGAATTAAAATAATGAAACTCAATTAAAAAATATTTTGGAAATAATTAACTTAATCTTTCATTGTTAAATAAAAATCTAAGGCTGATAATGCACAAGTAGTTTCTGATTTAATGTATTAACTGTAATCATTAAAATGCATTTATTCTTATTAAAAATACATTTAGTTTAGTACAGCTTTATGGAAATGCGAAAATTTAAATCTAGATTTGCTACGAGCAGATAATTATTTAAACGACATATGTTCAAAAAATTTTCTGATTCCGAATGTTATTAAATTAAACAAAATATTCTAATTAATTTAAAACATGAATAAAAAATATGTGCATTTTGAGAATTTTCGAAATTAATTGCATTTCGAATTTAAACAAACAATAATGGTTTAAACTTAATGTTGTACGGATGAACTAAATTTTAATGTTGAAATCTATGTTTAAATTATAAATAGAAGTCGGAATTTTTGAGTTATCTTTTAATGAGATTAAACCGAGGGATAATAGAATAACAGAAAGTGGTATTAAAATTAATAAAAAAAATAATTTAACAAATTGCAACGACTATCAGTAAAATGATATTTTTAAAGACTAAAATTTTAGACTTATTTTAGAATTCTATATTTAAAAAAAATAAGAATAAACATAATTTTTATAATGACAAAACGGGGTTTTCGTATTAACAAAGTTATGTACGCCCTACATTAAACTTTAATATTTTTGGACCAATAATAAACAAATTTTAAATGAAATTTCAATTTTACAATTTTCGGTACTGCGATTTTTAAAAATTATAAACCTTGCACATTTTGAATTTTTAACCATCGTGTAGGGGGAAATATACTTTTAAATGCAATTTGTTAAAAAGCAGTAACTCAATTTGTTTCTGAGTTATTAATTTTTACAATTATTAATACAGTTTTGACATCAATGTTTGGCAACAGAAGTATTACATTTCTAAAGATGGACTTATCTGAAAATAAATAAAAGTGGGACCGCACAAGGATTTAAATATGTTTCAAATATCTCTAGACAGAGAGCAACATTCTTTTTCCAAATGGTTAAAGAAATTCATTTTGATATTACAATTTCTGGTAAACATTCGATTTCTATGGAAAAAAAATTAAATTATACTTTTCACAAGTAACATGCCATATTTGAGAAAAAAATTCAAATGTATTTCAGCATCGATCATAATTAAATTTGTAAAAAAAAAGAAGGCTATAAAGCGATTCAAACGAATATAAATATTTAAAACGAAAAAAAAAGTTATAACTGTATTCTTATACATAAACATCGTAGAAGTGTGGAGAAGACAGATGCTCGCAATGTGATCATGTTTCTGCACTTGAAAGGTTACAATACCCACCATATCCACAATTAAATGTTGGCTGCTTATGGAAGTCATAGTCCCTCAGAGACGATCTAATATGGAACAGGCAGTGCTATCGCAGTGAGGAAATTGGAAGACTTTATCTTATTAGACAAAAGAGTAACCATCCAAAAGTTCATTAATGAGAATGATCTATGTTAGAGATGCTTGTGGAAAATATACAAGAAGAACCGCGTATGTGAATGATCTTTACACCTTGGGATCCCAGATTGCTCATGTCCCTGTTCATTCATTTTTAGTTGTGATTCAGGAATCCAAGCGATATGATTTTAAAATTTTGCCATACCCGTCCTTCGCGGTGAAAAACAGATCCGTTAAACTTACCTAAAACTACTTGCAGCAATGTTGCCAGTAGTTTTTGCCGAAAAATATGCAGTAAAATTTGGTGTAATAAAAAATTTACATTTGCAAGAACTAGTCTTACTTCTTTACAAGGAAAAAAGAAAAGCATCACTTATCAAAATATGGATGTCTCGGGGGCTACAATCTTCTTTAAATACTTTTTTATTTATTATAGAAGGCACCAACACTTAGAAAAATAAACACACAATAAATATTTACAAATAGAGTTTTTTGTACGTAATTCTACTTGCACACGCCACCAACACAAGAAATGAACTCACTGCTCACAACCAACTTTCAAATTTTTGAACATCCTTAAGAATAGAATGTTTTTAATAAAAAAATAGTGTTTCCAGATTTTTTAAGACGAAAAATATTACAACTACATTTTTAATTCAGCAGAGCTCAGGTCACGTGACGAGTGACAGTCTATATTTTCCTTTTTTTTCTTTGGAATGCGTGTGTTACATAATTTAATGCTACTGCAATTTTATGGCAAAAACTACTGGCAAAATTGAGACCAGCTGTATTTGCCGTACATTTATCGGAATTTTTACAATGTATTCATTTGATCTTCCCAGAAGGGACTTCAGCTTGTTTCCAGAACCCAAAAAACCATTTCGAGTACGGACATTCGGCACCTCAAATGATGTCATTCATGAGATGGACCCATGGCTTTCAACCCAATCTGCTGAGTACTTCAATGACTTCAAAACATAAATACAAATTTCCTGCAGTGTTGTTTATACTTACATATTTATTGCAGTAAATATGCAGTTAAGTCGACTTAAAATGTACTTCAGGTATTTGTGTCTAATCACCTAAGTCTTCCAGTTGCATTTTTTTAACCGCAGTTCATTTTTAGCTGGCTAATATATATATAGTTAAGCATGATTTTACAGGAATAAAATAAAAAAAATAGTAATCTAGGAGACAGCTAACAGAATAAAGAGTTAATCTAAGCTGACACATTTAACTAACCCAGTTCTAGGCACAAGCTCAAAAAACTTATCATGGAAGCGTCTTTCCTCAATAACAAATTATACAAAGTTTGAAACCAATCGGCTAATTCTAACAAACATTAAATCATTTAAATCTAAACTAATAATGATTAGATCTGCTCTTTGATACATTCGATGTAAAAATTATACAAACTAATTCGGGGAAAAATTTAAATTTCTCAAATTTTATTTTTGATATTTATGTTCCACATTAATTAAATTCGAAAAATCTGTTATATTATCTGGAAGATTAAATTTAACTTTTTTAAAAGGAGGAATGAGTAGAAAAATTATAAACAGTACACCAGACTCATTGATTTCAATATCTCTTAATTATTCCGGAGTCAGATCTTAGATAAACGTATTTTCAGCTGGAAATTTTTTTAAAATATTTTTTTAAATGAAATAAAATATTTACCTTATAAAAAGAAGGTACATTTTTTCGGTTTGAACCTGCTGATCTAGAATCAGATTGCAGAAATTTGGCATCTATGCCGATTACTACATCAATTAATAAATAAACATGTTGCTTATGTGTCTAATAGGGTTTACTAGTATTAATCCTTCCGAATTATGAATAACTCATACATAATAAAGGAAATTTAAAATCATATTTTATGATTATGTTTCCTTTTGTTGATTCTGAATATATTCCTGTATACAGAGAGGGAACGCTCGGAATGTTTAAATTAAGTATTTCTAGCATATTTCTAGCATTAATTGCAAAGGCAATTATATATTTTTCCCTTACATATGCGAGCGAATACTAATTTTTTTTAAACTAAGAACAGATCAGAACTACATTCACCACGTGATATTGTTATGCAAATATCATATAAATATTGCTGGTCATTGCTGAGGTCATTACTGGGTCATCTTCCAAATAATAAAGTATAAAAAGTTTATTTTATACATTTAATAAAATACGATTAACGATTTCTCATCCTCTCGATCTACGTTTAACGTTAGATAAATTATTCTTTAACTGTTAATTTTACTTGTATTTTATAGCTCAAAATTTGCATGAAACTCGATTTTCGGCAAATAATTAAAAGTTTTGGGGCACTGGAAGAAATTTATCAAAGTCGAAAATTATTTGGATGCATGCTAATATACTATAAAATGCATCTTTTTTATCCCACTGATAAAATAATTTAACATAAATTAAAAAAACAAAAATTATAAATTTTTATAAAATTTCAATTATTTTACTATTTTGGGGGCACTTGGGAACACCGGAAGATATGGATGGATTTAAATTTAAAAAAAAGATTGAACTAATATATATATAAGGCAAATTCGCAACCTGCGACAAAAATAATTTTGAAAATATTAAGAAGCGAAAAAAAAAATTATAAAATTTATCAAAATTTCAATTTTTAACTATTTTTGAGGCGTTTGGGGCACCGGAAGATATGAATGAATTTCAATAAAAAAAAACATATGTGAATTAGTATGCATAAAAGGCAACTTTTGCACCCCGCGCCGATTCGATTATCCGAATTTCGATTTTTCGATCCACCCTAATCAACAGTCTGAAAAATATCGGTGTTATTTGAGTTACTGTATCATATCTATACATTTGTTTGTGTACTACATAGTATGCTAAAAGTTAATTTAAAGTTTAAGACAGTTAAGAATTTTGTTAAAATTTTCCGTCAATAAACAAAAATGACCTTTTGTACAGATTTTTATATATAAGTCTTATACTAAGTCTTAAACGCGTCTTATATGTTACATTTATTTCAAGTTGAATTTTCAGAAAATTTTTATTAGTATTTTTTTTTTTTTTTTTTTTTTTTTTTTACGATTGTTTAAGAGAAAAATTGCGAATATAAAAGTTAATATCTGTACTTCAAATTTGCTTATATTTAAAATCTCAAGAAATAATTCTTGAAAAAAAATGAATTAAAAGATACAGCAACGCTGGGGACATACTGAAAACATTATAAAAAAAAGAAAAGAAACTGAGTATATCATCTTTAATCTGAAATTTTGCATTAATTTTTAAACAGAAATTAGTGACACAGACATTTTCCAATACAAATAAAAAAAGAATTGAAATTAAGTCAATTTAATTTCTTAATACTATTTTCAGAATGGTTTTAGTTGTGACATTGGAGTCATTTTTGTATGGAGGCATTTATTATCGAGAAGACTTTGGGTAATACTTTCCACTCCTCAAAATTTCGGATAGTAAAAGGTGGCCTTAGTATCGCAGCAATGTGACATGCATCTGAACATGTCTCAAACATGCTCGATCGGATTTGGGTCAGGAGTGCACGTTGGCTATTTCATACGTTGTATTGTTTATGCATCAAGCATGTTCTCCACAAGACGAGCTGCATGAGGTCTGGCATTATCATGGTGGAAAACAAAGGAATCTCTAATAGTTGAAGCATAAAGAATGACTTGAAGACTATTTCATCTCCATACATTTGGGCCGTCAAAGTATAATTCCGAATGATATCCTGTTCCGTACATCCAGCTATGTTGATATCACTCTTTATCATCAAATCACTTTCTCTGTATTGTGACTTTTCACGAACGAATATGGGGTTATTTCGAGTGCTCTTTTCCCTCCATACCAAAATACATTCGGTTACTCACTCCAGACTAAATCGTGACTCGTCTGTAAACAGCACTTAGCTCCAGTCATGTTGCTTCCAATCTGAATGTTCAACATCCCATCTTCTTTTGGCCACACGGTGGCTTGAGTTAAACGAAATGTGGACCATTCACATACGAGTATATTGACCTCCCTGATGAAGCATATTACGTTCTGTTTAACTATACTGGCTTCGTTCTATTGCGAAGAAAAACAGTTTTTGCAGCTGAATACAACTGTCTGTTGTATTTATATGACCTAATCTATTTAGATTAAATGTGTATACCGGTCATCAGTTGATGTGGTAGCGCGTGCCCGACTTTACCCTGATCGATGTCTAACATTCCTTGTTACTCGGAATCAGTTCCAAAGCCTTACAACGACAATCTGCTGACTCCAACAGCGTCAGAACGTTGTGTTTGCCTGATTCTGCCAAACTAAACCATTAATTGTATTCTGGTAAATGACGT
Organism: Maratus speculifer; assembly: GCA_964019185.1. Lineage (NCBI taxonomy): Eukaryota > Metazoa > Arthropoda > Arachnida > Araneae > Salticidae > Maratus > Maratus speculifer. Next base: position 291,742,634 of record OZ025290.1, read on the forward strand.
TACTCGAAAATTTTAAAGACACTCTTTAACAAAAAAAAAAAAAAAAAAAAAAAAAAAAGCAATTAAAGTTTTTTTAAGGCAGTGAAACATTTATACAACATCCCAATTTCTACTCTCGTGTATTTTTTCTGGTTTTTAGCGTCATGGACTTAAATTTAGATATGAATTTCTCTTCTTCAGTTTCTGTTAGGCTTTAAATTATGGATGATTCATTTTATGTTATTTACTCGTTTAAGTATTTTCGTAGTTTCGTTAAAACCATGGACTCCCCAAATTGTTTTGAGCAGTATATAATCCATTAATATTTCAAAAAAAATCTACAATTTTAATTTATATCCTACAGTTATGAAAAAAGCAATATACATATATATATAATCAATACACGAAGTTTCTTTTTGAAAACATTTCAATATAAATTTTAAACATCAAAAATACAAATAATGAATAAGAAACGAGTAATTTTTTTCTTGTGGGAATTTTTCGTTTCGATGTGGATTATATATATACAGTGAAACTCGTTTAAGATACGAATCAAGGGACCGAGAGCATTTCGTATTTTAAGCGGGATCGTATCTTATCCGGATTTCACAGATTCTCGAATAATAATGCACATGAAAACAGTGCACATTGTTATTAACGTATTTTAGCCATTTATGACTTTTATTTTACCCATTTCTAACACCTTTTTAAATATTCTAGAAAATTTGAGTTTAATGTGTTAAGTAAGAATAATTTTCTTTTATTTCAAAATTTTATTGAATATCTGCTAATACAGTAAAAAAATTAAAATGTCTTTATATAGTATTCCCTGCCAAATTTAAAAATAAGACAATAAAACGAAAATTTTGTTAATTTTGAGAAAAAAGTAACTAAAATACTTTACATACTTAAAGGGGAAGAACAATAAATTTTCATAATATTTTTTTGAAAGACAAACTAAATGTATGCAAGGAACAATTATTATTCGATACATTATGAAAATCATGATGTAATTTAAGTTTCTTGAGAAAAAGTCGTTTAACTTGGTTTAGTGCAACTTAACTGCTCTGCTCAATAAGCGCAAAACGTTTTGACACAGTTACAAATTCATTTTTTAACAGAAATATATAAAATTTGAATGCCTGACTGTGGAAGCGATTTCGAATCAAACTTATTTTTCTATTTTATAATAATTAAATTAGCTATTCAGTTCTAAGCTATTTCGATCACATGATCACCCGATTTTCTTCTGCTTTTCGACCAGCTTTTCTGCTTTCATCGGGAAGTATGCTCAAAAGGGTCAACTTTGAAGGCTTGTTATGAAAAATCTATTGTGTTTTTAAAAAAACCAAAAACTGAGTGCAATTAAACCGTTTCTGAATGACAACACTTGCTATTTTCATGCATTTTCGAACAAAAATAAATTAAAGCACGTGTCACAAAGTTGCTCTTTTTTTATTTTAAAACACCCTTAAGGCGAGATTTTAATTGGAAATTTTCGGCCTTGTTGATGTGGTAGAAAAAATCTTCGACGAATGGACCAGCATCCATCGAAGAGACAGTCAAAATAAGCTGAACAAGCTCATTACAGATACAAATGATAGCATGGTTGGTACATCTGTTTCTTCATCCGCGTCGTTTTCTACTTCATCTGAAGATCTAAGTTCATCGGAACATTTGACGTCCGCAATTATATCCGCGAAAGAACGAATTTCACTTATCACAACATGATCGTTAATTTTAACAAATAAGTCCCAATCTTTGCATTCCTCTTAATACTGTTCTTATTCTGTGATCTTAACGTTCTGTAAAGCGCTGCGCAAAAGCAAATGATATAATAATGAAAAGCAACTAGATATGCGGCACAAAAAATAAAAAACATAAAAATACAGACGGATTTCACCAACAACTTTCTCATCCAGTCATGAGAGAAAGCTAGCAATGACATTTCGGATCCATCCACTACTCCGTAAGGAGAAGTGTGATGGTAAAAGAAATAAAAGCGGTAGTTGTTTTTGCATTTTGTTGAAAAACAGGAAGCCAATCAGAATTCAGCGTGCAAAATCAGTGGAAAAGAACATATTTTAGAGAGAAAATAGGTAAAAAGATAACATCTTATGAAATATAAATAAGATTTTACATATTCTGTCCTAAAGACCCATGATAAATGTATTGCATAAACACCATTTCGTATATTAAGCGGGTTTTTTGACATCAAGGGACCAATTTTTGTTCGTATATTAAGCGGGATCGTATCTTATGCGTACGTATATTAAGCGGGTAATTTTACACAGGTTTAATAGGCAGTTTTCAAGGGACCGAAGATAATTCGTATATTAAGCGGGATCGTATTTTAAGCGGGCGTATCTTAAACGAGTTTCACTGTATATACATAAATATAATTGAATAGGAAAATTGAATAGGAAAAATAATAAGGTTATTTTTATGAAAATAATGACAACAATGGTGAATACATTTGAGATTTGTTTGTGGTACATGGATGCTATTACGTTCTCTATTCATAGATATTCGTAAAACATCAAAGATAAATTCATAAAACATATTTATTCAACATTCTTATCGATGAAATTTTTCGAGTACGTATCGAAATAATTGCACAATAAAGTTAAATTTTGTTTTTATGAATACATAATTTATAGATATGTTGCTGAAATATCAAGGATTATAAAAAAAAAAAATATATATATATATACGATTTTCGATAAAAAGCAGAATTTGTTTTTAGAAATATTTCAGTATAACATTTTTACTAGTTACATGCGAGTAATTTTATTTTTTAAGATTCAAATTTAAAATAAACTTAAATATTTAAATAAAGAACTTATACGAAAATAATTAAAAGAAAACAATAATTTAAAAATTTATGTTAAAAGATGACTGTTAAAATATTAAATAAGAAATACCACACAATTTCAAATCTAAATATAATTCTTAATTCTTGTATGTTTCTCTTAGATAAATTAATTATAAATACTTGAGGCTTTTAAACACTTTATAAATATAATATATTATTAAAAAAAATCATCACTATATGCTAACTATAAAACAGTTAAAAGCAAAGCAGAATTTGGGAAAAGTAACCGCTGTTCATCAGTTTTATCTTGGATATTAATTAAATATGATTTTATTGAAACAAACAAAAACTATATGTCAGCACCATACGATTTGTACTTACATATTTAACAAGAAAAAAAAGTTGTAGTCAGGAATTTTTTTTGAGTTATAACTAATTTAATATGCATGGCAAATAAACGAAAAACCAATCAAATATAAAATGCAGGCTATAAGAAAAACCATGCCTCCATATTTTATTATGTGATGCGGATTCTATATGTTTTGAGTAATTCAAACGGAAATATAATGCATGGGTTTTTGTTTAGAATACTCATGCATGCAATTTTGCATGTTTTTTATGCACAACAAGCAAGAATTAAAAAACATTAAGAAAAATATTGTTATTGTATAAAAAGGTTTAAAAGCAAAGGATACAAAAAAAATGTAATTCAGAAATTTTAAATAAGCTTATTTACAAATCTAAAAATTTTATTTATTTTTAACAAAAGAGTAATATGAAGATAAATAAAAAATAGTTAAACCTTTTGAAAATTTTATTGAGAAGAATCTAAATATACACACGCATTACACATTTAAGTTAAAGCATTCACAAAATATTTGAAATAAATTCAAATTTTCGCAATAAAGTAAAAAGTATACGTAATGTTGCCTTAATTTTTTTGTATGACGATATTGTGCTGTTTGAGCAATATGGAAGTATTTCAAAAAATTATCTGCAGTGCACACTCTTTTGTAATATTTTGTTATTGTTATACAAAATCTTGTATCACGCTCATCTACACCCTGCATGTCTTTCCGGCTAATAGGCATTTTTCATTTTTTTTTAATTGCGTTCAATTTTTGTTCCAAACATTCGACATATCCTGCATGTCTGTTACATTTTTCAGTTATTTTTAAAGAATTTAATTGCTGCCAAAATATTACTTAGAGAAATGATTCAGATTAATTTGACATATATAAAATCGCATTATCCAAAATAAATCGAGATATTATCAAATAATTTTACAAAAATAGTTGCGGAAAAATATGTTTTTTTTTCGTTAAGACATTTCCATTACGCAAATAATAATATCTCTGCCTATCACTTAACTGCTAAATAGAATTAATGAGAGATATTTAAAATATACATTGTCTGCAGAATTTTGCATAAATAGCAAGATTTTTCAACTAGATGTATCGTTTGAAGAATCAGTTTTGTAAAATCCATTTAAAACAACGAAAACTACATTTTAAAAATGAATATGTTATTAAAATACTTTATTTTTGAAGCCTTATACATTTTTTTCATTTGTTTGATTTGAATGGATTAACGTATTTTATTTAAGACGATATGATTAAAAAAAATTTTATCATTAGCTTATTAAGTATTATTTATTCTTTAACTGTTTTTCATTTAAAAATTCGGATGGATTTTCCCTTTACTCCATAAGAAGGGGACAAATGGGACCACCGGTCTTTATTTAAATTTAAAGCAATCGCAACTAAAGGAGTAAATGGGTGTTGCGTGATAAATTATACATTTTTTTTTTCAAAATGAAATACTTTATCGTATATGTGTTCATTGTTTATGTAATAGATAACTACTCATACTAAGATCAGTATGGCGGATAGAAATATAATGAAAAGCAAAACAAATCAATTTATGGAATTTTTTGAAAGTCTAAAGGCATTTATTTTACTTTAACATATTAAATAACGTATTGAATATATCGCTCAGTTGGAAATATTCAATTCGTATGATAAATTTACCAATCAGTTTGATTGTGTTAAAATATTAGTGTATTAAACAGTATTCTTGAAACACAATACGAATGAAAAAAAATAATTTTGGCATATTGGCAAACCATTATTTTGAAAAAGGAATTGAAAACAGTAAATAGCAGTGTCTGTTTAAATTTGAATGATTGATTACTTCATACTTAGTCATATATCCAACATCATTTGCATCCTACCAATAAAAAATTTTACCATTTTTACCCTTTATTCTAAATTCAGCAGTTTTTTTTTTTTTTACCTTTTTTCATCTAATTCTAAAAGTAGAGTTATATTACAGTTACATTAGAAATTCGTAAATACGTAGTCATCAGCTCTAGCAGTTTTAACTAAACTATTAATTTTTTCTGAATTTTCAATATTGTGGCTATATATCGCATCTTGTTTAAATCTTAATTCTGAAACTGATTTAAATTTACTTAGTTAAGTGAAGCACTCAGCCATTATCCACTAACTTCATAACGATGGGTCCGAATTACCCCTAGTGTACTAAAATTAAGGTTCCGTGGTATCTCCCCCCTCCCCTCTCTTAAACACATCCTAATAACATTTTGTATAAAAAATACAAGTTTCAGTTTGTATCCTAGGTTAAAAACTGAAAATAATAATTAATAACTATCATTTTAAATAAGAATTAGAAAATAATAAAAGCTAACTTGGAAAAAACTCTTGTGAAAATGTAACTTGAACCCTTTAAGCGATATATATATTAACGACTGTTTGACATTAGTTTTAAAGCCTTAAAAAGCAGATGAAAAAACCCCTGAAAATCTATGCAGATCCCACCAGTGTAACGAAATGTGGAATGATCAATGCAAGCAAATGCGAAATAACTTGTACGTAGTTCAGTTTGATAGGAAATGGGCCCCTTATTCCGTCCTGCCCTATATGCATATATTTTTAAAGGCTATATAATATTTATGGGTTCAAATTAGTAGAAAAGTAATGTTTAAATTTTTTTTTACTATAATGAGAACATTTGAATTAATTTTAAATATTTTGAGGATGATTTTCTTGTGGTGTGTATCCATATATTTAGATTCTTATCATTTAAATTTTCAAAAGAATTAATTAAATTGCTTTCTTCCAATTTGTTACTATACTTTCCTCGTATTCCACAAAGGACATTGAAACAAACTTATGGCAAGCAGAAAAATATTTTTGAAAAGCTTTTTCTTCTAAATAATTTTTAAACATTATAAAAGCATAATACCTGAAAGTAATATCTTTTAAATCATATACATTATATTTAATATCAAATTGAAAAGTTCAAGTTTCTGTTATAAATATATGATTTCTTTATAATTTCTTTAAAAGTTTTACAAAAATTTACTTTTTTTAATCACAAATGCCTAAACTCTTGAGATTTATTTTTCTTATTTGTTTTCAGAATAATTTTCTCGTTAAAATTTTTTGTAATTGTGTATCTACATTTAATTTTTTTTTTTCACGTAAACATTTAAAAAATATAGTAAAAGTGTTTTTTTCCGATTCGCATCCTTTTATTATTCATTTAATTATTTTTGTAAAAAATGATCTTTTATGTCATTTATTGTAATAAATATTTTCATGTTTAAAATTTGTATAAGTAAATTTAATAAGCTATTAAAATTAATAGTATATGTAGAAAATGCATTTTCGGTCATCAATACATATATATAGACAGAGAGAGAGAGAGAGAGAGAGAGAGACAGAGAGAGAGAGAGACAGAGAGAGAGACAGAGAGAGAGACAGATTGATAGATAGATGACAGAAAATGTATATTTGATCTTAGCTATTTTACCGATAGCTGACATAAGAAAACAATAATTGATATCGCTGGGGTGACTGATATGACTGGAGTTGCATTTGTGCTGATTTTTGTATTTGTATTCATGTACAAATTGTATTTCGTACATTTACTTAGTACACATTCACATTATGAATTCCGTCAAATACTGCAATAAGATTATATTATATTACAAAATCATTGGAATATAATGCTTCAATTTTCAATAGTTTTTTTTTTTTTTTTTTTTTTTTTTTTTTTTTTTTTTTTTTTTTTAAAGAAGCTCAATAAATGCATATAAAATCATAGAAAACTTAACTTAAATCCTATTCAATGTGCTATGTTTTTGATTAAATGTGCTTTTCAAGAATTACACATAATAATATCACAGTATAATAAACATTGAAATCTAAAATGAAATGCAAATATATTAAGTATAATAGGCGCTTTTACGTATATGCATATAAAATAAATTTGTCAATTAATGTTTATTATTCCTCCATTGCATTTACTTTCTGTTTATAACACGTTTCAATATTTTAGTGCATGTATTAAATTGAATATAATAGTAAATATCTAATAAATTGTGAAATCGCGCTATTTAACCTTTTTGCTGTAATAACAGAATTGGAAATAAATACATAAAAATTTTTGTTTATTTTGAAAAAGAAGATCCTATTAAATTATTGCTGAATTTCCGTTTTTTATTTTACCATATAATTATCATTTTAAATTTGTACTGATTCAAAAAAGAATTAAATTGAACTAGTTTTACAGAAAATAAATCGCTGTAAAAGAAAAGACAAGTTTTAAAACTTTGATTATTTCCCATCTCATTGAATGAAACGAGGAAAAAAAAATCATGAAATGTGTCAATATTCCAAGAAGTTGTTTAAGAACACTTTTAATTTTAGTCTTGATTTTTCTAAGTTCATTAAATTTTAAAGGCTTTTTATCTATTTAAATAGTTTAACCTAGAAATATTTCATAAAATTGGAATTTATTATGAAAAAATATAATGCACAATATAAAGCATATACAGGTTGTCCCAAAAAATGATTGATGGATACTAATATATTAGTAACTAGTAAACGATAATAGATATTAAAACAATTAGTTTTAAACAAACAACAAGATTGTTATGTATGATGTTTAGAGCTTTTTTCCTATTATTGCAAGTTTTAATCACAAATGTGAACGATGGATGAGGCTCAAAAGCAATAACCGCTAAATTCAGGCTCAATTTTTTGCCCTCTCTCTACTTCATGAGAAAAAAATTAAATATAATTGATAGATAGCGATGTACACTAATTCAGATATAGAAGGAGTGTCAATCAATGACAGTGCCATCTATTGCCTGAAATTCGAAATAAAATCAAGAATCACTTTAAAACATTTAGCGAGATAATACATAATCCTCTTATGGATTTTTTAAAAAATATTTGTCACGTTATTAAATTTTAAAATCAATCAGTCATTTTGAAGACACCCGCTAAATGCACAAAGAAAAAAAAAAAAAAAAAAAAAAAAAAAAAAAAAAAAGAAAGAAAAAAGAAAAAAAAAAGCTTTGTTTAAAGCATTTGCAAAAATTATCCTGTAGTTCTTCAAATTTATTTTAATTAAACAACTAGCAAGTTATAGGTTAATCAAAAGTATTACATTGTCCATTGAATATTAGGCCAGACCGCTGATACAAAAATGACGGATTTTTATTTATTTATCTATTTATTTATTTATTTTCAAGAACGTGTGTAAGGGCCCTGAAATTCAAAAGCCATTTTAAAAAAATAATTCTTTCCATTATTTCATCTCAGAAAAACAAAGCAAGACAAACTGAAATATCCATAAACACGCTGAAAAATATCCACATTCCACCATGGAGGAGAGAGATACATGGAGGTGCAGTATGCTTAAAAACAGTTTCTAATATGATACGCGTTTTCGCTCAGATTTAAATGCATTCATTTCGACTAAACAAAACAATCATGTGGAACAAAAAACAAATTCTTTGCATTAGCTGTGTATTTTTCCCTATATCTTCTTATATTTAAGAATTCCATAATAGCTATTAATTGTATCATGATTTAAAAAACTGGAATGCTAATAGTTTTCTCCTTTTATGCGATACAAGCGGCTGTGTTTGGACCTGATGCAGTGGATTTGAGTGTTGCATTTTTGGATTTACCTCCATCATACTTCATCGCTAATCTTTCTTTTTACTCTATGATCTACGACAACCAAAACTTTTGTGTCAGTGCTCAGGCATAGTATTTAAAGGCCGGTGAATATTCTATCGGTTTTACTCTTAATACTTATAGATTGCTTGAGATTGAAATACTTTGCATTTTGGCACGAAGGTAAGTTTAATAGATCATGTGAAATAATAATAGTAATAATAATAATAATACACTATCTGGCCATTCAGGATCGTCCACTTGCGATTTTAGACATTTTGTCAAATATCTAGAAAAATACATGAGGAATTATTCTGAAACTCTCAGTGTATAAATATAATAGTACAGGTCATATATATCCGTGAAGATTTTTTCTCGAAACTTTATAGGGGACCGTCAACAAATTAAAAAAGAATGAATATCTTTTGGATAACTCTGTCAAAACTGATGTAGCAAAAGCGCTTAAAATGTAGATTGGGATTAAGTTGCTTATTGTAATAAACTGTGTTCATTTTTATGTCGATAGCATGTATACTCGTAGAAAAATTAAGGTTTTTAATAAAAACAGTCCTATTTTTTTTCCAAGATTTTTGCTTAATAATTTCTTTTTTTAATATAATACTATATTCTTTTCTGGAAATATGACAAATAACATTGCCCGCATTATATTGTAATCAAAAATAAAAAATAATAAAAATTGCATAAAAAATGAGTAGGTTTACTAAATAATTTTTCACTGCGCATGCGTCAACAGTATAAAAATTTCATTTGCATATTACGTTAGCTAAATGTACAGAGCAACTTTAATGAAAGTCGCAAAATCATAGCTTGAAAATTCTGAAAATAATCGTCAATAGAATAAATTGAAAATCCGTTATTCCCAAAATGAAGCAAAAAGAAGAGGGGTTGTATTCATATATTCATAGATTAGTGTCAATATAGAATACACAACATGGGACATACTACTACATTTGGATAGTTTCGGGAAAAAAATCTTCAAGGAAATATATACCCTGTACTATTATGTTTATACACTGAGAGTTTCAGGATAATTCCTCATGCATTTTTTTCTAGATATTTAACTAAATGTCTGAAATCTTAAGTGGACGATCATCAATGGCCAGGTGGTGTATTCTGAACAACCGTATTTCATGACTGTGTATCAATGTATTGCAAGGCCACTGGGTTATCATTATCTTATTCTTTGGGTAAATTACTAAAATTAAGCTATATTACCTATAGGTTAATAAAAATTTAAGTGGAAGCTCAACTGTTAATTCTCTTTTTAACACTTTGACTTGTCATTGTCAAGTATTAATTGCTTCACTTCAAGTATTTTTTTAATTTATATATATATTTATTTTTATGTTGAACTATATGCTTTTTTTAACCGTTTACCATTTATATTTACTTTTATGCGCATACAGAATATTTATAAATAGGAAAAGTAATGTATCTTTTATTGTAATACTTGAAAAATGAAAATTGAAGGAAATTATTAAAAATAATGCCTATAATATTTATATGAGAAATTAATTATTTTTTTCATTTATCTGATTTATATAATTTTTTATCTAAAGTTCATGGATATAAAATTAGTTGTAGTTCTCCTACACGAATAAAAGTGTAAATGCTTCTACTAATTACATAGTATTCTACCACAAAATAACTAATTCACAAACGTTGATAATTTTACTAAATATACTTTTAGTGCACAAATCATCGCAAAATATTAACCATTTTTCAAACATTTAATAAAATAATTTACTAACATATACATGTAACTGGAAACATGCATCAGATTTTAATTTAATCCCTTACCAAATAGAAACATTCTTAGAAGCTATGAAAAGTACAATAACAAATTTTCAACAAAATCAATCAGCACGCTTCATCAAAATATCAATTAAAATTCAGATAACAGTTATCTTCAAAATCCCTAATGAAAATAAACAGCAATTTACTTTTAAATTAAATGTTTAAGACCCGGGTTCTTCAAAACAACAGAGCAGGATTTAAATTTATATCAGACATTGCTTTGAAAGATATAAGCAAGAAAGTAAAGAATTGAAATTTAGAATAAAGTTAAACGTTAAGTACGTCACAAGGGAAGGAATTTGAATGATGCTGCATGTTTATTCAGAAGCTAGGGGAATAAATTTATACTTAATAAATAATTTCAGTGATGAATGATACTGAATAACTTGAAAAACATAGTTTATAGAATTTGTAATTTAAAGAATGATTTTAAAGCCTTCTTACAAAATAATTTTAAATACAGAGGGATTGTTTTATTTCGATAAAATGTGCTTTATCTGATCATTTATTTAAAATTATTGCAATCACTAAATATTGCACTATCCATAGAAAGTGGTTTGCCATATAATGCCTCAGTTTACTACTGTAATTTTTTTTTAATTTGAAGAAGCCTCAATAAATGCTTATTATTAAAATTCTCAATAAATGCATATTAAAGCAGCTTAAATGCTAATCAATGTGCTATGTTTTCAGAAAATGAACTTTTAAAGAATTACGCATAATGATATCACAATGTAAAAAACATTTAAATCTAAAACTAAATGCAAAGTTATTAAGTATAATAGATGCTTTTACATATTAAATTTGTTAATTAATGTTCATTATTCCTCCTTTGCATCTACTTACTGCTTATGACAAGTTTCAATATTTCGGTAGATACATTCAATTGTATGTAAGATTAAATATCTAATAAAATATTAAATCTTGCTATTCATTCTTTTTGCTGTAATAACATAATTCGAAATAAGTATATAAAAACTTTTGTTTATTTTGAAGAAATGTCCTACTAAGTTATTGCATAATTTTAATTCTTAAATTGACGTTTCTTATTTTACCAAATCAATATCCTTTTAAATTTAAATTTGTACTGATTCGAATAAGAATTAAATTGAACTAGTTTTATAGAAAATAGTTCGTTTCAAAAGTAAAGATAAGTTTCAAAACTTTGATTATTTTCAATCTCATTTAATGAAACGAGAAAAAAATATATCAAGAAATATGTCACTATAATCTAAAACGTTATTTATGTACAATTTTAAATTTAGTGTCAATCTTTCTACGTTCATTAAAATATATATTAATATTTTTAAAGGCTTTTTATCTATTTACAATGTTTAATCTGAAAATGTTTCATAAAATTGTACTTTATTGTGAAAAAAATATTATACACAATACAAAGCATTTACCGGTTGTTCCAAAAATGTCTAAGAGAATTTAATATGTCTACATCAAATGAAAAAAAGAAGATTAGAATATATGGGGTAGATCCTTAAGTACAGTAAATTTATATATATGGAAGGAGCGTCAGTCACTGACAGTGCCATCTAGTGTCTGAAAGTCGATATAAAATCAAGAATCACTTTAAAAAATTCAATGAGATCATACATAACCCTCTTGCGAGATTTTTGTAAAATTATCTATCACCGTTTGAAAGTTTTCGAATTTTAAAATCAATCAGTCATTTTTGGGATACCCGGTAAATGCAAAAAGTAAAGAAAAATGTATCTGCAAAAGTTATTCTATAATTATTCAACTTTATTTTAATTAAACAACTAGCAAGATATAGGTTAAGCAAAAGTATTACACTACTTAATGAATATTAGGCCTTAGCGCTGATAGAAAAATGACGGATTTTTATTTATTTATTTATTTACTTATTTACTTACTTTAAAGAACGTGTGTAAGCGCCCTGAAATTCAGACGCCAGTTTAAAAAAACTCTTTTACTTATTTAAACTCAGAAAAATAAAGCTGGATAAACTGAAATGTTCGTAAACACGCTGAAAATCATCTGCTTTTGACCATGGAGGATAGAGATAGATAGAGGTGCAGTATGCTTAAAAACAATTTTTAATATGATACGCGTTGTCGCTGAGATTTAAATGTCTTCATTCAGATTAAACAAAAAAAAAAAAAAATCATGTAAATAACAACCAAATTCATTGGCATTAGTCGAGTATTTTTTCCCGATATGAAAATGATATTCTTACATTCAAGTATTTTAAAATAGAATTTAATTACGTTATAATTTTAAACTGGATTAGTAATAGATTTCTCCTTTTATGCGAAACCACCCGGCTGTGTTTGGACCTAATGCAGCACATTTGAGGGTTGCATTTTTAGAGTCTCCTCCACCATACTTCACTGCAAATCTTAAAACACTTTTCAGAACACTTTTTAGAACACTTATTTTGTCTCCTTTTTTAGAACGCTTTTTTGGAACAGTTTTTAGAATACTTCTCAGAACACTTAAGGAACACATTTGAGAATGCTTTTCAGAACACATATTTGTCTCCTTTTTTAGAACACTTTTTAGTGCACTTTTCAGAACACATTTTAGAACACATATGGAATGCTTATTTCTTTCCAGCGCACTTTCTAGAACACATTTGAGAACACTTTTTGGAACACATTTTGTCACCTTTTTTGGAGCACTTTTCAGCGCACTTTCTGGAACACTTTTTATAATGCTTGTGGAATACTGATCTTTTTCTAGTACACATTCTAGCACACTTTTCTGAACATATTTTAAAAAATTTTCTTTTATACAATTTTTCTACATAGTTTCTGCAGGTGCACATATATTTTCAATGAAGTTTTTTATGACCAAAAGTATTTACACATTAACCATTTCAGACAATTTGTTTATTGAGGTGGGCATTACTTTTAAACGGACAAAATGTTGCATGCATTCCTGTTATTCTCCAATAAAATAAAATATTTTAAATGCTCAGACAACTAATTTGAGATTAAACTGGAAAAGCCTGATGTCAGTATGCAGTGAAAAAGAATATATATTGTATTGTCTCTGTCAAATTGGCCAACATTGAGGCTGAAAGATTGATGGATTTTAGATCATAATTTTGTTTACAATTTTTTGTTTGAATCTAATTATTATTACAAAAATTTAAACTGCATTGTGAAAACAATTTAATAATTTAGAGCAAAATTATACACAATATAATTGTTAATAAAAGTTAAAAATACCGCAGGAAAATATAGCATACAAATAAAACATTAAAATTAACAACATCGATTGTTGAAATTAATAATTTATAGAGAATTAATAATGTTAAAAAAAAAAAGTTTACACAGAATAATTTTATTGATTGTTTAATTTCCTAAACACAGAATCTGCTATGCCATTTAGTACAATCTATTTATTGGTTTCTGATCACGAGCTTCAATATAAAAACTGTTCTTTTAAATAATGAACTGCATTAGAATTATTAAATAACTAACCATTTCTTTGAAAATTCACTAAATATGGATTTGCTAATTTATTATTTTTTTCTTACAAACCTCATAGAGCAATTTTCATTTGTTTAAATCTGAAAAGAAAGTGCAGATGATAGAGAATTGGGAATAATGCAGATTTAACAATGCCAACAATATAACATATTTTTTTAAGAGACAAATGTACACCCAAAAGATTTGCATATCCTGTTGCAACTTCTAGCTTACCTGACACATGGTGGATATATTTCTCTAATACATAGCTGAATAATGCAAGCTTGTATATCAAGATCAAGGTTTATTCTTTTAAAAGAGAAAACTTACATTACAAATATTAGAGAAATAAATAAACTATATAAAAATGTATAGTACACAGCAAACTCGTAGATCAAATGTCATGCAACAGAGGAAAAAATTATCTCCCCCCCTTCCATAAAAACAATAAAAATGTTCACAGTCATTCACTTTTAAAAAGCTTCGGGGTTTGAAGAATTCAATGTAAGCAGAACATTGAGTTAATTGGATTAATGTTGACTTTGAGTTTATTCAATTCATAAATTGTAAAATTTGAATAGCTGTTTAATTTGAGGTAAGCAAATGTACACCCAAAATCAAAACAAAATAAATTTACTCTTAATGCTGATTGTAACAAGCAATAAAAATTATTCTTCTAATATAATTCAGGGTTGCCGGCTTTTTTTGGTTTTATCCACTTAAAAAAAGCCGGCTAAAATTGAAAAAAGCCGGTTTTATTTTTAAAGTGTTAATTTGTATTGAATCCATATTAAATTTGGGTGGATTTATTTTTAATACATTTTTAATAATTTACTACTAAAAAAATTATAAATTTCTATTTAATTTTTCAAATAAATAAGTCTTTATAACTGCTAGGAGTCAACTATGAAGGCATTATGTCTGAAAAATATAAATCTTGGAAAAAAGAAAATATACTCAAAAAATATGTTTTAAACTTAAGAATTATATTTAATGGAATTATGACAAAATTAGTGTTCCCTATAGATATAAAAAAGGCATGGTGCTATTCACTAAAAAGGGCACTTTTGCAAGAAAAAAAATTGTTATTGCCTTTAGAAAGGGAAAAAAGAAAGCAGCAAAATACATAATTTTTAAATATGATAAATCAAGTAACATTAATTTCGAATGATTTTATGATATAAAAATTAGAAAAACAATTAAATTAAAACATGATTGAATAGTTTCATGTTCTTTTTCTTAAAGAAATGAAAAAATTCTATCATTTTTGGGCACACAAATTTAGAAATACTACGGAATAAAAAAAATATTATCAAAAATCTCTGGGTAAAATCAGAGGTGCATTTTACTACTTTTAAAAAGGGCAGGGTGCTGCACCCTTCAAAAATGGCCTAGAATGAACACAAAACATGAATGAGACTAGAATGAACAAAATGAAACACATCAAAGCATTCATGAAAACATTGTTACAGGTCAATATGTAAAGATTAAGTCATAAAATGAACAATGTTGCAAGATAAATTAGGAAGGATTCAATATTTGAGGAAAGTTTAATACATAATTGCATAAATTTAAACAACAAAAAATGTTCTAATAAAATTTGTTGAATTAAAATTTTGAATAACTCTTTGTTATTTAAAAGTGCATATATGCCCACTTGCATGAATGAATATATTCATGCATATGCTAATTGAGAATACTGAAATAAACTGTGAAATATAATATATTATGAAAAATTACATAATATATCTGCATAATTCAAAATGCTATTTTCAATAGTGAGAAATGTTTTTTTTATATGCATGATTTTAAATGTTTATAGCGAATAAAACATGACATTTTAATAACTCTTAAAATTAGCTAAGTAATAAAACATGTAACTAAGTAACCTTTAATTTTATAAAGCAGTAAAAATGGAAAAACAAAGGTACGATTAAAGGTCAATGTAAATCAGAAAAAGCACTTGGTATGGCCATTTTATAATTTAGCTGACATTTATGCAATTCTGACTATAAACCATTAGCAACTCCATCAATGTGTTATTCTAGTATTAATGGTCTTCATTATTGAAAATTTAGGCTATAACCCAATTTCTCATAATGAATCGTAATTAAAATCCCAATTTTTCATAATAAATAAATTTATTAAACTCAAAGTAAATTAAACATCATTAAAATTAGTTAAAAGACACTTAAAAATGTGTTGCTTATAATAAAAAAGGTTTCACTGTATAAAAGCCAATTATGGCCAAAAAAAGCCGGCTAAAATCAATAAAAGCCAACCGGCCTGGCTTTTTTTAATTTTAGTCGGCTTTTTTGCAACCCTGATATAATTTCAATTAATTCACCATTATGCTATGTTTAATTTTTGGTCTATCAGATGGTTTTCTATTTTTTTGCCTAATACATGTGAATACTTATTCTTAAGTCGAATTATAAGCACTTACTTAATCATACAAGATCTGCTATTTACCAACAAGTATCACAGTTGAAACCTGAAGGAATTTTTTTTACGTTACAAGTCATACAAATCTTTTTGTTAGATCCATTAGTTTTTTTTTTTTTTTTTTTTTTTTTTTTTTTTTTATGATCTTTCAAAACCCTGGATATAATTATAAAACTTCCTAGAGATCATACTTCATGGATTAAAATGTAAAAAATTAAGAAAAAAAAATAAAAGATATATGACATAAAAAATAAAATAACATACATTTTCACAGAAGTTTAATAAAAATATTGAAGTTTTTTTTTCAATTATTACTTATGTATAACAATAACAACAACGGAAATTTAAACTTTAGCCCATTATTCAAATTAGTTCACAACTTTTATTATCTTTAAATAAGATACATTCAAACTGCTTCACATTTTATCTTTTGAAAATTACATTTTAGCAGGGCTAAAACAATTATGGCTTTATTCAAAGTTTATAATTATGCTGGTCGAACACAGGAACTCCTAATGGTCCCATTGCTTTCACATATATTGCAGAGGATAATTTAGTTTCAAAATGTAATCGATCGATAACAGTACAGTTCATAACTCCATTACACCTGCTGAGGTTTTACTTAATAACTGCTAACAATACAGGACAGCAACATAGGCGATTAGCATGTCTTTAATGAATACTATTGCACTTGGTGATCGAGAGGCTGGCACATTCTTCAGCTTTTGTCTGAAATTTGTCATCCTTCTAAAGAAAAAAAAAATAATCAGATACATAATGTATATTAAAAAAAATTAATGACAATTTTAAATTTTACTTAAATATAATAAGTATAGTGTCGACTTTAAACTGCTTTAGCAGGGTGCAGCACCTGACAACTCTTTTGTATTTCTTTTATGTACCTGGTGGCTCTTTTAAATCCTTCTGATGCACCTGGTGATCTTTTTTTAAATTTCATTTGCGCTCAGCGTCAATTGAATTGATCATGGAGAAATAATGCAAATTCTAGGATATTCTAAACAAACCAGTTCAAAATATTTTGGGTGAACAAGGTACAAGTGTACCCTTTTTACAGAATAGTGTCCCCTTTTTAGAAAATTCCCACCCGGCGGCCCTTTTTCTTGCGTTAACACTAAAGCATTAAAGAAAGAGGTATAAGATAGGTACATCATCAGCTGCAGTGATATAACTGAAAAAAGATACGTCCAAATATAATATAATTTGGATTGTCAAAAAATGTAAGTGTTTGAAAAATATAAACTGCTATATTATTCCAAAACTTAACCATGTCTAACAACATCCTGTGTCCAAAAGCATTGAGCTCTGATACTCTCACCGCAGATCACATTATATATAGTGTTAACTCTAAACCATTTTATCAGGGCGCAGTGCCTGGTGGTCCTTTTAATTTCCTTTATGGGTCCGGTGGCTCTTTTAAACATTTCCAATGTGCCCAATGACCCTTTTTAACATTTCCCGTGTGTCTTGTGGCAATTTAATTGATTCTGGGAAAGTATCGCAAATTTTAGGGGACTCTAAACAAAGCAGTTCAAAATATTTTAGTGGAACAAAGTACAAGTGTGCCCTTTTTTTTTAAGTATTACCTGTTTGAAAATAAATGTAATGTACCCTTTGTATAGAATAGTGTTGCCTCTTTGAAAAATTCCTAGAATTGTTAAAGCAACATTATTTCTTGAATTGTATGCATTTCAATTTGTGTCCCTTAAAACCTGATGAATTATTTAAATGGGTATAACTCTGAGTTTTGCAGATATGAAGATAAAATTTTTTGTGTATAATTCGGGACTGAATAAGGGAAGTTTCCCTAATTGGAATTTTTATCCTGGGGGGGGGGAGGGGGGGCTATTAAAATTTAATCTTCGTATTTTTTCAAACAGGCCTCCCCCCCCTCCCCCCCATGGAATTACCACTTATCTTATCAAAATTTTCACATTATTTTGAATGAAATTTTGCAATTGGAAGTATTTTACTAAGCACAATATTTAAGAAGACAGCATGTTGTTTCGATAATTATGGCTCACTTCGGTATATATTATAATGCAACATTCATTATTGCTCAAAAATAAGGAAAAGTAGTTAAGGAATAGACATAAATTAGTTTTCACCAATAAGCTTATTAATTATTATAAAGGTATTGGCCAAAAATAGAACCTTTTTAAAACCTTTTTTTATCCATCATTACTTTTTATGCAGCGAACCGACCAACTGTCCAAAACCGATTGGTCGTCTATTGATAATGCTTTAAAGCCCTTAATTAAGAAAGCATTGGGCCTCCCATCTAATGCCGCCAACGAGTATTTATATGGCGATAGAGAGGATGGATTATTCGGAATACCGTTGGCGGCTGAAGATAGCGATATAGCTTTAATTGATGGGGGGTTCAAGTTACTAACGTCAAATGATAAGATAATTCAGAGGCTAGCCTGGGGTGAGTTAATTGACACTGCAAACTGGAGGTACGAGTCCACCAGTCAGCTGAATGTTGATAAATATCTTAACTCCGCACCGTCTGACCGCACCTCAGACAAGTACAGGTCTCCCTGGTCGCGGGCACGCCAGGCCACTAAAAGATTAGATGTGCAGTGGCAGACAAATGACACTCTTCAGGTGAATTTAATTATTGGGGGTGAGGCCCAGAGCAATCGCAAGCTGATCTTTAAGAGCATGCGTAAATTTCTGATGGGGAAGCGAACGCAATCGCTCTGGGACCACCCACAACAAGGCAAGACTAACGCTTGCGTGGCCGTAGCTAAGTCCAGCTGCCACTTTTTCTCCAACGGACAATATACTACATTTAAAGACTGGAGATTTGTCCATCGTGCGCGGCTGGGCTTGTTTAACAAATTAAACGCCTATAATCATGCTCGCGGCCACAGTAATAAGAAATGTCGCAAGTGTCCTCAGGTGGAGACCCTGCCTCATGTCCTCGATCACTGCATGGTGCACAGCACCTTATACAAAAAACGACATAATGCAGTGGTCGGGAGAGTTAAAAAAGCTGCTATTGGTAGGTGGGCTCTGCTTGGGGAAGATCAAGTTGTTGGAAGCGCCAACTGTCGTCCCGACCTGGTGATTAAGAAGAACAAGGACATCCTTATTCTGGATATCACATGCCCGTTTGAAAATGGGCTAAATGCTTTTAGTGATGCTCGTAAAATTAAAGAAGAAAAGTACAAGGAATTAGCACAAGAGCTCTCTGCAAATAGATGTAACGTCAGGGTCGAGGCGATAGTTGTTGGAGCCCTGGGTTCCTGGGATCCTGCCAACGACAAGGTCATTAGACGATTATGTTCCGAGAAGTATGCTAAGATTATGCGTAAAATTATTGTAAGTGAGACCATCAGCTACTCCCGGGACATATACTACGAACATATCAAGGGTGATCCACAGGACTCAGGGGGTCACCAAAGATAGACATGCTGCTGTTTGATATATTCTCTATATGCTTTTAATATTTTTATTATGTATTTGTAAATAAAGTTATTTTATCATGTTTTTAAATAAAGTTTATTTGACAAGGTTCCGAGATAAGGAACCACAGATTAAATTAAGGCCACATGGACACACACTATTAACTTGCACGATTGTAATTCCAGACCCACACGGATTAATATTTACCATAGTAAAATTTTCTAATGCAACATTCATTATTGCTCAAAAATAAGGAAAAGTAGTTAAGGAATAGACATAAATTAGTTTTCACCAGTAAGCTTATTAATTATTATAAAGGTATTGGCCAAAAATAGAAATAAAAGTAGCAGAGATTTGCTTAACAACATAAGTATATACAGTTTAAATTTTGACAAAATCTGATATAATCTAAAAAATAACTTTAATAAAGGATTTAAAAATTTATTGTACATTAAAAAACTAAAAATATAACTATGCATACTCATATTCAAAATTAAGGTCATAAACATAAAACTGCTGAATTACTGACACTGGGTTGCTACAAAATTTGGCACAGAAGTACATTACAAAGGAAGAAAGAATATAACATAATACTATGGAAAAAAAAATTGTAATTGTAAATCAACAAACAGGCTAATATAAAAAGTATTAAATAATGAATCAGAGATAAAGCATTTATCTCAGAACCTCACACAACAAGCTTGCATACTGTTTATGAAGGTGTTAATTTATTGGTACTCTCATAAACAGTATGAAAGCTCATTGTGAGGCTAGTATAGCAGCACATTGTAGTCTCACATCACACTTCATATTGGACAGACTTTTCCTGAGATAGATACTTATTTGATTCTTGATTTAACACTTTTTGATATACCTTGCTCAGTTGTACAGTGAAAGCTAAAGGGGGAGGGGGGGGGTAAGAACATCTCAGAGCTAAAACATAGCCTCTTAAATGAATCACTAGTTAAGCCAATTAGCCTCTTTTATAAATCAAAATCAAAGTTAATATATTTTTTTTTTTTTTTTACTTACTTGGAATCTATGATTTTGTTGAATAAAATTCTGCTCAAGAAAGTGATTCAGTTAAAGGGCAAATATTGCATTTAAAATTGTGAGAGCATCTATTGTATGCATTAGTTAAATGAAAACTGGTCATTTGTTTTGAAAAAGGGCAGCAATTAGCTTCGAGACATCTTAGGCTAAAAGAGTGGTCATTTTATGCAGCACAGATGGTTTAAGTTTATGGTTTTTTAATTGCATTTCTGCCTTTGTTCTAAATTCAAAACAATTATGAGACTTTAAATTTCACAGAAAAATGTAAAATACACACTTTCTAGATTTTTCAATCTCAAACGCTCTGTTTTGTATTCTTACTGTCAATTTAAGAGCATAAATCAATCTAAGATGACCAAGTTATGTGTGTTAAAATCTTTGAAAATATAATACTGTATATTCGGGTGTATAACCCGCACCCTTAAATTGACCAGTGCAGTAAAAAAAGTTTATGTATAACCCGCGGAGATGCATCGGTGTATAGACCGCGGGCTATACACCGTTTACAAACGTATATTTCGATCAGGGTTCGAAATTAGAAGCCATTAGTCTTAATTTTTAACACAAATTTACCACACTTTTCATGATGCATACAGTAATTCGTCTAAAAAATTAAGATTTTCAGTAATGTAATTTTCAGAAGAAATGTCGCGGTGTTTACGTGTTTTAAGATCAAATTTCAAGTGATGTGGCATTTACGCACATTTTTTTTTTTTCTAAATTTTTCTGAAAATTAAAAAAAAAAAAAAAAAAAAAAAAAATCTGTGATAAATTCAAAATTTCAGACTCAAAATGTATATGTATCTTAGGTCATTGGTTAACAAAAGGATCGAATCCTCTGAATCGGTCCGAAATGCACCAACTCTGAAAAGGAACGATTCCTCGGACTCTTCTGAAATGAAACGACTCTGGAAATGTTCGATTCCTTGAACTCGTTCCGAAATTAAACGACTCATAAGCGACTCAAAATATACAAAATAAAAAATATAAACGACTCAAAATGTAAAGGAACGATTCCTTGGAACCGTTTCGGAAAAGATCGACAGCTCTGAATCGTTCCGAAATGACATAAATCACGCACTTTCTTTTGTTCTTTGCAACAGGATAGGGTAGATTTTTTTTTCTTAAGTAAACGAAATCTTAAATGATGTTAAATTCAGAATCGTCGAGGTTGGAAGGGTTCTGGTTTTTGGATTTTGTATTCTACAAACACAATGGGGTGCTGCAGCACCGATTCGCTAGCAAATTATTTTCTGATATTTTATTTATATTTTATTTTTTTTAGGTCTCGCACTTAAGTCGACCCCCCACTTTGATGTTCTTTTTTTGTCTAAAATTTCACGACCTATACGCTAGTATATATGGTAGCTATTATAGATCTATCAGTGCAATACTAGGCGATAGTTGCGACAGTTCTTCCAAACCCAGAAATAAGTATTTAAGTAGTAAAAAAAAGCCTTTACAAACATGGGAGAACTCTCTAAATTTCGCGGCATAGCGAAAAAAATTAAAAAATTTTGATATTTTTTAAAAAATTTTTGAGGTTTAAAAGTTGTAGAAAAAAAATCACGATTTCCAATTTAAAAAAAAAATCTTTGTATACCCGCACCGTGTATAAGCCGCAGCGGCTTTTTGGAAGGTTTTTTTCTTGTATAAGCCGCGGACTATACACCTGAAAATACGGTAATTATAAAAGTACTATAAAGAAATTAACATAAAAAAGCATTTTTTGATTATGATTGAATAGATTATTGCAATAAATGTTTATTTTGAACTGTTTTTTCCCGTAGTGGAGGTACATAAATATACAATCACATTTTATAAGTTGATAACATAGCTTGAAATTTTCCTCAAGAAATCTTACCATCAGGGAAATTACTGCCACTTGTTGCCCGTAAAAAAAAGTAATTGGAATTGCATAAACTTTTAAATACATGCCTATGAACAAGATTTTTCATAACAGAGACAATAAATGTGCAGCATTTTCTTAGAATAAAATGCATCAACTAAAATTAATAAACAATAAATTAACTATACCTTAATCGTAAATGATGCTATCAACGTTTTTTTTTTCGCCTGTTTTTCTTTGGTCTGGAGTAGGCACCACAGATATCTACCATAGGTAACAGAATATCCTAAAATCATTTAAAAAAAAAAAATCAGAAAGAAAACATACATTTTTTCTTTATAAAAAAAAAAAAAAATCTGACATATACAGGGTGTTTAAAAAAATGTATGACAATGCTTAAGAGTGACAGGAATTAGCAACAATTGTGTAGGAAACCAGGTTGAAAAACATTTATCCAGTGAAAAATGTAGGGTACTAAAAATTCAAAAGTCACTAATTAGGCCACAATTTAAACTTTATTATTGCATTGCATTAGACAAAAATGAAAGTAAATTTAAAGAGAAAAACTAATTCTAAATAGGGATGCACCGAAAATTCAATATCTATTCGGTATTCGGACATGTTACCGAATATTCGGTTAGGCCAAATATGAAACTATTCAGTTAAGCCGAATATGAAATTATTCGGCCTGCCGATTATTCGGTTTGGCCAAATATAAAAGTATTCAGCCGAATCCAATACTTAATAAAACCTTTTAAAAACACATTTTTTAAAACTTTTCACATTTTCTAATTTTAACTGTCAATTTATAAATATATTTAAATTAATTAGAAAGAAAATCATATTTAAATAAAATAGAATGTTTTTAAATTATTTATTTGTTGTTTGTAAAGTATAACTTAATGGTATATTCGAAAAAATGATTTTCCACCTTTAACAGCTCAAAATTTTCCGATTCATTTTCAGGCTCATTTTTTAAAGTAGAAATATGAAACTTGCTGAGAGAATTTTTGGAGTGATGTACAAGGTGCTGTGTGATGTCATTTTGCGCTCCATTCATTAGAATTTGATTTATAAGCACTTATTTTCTCAGCATGACCCCTTTTTTCATTCAAAAATCTCCCACATCGGAAGATTTTTTCCAAAACGCTTTCTTGACAGCCTTTTTTTACAACATTTTCTACATTTATCAAAAAATCAACAATCACAGCACCTTGTGTAGTTTCTAAATAAGAGATTTTGAAATTTTGGTGCATTTCAGAGTAAAAATGAATTTAAAAATAAATCTGAAAATAGGCAGTTTTGATCAGAATACACCCTTAAGAAAATTAACCATGAGAAGGATTAAAATGGTAAATTTTATTTTGATTCTCCTTTGCTTTTCCCAAATAAAAATCCTTAAACAAGGAAGAAAAACTTTTGAAAATAGTAATAGCTATCAAGGCAATTTTTGTTCATGAAACCATAATCATAATTAATTTTTTTAAATGTGATTTTTGTGAAAGGATCGCCGTATCAACCAGCATCGTGTGAAAGAGGACAGTCGCCCTGGGTGCAGAAATTTAGGGAAACCGATTTTCTACTAACAACATCATTTTTGGCCGGTAAGAAGTATCATTTAAATAAAGTATCATTTTTGACCGCAGTTTTCTCTTCACACGTCCCATCATATGAACCCAAATTCATCAAAATGCTGCTTAAAAAATGTGAAAATTTCTTGAAAGAATCTCAAAATAAGTGTGAATTTTATCAAAAGATCGAAAAAAAAAAAAAAAAAAAAACCGCTAATTTTTTTAAAGGATTGCAGGAAAACGCAAAGGGTTCTTCAAGGGTGATTCTGAGTAAAAACTTTTTTGAAATTTACAGCAAATTTCTGAAAAGTTACAGCAGATTATTTGAAAGGGGAGGGGGGAGGGATTTACTTTTGACTTTGTGTTTTTTCTGCAGCCATTTGACGAAGTTTGCCCTTTATTTTTTTTTGCAAATCTTTGATGAAATTTGTGTTTTTCTTTCACAATTGTTTTATAAAATTCAGGGGTTTTTTTTCCCGATCTTCAAACGAAATTTGAGTTTTTTCACAATTATCTAACGAAATTTGTGTTTTCCTTGCAAACTTCTTACAATATTTATGATTTTTTGCCAACGATTTGCGGAATTAATTTTTTCTGGGCAACGATTTGTTGAAATTCGTGATATGTTTTTGTCTATAACTTTCCGGATTGATGAGGATTCTTTTTTTTCTTTTTTTCTTTCCGGAACCAAAAATCTATGATTTTCAGAAAATACAGAACAGAAGTGCCTTTGGATAGCTTAATGAATGCAAAATTCGACAAAGGATCACTTAATAAATCCGAATTGTGCCAGAATCATGTTAAGTGTGCAAATTTCAACAATGCATCGCAGAAAAAAATGTAAATTTTGTCAATGGGTCATTAATAAACACTAATTTTGTAAAAAGGCTACTAAAAAAATGCAAATTCTTTTGAAGAATCACAAAAAAGATGTGAATTTTGTCAGGTGGTTGCCGAATAAATGCGAATCTAGTCAAAAGTCTGCTAAAAAAATACAAATTTCATCACAGAATCACAAAAAAATGTCAATTTCGACAAAAAACGAAACTTGAAAAACAACACATACACAAACATATCTGTTTATTGTTATAGGTTTAATTTTTAATCAGAAATAATATATACTGAACTAACTTTTGAAAAATTAGACTAACCCAAATCCAACTTGCAGCAATCTACATTCAACATAAAATCAACCTGAACCAAAAGCAGAGTTTATCAGATCTGAAATAAAATTAATTTGCACAGGAAGGGAATTTATCCCTTTGAAAACTAAATAGACTATATAAAATCCCCCCCCCCCCTCATAGTATCGTTATCAATGTCAATTTTTTTTTTTACTTTTAAAATTTATTTATGGGATTTAGAGTGATATATAAAAGTAATTACATTGCTTTTATTAATGTATTATTGATTCAAAATAAGGGAAGTTAATAAAATAGCACTTTATACATAAGATATGAATCACATTATATATGAAATATATATGAAGTAACAAGGAATCTTATAATTTGTAACTAATAGCTTTTTATAACATAATCTATTTAACAATAATAGTGTCTTCTTGCACAACTTACCATTCATGAATGGGGAGAGACGGAAGGGAGGTATACATAGAAATTTTTATCAATGAAACAAGCAAACAATATTCTTTCTCTTTTATTTATTAGTAAACACAAGTTTCATTTCAAATACACTTTGTATTGTCGAACAGCAATTATCAATGCATACACTTATAAAGAAAAATAGAAATGTGAAATGTTGAGGATTTCCATGTTTTAGAATTAATCAACTTTATAATAATTTCGTAATTTCAATCATGGTTTTGCATTGTCATAAAAATAGATTAAAAAAAAGGACATACTATTTTGAATCAAAGACTATGCCACGAGTAAAAAAGGAAAATTTTTGTTGGTTCAAAAATGATATCGATATCAATAGACAATGAGAATAGAGGTGAATGCCGACAGTGCACCTTTTTTACTTTTTCGATTTTGGTTGCAGATATATTTTTTAAAAAGCACTTTCAGTTTTGAAACCGGTTTTGAAAGTGAAACTAACTTTGTAAAAAATATCTGTAACCAAAATCGAAAAAGTTAAAAAGGTGCACTGTCGGCATTCACCTCAGTTATCCAATGCAAAAAAAATTATCCAAAAATGTCAAAATGCGAAAGAGTTATTAGAAAAATGCTTCCCCATAGGAATAGCATTAGCTCGCGAGCATTTCCTCGAGCAAGGACAAGGGCCTTAAGGAGCTGTGCATATATAACTATTATCACTTTAGGGGGGCAGGGAGGGGTGTCTCTCTGGCACTGGCAGATGATATCTCTAGGGGAGGGTGGGTTATTTATTAGTATAACCGGAAGATTACACACCGGAAGATTTGCAGCAATTTTCTGTGGTACGTATTCTATCGCATTTTGTTTTTGTTAATCAAATTAATTAGTTTTCAGCCTAATTTCTTTTACATAGGCACGTCATCTCCATTTTATTGTGACATGCGAGATTGGCCAGTAAAGGCAGGTGCCTTAGGCAGGTATTCAGATGTCTCATAAGGAACACTAACTGTTTTAAGATTCCTTAAATCTGAGTGAAAACTAAAATTTGATATTCAGATGGCATCCATATTGTTTATTGAACATCGTTCGATGTAAAAAACGTAGTTAATTTGCATATTAAGTATATCTATATTGTATGTTAATCTGTAATCTTCCGTTTTTATATTAATCAAATGATTTTATAATCTTAGTAACAGTATACAGTAAACTCTCTCAAATGTTACATCTTGAAACCAGTAGTTGTGCATTGTGTAAATGTTTTGTTTACATTTTTTTAAAAATATAATTTGGATGTACTTAAATGTTAAAAAATATAATGAATGCTTAAAATAATTAAGTAAAATATTAATTTTATAATTAATAATTTTTTAATGTTTTCTTTTGCTGTCATTTTTTATTAGAAGTATTTGGAATCATCCATATTAAGGCCCCTGTCTTCGCTCGAGGAAACGCTAGAGAGCTAATGCTATTCCTATGGGGAAGCATTTTTCTAATAACTCTTTCGCATTTTGACATTTTTGGATAATTTTTTTTTGCATTGGATAACTGAGGTGAATGCCGACAGTGCACCTTTTTAACTTTTTCGATTTTGGTTACAGATATTTTTTACAAAGTTAGTTTCACTTTCAAAACCGGTTTCAAAACTGAAAGTGCTTTTTAAAAAATATATCTGCAACCAAAATCGAAAAAGTAAAAAAGGTGCGCTGTCGGCATGCACCTCAGCTATCCAATGCAAAAAAAAAAAATTATTCAAAAATGTCAATATGCGAAAGAGTTATTAGAAAATGCTTCCCCATAGGAATAGCATTAGCTCTCTAGCGTTTCCTCGAGCAAAGACAGGGGCCTTAATATGGATGATTCCAAATACTTCTAATAAAAAATGACAGCAAAAGAAAACATTAAAAAATTATTAATTATAAAATTAATATTTTACTTAATTATTTTAAGCATTCATTATATTTTTTAACATTTAAGTACATCCAAATTATATTTTTAAAAAAATGTAAACAAAACATTTACACAATGCACAACTACTGGTTTCAAGATGTAACATTTGAGAGAGTTTACTGTATACTGTTACTAAGATTATAAAATCATTTGATTAATATAAAAACGGAAGATTACAGATTAACATACAATATAGATATACTTAATATGCAAATTAACTACGTTTTTTACATCGAACGATGTTCAATAAACAATATGGATGCCATCTGAATATCAAATTTTAGTTTTCACTCAGATTTAAGGAATCTTAAAACAGTTAGTGTTCCTTATGAGACATCTGAATACCTGCCTAAGGCACCTGCCTTTACTGGCAAATCTCGCATGTCACAATAAAATGGAGATGACGTGCCTATGTAAAAGAAATTAGGCTGAAAACTAATTAATTTGATTAACAAAAACAAAATGCAATAGAATACGTACCACAGAAAATTGCTGCAAATCTTCCGGTGTGTAATCTTCCGGTTATACTAATAAATATATAAAAAAAAGTGCAGAAATGCCGGATCGAATGTAAGCGTCCATATGAAAACATAAACAAACAGCTTCCACTTCCCGCGCAACGCGATGATGTTGCCACACCAACTTGATAAAAACTTTCGACTACAGTACTTCGGAAAAAATTATCTGCTCGCCTTGTCAAATTGTTTGCGTCGAAAGCTTATTATTTGCAACTGAGAAGTTGTAGCTTAGCGGAGTAAGACAGCTATATAGAAATGTAAAGCTGCTCACCGGGCCAATATTTTGGTCAATACAACAACAACAACTGAGAAGTTTTATACTGTATTAATTGTTTAATTTAGAATGTACTGTGCCAAGATACCGACCGCATTTTAGATCAAATAAGAATTAGGTCAATACAGTAATGCAATTTAGATTTAATATTTTAAAATAATAATAATAATAATTATATAAGTATTGCGTTCATCATTAGTGACTGGGAAGAGGAGAAGGAGAGTTGCACCCATCACCTGCTCAAGGGGTGAGGTGGGGCCAGTGTTAAATTCAGACACTTTTCTCCGGGAGGGACTTCTAAGGCTCTGGTGGGGGAATGTCCCCCCCGGGCCACTTCCTGGATTCAACACTGGATGGGGCTGTACTTCTCCTCTCATTTGAAACAAAATGAAGAAGAAAATTCCGTATCCCCCCTCCCCTCTCTCACCCACACACACGAAAGAAACATTAAGGATTTTCTTTATTGCAAATTTTGTAAGAAAAAAAACAGCAAAGGGCTATCAATATTTATTCCATTTATAAGTATACTTGGGATCTAAAGTTAACGGAACATTTGCATTTGAGGTGAGGCTCCGGTGGGGAATGCCCCCCCCCGGGCCACTTCCTGGATTCAACACTGGATGGGGCTATACTTCTCCTCTCATTTGGAACAAAATGAAGAAGAAAATTTCGCATCCCCCTCCCCTCTCTGACCCACACACGAAAGAAACTTTAATGATTATTTTTTTTTATTGCAAAATATGTAAGGGAAAAAACAGCAAAGGGCTATCAATATTTATTCCATTTATAAGTATACTTGGGCTCTTAAGTTAAGGGAACATTTGCATTTGAGGGAAAGACACGTTTCATTGTAATAAAATGTTCCGACTAACTTGAAAAATCTCCTGATGTCAAGAGTCACACAGTTATATGCTCTGTGCCGAGAGCTTTAGCAAGATGGACATGTAGTCTAGAGGGGGGGGGGCGGAGCTCAAAATATGTAATTCTTATCTTTTCATCTCACTTTTATTCATTTTTTAATTATTCACTAAAAATATCCAAATCTGAAGGAGTTGGGGAGCAGTCCGTAGAAAATGGGAGGGGGGGGGGAGGGTAGATGACAGTGTTGAATTTAGACACTTTTGCCAAGAAGGATTTCTGTTGCTCGGGAGGGGGGGGACATTGTAGAGTTACGGGGGTGGGCGTGCATTTTTTTGCCATTCAAAACACAAAATCACAAATCTTCCGGGAAGGGGGGAAGGATTCTCCCCCCTCGGACGTTTTCCTGAAATCAACTCTGACAAATGGTACAAATTACCTGCAGCGTCGGGGGGCGGTTGCCCCTGAATAGCGCCGGAAATATACGGGGCGCAAAAATTTATGCTCACAACGTCATTTTTTGCCTGTTACAAGAAAAAGTTCCGGAGGGGGGCGCCAAATTCAGACTTTTCCCTGGGCGTAATTTCCTCTTCGCACGCCCCTGATCACCTGTTACCATCTCTACTAGAGCACCTGGCTTCGATCCTTGTTTAAAAATAAAGTAGCAAAACAGTGTAATCGTACTTTTTTAAGTTAATTATTTTTTAATTTAAATATCTAACAGATAATAAAATTAAAAAGTCAGAAGTTACTGTTTTTTAAATTTACCTGTGTAAAACAGAATTCTTATTCATACGGAAAACCAAAAAGGATATTATGCATTTATACCTCCTAAGACGGAAAGAACCTGTCTAAGACGGTAATTTTACTTATTAAATTTCGACTTAGCAAATTTATGTTTATGATGTGAGAGAAAAGAGGGCTTGCATTTGGATTGCTACCAGGACACGTGGTCTCTCTGCACGGCCCTGTGAAAGGGGGAGGGGGGAATTACATGACAACCCTTTCCTCCTTAATTCACCAATTCCTGATAGCACTGTACGTCATTACGATCAGTATTTGAAAGTGGAATTGAATATGAAATTGAATTAATTAAGCACAAAATTCTTTTCCATGTTAATGTTACACCCCCTCCTCCCCCCCCCACACACACAATGCACCTATTATTCTTGTTCTCTAGGTTTTTATGAATTTATGAAAGCCTCAAAAGAAATAATCACTATATACATGCATGCAAAAAATAAGTAAGTAAATAAAAAAAATTAACTTACCAAATTGATTTTGAAATCCACATTGATTGCGATCAAGACTCCTTATGGTCGTCATCGTTGTAACAAAGAAAGCCATGATTTCACAAGTGTGTGCCCATATGTGTTCCCAATCTGCTCTTAAATGTGTTCCTAAGTTTAGATTTAACAAATATTCTGGGCAGATCACTTTCGGAACACTTTCAGGATACTGTCGGAACATTTTCTTTACAGTGGAACACATCCGGAACACATTTCAGTACACATTAAGGTAACTGGAACACTTTTTTTCAATCAAAGTGCTCCACATGTGTTCTCAATGTGTGCTGGGAATTTGCAGTGTTCATCTCTATTCTTTTTTTTTTTTTTTACTGTATGATTTTCGACAACCACAATTTTTCATTCAGAGCTCAAGTATAATATTCAAAGGGCGGTGTATATTTTGTCGGTTTTACTCTCAAAATTTTAGATTACTTGCGATTGACCTATTTTAAATTTTGGCACGAAGGTTAAGTTTAATAGATAATGTAAGGTAACAATAATTATAATAATATTCCGAAAAATCTTAATTTATGAACGTGTGTGGATACATTACGTGATTTTTCTAAAATCGCGATTTGAAAAGCGAGACCATTGGTTTATCTTTATCTTATTGTTTGGGTAAACTATTAAAGTTATGTTATATTACCTATAGATTACTAAAGGTTTAAAATAAAGGTTAAAATTCAAGGTGATGGGAGCTCAAATGTTCATCCTCTTTGTAACACTTTGACTTGTCATCGTCAATGTGTAAATAGTTTCAAATCAAGTAAAAAAATATTGTTGAACTATACACATTCTTTAGACATTTTAATGTTTAATATTTAAATTTATCCGCATACAAAGTATTTATAAATAAGAAAAACAATGTTTCTTTTATTATAATACTTCAAAGAAAAATGAAAATTGAAAGAAATTGTTAGAAATAATGTCTGTTATATTTATATGGCAAATTAATAATTTATTAATTTATCTGAATTATATAATGTTCAATCAGTGTACATGGATGTGAATATAGTTGTAATTCTCGTACATGAAAGAAAGTATAAATACTTTTACTAATTACAAAAGGTTATAAACTAATACAAAACTTTGCCAATTTTATTAAATATACTGCAAGTGCTGAAATCATCCCAAAATATTTGCATTTTTCAAACATTTTCCAGAATAATATGCTAACGTATACATACAAATGGAAACATGCATCGGATGTTAAATTAATCCCTTATCAAACAGAAATATTCTTTGGAGCTATGAATGGAACAAAAACAAATTTTCAGCAAAAACAATCAGCACGCTACATCAAAATATCAATTAAGATTCAGATAACAGTTATCTCCAAAATCCCTAATGAACATAAACAGCAATTTACTTTAAAATTAAATGTTTAAGAATTAGGTTGTTCAAAACAACGGAGTAGGATTTAAATTTTTATCAGACGTTGATTTGAAAGATATAAACATGAAAGTAAGAAATTGAAATTTACAATTAAAGTTAAACCTTCAGTACGTCACAAGGGGGGGGGGAGGATTTGAATTATGCTGCCTGTTTATTAAGAAGCTAAGGGAATAAAGTTGTGCTTAATAAATTATTTCAGTGATGAATGATACTGAATAAATTTGAAAAACGTTGTTTATGGAATTCGAGATTTAAAGAATGATCTTAAAGCACTCTTGCAATATGTAAAAAAATAAATGAGCAAATGAAAAAATCGAAGGGATTATCTTATTTACATTCTATTTTTTTATAATAATTTTGTTTAAAATATATCGCATACATTTAATTTCTAATTTTCGTTTTGACATAAATAGTTATAGAGCAGTATTGATATTTAACACAAAAAGTTGTTTACAAGTCAAACGTAGTTATATTACTGTTTAGATCATTTATATTATAGATTTTCATAGTTATCATTGTAATATCAAAATATCATATGTGAAAATATGTCCAGGTGAGCAAATAAAAAAAGACAATCGTCTTAAGTTGTCAACTAAACTATTCTGGACAGTTCTGCCGAACATAATTTACTCAGATAATTTTTTGACAATGACATACAATTTATTATTTAAAATTGATAAACATACTAAATCACAGATAATCTAACTCCGATGTTTAAGCAATTGTATTTAATTAATTTCATTACTTTGTACATAATTATTTAAATAAATCATGTGAGATGTGCTTGTCAAAAACAATGAAATGCGCAAACATATTAGACAATTTCGTGCATTCATATTAATTTTTGGGATATGAATAAATCTAATGTTAGTTTTACTTTTATCATTATTGACCTCAAAATGTGCAATCAAGTTGTATGTTCTCAAATATTTTACTTATAAATGGAATGAGTATCAGAGCATTTTTTCATCTGCTCAAAAATGAGATTAATAGTCTGTTTAATGTCTATATTTATGATGTGTAATCATATTCTTAAAACCCTCATGACAATAGGAAATTTCTCTATAATGTATTTTATAAGATGTAAGTGTTTTCTAGGTTAACTTATAGCTAAAATAATAAAGTAATATTAATGAATAAGAAGGAAATATTAATTATTTAAAAAATATTTTTCATATTTTATCTTCATAAATTTTATCACAATGAAATGTTCAATGTTGAAATATTAATTTATTATTAACTGTGTAATAAAAATCTGTGATACATTTTGTGATACGATCGCGACTTACTTTAATGGTATTGTTAACGAACTTCCTAATATATGCGTAGGCATACGAAATATAAATATATTATTCTGTTGTTAAATTGTAATGTTCCTAGTAAATGAATACACAGCACAATAGTTTTTTGAAAGAACCATTTGAAGCGAATAATAAAATATCCACTAAAACCGTATTAAGAAAAAAAAATGGAAAATTTTGTAAATACTTACAATGAAAATCAAAATATCTTGAGAGTCGAAATCAATTTATTCACATAAAGTTTGTGTTCTCAGTTATTTGTGTTTTTTTTTTCACTCGCATACTTAAAGATAAAGTCATATTTATCATACATCATATTTCACCTGAATTTCATAATGCATCTGAATATTTTATAAGTTTTTCATGTGAAATATATGATTGATGAAGAGAAATAGGAGGAGGCTAAAAAGTTAAATAGACCAGAAATAAAGAGGAAATATTATAGTTGAATATACTTTGTATGTGTCTTCTGAAATCCTAAAAAAAATTATAGAAAAGACTTTTCTTGAAATAAACTGCGACAAAAGACGTTATCATTCATATGATGAGAGTAATACTTTCTATTTTATTTATGGGTAATGTAATTCACCACATAAATTTATATACCCCTTTAACCCTCTCACTGACAAGATTTTTTTATAAGTTCACTAAGCTTCAGAATTTATTGCAATACAAATAATATTTAAATTATATAATTATACTAATTTATTAATTCTCAATACATTGTAAAAAATGCGTTAAATTTACGACAAAAATGCTGGCCGTAATGTTTCAGCAGTTTTTACCGTAAAAATTGTAGTAAAATTAGATGACTACTACAATTTTTAATTAAAAAACTTTACATCATCTAATTTTACTGCAATTTTTTTACGGAAAAACTGCTCGCAACATTGTTGCCAGCAGTTTTTTGCCGTAAATTTAACGGATTTTGTTTACAGTGTATTTTGTATAATCATTAAAACCCTAAAAAATAACTTAAAAATACATTTTAAGAATACCCAGCAAACATACCTTTCGGCATACATTCCTACATACCTTTCGGCACACGATAGGACCGCAGCTGGCAATGTCGGTTTTGTGTCGGCATGGACACAGTGATTTCGGTAAAGTGTCGGCAGCATGTCGTCAACTGAAACATAAGAATCTGCTTTTACTGCTGCCGGTTATCGTAAACGGTCCTTTTATGATTTTATATTGGCAAGCGACTTATACCAGCAAGTGACACTGGACCGATACGTGATTTCTGATAGTAGCCTGATTAGATTGTCTAACATTGGACCGAATTAAGAATTTTTCTTTTAAACGACATTTATTTTTTCTTTTTCTAAATTTTCTTTGAGTTATTTTGACAAGATATCTAAATTTCATGTATTTCATATAAAATGCTAACACGCATTAACAGAATTTTTTTCAAAAATAGCCAATATCTATTTATATGTTTATTTCAATTAATTTAAAAAAGGACTTACAATTATTTGATCTAGCAAAAAATATATTTTAATCGCTCCTTAAAATTATTATTCATTATATTATTTATTGTAAAATAATAATAATATTATTTATAAAATAAAAACTTCATAAGTTAATTCAATTTATTTTTTAATTATATATTCATTATAAAGAAGTAGTTTTTTTTTGTTTAAAAAACAAATTATTAAAAAATGTTTAAAATTATTTTACAAGCTATAAAAATATAAGAATTCTACCCAGCTTTTTAGCCTTAAAATTTAAATGAAAGATTCTGAACCCCCCCCCCCCCCTTTTAAAAAAATTACCAAACGAAAATAAATAATATTGATATATATTCACTAAAAATATATTCTACAGTAAATCATCAAATGACAAAAAATAATTTTTGATGGAAAAGTCATTATTTACAAACTTCTTTTCTTTTCTTTTATTCATTACAAATATATTATTAATTGCGTCATAATTCCTAAAACAAAAGTTGTATCAACAAAAACATTTCTAAATTCACCGATTTTATAAAATACGAAAGTATTCTTAAATTTGCTGAAATATTCTCCATTATAAAAACTATCTATCTAAAGGAAAAAATATTGATATATATTAAGATTTTTGTTTTATTTTTAAATTAAAAATATTGATAAATAACAAATGACATAAAATTACATAGATTTATAAGAAAATCTTTCTTCTTTTTTCCTTTGAATAGGTTCGTTTTGGTTTTTTTTTTCCAAAATAGTCAAATTATCAATAAAAAATTTAAAAAAAATGAAAATGTATATTTATGCAAATCCCTTTTCATTTAACTGTTTTAAGCGAACAATTAAAAATCAGCTTTATCTGTTCCCCTTTTCTGTATGAATTTTTATGGGATTTGATGCGGTTTTTCTGGTGCTCCACTGACTTGGTTATTAAATAATAAAAATATCTTTATATATATTTGTTATCGTGTGCGTATGCGCAGAAATAAAAATCCTTTAATTGTTCACATCAAATGAAATATTTCATATATTTAATTATGTTAATAATAATAATATAATAATAATAATAATATATTAATGTATAATGTATATATTAATGTTAATAATAATATATTATTTTTTCACATATTAATATTTCATATATCCATTTCTACTGCATTTTATCAGTTTTTCAAATACTACTAGTTTCAAAGAAATCTCTGCATGATATAAACAGAAAACATAGAACAATTATTTAAACTTTAAAAAAATCTGGCATTTTAGTATAAATATATGTGTATACTTATACAAATGAATGTGCTTATTATATAATATTCATATATTTTTAAACAATAGCGATGCATCATTCCATGCATAATTTTTTTACAGTGTAATACCAGTATATATATTTTTTATTTTTTATGGGTGTTTGAGTGATCTGATCAAATTGTCACTCACAAATATAAAATCAAACATTACTTAATAATCCTGAAGGTTCAGAATATTCCGCAAGTGTATCTTTAAGTATTTCACAAATTGTCTAAAATTCAAAGTTTCCGGTGGTTAATGGGTGTATAAAGCATAATGTCCAACAGGATGGATCGCTATTCTATGTTAAAAATATAAAGTTTTTGAATCAAAGCCTACCTATGCGAAAAAAGATGCTCTATTGCATGGAGATTAAGAGAAACATAAATAAAAGAATGAATTTTAAATTTTAATGTTGCCGCAAGCAAGTTTAAATTTTGAAAAAAGATTGGAAAAAGACCTAATTTTGATTAGATGATTTTTGATTTAAAATAACTAAAGTAATAAAACACTACTTATATGAAATAATTTTATATTCTATGCAGATTATGAAAAAAATAATTAAACAAAAATAATAAAAAAAAAAATTATACTGCCGCAAAAAGACAGAAATTTGAAGAAGAACAAAACCGAATCAAATTAAATGAAATTAAAAAATGATTACAAATTAAAATATATCTGAATATATTTAAAAATTTTGGGTCTTTTATATAATATAAATGCACTGTTTAAAAAGGACAAATTCTATAAAATAATTTGTCGGATTACTTTAAGAATAGAAAAATATACAAATATTGATTTAATTATAAAATTAATAAAGAAAATGATATTGATTTCCATTATTATTTATCATTTTACAAAACTTGTTCAACTTGTACAATAGATCTTTAGTCAAATATATCCATTTAAATATAAAATAAAATAAACCTAAACATTTTAATGTATTTTGTTTCTAATCCAATAATAGAAAACATTAAAAGAAGTGGATGGAGAATCAATAACGTCTGTTTATCAGTTTCGATATATCGTTGACTTTCGATATACACTTTCACTTCTCTTTGCTTTCTGTCATTTCTTATAAAACATTATTTACAAATTTTCCACTATGTAGTGCAAAGTAGATAAGACGGTTATTTATTACCATTATATTCTGTATTATCTTATTTATGTTTCGATAAAAGAATCATTAATGCATTTATAACACGAATGTGAGTAAAAAGTATTTAATTTATTAAAATAATATTAATATTCTCAACAATGGGACACGATTCATTTATATTGTGTATTAACCCAAAATTCAAACAAATATTTTTCAACAAAGTGGCATTTTTTTTTATTTATTGTTTTTCAAAATTTAATAGTCAATAGAATTTAAATTATTTTTACTTATTTATTTATTTTTTAGATCTGCTTTCTTATTCAAATATTCTTTATCAAATATATCCATTTAAATATAAAAAAATAAACCTATATATTTAAAGT
The DNA here is from genome assembly GCA_964019185.1 of Maratus speculifer. Taxonomy (NCBI): domain Eukaryota; kingdom Metazoa; phylum Arthropoda; class Arachnida; order Araneae; family Salticidae; genus Maratus; species Maratus speculifer. The sequence goes on from OZ025290.1 coordinate 291,780,396, forward strand.
ATTTTATTTTAAATCGAATTATAGAAAACGCACACAAAAAAAAAATGTATCAATATGAATCAAATGAGGTATCAATAACATATCTGTATCACATCCGACGTATCGTAGATCTCATGGATGATACCTTTACTTTTTCTTGGTTTCTGTAATTTGGTATAAAACGTTTTTTACAAACTTCCTACTATGTAGTGCAAATTAGATATGACAGTTGCGTGCATAATATAATCTGATTCAACATTGTCTTAAAAAGCTGTAAAAATTTAAAGAATGAATTTTTAAAAAGTGTCATTTAGAATCTGATAAGTGCCCCAAAAATCCAAAAAAAGACCTTAGACTAAAAAACATGCCCTTTAGAATTAAAACTGTCCTTTCTCACAAGCAGGAGTTGCCCTTTTATTTAATTAGGGAAACTCTGTTTTAGGTATAGTGTATTGGCAGTGCATTAAAGTACTACTTTAATTAATTGCCTCTAAAATTTTAAATTTCTCCTCTGTGAGTTTTTTCTTTATATATATACTTTATTTTCAAATGTTAATGCAGTAGACTATAAAACGTAAATAAAAGAGTAAATATGTCGATTATAAATACAAAACAAATTATAAAGTTTCTTTGAAATTTGTGTGACTTTCATAATATATAAACTGTTTAACTAAAGACAAATTCTGTAAAAAAAAAATTGGTCATATTACATCAAGAATAGAAAAATACAGAAAAAATACTTAATAAAATAGGAAAAAAAGAAATAATATGGGATTTTTTATTATTATTTTACAAAACTCGTTTCATAAGTTTTTTTATTTAAACAATTCAAGTTTAAAATAAATTAAAATAAACCAATACATTTTAAAGTATTTTGTTTCTAATCCGATTATACAAAACATTAAAAGATGTGGATGGAGTATCAATAAGATCTCTTTATTAGTTCCGACGTATCGTAGATCTCATCGATGATAGTTTTACTTCTCCTTGGTTTCTGTCATTTCTTATAAAACATTCTTAACAAATTTCCTACTAAGTAGTGCAAAGTACATATGACAGTTATTTATTACCTTTATGTTATGTTTACCTTATTTATGTTTTTGGATTAAATAGTCATTAATACATTTATAAGACGAATGTGTGTAAAAAGTATTAAATTTATTAAAATAATATTAAAATAGTCTACAATGTGACACGATTCATTTATATTGGGCATTAACCCAACATTTAAAAAATATTTTTCAACTTGTGCAGCATTTATTCTGCTAAATTCAATATTCAATAGAATGGAAATTATTCTTACTCATTTGTTTATTCTTTAGTTATTCTTTCATCAAAAATGCTATTTAATGATCAAGTTTATTTTTATTACACGAATTTGTTCTATTGATTTGCATAATGGATTGTTAAGAATACTTGTTGTTTTCAATCCTTGTTAAGAACTCATTTTTAATGACTTGTTTTTTTTACATAAATAAACAAAGTATTTTATCTTATTTACATAAAATTAATGATAACAAATAATGACAATAGTTTTTACATTTCTTAAGATATTTCAAATTAAATTACAATGCAATATCGTGCAGTCAGAATTAATGAAAAAATATGTATGTTTTGTTTCATTCTCGTATACTACTCATGTGTGTTACTATACACAAAATCATATTATCAGATCGATATAAATATACTTTTAACTATTGAAAAGTATGTAATTGTGTTGACACTTTTCGCTACAAATTAAAAATTAAAAATATGTTCAGAAACCAATTTTTTATTACATGATATATAGTGAAACAGAAGATTTATATAATATTACTTCAAATTTAAAAGCAATTCCTTAATTTGATCTAATGAATTGACATGTTACGTTTGAGTTTACCTTAATCAATATAGTTTGAAATATTTCACAAATTTAATAAATATTTGGATGTGTCAATCCCAAATCCCATACATCTTAACATTTCAAAAAGTTGATACAAATGTTAATATTTATAATTCACTACTATCCTGAACTTGAAATTCATCTTAAATTTCTGTTTCAGTCAATTAACATATTAAAGACGATTATATCTGGATCATCATATTTTTTATAATCAACATTTGTGCAATATTGTGTTGTATATCCACCGTTTGATAATCTGCAGCTTAATAGGTTGCAAAATTCTCGTCGCTCCAGAATAAAAGTAAGAAAAGTCGAAAAATAATCAATAAGAATAGCTAATTTTAAAAATTCGGAATTTAAATATTAGTCTGTCTTAGATAATCTACTGAATGAATGATATTTTATGATAGACATGATTCTCTTTCTTGTTAATTTAGGTTTATTATAATACATTTTATTTTAAAATATTCAAAAGAACTATCTATAAAGTTATCTATAAAAACACACGTGCAGCGGAAAAAATTCACAATATAATGTTTATATGTAGTTCACATCGCAGGCATGTTAAGTTTTATATATTCTAATGTATAAATATAATTAGATAAATAGCAGAATATTTAGAAAAATGTTTTAAAAAAGTCATTATAATTTAAAAGAAAAAAAAAATAGTTTTAATATATTTTAAAAAATAGAAAATTACAGAAAGAGTTAGCTTGATTGATTGCTCAATACTTTTTTCTGAAAGGTAGTTTGTCATCTTTTCACATTGAAGATAAAAATGAAAGGAAATTGATGTAAGTAACACTGATATATGTGAAACTTTCACTTACAACCGTGCCTGGCAGAGACCCAATAAGGCCGAATGTCATAATAAAAGAAAGATATAATAAAGCATCATTCATCTTTTCTCAACATACATTATGTTTGTAATCTTTCTATAAAATGAAGAAATTTTGGTCTTTTTTTGCGGGAAATAAAAGAAAAATGCATTACAAAGATTGGGTTTAATATTTGTTGATTAAAATACCATGGTTTCTAACATCTACGCCTAATTAAACACAAATAAACATACTAGAAATCAAATTTTACTGAATAATATACAATATGCATTGTAATGCATAATATTGATGAAATTTGGCATAGTGTTTACGAAAAACAGTTGTGGTTCGAAACATGTTTGTATAATTTTTAAAAGTTAGCAGAATACTAAGTTCTTCTGAAGTATAAATTAATGTAGCTGTCTAAAATCTTATGTTTGAAATATTTAAAAAATAAATTATTTCAGACATTTTTTGATATTTGTACATGAGCAGGGTTGCAAGTGGTCAGGGAAAAACCCTTAAAAAGGAGTTAAATACCAATATATTGTTAAAGAAAAATTCGACTTATTTAACCAATTTATTAACACTTTCCAAGAAAGCTGAAAAGTGTTTATGCAATCGGTTTGTCTGTCCGTTTGTCCGTATGCTCGTATGGCAGTCTGTCCATGCTCTAACTTTCGTAAATATATTAGGATTGCCATGAAACTTTTGGACAGTATTAACGTTTACCCTAGCTCAAACCATATTGAAAATGAAGTTTCTACCATAATTAGTTTATTTACAGAGACAGTCAAAAGTTTTCTATTACATTAGGGCCTATGAGGGAAAATCGTTTCAAATGAATTTTAAAGATATTATACTCGGTAAAACATACTAAAATTTATTTGCCTCTATGAAGTGCAGTAAAATATGCATTTTGTAAAATATGCAGTTAAAATAATAGTTATTATTTACTTACAGGGCGACATAAAATAATTCTAATACATAATAATAAAGGAAAAATTGTTTGCGACATATTTTAAATATTGTAAACGGTTTCATATGCAATCAAATTGATGTATGTCGTTGAGACTTAATATGAGTTATTTCACTTATAATACGAAGTGCATTAGCATTTACAGGGACACACAAAAGTTTTCATGTAGTATTTTCTATCGCAAAGTACTTTAATTATGGATGATGACTGTTACGCAAAGAATTGGATACGATTTCGCCTATGGATGATAATTTCTGGAAATGTGATTTAAGTAGTTTAAAGAGCATTTTTGTTTGAAGTAAATTTTAGCAAAATACTTTCGTGCAATAAGTACTAAGTAAACTACAGGGCTAAACAAAAGTATCGAAATAAGTTTCGATCTATTAGTATAAATTGCTAAAATAAAAATTTTAACCAAATTCAAATTTTGTTAAACTAAATTTCTGCATTATATAGTATATGTATCAACCGACAAATAAAATACTGGGATTTTCAAAAGTATTGTAATACAAATTTGTTTATGGACAGTAACACCCCATTTCCCTGGACAACAAAGTTTTGTTAAAGATTTTAAAAAAAAGTTAGAACGTGTTTCATAATCTATGCTTAACGCATAATTTTTCTTAATTGTATTATTTTAAGTACACTCTATAATAATTTACTGATAGTTTCTTCTTTTTTTGACTGTGTTTTTCTCTGACCACTCGCCATCTTCTTTGAGTGAGTAACTGAAAAAATACTTCAATTTTTGAAGAATTAGTCTTCACATATGCATCATACTTTTTTCATCTCCAAGGTGACTCAGTTTAAATGCCTTTCAATGTCAGTTAGGTATAGCATTAGAAATTGAACACTTCAATCTCAATGCACGTTAAAATGAATGTGTGTTTTTCTGCGCATTCCATGTCTTTTAAACAAAACAAAAAAATCTTTAAATATATAAAACCAACGAGTATAAGTACACAAATAATGTGTGAAAAGGTAGCAAAGAGCTGTTTGGAATCTACAATTGAGATTCTTCATCAGTGCGAGGCGGGCTAGAAAAAGCAAATTGAGTCAAAATGATGAAGAATCTCGTTAGTAGATTTGAAACAGATGTTTGCTATCTTTTCATACATTATTTGTACATTTATAATCGTTGGTTTAATTCTTTACAAATTTTTGCACAAAGGATTTATTTGCTATTTTAAAACAAAACAAAACAAAAGAAACAAAGAAATATTATAGATTAAACATTTCAATCTTAATACATGTACATAAATATGAGTTTTTTTGACATTCCATCTCTTTAAAACCAAATATAAACATATATTAATAATAATAAACTAATCATTTAGATTTACAATAAAATAATATTATTTTATATCTTAATAAATAAAAGAATAGATATGTGTATACAGAAATTATTACATTCCTCATTTGTTTTTTCATTTTCAAACAATTTAATATGAAATATTATCCAAAAGCAGTGTTATATTTTATAAAAGCATGAATTATTTATAAACAATTTTTTAAAATTCAGAAATATTTTTCTGTAACGTATTTGTAAATTAGGCAAGAAAAAGTAATCTTCCACGCATTATTCAGAAAACATGAGATTCAATTTTTTTTTTTTTTTTTTTTTTTTTTTTTTTTTTTTTTTTTTTTTATCTGAAAAAAATATTCACCACCGAAGTGGAGATTATGATATCATGTTTCAATAAAAAAGCTCTTCTATCATTTACCCGTATTGCATTTCATAAAAAATTCAAAGAAAGAAAACTTTGCGTTTGTCAATATGTATAAGAAAGTTTATTTTTGACAAATATTAGCTCAAAGAAAGTTTTTTTCCTTTAAACTATTTTTTTGGAGTATTTTATACAAACAAACTAATACAAAACTTATATTCAATATCATTTTGTAATAGTACAGTTTTTTATGAATAATTTTGTTTTTTATAAATTGTTTTATCATATCTTAAAATAGATAAAATAGAAATATCTAATGTTTTACATGATGAAAATTATATATTATTATGTTTCTCTTGTTTTACATGAAATTAGAAATTAGCTTCAGAATAAGTTTTTTTTTAAAGAATTATGAATATCATCTCAAAAGTTGTAAAATCTTTTACGTACGGAATTTAAATTTTATACATTTTAAAACTTCTATTTTTTATTCCAAAAAATGTATTTAAAAATTTATAATCATAATTAAAATATTCTGCAAAAATTTGAATATTTGTAGTTGGAAATATAATTATTACAATATTTTATTTATTGATTAATTACAGTATTAATTACTTATTAAAAATTTATATGAGAAGCTTATATAATTACTTATTAATAATTACGGTATTAATTAAATAAAGTATTTATTTGTATTCAGAAATGTATTAATACATTATTTGGAAATATGCAATATTTTACATGATGAAAAATATGTATTATTCAGCTTGTATTGTTTTACATGAAATAAGAAATTAACTTCAGAATAAGTTTTTAATGAAAACAATTATAAACATCACCTAAATAGTTGCAAAATAGTTTACTTTCGAAATTTAAATTATATACATTTTAAGTCTTCTATTTTCTATTAAAAAATGCATTTAAAAATTCATAATCATAATTTAAATATTCTGCAAAATTTAATGTGTCGCATCATAAAAGCATTCATTAAAAGTTTTTAAAACATAAAAAATAGACAAACCTGCGCCTGAGATGACACTTTTAATTAAGATACAGGTGAATAATAGGATTTTTATTCTTCTATATGAACCATTTTGGATTCGAATTTTATAAATTGTTGCTACAAATCATCATGAAGTAAGGGTACGGCCATTTTCAACATAGTGTCAAGTCCGGTACCGCACGGTTTTTTTAATGATTATCATTTTTTATCTTTCTACTTTTATTTTTTATTCAACTAAGAAGCAATTTTCTTAAAATTTAACAATTTATATGAATATATACTGAAATTATTAGAAAAAGTTCTTGTATAATTTATATGTGATCAAAATCTTGTGACTAAAACTGTCTCTTATTTCATTTTAATTTAAGTATTATTGATAAATATCATGTTTTGAAATTTAGGGACATAAGTCACTTCAAAGTAAGTTGAATTTAGGAAATTTAATAAATTTGAAACTGAGTATTTTCAGTAATTTCGCATGGTAACGGTCCTGACAATTTGTCTTATAAGCCAACTTTAAACAGCATTTGCATATTATATTATAGAGCCAAGTGCACAGCCTTTTTTTTCATGTACCTTAAGCATTTACTTTAACCCTTTGACGGTTAAAGCACTTCTATTCATAAAATACTAAAATGATTGAATGACACCGGAATTTAAAAACAAATATATTTCATAATATATAAATGTTTTTTTTTACGTTCTTTGTAAAATTAAATTTTTCATTTAAAAATTCCGGTGTCAGTATGCCATTTCGCAATTCAAATTAAAAGGTATTCTGGGCGCGTATACGCGCTTATAACCACGAAAGGGTTAACACATATATTCATTTTTAAAATAAATTAATTAATTTGAAACATAAAAATAAAATTCTGAAATGTAAGCGAATGACAAAAATGGCACGGCAACCAAAATATTACATTTAAAGTTCATAGCCACAGGGTTAAACAATAATTACAGATTTTTAAATTTTGGTAGATGTAACAAATGTACCTTGTCAGCAAAGCAATCAATACCCCCTCCCCCGATTACATTTAGGTTTTAAGAATCAACAGATTCAGTGAATTCAGACATTTCATCATTTTACATTGTCTTTGAGACCAGTATTTTAGTGTTCGTAAAAGTATGAGATCAAAATGCTAATTTTGTTGCTTAAAATAAAATTCAGAAAAGAATTACATACGTTAAATTTAGACAAAAACCTTTCAAGTACTCCATATGGACAAAGCTGAATTCCGGATGATTGAGTAAATAATAAACAGATTTAGAAGAAAATTTCAGCTCATTGTTTGTTTTTAATTATGTTTTTAGCAGTAAGATAAATAAATAATATTCTATATTAGGTAGCAAGAAAAACATAAAATATCTTTTTAAAGAATTCCATGCATTGCTAACGATATGGAAAAAAAAGTCAATGCATTTTTCCTAGAATTGAAACATCATTTAGCTTATAATTGAAATCGTAAAAAAGCAATTTGAAAAAAGATTCAAAATATAAAATCCAATTTTATAGGATCGTGTTTTCGAAATTGGACAAGGAACTTCTTGTCAACCACCCATAAAAATGTCCAGGAGAATATAAGAAATACTATTAAATCACTAAATCCGTTCCTTTCGGGCACATATCTATCAACAAACATTGCGAAATAAATCAGTAAGGTCTATTAGAATGTTTTATTTTCTGCAAAAGTTGTAACAAAAAATTCAGAAAATTAATAATAAATTTAGTTTGGATTTATCTATTGAAAATAATTTTTGATAAATAAATAATGTGAAACTATAATTCTGAAAAACAAAACAGTATTAAAGGATATATTATTTTGTCTGATATAAATATGAGCAATAAATGTGAAAACGCCGTAACGTATGTATGATTTCATGACATTTTAGAAAGAAGCAGAAAATTAAGTAGCACATAAATATAAATTTTTTGCACGTATGCTAGCAAGGTGTACATTTTATTGCTGCATTACTATTTTCTAAGATGTGTTTGAATCGGATTTAAGTGCTATAATATATTACCTGTTACATGTTCGAAAACAATGTAATTTTCAAAAGTGTTCAAAATAAGGTCTGAATTAATATTATGTGTAGAAATTAACCCTGCCATTAAAAATAACTTAAATTCAGTCAAAAAAACCGTATCATATTTTTTTTTAAACTTTGTAAGTTCCCATTATTTTCACATAAGTTATATTTAGAACATAGACTGCTTCTGAAAAGTAATAATTAAATTTTTTTTACCTTCAAAACACACGGAGATTTAAATAATTTTATGAAATTTCTAAGCTTCCTAGTACTAAAAATGGATATGCAATACTACAGCGATGGAAAGTTCTTAAATATTATAAAATACAATGTATCATATTTTTATAAGTTTTTGTCGTAGAAAAATTCGTATCGTTTTATAAATTACAATATGAGACAAATATTTTGCATACAACGCATAGGAACCAGTATAAAAATTTTAAAAGAATATTTTTTTTTTTTTATTACGGAAGGTATTTTTGATCAACATAGTCTTAATTATCTCGTGTTCTTGAATACTATTGCAATTTGAATTAACTACTTTCAACAGAAAATAAAAAAAATCAGAGTTTTATTAAAAAGTTTTGGGAAGCCCTTGGTTTATAATGTTAAACCAAAAACAGACAGAAAGTATTTTTCTCATACATAATTTCAATCATTATTACATTTTATGTATAAAATCAAGCAATATGATAATTAAAAAAAAACAGTCTTCTACAAATTAATTTCTTTTTTGTAAAGATGGATTAAAAACAAAATATGTTCAACGAAAAAAAAAAATATTGTATGGAGAACAAGAACTGAAAATTCTGTATCCAGTATATATTTTCAAACTTTTTCCAATACATTCAAAATACTGTAACAGAACTTTCACATTTATAAGAGCGAAAGGAATTTTTAATTGAACGGGATACCCGCTTCAAGAATCAGATTCAGCTTTAAAATTTAGGTGTAATCATTAGAGGGCATGAAAGGGGGGGGGATGAAAAACTTCTTCTACTTTAACATATATAAACATTAAAATCAGTCATAAATTAGCAGTATTTATAGTATCATAAAACGGTTAGCTGTTTATAGATCACCACTGAAACAAAATTACGAATGCGAGTGAAGTTTTCTAAACAATATTTAAGCCGCCACACTATTGACTGAAAATATCCGGATGATAATGCAAAGCCTATAGGGGCGTTCTTTTCAAATATCTCGCTCAAATTTTAATATTTTGATGTGATTTTTTTGCATGGAATAACTGAAAATAATCCACAACCAGCCTAGTTTTTACTTTTTCGATTTTGGTATCAGATTAAAAAATATTTTAACATTCAGAACAGGTTTGAAAAGGTTATGAAACAGAAACTGTCCCAATATAAAAATAATATAACCAAATTCAAAAAAGTAAAACTAGTTGTGGATCGTCCTCAGCTATCCTATGCAAAAAAAAAGTTAAAACATTTAAATTTGAGTGTGATATTTAAAAAGAACACCCCCATAGACTTTACATTATCATCCGGGTCTTTTTAATCAGTAGTGTGGGCTCTTAAGACAAAGTTGGATACAAATTGATGCACATAGTTCGATTAGGAGGACTGAGATGTTAACGTATAATTACATATTGTATGTCAGTAATACGATTCTTGGCTTCCATAATTTTCATATTTTTACAGGAAAAATCGTAGACGTTGATATAAACTAACCAAATATATTTATATGAATTACAGTGATGAATTAAAGGGACTAGCTCAAATATTACACACAATCTAATATTAAATACAAGCAATGTTGTTTTTAATTTTCACAATTTTTATATATTTCACTGGAATTCGTGAATATTACTTACAATTCTTATTAAAAATATTGAAAATTTATACATGTAACGCATATCTCAACTCCATTATTCTTTGCACAGCCCAGAGGGCGCTGTTTTCATTGTTTTCTTGCACTGTTCATTACTAAAGTTAGAAAATATATAATAAAAAGGTAATTAACATCTTTATGAATAAAAATATACGTCCAATTTGCGAGGAATAAATTGGCAATTGCTTTGAGCATGATATGTATAGAAATAGGTATACTGTATAATTATCCATTATATCATTAAAAAATTATGAAATTTTATAAAAAGTGTACTAATGCAATAGCAATTCTTTACAATTTACAAAATATGCTTACTTGTGCAAGCTTTAAATATACAGTTATTTAGTCCCATTGCAGACTTATAAAAAAGGAAGAAAATGGAAACACATAACCATAATGATAAAAAATCCAATTATTTAACTCTAAAAAATGATGTTCTCAATTACGTGTCAGAGAAAGCTGAATTATAAATCAAATAATCCCAGCATTTTTTAAATGACATTGTTCTTTTTTTATATGAAAGTGTAAAATAAGTATAGAATACCAACGATTCGAAATTCACAAATAATGCATGAAAAGGTAGCAAACAGCCATTTCAAATCTACTATCAAGATTTTTATACAGAGTAAGACTCAGCGTGCTAGAAAAAGCAAAGCTGTGTGATTTTAATGTCCATTCTCAAAAACATTGGTGTGAATATGATACTCTCCAAGAAATGCAAAACTGCTAGTCTGTTTTGGCTATGTAGAACAGATGTTATTTAAATGGATTGTGATGTCGAATTCAACTATTGCGAAACCGCCTAGCACATTTGAAAACACTTTTTTTTAAATTAGCATCCGCAGTCAGAAAAAAATTAAGATTATTTTCTGCATTTGATCTATGCTTATTAACTAGCTAACTAGTTATCTAACTAGTTATCTAACTAGCATGCTTATTACATGGAATCCCAAAAGTTAATTGAGTTGCACACAAAGCACAGTTCAAAATCCCCTTTAAAAATTGCCACAATATTTAAAAACAAATATGGAAATATTATTAAGAATTTTTGTGAAGCCCTGTATATAATAAATACAATTTTTAAGCACCAATCAATATAAAAATATAGCTAAATTTGGAACTTGTTAAACAATCCTAAACGTTCTCAAGCAATTATTTTTCATTGTCCAATACTGTACCCGATTTCCTTTTTGTGTTAATGCAAATGTACTTTAAATTAAGTACTATCCATATTTTGTAATTAAATTCATGTACTATACGTGAGTAATACGTATATTATGTGCATGTATATGTATATATATAAATTTGAATGAAGTTAAATTAGTGTTATACTATTAAAAAAGACAAAAACGCAATTTTCTCACACGGCAATACACTCTCTTTTAAAAAATTTTAAACACGACACGCTGCATTTTCAGTATAAAAAAATGTTAGAATAAACTCCAACAAACATCTTAATTTCTTGTGCGTCTGATTATATTTGCGCGAGTTGTAATATGGTCTGTCGCAGATAAACAAACTGTGATTGTCACGAAAACTGGATTCATAAACATTTTTCATCTATGCAAGAAAGTGGTAAAAGCGCTGTTTATCCAACATTTTGCTTTGTTTAACAGAAATATGAAAAAACATTACCTAATGGAATACTAAAAGATTATATTTAAAAAAAAAGATTGCGATAAGATTCTCGACACTTTCTTAGAAATTCTGCATTTTCTTATCTTCACAGGAACTATCTCGAAAAAGCAAAATTAGAAAAAGATAGAGTTACCAAAAATAATCAAGTTTCCTATACACTTCTTGAATTTATTGTTATACGGAGATCTGATTCAAGTTATACAAATATATAGTTTTTCATGAAGTCCCTTCCTTTATATATTTATCTTCAAATTTCATTCTAAACAGAATATTCTTTTTTAAAAGGTTGTATAGGATTTCAAACTGAGTTTCTTATCATTTCAGTTACTTTCTAAACAAATAAAGCTAGTATTTATATTTTAAATAAAAGAATCTTAAAATGCATAATTATTTATTTAGACGTATATTTCAATTAATCATTATTAAAACAAGTTTTACAGATTTAACCCTTTGGGGCTCAATTTTTTTTCAGTTTTTAGAAAAAAATAATTTTACGTTAACAACATCAAAACTAGGTATCCAACTAGATTAATTGGTGTTTAACGAATATTTCATCGTCTGAAAGATAATGAATGTTTCTCCTTTAACGTATTTTTCAACTAATATTCATATGACAGTGTTCTTCTGAGGAATGTTTTGTGATGTTTAGAAAATATTGTATTACAATAAGATGTGTCTTAAATTAAAATTTCGAATACTTTTTGCACTTTATTAAACATAATTCTTTAAGGAAAGTTTCTTTTAATTTAAGTTTAAAGAGTGAAATATATGTTTAAAATAAAAGAATAGCAAACGGATTTTTAGATCTTATTATTTGCAGAATTTCTTTCTTTTTCATTTAAAAAAGGAGAAATAGACAACAGTTTAAAAAGAAGATTAATTTAAATAAAAATAAAGAATATTTAAATAAAAAAAATCTTAAAATATGCTATTTGACTTAAAAAAAAACGCATTTAAAAAAAAATTTCTTTGAAATTTGCTGAATGAAAATAAAATTAAAAGTCTCGAAAAAAATCGTGCTCGAAGTTTGAACCATTTATCGTTAACGGTTCTGGAGTTATAAGAATTTATGATGAATGTTGAAACGACTCATAATGAAAAAATAGTATTTTCACAAGTAGTCATTATAGTCATTCATCATTTTAATAACTGACTGAAAGGTAGATTTTGAAAACGAACTAAAACGAAAAAAAAAAAAAACATCCGCTCCAATTAACCCTTTATTGCAGAAATATGAATTCATGAAAATTTTACAATTTAAGCATTTTACCTCAATTGTTTAAACTAAATTAAAAGATTTACACAATCATTTAATAATTTTTTGAAGGATTTTAGATGGATTGGAGGAATTAGAAGGATTAATTAAATTTGAATTTACAGGGATTTTGTGCAATATTTATTATATTTATTATCCTACTCAACTGTTTTATTTTAAATTGTTTTTTAGTATTTTGTAGAATTTTAAAATGTACAAATATAATGTTCTTAAAATTTTAATATAGAAGTATTCGTAAATTGTAAAACCCCCACCCCCCTCCCTTAGCGCCAAGAAAGCTGAAAAGATACAAAGGCAAAAGAAATCCTCCTTTAAAAAAATTTTTTTGTTTTGTGTAACCAATAATGCTTTTGGAACAAAATAAATTAATGTATTTGTAACTCATTCTAAACAGTATTACAACTAAATGACGTATTAAAAGTATTTTATAATAAGTAATTTTAATGGTACTTATAACTAACGCCGGTAGATAAAGGGTTGGGATAGAAATATGATTTAAACGTTATTTTTGGCACAAAAAAAAATAGAAAAATTCTTATTGCAAAAAAAATAATTAAAAAAAATTTTGTGACATGAATCTCTTAAGAAATTTAGTTTTAATTTCTAAAGAGTTTTTCCGTGGATAATACGATAATCTTATTGTTTCGTTTTTTAAATTAACGTCCCATAAATTAACTTTTGCATGGGATAATAAATATGAAAATATTCAAAGCAAACTATTAATTTAAGGTTATTATATAATGTTAATTTATTACGTCTTGTTAACTCTTTTGTTTCTTATTATGTATTTTTAACCAAAGCCTAGTGTTTTATAAAATATTTTTGTATTAGTCCATGACAATAAACCTACCAACAGCAAAAAAATCTTTGTTTTTACTACATTATAGTTTATTTAATAATACAACACTAAATGATGATATAAAATAGTATTCAATGATAATAAAAATGTATTACTTATCGGTGTTAAAACTTAATTTACTTTGAATTAACTCAACAACATATTCTATACCATAAAATAAAATTTGCTGGTTCATTTTCTTAATGGCAACTCAATATATATTAGTTTAAAATTATAGATAATCGTATAATCAGACTTTAATTACTACCAACTGTAACATTTTCAAGACAATAATTTTCAACGTAGAATACTCACGAGATAGAAACATGCGACAAATATCCTTGGGAGGAAAGACTTCTGATTTCAGTACTAATTTATCATACTTAAAACACATTATAGCTTCACATAATATTTTAAATTATGATTTTCTTCATTTATCAAATCATTTTGAGGTAACGCAAAATGCTTATTAGCAATGTTGTCATTTTTTTTCTTACGCAATGGTATTCAGTATCATCTATTAACTAAGCAATTTTATAAAATATTTGTATGGACATAATTAGAAGAAGGAATATTGATAAATATTTCTTATTATCTATCCTAGATATCTTGGATATCTTAGATAAAATTTTGAATTACTGAGAGTTGCTTTTAATTATTAATAATCCAAAAAATTCTCAGTTTGAAATAAGTTTGAAATGTTTCATCTAATTATAATTACACTTTATACAGTTATTATTGATAACAACCGCATATACATTGTGGAGAAAAAGTGTCATTTAAAAGAATTAAAGGATATTTTATGTCTTATATAAAATAATGAAATAAGAGAATACTGAAATTCAACACAACTGAAATTCATTTTGCAAGAAATTAAAGAAGAGAGCAAATTTTTCTTATTTAAAAACTTCGGTGTATCGAAGTTTTGAGTTTGACATCAAAAACGACATTATAGAGGCGTCGAATGAAATTTGATTTATATCTTACTATAAGACAAAACGACGAATAAGTGACACCCCCCCCCCAAAAAAACCAAAAAAACAATGATTGACATTTAATAAGTGCTTTGTTTCAGTAATAGCTATTTCTCAGTAAAGCTATTAAATTTCTTGAGACCCAAGCTCAGATTTGAGAAAAAACTAACTATTTTTGAGGTTTCTGTTTCCTTTGAGTCTAGAAAAAATATGTATTTCTATTTAGTTAAAAATATATATAAATTGTTTGTATTTTAGCATGCCCAATAAAATGGACATTGGGTCTTAGTCTTGTAAAAATCCTGTGTTTGAAGATCAGGAATTTTATATCTCTTGAAATTATTGAAATCTTCATTCAATGAAATTTTTGTAGAACTACAAATTTTGCTTCATAAAACAGATAACATTTACTTTAAGTACGAAACGTGTGATCAATTTAGTAATTTTCAAAGTAATAATAATAGTATTAAAATTTCATTTTTTTAACTCTTCTCAACACCATTTTATTGTTGAAAATGATAATAATTAGTGACATGGCTAACACAATTGGCAAATAAATGCCAAAGAAAGTTAAAAGAAGTCAAATTTAGTTTATTTATATCTCTATACTGTTATCTTTAACTATATTTTCTTTAAAATTAAATTTTGCTGTTAATTACATATCATTAAATTTATTAATTCAATTAAATAGCACAGTAATAGAAAAACAATACAAAAAATTGTTAAAGGAACAAAAATAAAACATAATAAATGCTTAATTATAAGTATCTCTTTTAAACAAATGCTGCAATAAAATAAAATCGATATTTCTTCTTTATTAAATTAGTTTTAAAAAAGTGTTAACTAATTCTATATCTATTACTTGTCTCAGTAATGTGTTGATTTTTAAGTAAAAACTAATGCATCAATTCAGTATGTAAAAAGAGTCTAATAAGAATAAAAACTAATGAAGACCAAACGTCCAATAGAATGGACATTAAAAATATTATTTATTCTCTAAAATATATATTAGATTACTTAAATTGTGATGTAATTTCATTATTACAACACTTAAAATTAGATGTGTGTTGCGGCAATATAAAAATACTTTAAAATATATAAATAAATTTAGCGGTCAGACTGTTTGCTAACTTTTAAAATTCTTTCTTTTCTTCTCTGCTACTTTCAAATTAATGAAAAGTATGTTTTAGCTGAATTATTTTAATGATTTTATTACATTTATATTCAGATAACAGCATTAGATTATCTATAATAAGGGATAGTAAGTATTTGTTATCTCCAGCTGATGTTAAGTATTTTCTGTTAAATATAATAATGTCTATAATATACGCGGGGTCTGAGGAGGATATACGAATTACCAGATGATTAGAGTTATTTGGGTCGATTAAAGTGGTTATTGAAGTACAAGTCGAAGTAGTAGAAGCCACTGGAGTTTCCTGAAATATGGTTTCCAGGATGTGAAATTTTTTTCGAAAATTTTGAATGTAAGCGGAAGACCAATGCAAAATTGTAGATCTGCATAAAAAGTCATATTGACTTCATGTTTCAAAGATTTTTAACGCTGCTGACCGTTCGAGGATACATATCCCTGCTCAAAAATGATTTTATTATGAAGATATGTGTTTTATTCGTTTTTTACAATATTCATCAGTTGTGTTTTTTTAAATTTTTTTTTATACCTAAATGTTCAATACAATTCATTCTTGCTCAAAACATGTGCAATTGTTTTTCTCCGTAAAGTCTACCACATATATCGAACATTTATTTATGATATCAAGACATTTAATTCGTAGGCCACATTTATCAATCCACGAACTCAATATTCTTTAATACTAGGTTTACCAAGGATTATTATCTGTCACCCAAAATGAGGTTTTTTGTGCATAAAATTGTTATTTTTCTAACTAAAACTTTCAAGCTTCTTCGCTTTTCCCAAATATTCAGTATAAAGTCTCAACATTACTTTATTTGAAATCCAACGGTAAGTTTGTTATCTACCTAACTATATGCCTAGTATTATTCTGTTGTGCCATTTCTGATTATAATATAATGTTTCTTCATTTATTCTAGAATGAAATACCATTGTTTTTTGCTTCCTTGTGACTTGACCATATTCACGGGTTTTAAATCCTCCCTAAATGCAACGCCTTCTACTATGACCTTGAGTTATATATTCAGTGTATCTATAGTAAAATAATAGATGCAGGCTTAGAACTTAATCATATGTTAAATCGTAAAACATCTACATGCATCAATACCAGTTAAATCTTACCACGTACAACATTGTTTCAACTTCAATTGACAGAATACGAATCATAACCCAGTAGATATTCAGAGGGAAATTATGAAACAGCTTGTATCATCTGTTTGTTATTTAATTCAAGCATTCAAATCTGAACAAAATAAAGTTTTCCTCTTTTATTTCTTCAAGGTTTTTAACACTATATTTTTCAATAACAAAACAATAATATAAACAGTTTTTAAAAGGTTACATGGGGATAGGGGTGGGGTGTTTACACATCTCTCATGCACCTGCAAGAGAAGATTGTGATTTTTTTATGATGTTAATGGAGAATGCTGTAAAGTATTGTTAACTTTGTAATATCTTAAAAAACAGGCAAGAGTATTTTGTCTGATGCAAGCAGCGAGGGATAGAAAATAAAATCATAAATCTGTCTAATAGGGGTATTTTTGTTACGCATATTTGTACTGATGTCTCCACGACGACGGTGTTTCGAATGATTCAGCCCTGCGTACTTTCAAAAGATGATTTTACCACCAAAAATACATCTGAAAATGAAAGCAAGTTTCCCATAAAGAACTAAATAAAGTATGATGAATTTCCCATAAAATCTTACCATCCAAACCGAGTTCAAATAACAGTGTGCTGAAGAAGGGGAAGAGGGTTGTTGACACGCCATAGTTATTTGAAACAAAAAAAAAATAAAATTAGCGAAAGAATCAAAATAAATCATCCCTTCAAAGTGATTTAAAAGAAGCAAAAGATTGAAGTAAATAAAAGACAGAGTCGTTGAGTTCAATATATTCGCATGAATGTCCAATTAAAAATATAATTGTCATAAGTACTTGGGAAGGATATAAAGAAGCAACAGGGGCTAACAGCAGAAGAGTCTACATTACAAAGATAGAAAAGCGACTCAGACAGAAATATATTGCAAAGGTAACTGAGGCTGTTCTTTTATAGACCATCCAACAAGATTCAAACAAATGTAAACATAACCAGATAATGCAATACTTAGACAACATATTTAATATTCTGCTTGGAAATTATTTGTTATTTGCGTGTCAATTAAGCCCCGAAAAATAAACATGGCATTTTGTATTAATTGAATGGATGGAAAACTGTACAATGCAAGTAAAAAAATCCAGCAGATATTATATATTTAAATTTATTGATTGTGCTTTAATATTACATTCATCTCTAAGAACGTTATTGCAGGAGTTTAATTGATTATATGTATATATTTTTCATAAATGTATAAACTTTCTATATAAATTAACCATTGAAACATATTATACTAATCAAATTATATGAAATTACTATATGAACCGGAAAATGCAAAATATTAAATAAATAATATAGTTCTTTGAAGTGAATTACCAAAACAAAATTCCAATACAAATGCAAGAGTGTAGACTCTAATGAAGTCTTATATAGTAAATTACGTTATCAGGGGCAGAAATTTACAAATGTATTCAAAAACCAGTCAATTTCTAGTGTGGTACGTAGTTTAAAATAAAGTTTATTGTAAAAGAATTTAAAAAAGAATTACTTTTTAGCTTACCTTATAAAATTACAAAAGTTCAATCATAATACCTGGTTTCACATGTTCATATTTTGTATCTATCAATTAATATTAATTTAACCGTTAAGAGATAATATCAGCGATCGCAGCTAAAGTAGCCTTAATCACTTACATAATATACTAACAAGCCTAGAAGTCGGTCATAATAAGCAAACTAACAGAATTAAATTGCAGGATGAAAATGAAATATTTGTATATAATCAACATACTAATCAACCATTATTAATCCACTTCTGGATCTAGGTCATCCCAAGATTTTTCCATTGTTTCCTTTTCCTGTCAATGATTTAGTCATCCAATTTACACTTGCCATTTTTCTGATTTCGCCACTCTATATTACTTGTGGTCATCTTCTTGGTCATTTTACATCTCTGGGATACCAAAATAGTATGTTAGTGCGTCGCCTTTTGTCTTGTCTTCTTGCAGTTTGCCCAGCCCATTTCCATTTTTGCTATTCATTTTTTTAAATGATGTCGAAAACTCTCCTATCTGAGTTCTTACACATGTTATCATCTTTCTGTTTCTTCTAGTCATATCTAGCGTACATCTTTCCATACCTCTCTGCGTTTTTTGCAATCTTTGTAGCATCCTTATTGATAATGTCATGTTTCTGCTGTACAAGTTAACACAGGCAAAACAAATTGGTTAAACACCTTTCTTTTGAAACAAAGAGGCATATTACTCTGCAAAATAATATTTTTCATCCTAAAAGTAAACCACCAATTTATTATTCTTCTATTGATTTAAATTATGGTACTATTATACGATGATATTTCCTGTTTAAGATACACATGACTTTGCTTTTAATTCATAGTAAAATTATCCGATGATATCTCCTGTTTAAGATACACGTCACTTTGCTTTTATTAATCTCAATTATGTTCTTGTAAACATTTTTCTTTTTTATGTAAACATCACCCTAGTCTTTTCCAAATTCTATTTTAATCCCACATTAATGCTAGATTCTGTCAAATGTTTTAGCATATTTTCTTATTCTTTAGCTCTGTTTCTGAAGATTAAAATGTTGTCAGAAACCCGAAAATCACTTAAATATTCTCCATTTAATCTAATTCCTTTGTTTTCCCATTTTATCTTTTTGAAAATATAGAGAACAGCAAAATGCTTAGACTAAACAATGTTTTTTTTTTTCTCACCACTTTTTCATGCTTGATTTCAATGTAAGGTTTATCAATAACAATGACCTCTGGAGATTGTATTACTGCAGAAGTGTAGACCAAATTACATGCTTTTTCATAATCAAAAATGTCAAGGTAGAGAGGTAAAATTCATTCTTTATGTTTTTCTATGGGTTTCCTTACTGTTTAGATCTGATTAATTACGCTGAATCCCCTTCTGAATGTTGCTTGTTCCTTAGATTGAACTGAGATCAGAACTAATGAATGTCTTGTCCTAAAAACTTTGGTTAAAATTAAAAAAAGCACAGCTGGTAAGCTGATCGGAAGGTAGTTTTCAATATTTTCTTTCTTTTATTTCGTGTATAGTAGCACCATCAGAGTATTATTCGAATACTCTGGTATATCTAACTTCTCAATATATTTAGAAAACAGCAAGGATAGACTTCTTGAAAATTCTTCTCCAACTTCTTTGATAAG
Organism: Maratus speculifer; assembly: GCA_964019185.1. Classification (NCBI taxonomy): domain Eukaryota; kingdom Metazoa; phylum Arthropoda; class Arachnida; order Araneae; family Salticidae; genus Maratus; species Maratus speculifer. The sequence goes on from OZ025290.1 coordinate 291,800,772, forward strand.
GTTTGTTGTAATTTCATCTTCCACAGGACAGTTATATTTTTCCATAAACCCAATGGCTTGTAAATCTTCTTTTGTCATCACTTGGATTATTGCTTCAACTTCTATTAAGTTTTCTTGTTGATCGTGTAGGTTGGTTCTCGTTGATCTTTATATTTGATTAGATCGTTACAGAATATTTCAATCAATCTGTATTATTTCGTTATTTATTTTAATGGTTGTTCCATCTCCTCTATTTAGTGCAAAAAAATATCTTTTCTTCGAACATATAGGTTGTGCTTTGCAGATTTTAAACATTTTGTTTTGAATTCTGCGTTTCTTTGTCAATGTTTTTGTTTTTTCTGTTATTTTCTGGGCTTGGTTTTCTTGTGCATTGCTGTTTATCTTTTTTGCAATTTTTTATACATATATATCTGTGTATGTGTGTTTGTATTTACTACATATGAAAAATATCGATATCTAGATAATCCAAACCTCAGAGTATGTATTTTTAGATTAGAAATTAAAATTTTCTTACATGGTATCTTTTAGCTAAATTTCATGTTATCCGCTAGTCTGGTAACTAACTTGTATTAATTATTAATGAAAATTCATTGTATTAATCATCAAACACTATTGCTTGTCGATGTCTTTCATACAAATGAAGAATAACTTTACTGACAGCCATGGCTCAAGTATTACTCACCTTTATAAAGTATGCAAGAAACATGGCAAGTTTAGTGTTAATATCTTGAGAAGTGTATCTTTATTGTTTTTCAATCCTTTTATAAAATATTTTATTTTTTAAGTTAAGAATATACTTAATATAAGGAAATGGTAGGGTATTTAATCTTAGAAAAAGAGAAAACTATGCAATAGAGAGAATACGAGAGAAAATATACTTTAGTTGTTTAAATTGGATTTATACGTGTTTTACATATCGAGCAGCTTTGTGTATAGGTTGACCTTTTCTTGTTTTTCCTATTTCAAAACAAGCATATGTTTTGGGGTACATCTTTATTCTTCTTCTGTTTAAATGGAAATCTCAACTTTTGTATTCAAGAGAATAACAATATATTTTCCAAATTCAGGACGATTCATTTCATTATAAATAAGCCAATTTTGTATTCATTTTACAATTGTAATAACTTCAAAGATGCATGAATTAATTATATTCGTACAAAAAAAATCAGATTTCAGTAAATTAACTTATACAGTAGCTTATTATCAAGAAAAATAAACAATTCTGAGTAATTCGCTACTTAAAAAGAACAATGTAAATAATGCGTATTCATAATTTAAAATGCAAAATTATTATGCTAATAAAAAAGCTAATTCATTTATTATCAATTTTTAAACACCATAAAAACACTTTTTCAATACAAATTTCATTGATTTTCAAAATACAGAAGAATTGAGGAACAAATTTAAACAGCCTCAGCAAATTCAAAATAATAACAAAATGGTAACAATACATAATTAGTACATTTGAATGAAAATATTATAATTCCATGAGAGGAAAAACCACTTTATAAAATAATTGATAAACAAACTATTGTTATTACTTAAAATGTTTAAAAAATATAATTAATACTACTCATGAAAATATACAATGTAATTAAATTTTCCTAAATTATTTTCTCTCTTTTTTATAATATTAAGACACAGTTATAAAAATAAAAATTTTCTCCTTCTATTATGCGTTTCGAATAGCCATTCTCAAATACACACACACATAAGTTCAACCTTGAAAGTTTCTTCGTAACATCAAAGATAAAAACATTTTTATATATCTCGAGAAAAAAAGCAATTTATATAAAATGATGATCTCTTGTTATTCTCCAAATGCATCCACTTCTAATATTGCGCTACAAAAAGCTATTATTTCTTAAGACATAAAAATTGATTTACTGCCATATATCTTTTTTATGGTATTCTTCATATAGTCTTACTATTATGTAGGACATAATGTACCGCACCTGTCTTGCGCTGCAATAAAACATGTTGAACCTCTGAACAATTCACACCGGGAATAATTTATTTTATCATTTTACTTTATTAAGGCAGACTAGTTGCATCATTAAGTAGAATTTTCTTTTTTAACAGAATGACCACAATACTGCTTTTTTTCATGTTAGGAAATTCAATTCGGAGAACATTTTGCAATTGCTATATAATAAAGAAAACTGCGCATAATTTTAAATGAAGAAAATGTATTTCATTAGATAATTGAAATTTCTAAACAAAATTACTCATTTCAATCTAATGTAAGTATAATGAACATTTCATTGTGTCTTATATTATGTGTTGTCATACATACTCAGTGTAATTAATTAAGTTAAAACGTCATTTAACATTAATATTCTAAAACTCTGATGTAAATCTTTTGATTTGTAGAGTAACCAGGTAACATTAACGATTATAAACTTTATAGGTTATTGCAAATTGCGTTTCTGTATAGCACTTTCAGTGTATTACATGTTTCGTATTTCCTATATGATAATATATTTTATAAATTCATAAAATCTGCCAAACTTTAGACATTGTTTTCTACTGATGAAAACAAATTTCTCAAAAAAGACATTTTTGCTAAATTTAAGAGAGACATTTCTTCTTATTAAATAATGAAAATATTTTATATCTTTCGAAAAATAACGTACTTTATATAAACTGACGATATACTGTTATACTCCAAATGCACCTATAACTGATGCAAATCTACGACAAGCTGTTATTTTTTCTAGAGACATAAAAGTTTATTTACTGCCATATATATATATATGTGTGTGTGGTACCATTAATATAATATTATTGTTATATAAGACATAATGTACATATATTACTCTGCAATAAAATATGTTGAATTTCTAAACAATTCCCACGCGGAGTAATTTTCTTTATCATTAAGGCGAACTAGTTGCATCATTAAGTTGAAGATATTTTTATAGATATATCATAATATAGTTTTCTTTTCGATGTTGAGAGATTCGTTATAAAAACTTTTCGCAAACGCTGTATAATTGATAAAAATATTTATAACATTAAAAGAAAAAAGTACATTATTAGATAATAAGGTTTCAAAACAAAATTACTTCTTTCATGCTAATGTAAGTATAATAAATATTTATAGTGCCGCTTATATTATGAATTTTCAAATGTGTGAGATTCATTATATGTTGAGATATGTTGTGAGATTTATTATAAGAACATTTTGCAATTGATACGTAATAAAGAAAATATATTAAACGTTAAAAGAAAGAAAATATACTTTATTAGATAATTGAAATTTATAAACAAAATTACTCCTTTCAACCTAATGTAAGTATAATAAATATTTTATTGTGTGTTATATTATGTATTATCATGCACACTTAAAGTAATAAGTTAATGCGGCATTTAACATTAATACTCTAAAATTCAAATATAAGTTTTTTTTTTTTTTTTTTTGTAGCGAAACATTCTAATTTTAAAGATTATTGCAAGTTGCGTTTTTGTATAGCATTTTCAGTATATTACATGTTTCGTACATCCTATATGTTAATATATTTTTTTAATTTATAAATTCTGCCAAACTTTAAACATTTTTTTCTACTAATGAAAACAATATTCTCAAACAAGACGTTTTTTGCTAAATTTAAGAAAGATATTTCTTCTTATCAAAAGATAAAAGTATTTTATATCCTTCGAAAAATAACGTACTTTATATAAAATCATGGCATCCTGTTATAAGGTACCCTGGGGTAATAACGCCAGCGGGGTAATAACGCCAAGTGCTAATATGTTGCATAATTATGAAATAATCTGGTAAATGACACCCATGTGCTCTGCGCAGAAGGGTTTTGAGTCATATAAATCGCAAAAAACAGCTTCAAGTTAATTTGTTTCGTTTTTTGGTCTTATTGTTTCTACTAGCAACTAAAATTAACGATTGATCTAAAATTTGCGAGATACGTTTTGTGATGTGAAGACTATTTTTTTTATCCGAAAATACTTTGTTAATTACATAAATTTGTAGTACATTTCATGGACTTTCAAAATGTTGTTGAAGATTTTGGATGTCTTCTCGAGATAATTTGTAATTTAAAATGTACAGCGCAATAACTATAACGGGGTAATAACGCCAATCCTTGGCATTAATATCCCGGTTGATTCCCTACAGAGGCCGAGATACATCCTAAATACTGATTCAAATAAACACAGTTAAAACTGTGCAATGTTTCTAATAATTCTATTTAAGCGGTCCTTTTTAAGCAAAAAGAAGCTCACAGTCTGGTATTCTTTTGCCTCATTCCCCCCCCCCCCCCACACACACACACACCACAACTTTATTTTTCTTACACTTTCACAAAAATTGAACATTTTCAATATCTTAGAATGCAATTTGTCAATTTCTAAGTTTGAAGAGTGTGTATTTTTAGAATTGGGCAATCTACATGCAATTATTCCATCTTATTCCATAGTTTTGTTTGCGTGGCGTTATTACCCATATAGGTGGGTAATAACGCCAAATAGCATTGGTCAAGAATTCACGCCATTACATTTTATGAATACATATCTGTTAAATTATTTTTTATATAGATAGTCAATGAGTTTCTGTATCAAATCATGCGTATTTGTTTGAAAAATACAAACTAAAACTGAGCCGTGAAAATTGGTTGAACCTTAACGTGGCATTATTACCCCAGGGTACCTTACTTAAAAACTAAACCTGTTTCTGATACAATGCTACAAAAAACTATTATTTTTTCTAGAGACATAAAAATTTATTTACTGCCATATATATATATATATATATATATATATATATATATATATATATATATATATATATATATATATACGGTATTATTATTAATATAATATTATCATTATATAAGACGCAATGCACATATATATATATATATATATATATATATATATATATATGTACGGTATTATTATTAATATAATATTATCATTATATAAGACGCAATGCATATATATTATTCTTTAATAAATTTGTTGAGTCTCTGAACAATTCCCGCGGGGAGTAATTTTCTTTATCATTAAGGCCAACTAGTTGCATCATTAAGTTGAGATATTTTTATAAGTACATTGTAATATTTTTTTTTTCGATGTTGAGTTTATAACAAATGTTTATAACATAAAAAAAAGAATTTTATTAGATAAAGTTTCAAAACAAAATTACTTCTTTCAATCTAATGTAAGTATAATAATTATTTATATTGCCGCTTGTATTATGAAATGCCAAATACACTTAATGTAATCAATAGTGTATACGACATTTTAAATTGATGCTGTAAAATTCTGATGTATGTAATTGTTTTTTAGAATTACCATTTAACTTTAATGATTATAAAATTTAAACATTATTTCAAGTTGTGTTCCTCTGTAGCATTTTTAGTGTTTTATACGTTTCGTATTCCTTTTTATAATAATCTATATATTTAAAAGACCTGGCTGTTTTTTTAGTCATCAGCCCTGAAATTTCTACTCAACTGATTTTAATAATTAATTTTTTTTTTAATGAAAGCTACTTGTTTGTAGTTGTGCCCATTTTAGCTATTTTTTAATTTATTTCCATTTTTATATTTTGTTTTTAATTTGAAATGCTTTTTACGATATTTCTTCAAAATGTTGGCAACTCAGTTTAGATTTTCTCTCGATAATAAAAATTTATTTTCCATTATCACTTTCCTCCAGTCAGAAACTTTTTTTCATCAGTGAACATGTCCTGGCATTTAAAAGAAAAAAGTTAATTGTTATCGTAAAATTTAACCACAATAAAATGATTGCGTATAATTATGCACTAATTGAGGTAAAAAAAAAAATATATTTACTGGGAAATAATATTAATAATGCAAATAAAATAAGAGAAAATAATTTATGATAAAAATTAATGTCTAAAGCAAAATAAGAAAAATTTCAATTGAGGAAAATGATGTCATTCAGCAACCAGATAAATGGGAATTACAATATTATTACGGATGCCTTTTTCATATTACTAATAAGAGTAACTTTTAAAAAGCATTTGAAGAGAAAGTGACGTCGCTATTCAAAACATCGCATTTTTACTCATAACGATATTATATTTCAATATTTCTTTTCATTATGGACACCGAGATTGAGAATTTATTTTCAGATGACTTCAGTTAGTGAAAATAATGTCATAGTAAAAATGAATTTTTTTTTTTTTTTTTTTTTTTTTTTTTTTTTTTTAATAAAACTATTCTGTGAGTGCATATAAAATGAAATTTCTGGATTTCGCCTGCACTCAGATTACAGTTTTAACTGAAGATGTGCGAATATTTGCATGCAAAATTGTAACTGGCAAACTTGACATTAAGTTTAGAAATATATTTATTATCTATTGGTTTAATAATATAATTACTTTTGCTTTTTTATAACCAAATCGATCGGGACTTTTAAACATTTCATTCGTCGAATTCGTCGGGATTCCACTCGTATACTTTATAAACACAAGTCTATGAAGTTTAAGCATTTCTTTTCTCTTAAATTGAAAAAAAAAATTCTCAAATAAGGCAGCTTTTAATAAATTTAAGAAAGATATGTAATAAAAGATTGAATAATATAAATTAAGATATACTTGAATGCATTTTTTTTAAACAAATAAAACATATGTACAAAAAATAATACACTAAAAAACATTTAAAAATACAAAAGTAAACGTTTCGCCATACAATACTTTTATATTTTTAAATGTTTTTTAGTGCATTATGTTTTTTTTTTGTGTATACATTTTATTTATATAGGGTAACATCCCCAGTAATTGGCACACTGTTAAAACTAATGGCGACACATTGAACCTTTTAGGGGCGAAAGGCTTGTCTCACTAGTGACACCCCTAAAGAAGTCAGAATGACACCTTTAATTAGGGTGAAAATATGGCACCCTTAATCTAGAGTGTCCAATAATAAAAAATTAAAAAATATACAAACCGACTTTTGGCCGTCGAAGGATTCGTACTCACAACGTCTGATTACAAGCTCAGCGCTCTAACCGCTCGGCCTTCGAGTTCACCTTTATTCACCCATAGCCATAGATTTTACTTGTCGCCACAAAAAATAGAAAGACACGTCACAGCGCATGCGCATAGTTCCAGTCACCCGATGAGGTGCCACATTGCTGCCAATACGAAGTGTATGGCACCTTATTTAGCTCCAATCTCCCAGTAAGAGACTTGTCGGCACTGCAACCATATATCCAAGCCCCTATGGCACCCTAGGGTTCCAAATGCCCCGGGTTTCAATGGACCCTAGGGCCTTTTCACCTCCGGGTCCCAAATGGCACCGGTTTGTCACCTTTCCTTTTAACAGTGCACATTAAGGATCTGTCTTCAAACTTACTCCTGTTTTTATTACCTAGAAATAAAATATTTACTTGCAAATATTTTTAAATCAAAGAGTGCATATCTGTGCATCTATTTTGCCCACTAAAAGCAAAAATATTTGAAAAGGCATTTTTATAAAAATATATTTATAAAAAGTTGCTACATTCACCAGGAATAAGCACCTAGACTTTCACACAATTAAAGTAACCCTTTTTAAATAAAGAAAACTGTTGTCAAATAAAATTAAAAATATATTATAAATCAGATAGTAATAAATTGAAAAGCATGCCTTTATTAAGCCAGAGAAGAAGCATTTGCATCAAAAATGGGTAATTTGATACAAGCCATAATTGTTTCTCTTTCCTAGGCACTTTTGTAATCTAGTAGCATAAAACAAGGTTATAATCTTTAAAGTAAATGGGCATATAACTTGCATATGATCTTGCATTTTTAAAAGAATGGATATAAGTCTTATTTTAGGACCTTTTTGTAGAATGTGCCAATCACTGGAGCCTGCCAATTACTGGGGATGTCACCCTATAAGAATTTATTCAAGTCTGTCTTAATTTTTATTATTCAATCTTTTAACAGTTTTTTTAATTCAGACGTTAAATGTATGTGTACTGCAAAAAGATATGTATTCTTATTATATTATTAAAATGTTTTTATATATTTTGAGAATTAAATTTCTTTATAGAAAATTGCGATTTCTTATTATTTACTAAATGCACCCATTCCTAATGCAGCGCTAAAAAAGCTATTATTTCCAGAGCCATAAAAGTTGATTTACTGCCATGTATTTTTTATGATACTCATAATAAAATCTTACTATTATGTAAGACATAATGTAGTTGTCTTATGTTGCAGAAAAACATGTTCAATCTCTGAACAATTCGCACTGGGAGTAATTTTCTTTATCATTAAGGCGGTCTAGTGGCATCATTAATTTGGAAATATTTTTTTACACATAAATTATAATACTGTGTTTTTCCGATGTTACAAGATTCATTATAAATATATTTCGCAATTTTTGCTTAATAAAGAATAATATATATAATGTTAAAAGAAAGAAAATATTTATTTGTTAGATCACTGAATTTTCTAAACAAAATTTCAAGAAAACTAAATATGACATTTAACATTAATAGTAAAGAATACTGCTATGTTTTTCATTTTCTTGATTTACCATTTATCTTTAAACCTTATGAACTTTAAAGAATATTGGAAATTGCATTTCTGTATAACATACACTGGTGTCCAAAAGTTAAGCATAATTGGTAATTAAATAAGTAATGAAAGAAACATAAATTTAAATGTGGTGAAACTCCAGATGTGTAAACAAAATAGTACGTGTCATATATTTTCGCGAAGAGTTTTCCCTGAAATCGAACAGGGGACCGTCAACAAATTGAAAAAGAACGGATCTTTTGGATAAACCTGTCAAACTAATGTAGCAAAAGCGTTCAAACTGTCATGTCTTCAGAGATTTTGTTTGTTTATTTCATAGCACCTACACCCGCGCACTGTAACTCTAACTCAATGTAAATATTGAGCAAAAGTTTTGTTTTTGTATTTTGGCAATTTCGTTTTTTTTTAGTTAAATTTTTTGAGAGTTCTTGTTTGTGTGGAATAAACGTGATTTGATTTTTTTAACGACTGGATGTTTTTCGTTTGCAGACTCCAGAATTATTTTAATGTTATGATTTCTTGAATCTATTTTAAGGCTTATTCAATTACTGCTGTTCCAGATATGCTGCTAGCGTAATAGAGTTATCGTTGCATAAAAGATAACGTAATATATTTTTTTTGGTACCCTCGGCGGGACCCGGTGATTGTAAAAATGGCTAATATTGAAGATCTTAAGATATTGAGAAAAGGTGAAAAAGCTGCTTTTACGAAAGCTTACAATAAAGTAGAAGAGCTGATAGCCATAGAAAGTGTTGATATTTGCGAACTGGAAGCAGAACTGAATGTTTTCAAAGGGAAAGCTGATCGTTTAGAAAAAACACATTCAAATATTCTTGAACTTCTGCCCGATAAAGAATTTGATGCAGAATTTGAAGTTGTAGAAGATTTTCGGGATAAAGCTATACGAATTCAAACGAAAGCAAGAAGAATAATCAACGGTCAACAAAACGTGAGTAGTGTTTTAAATTCAACTAATGATGACTCTGTTGTAATTAATACTGTCGAAAATATTACTCTTGATAAAAGTAAGTTTAAATTGCCTAAATTAGAATTACGAAAATTTGATGGCGATATTAAAGAATGGCTTTATTTTTGGAGTCAATTTGAAAAACGTCATGTTGATTCTAGTATTGAAGATTCATATAAATTTCAATATTTGTTATAGTCTACAGTTGCAGGGTCTCGTGCTAGAGAAGTGATTGAAAGCTTTCCGCCAATCGGCGAGAACTAACCAAAAGCAATTGACTGTTTGAAAACTCGTTTTGTCGCCATGATTTACAAGTAGAGGTTTATGTTAGAGAATTATTGAAATTAGTTTTAAAAAATGCCAATTCAAATTTTTCCTCGAATAATTTATGTGCATTTTATGATAATCTAGAAACCCAAATTCGTGCACTTGAAACGCTTGATGTTACAACTACCGAATGTGCTTGTTTACTTTATTTTTTAGTTGAGTCTTGCACGCCAGAGGATTTGCTTAGAGCTTTTCAGCGAGGTTTGAATTTTGATTCTGGCGATGATTCCAAAAAGAAATTAGATGCTTTATTAAAATTTTTGAAAACTGAAATTGAATCAGAAGAGCGGATTAATTTAGCTATGACAAGTTTCGGTTTGACGGATGCAACGTCATATAAAAGTGGAAGCAAATTAAAGAAAGACAAAATATTTACGTCGGCTAGTTTGTTGAGCTCTTCAGATGGTGCAGAGAAATTTTGTGTTTTCTGTAAGCGGAAAACATGAACCGACTAATTGCTTTAAAGCTCAAAAAATGTCTTATAATGAAAAAATAAAGATTTTAAAAGATAAAGGTTATTGTTTCAAATGTTTAAAAGTCGGACATAGGGTAGGAAAAATGTAGGTGCTTTGTGAAATGCATGATCTGCAATAAGAAGCATTATGCAGTTATGTGCACCGAGTGAAATAAAAAGGTAAATAAACCTGCATCAAATAATGTGGAAAAAGAGGTTAAAGAGCAGGATAAATCACTAAATTTGGCAAGTATTTCGAAAGCGCCGCAAGTTTTGCTGCAGACTTTGAAAGTTAAAATAAAAAATAAAAATTGTAATTTAATCGTAAGAGCTATGTATGATTCGGGATCGCAAAAGTCTTATATTAGAAAAGAAATAGTATCCGTTTTAGGATTAGCACCTTTACGGCAGCAACATTTGTCGCATGCACTTTTTGGAGGAGAAAAGATCAACGGGAAGTTTAATAATGTATACAAAATTGAGCTAGGAAACTTAGATGGAAGTTTTAATTGTAATTTTGACGTAGTTGACTAGGATATTATTTGCAATGATGTTCCTTCTGTTTCGTACTGACCGTGGATTGAAGAATTGCAATCTATGAATATACAAATGTTTGACAGCGAAAATAATTCTGGGCCAATTGATATTCTTGTTGGAGCAGATGTTGCTGTTAGACTGTTTACTGGAAAGAGAAGAGTTCTATCCAGTGGATTAGTAGCCATGGAAACCTATCTGGGATGGTCTCTCATAGGGAAAACTGAATTGCGTTCTGAAAAAGAAGGTACAGCCATGATGGTAATTTCGATGTTTGTACGAGAAGCTACAATTTCCGATCTTTTTAGTTTAGAGGTTTTAGGGATAAGTGATCCAGTTGAAATGAAAAACAAACAAAAAAAAAAAAGAAAATCTTATTAAATTGCATTTCGAAGAAACTGTTCAAATCAATACAGATGGGAGATACGAAGTTTAACTACCTTGGAAAGAGAATCATTTGCCTTTACCGGGTAATAAAGAGATTGCTATGAAACGATTAGAATCATTGACGAAAAAATTGCATCAAGAAAATTTGTTTACAGCTTATGATGATGTGTTCAAAGAATGGGAATCGTTATGTATAATTGAAGATGATCCAGTTGACTCTCCATCTTCCCTGCAAGAACACTATTTGCCACACAGACCTGTTGTAAAACAAAATGGAACAACTAAAGTACGCCCTGTTTTTGATGCCTCTGCCAGACTTAGAGATTCTCCATCGCTCAACCAGTGTTTAGATTCCGGACCAAATTTATTGGAACTAATCCCTAATCTTCTTCTCAGGTTTAGAGAACATAAATATGACATAGTTGCCGATATAGAGAAAGCTTTTTTACAAATAAGTTTGCAACCGGAAGATAGGAAATTTCTAAACATTTTTTTAGTGGAATGGAAAAGAAAATGTACTTCCAAAGATAATGCGGCATACACGTGTGGTGTTTGGTGTGAAAAGCAGCCCTTTTCTCTTAGAAGCTGTGCTTGAACATCATTTGAAAAAATATCGAAATAATTTGAAATATAGTCAGAGAACAGTTGACATACTTCTGCGAAGTTTTTATGTAGATGATTTAATTACAAGTTTGGACAATGAAGCAGAAATATTACCTTTCATCGAGGAGAGTCTCTTGGCTGAAGGAAAATTCAACTTGAGAGGATGGAAGTACACAGGAGATGATGACCCAGAACAAGTTACTTCGGTTCTAGGATTAATTTGGAATCGTAAAGAAGTTGAACTGAAAATTAATTTGGTTTGAATGGAAACATACAAACTCGAAATTGTATAGAAGAGAGTAATTCTTTCCATTACACATAGGGTTTTTGATCCTATTGGATTTTTATGTCCTTTTCTGTTAATTCCTAAATTAATGTTACAGAAGATGTGGAGAGACAACATCCCGTGGGATACAGAAGTTGAAGATAATTTAAAACGTGAATTTCTAAAATGGTTTGAGAATTTAAGTTCCTTAAAAAATTTGTCTGTAAGCCGCTGTTTTTCTCCTGTTATAAGTGATCAACATAATCCTAGCATTCATACATTTTGTGATGTCAGCCAATTTGCATACGCAGCAGCTGTTTTCGTTCGCATAGAATATTCTGGTGTTGCTCATATAAATCTTTTGGCTGCCAAATCGAGAGTTGCTCCAGTAAAATCCATCACTATTCCTCCTCTTGAGTTGCTGGCTGCAACGGTGGGAGCTCGAATGTGCAGATCTGTACTCAGTGCACTCCAGTGGGATAATGTGAAGCAACACTACTGGACTGATTCCACTACAGTATTAAGTTGGATTCAGCGAGAAGAACTTTGGTCAGTATTTGTAAATAATGAAGTTCGAGAGATAAGAGAACTGACTGATCCAACTTCGTGGAAGCATCTTCCAGGAGTACATAATGCTGTTGACCTACCTTCAAGAGGGTGTTCTGTTCACTAACTTTTATGCAGTAGATGTTGGGAGGGGCCCAAATGGCTTCTACAAACTGAAGAAAACTGGCCAGTTACCAAACCTGTTTTTGACGAGCCATCTATTTTGAAAGAAAAAAGAAAAACAAATCCAACTTCTAAGAATCTTCCAGTTGCTTGTTCTTTAAATCAACGTGAAAATAAAAGTAGTAAGGTACCCTGGGGTAATAACGCAACGTTAAGGTTCGACCAATTTTCGCGGCTCAGTTTTAGTTTCTATTTTTCAAACAAACATATATTTCGATACAGCAACTCATTGACTATATGTATAAAAAAATAATTTAACAGATATGTATTCATAAAACGTAATGGCGTGATTTCTGGACCAATGCTATTTGGCGTTATTACCCACCCATATGGGTAATAACGCCATGCAAACAAAACTATGAAATAAGATAGAATAATTGTAGATTGCCCAATTCTAAAAATACAAACTCTACAAACTTAGAAATTGACAAATTGCATTCTAAGCTATTGAAAATGCTCAATTTTTTGTGAAAATGTAAGAAAAATAAAGGTGTGGTTTGGGGGGGAGTATGAGGCAAAAGAATATCAGACTGTGAGCTTCTTTTCGCTTAAAAAGGACCGCTTAAATAGAATTATTAGAAACATTGCACAGTTTTAATTGTGTTTATTTGAATTAGTATTTAGGATGTAGCTCGGCCACTGTAGGGAATCAACCGGGATATTAATGCCAAGGATTGGCGTTATTACACCGTTATAGTCATTGCGCTGTACATTTTAAATTATAAATTATCTAGAGAAGATATCCAAAATCTTCAACACTATTTTGAAGTCCATGAAATGTACTACAAATTTATGTAATTAACAAAGTATTTCCGGATAAAAAAAGTAGTCTTCACATCACAAAACGTATCTCGCAAATTTTAGATCAAACTTTAATTTTAGTTGCTTGTAAAAACAATAATACCTAAAAATGAAACAAATTAACTTGAAGCTGTTTTTTGCGATTTATATGACTCAAAACCCTTCTGCGCAGAGCACATGGGTTGGATTTACCAGATTATTTCAAAATTATGCAAAATATTAGCACTTGGCGTTATTACCCCGCCTGGCGTTATTACCCCATACCACCTTAGTAAAAACTATAACGAAGATTCAGGTTGGTACTACTATTATATTTCAAGCTATGATCGAATGCTACGAATGACAGCTTCGATGAATAGATTCATTTTCAACAGTAGGAATTCCGCTTCTCGAAGCACGGGTGAATTATCCTATGCGGAAATAAAAGAAGCAGAAATAAAGATTGTAAAGATTATAGAAGAGGAATATTTTAGTCATGAAGTCAATGGAAAGAAAATTAATTCTTTAACAACATACAAAGATGAAAAGGGAATACTTAGAATGAAGACAAAATTAACGTATAAGAAGGATTCAGAATATTTCAAGAACCCTATCATTTTGCCATCCCATCATCCAGCCGTTGAGAGACTGATAATGACTGAATACAAAAAGAACTCACATGCGGGATTACAAATGATCTTAAATATTCTACGTGAACATTATTGGATTCTGAATGCGAGAAAAACTGTTCGAGCAGTATTATCAAAATGTGTTATTTGCTTAAGACACGCCAAAAGAAATGTGACTACCCCCTCTGCATCACTTCCAGAAAACAGAATAAAAGATGCTGCAGTTTTTGAAATAATCGGTTTTGACTTAGCTGGGCCGCTGTATTTAAAGGAGGGGAGTAAAGCCTAGATTTGCATATTTACCTGTGCGGTTTTCAGAGCTGTCCATCTTGAACTTCTGTCATCATTAACTACTGAAGCTTTTCTTCAAAGTTTTCGTAGATTCATCTCAAGAAGAGGAAGGCCATCAGTTGTGTTTTGTGATAATGGAAGCAATTTTGCCGGTGCATCAAATTATTTGAAAACCGTGAATTGGGCTGAGATTGCTCAATTTAGTAGTATACGAAGAATACAATGACTTTTCAACCCTCCCACTGCCTCCTGGTGGGGCGGTTTCTGGGAAAGATTAGTTGGAGTAATGAAACAGATCCTAAGAAGATTTCTCGGAAAGGCTTTTTTTTCATATGAAGAAATGGTCACCGTTTTATGCGATGCAGAGTCTGTTATAAATTCTCGACCGCTTAGTCATGTATCAGAAACGGATTCTGAACTCATACCTTTATCACCTAACTCATTTTTGCAAGATTTCAGGCAAATTGGTGTTCCGGATTTAGATCAAGTGGATGAAGTTGTTCTCAACAAAAGAATAAAATATCGTCAACAGTTGATAACTGATATTCGGAAAAGATTTAGATCGGAATATTTGGGACTTTTAATTCAAATAAATGAAAACAAGAAACAAGAAAGAGATATTAAGCTAGGAGAAGTTGTGTTGATTGGAAGTGATAATGTAAAATGTAATGACTGGCCTTTAGGTATTGTTATTAAATTATTACCTCGAAAGGGTGGTATTAACAGATTAGTGCGTTTGAGAACAACAAAAAGAGAACTTCTACGACCAGTCCAAAGAATCTTCTCACTTGAAATTTCCAATGAAACTTTCAGAGATGATGTTTTAAAAACTAAAAGTGGGAGAATTGTTAAAAAACCACAAAAGCTGGACTTGTAAACAAATTTATTTTTGAACTTTTAATGTGACTTTCAGTATATATATCTTATATATTTTTCGTGTTAGGGAGTATATTAGAAATGTCTATTGAGTATGTGTTATTCTTTGAAATTTTTAAATGTTAAGTTGTCTTTCAACAACTTAAGGTGGGAAGATTTCATGTCTTCAGAGATTTTGTTTGTTTATTTCATGGCATCTACACCCGCGCACTGTAACTCTAACTCAATGTAAATATTAAGCAAAAGTTTTGTTTTTGTATTTTGGCAATTTCGGTTTTTTTAGTTAAATTTTTTAAGAGCTCTTGTTTGTGTGGAATAAATGTCTTTTTGATTTTTTAAACGACTGGATGTTTGCAGACTCCAGAATTATTTAATGTTATGATTTCTTAAATCTATTTTAAGCCTTACTCAATTACTGCTGTTCCAGATATGCCGCTAGCGTAATAGAGTTATTGTTGCATAAAAGATAACGTAATACAAACTGCGCATTATGATTAAGTGGCTTATTGTAATGTACTGTGTTTATTTTTATAAGGATAGCATTCATACTCGTAGAGAAATTAAGTTTTTTAATAAAAAAAATCCTAAGTTTTTTGCTTATAATTTGCAGAGTTCTTAATATAAAATAATGTTGTTTTCTGAAAATATGACAAATATCACTGTAGACAATACCCTGTCATCAGAATTGAAAAATAATAAACATTGCATGAAAAATGAGTAGGTTTAGTAAATAATTTTTCCTTGCGCATGCGTCAAAGATATCAAAACTTCATTTGCATATTGTGTTTGCTAAATGTATAGATCAACTTCTGTAAAAGTTTCAGAAACATAGCTTGAAAATTCTGAAAATTATCGTCTATAGAATCAACTCAAAATCCGTCATTCGTAAAAGGAAGCAAAATATCATGGGTTTTATCCAAATACAGTTGTACGTGCAATATTGTCTAGGCATGAAACAATGGAATATGTAAACGGCCCCTCATCTTTTTGCTTCATTGGGGAATAAAATATTTTGATCTCATTCTATCAACAATAATTTTCAGAATTTTTAATCTATCTTTTTGAGACTTTCACAAAAGTTGCTCGACACATTTAACTAACATAATATGTAAATGAAATTTTAATAGCTTTCACGCATGCGCAGTAAAAAATTATTTAGTAAACCTGCTCATTTGTCATACAATTTTTATTATTTTTAAATTCTGATGACAGGGTATTGTGTACCATGATGTTTGTCATATTTTCAGAAAAGAACATTATTTTATATTAAGAACTCTGCAAATTATAAGCAAAAAAACTTAGGACTGTTTTTATAAAAACCTTAATTTCTCTACGAGTATACATGCTATCCTTATAAAAATAAACACAGTACATTACAATAAGCCACTTAATCATAATGTGCAGGTTGAACGCTTTTGCTACATTAGTTTTGACAGGGTTATCCAAAAGATCTTCGTTCTTTTTCAATTTGTTGACGGTCCCCTGTTCGATTTCGGGGAAAACTCTTCGCGAAAATATATGACACGTACTATTTTGTTTACACACCTGGAGTTTCACCACATTTCGATTTATATTTCTTTCATTACTTACTTAATTACCGATTATGCTTAACTTTTGGTATTACTTTAGATAGGTATTACTTTAGATCTGCAAATCTTTAAGCATTTTTTTCTACTCATGAAAATAATTTTCTTAAGTAAGACAACTCTTTTTAAATTTAGAAAGACAGTACTTCTTATTATTTTATAAAAATATTTATATAATTATTTTATGAAAATTTTATGAAAATATTTATATATTATTTTATGAAAAGACCTTCATGCAAAAAGTGAAGATCTATCGCTGTACACGTACTTCTGATACAATGCTACAAAAACATATTACTTTTTCTAGATACGTAAAAAAATGATTTTTACCGTTTATTTTCTTTATGGTACAATTAATATAATGTATTATTACGTAACACATATTGTGCATGTCTTACGCTACAATAAAACATGTTGAATCTCTAAAAAATTCGCACGGGGAATAACTTACTTTACCGACCTGTGTGGGGATCATCTTCGACGCTTTCGCACCCGTTCCGAAAGCGTTTAAACCGTTGAAAAGTTCTTGAGCGGGATAATGCTTCCTCATCGTAAACTTGTTTTAACATTTCTTAGGTTTTCGCAACTGTCTTGCTCAATTTTAAGCAAAATTTAATGTTAATTTTTTGCTCCATTTTCACTCAAACAACAGGAATCTAAGAGCTAAATTTTAATGCGCCTTTCAACAAGAACCATTAACTTCAGATTGGCACCCAGTACACTGCACATGCGCAACAGAAAGCTCTTTAATATGCAATCATCAGCGCCATCTTTCGGCTTTTCGTTCTTGTACAGTTATGTCTGTGCTGAAAATTAGTAGACGGACCTTGTATTTAACGATAAAAGAAAGAAATTATATTTCATTAGATAATGAAAGTTTCTAAACAAAATTACTTCTTTCAACCTAATATAAGTATAATAAATGTTTTTACTGTCGCTTATATTATGTATTGCCAAATGTACCTAATGTAATCATCTATGTTAAGAGGACATTTAACATCAATACTGTAAAATTCTGATGTAAATTTATGTTTTGTGAAGTTACCATTTTACTTTAAAGATTATAAACTTTAAAAATTATTGCAAATTGTGTTTCTGTATACCATTTTTAGTATATTCTATAATTTGTATTCCTTAAATATTAATATACTTTATAAACATAAAAAATATGTTTCAAAATGCTGCCGAATTTTAAGCATTTTTTTCTGCTAATGAAAAGAATTTTTCTGAAAAATGTCTTCACTAAATTTAAGATTGATGTATCGTCTTATTAACTGCTCAAAATATTTTTTAATCTTTCCAGAAATAAAATAGTTTTTAAAAACCGACGACGCAACGATAAACGCAATTAATGATATGGTTATCTTTAGATCTGTGTAAAATACTATTATTATTTGTTTAGTATGTTTTATTCCTTTTATTTCAACTATTTATTAAAAATGTATTGTTCAATTATTGATATTAAATCTACACTTTCATAATTATTTAACCAAATTTAATTTTTTAATACTGTGCGATGTACAAATAAATCAATATGAAAAAAAAGTAATGTAATTTTTTTTTTAATTAGGAGCTAATTTATCTTCTATGAATCTCAGCAAATGTAATTATGCAATAACTTTTTAGTTTTAAAAGTTGCAGTTATTTACTGTGCTGAATGTCTTAAAATATTAAAAATATCCAACTTTAGACAATTTCTCTTAGTGTTTCCCTCTGCCTTCACAGTCTAGACGTATTTTCGCCCGATAGCTTCTTATAATTGTTTATAATCGCAAATATATTGCTATTTTTATAGTTGTTCCACAGTCAGATAATAAAACTAAGCGGATATAAAATATCATAAAGAGCATAAAATTTTATTCTGCCATCTATATATAAATCACTACTTTTAAAACTTAAGAATATTTACTTTTTATATCTTAGAATAACATATAAATAAAAATTGCAGTTATAGTACAATTCCGAAAGATTATTAGCTTATCATGTTAAATATTAAAAGTTTCTGCATCATTTTATTATTCTGAATAAAAAAGAGTTGTTGTTGATCTTAATATTTAATAGAATCGATAAATTTCTTTATTATGTTGAACATCAGCTGCTTCACAATCACCAGATGAGCTAGATGCGAATTATACATCGCAGAATGAACATCCAATATACATCAGAAGTATGAGAAGTAAAAATTTGTTTGGAAGTGCTCACTTCTGGCATATTGTTCAAAATTCAAATGGCTTCTACGTACCATATTTAAACCATATACATTAAATTTTGATCAATTCTATATATAACATTAGTACGGTTTTCGATGTTACAACGAAAACAAATCACACTCTGATATACAGAGGGAGTTCACACATTTTAAAACATTTTTGAGGAATTTCGGACTCCTTAATTTTTAATCTGTAAATCTGTGAAATACCGAAAGTAAAACCAAATCGATTACAATATTTCTTCTTTAGAAAGAAAGTAAAAAGTAAATAAGAAATGCCTTGCTTACCAAACAAATAACAAAAAGTCCTTCCGGCAATGCCGGGAGGAAGAGGTAGCTTTCATATACTTATATATTTATTTATTTATTTTAAAGTAAGTTACATTGTTCAAAAATACTAATCTCAAATTAGTGGAAATAATCTTATAAAGTTAGTGATTTTATAAGATTGAATACTATTTTTGTCAAGACTGAATATTAATAGGAATTTTTAGAAATCGGTCATCTTTTATTCAATCTGGTTTTATTTTAAGCTATTTGGAGAGTCACTAAATTCCACGATATCATAAAATGTATGCCATTTTAAAGCAACATTGTGGATCGTTCAGATCAGACCGTTTCAAAATGTCAGCCATAAGAAAAGTTCAAACTGCTATAACTCAATCATTTTGTAAGATATAGACAAAATAAAAAGTGGTCTGGAATCGTTGTTTTAAGTTCTAACACGTAAAAGAAAAATATTTTTCAAATTTTGATTTTTTCGCATTTCATTTTAAATTTTAAATTTAAAAAAAAAATTAAAATGGCCACCATTTTGAAACAAAATGGCGGAGGATGCTGGCCAACGAACTCGGTCGAGACATTTGTATGTACTATGTACATACCAAGTTTAATTGAAATCGGTTCATAAATACGCGTGTTATCACGTGACAAAATCATATCGTTTCAAAATGTCAGCCATAAGAAAAATTCAAAGTGCTATAACTCAATCATTTTTTAAGATATAGACAAAATAAAAAGTGTTCTGGAATCTTTGTTTTAAGTTCTAACACGTAAAAGAAAAATATTTTTCAACTTTTAATTTTTTCGTATTTAATTTTAAATTTTAAATTTTTTAAAAAATTTAAAATGGCCGCCATTTTGAAACAAAATGGCGGATGATACTGACCAACGAACTAGGTCGAGACATTTGTATGTACTATGTACATACCAAGTTTCATTGAAATCGGTTCATAAATACGGGTGTTACCACGTGACAAAAATCAGATCGTTTCAAAATGTCAGCCATTAGAAAAATTCAAAGTGCTATAACTCAATCATTTTTTAAGATATAGACAAAATAAAAAGTGTTCTAGAATCTTTGTTTTAAGTTCTAACACGTAAAAGAAAAATATTTTTCAACTTTTAATTTTTTTGCATTTAATTTTTAATTTTAAATTTTTTAAAAAATTTAAAATGGCCGCCATTTTGAAACAAAATGGCGGATTATGCTGACCAACGAACTCGATCGAGACATTTGTATGTAATATGTATATACCAAGTTTCAGTGAAATCGGTTCATAAATACGCGTGTTATCACGTGACAAAAATCAGATCGTTTCAGAATGTCAGCCATAAGAAAAATTCAAAGTGCTATAACTCAATCATTTTTTAAGATATAGACAAAATAAAAAGTGTTCTGGAATCTTTGTTTTAAGTTCTAACACGTAAAAGAAAAATATTTTTCAACTTTTAATTTTTTTGCATTTAATTTTTAATTTTAAATTTTTTAAAAAATTTAAAATGGCCGCCATTTTGAAACAAAATGGCGGATTATGCTGACCAACGAACTCGATCGAGACATTTGTATGTAATATGTATATACCAAGTTTCAGTGAAATCGGTTCATAAATACGCGTGTTATCACGTGACAAAAATCAGATCGTTTCAGAATGTCAGCCATAAGAAAAATTCAAAGTGCTATAACTCAATCATTTTTTAAGATATAGACAAAATAAAAAGTGTTCTGGAATCTTTGTTTTAAGTTCTAACACGTAAAAGAAAAATATTTTTCAACTTTT
This sequence comes from Maratus speculifer, assembly GCA_964019185.1. Classification (NCBI taxonomy): domain Eukaryota; kingdom Metazoa; phylum Arthropoda; class Arachnida; order Araneae; family Salticidae; genus Maratus; species Maratus speculifer. The sequence goes on from OZ025290.1 coordinate 291,821,984, forward strand.
AATTTTTTCGCATTTAATTTTAAATTTAAAATTTTTTTAAAAATTTAAAATGGCCGCCATTTTGAAACAAAATGGCGGATGATGCTGACCAACGAACTCGGTCGAGACATTTGTATGTACTATGTACATACCAAGTTTCATTCCAATCGGTTCATAAATACGTTAGTTATCGCATGACAAAAATCAGATATATATATATATATATATGGTTATATATATATATATATATATATATATATATATATATATATATGTCAACATTTGAACGGAGGGTGGTTTTGGGGTCTGGGGGTCATGATCGGTGAAAATATACCAAAATTTTCCGGAAGTGCTTTCCTCCGGACGGCTGCAATAGGTAGCTTTTTACTTTTTGTAATGAAAGCTACCTAACAACAGCAAAAAATACATGCATACATTTAAATATTTTTCTATAATATTATTTTAAGAAATTTATGATAATTAATTATTACCAATACTTATAAATTGCTTTTTACAAATTTTTCTATGAAGTGCCTTTTATAACATTTACTATATTTTAATATTGGTCAATAATCAATTGTGTTTATTTTTATCTAAGATCAACGTATTTTTTTCTATTTAAGATATATCGTTGGCAATATTACATATCGATAGAAGATAATGTTTCTTTCAGGCACTTTACGTTAAGCATTAGGAGCAATATTATTGTAAGAGAGAAAAGGAAGTATTGACAGTAGTAGGTTTACGGGAACATTTTTATTTAATTTACTCTCAGTTTAACGTTCCGTCAGTAAAGTGAGTTTTAGTGAATTTTTACTTTTGCGTTAGATTTCTTCATCTAATTGCTTTTACAAAAATTGCTTTTTCAAAGATTGCTTTTTTAAAAATTTTTTTCATTTTCAGTTTCTTATTTAATTAGAAAAACAATTTTAAGTAAACATTTAAACTTATCTTCTGGGAAATAACAATTGGGAAAAAATTTAGAAAACAATAATGTAATAATAAAAAAATTTATAAATCATATGAATATTTTTGTGAATTTTATAAATTAGAAAATAAACGTATTTCAGTATTAATTGGAAAAAATTGTAAGTGAAATTAAATTTTACAACGCAAATTTTACTTTTATGATTCATTTGTTTCTCATTATATGAAGAAAATATTTTTGTTGTGGAACTTACAATAATACATTCTCTTTTAGATAGATTAGGACATTTATAAAGTATTAATACAAAAGTACAAAAAAAAGTATGCTGCATTTCAATGTAGAATTAAATCAACACTATTTATTTCAAAATACATTTTCAAGCATGGCATAATATTTTATCAAAATATGTTTGAAACTTTTGAGAAATGTTTATATTAGTTATTTTAGGACTGAAAAAACTGACATTTTTGCTCCATAAAAGTACTTGAAACACGCCTTTAATATGCTTAAACTAAAGATAAATATAACAAAACGTTTATGTATGTCTAAGTATTTAATACAGTATTAAGTGTGCATCTTTAAAAATGCAATGGAAAAAAATACTTAATTTTACAAAAAAGGATTAAGATTTTCTTTTATTTTGAATTAATTGTGAAAACCAACTATTAGATAAGTAGATTATGAATTAGCTTTAAAAATGAGAATTATTCAAGAATACGAAATAATGAATTTTTTTATTCTTAAAGTGTAGATGGCATTAACCACGGTTTGATTACATTAAAATGTATAACTATAATATTTTCAAAACCATAATGTATATAAAAGAATTATGCACATATTCATATTAACTATTTGCACGAATCAATTTAATATCCTTATTCCTATATTAATTATATTTTATCAGATTATTACCCCAATAGCATGCATGGTCACAGTGACGTCACACTGGCGTTACTGTGAGTCTCTTTGGTCACATCACATCTGTGACCAAAATGCCACCACTCAGTGACGTCACATTGTGACTGAGTTGTGACTTTCTTAAAAATCTTTAGAAATTTGAAAATGTCCTTAAAAATATGTTATTTACTTTAAAAAACATGTTTCTGGCAATTTAAATATCGTCGCTTTTGTCACAGTTTCGTCGCAATGTTAATGTCGAATTAGTCACAAATGACATATTTTTCACAAATTTGTCACACTGTGACCACTTTGTGAAACGTCAAAATAGATCTCCAAAACGGCAATAACGACTTTACATTTTAGTCACTGTGACTTCATATCGACGTCACGTGACGTCACATCGACAATCGATGGTCACAGTCACAATGTAACTTCACAACGACGTTGCAGTGACATCACCATGCTTTACGGGTACTGACATTTATTGTTAGGGATTTTTTATGCAGTTGATGATTTTTATGCATTTTAAAAATTTCAATTTCGATTTCTGTATGTCAGACTGTTTAACACTTACTGGTGAACTGTAAGAAGTGTAAGTCACCGATTTTGACGAAAGTGGTATCGTTGGAAAGATCTCACCGAAACCAGCAAAAAACTCAATGAAACTACCCGTCGCAAATGAGTCGTTATCGAGATATACGACAGTTTATGTCACGTAAATAGTGCATACTTAATGGGGACCGCAAAATTTTTTTGCCTGGATTTTAACTAAAGTTATATCGTTGAAAAGATATCATCTTGAGGATTAAAATATTCAATGAAAATCGCCCGTTGGAAACGAGACGTTCTCGAGGTATCCGACAATTTGTGTCACATTGATAATGCTTACAACTGGGAAACTGCATTAAGTGACATAAATGGATATCTCGAAAGCGGCTCATTTTAGATGGTTAGTTCCATTGAGTTTTTAATTCTCACAATATCTTTGCAACAATACCATTTTGATCAAAATCGAGAAAACAATTTTTTGCGGTCCCCCATTAAGTGTGCACTTGAACAGTAGGCACTAGATACGTGACATAAGTTATCAGATATCTCGAAAACGGTTCATTTCCGACGGGTAGTTCTACTGAGTTTTTTCTCCCTCATTATAATATCTTTTTAACGATACCACTTTCATTAAAATCTAGACTAAAATTTTTTGCGCCCCCCATTAAATATGCACTAGTTAAGTGACATAAATTGTCGAATATCTCGATAATGGCTCATTTGCGACAGGTAGTTCTTTTGAGTTTTTACTGCTCTCGATATGATCTTTCCAACGATACCACTTTCGTCATCGATGACTTACAATTTCTTCAGTTCCCTGGTTAGAGATATTTCATTAAATATAATTTTTATGCTGTGGCTAATATGTAAACTATCTATACTAATAAAAGAAAAAATCGCTCTGTCTCTCGATCTGTCCGCCTGTTTATCTATTACTCGTATAAACATTTACTAAGCAGCGCTAATATAAACAAGTGATGTAATTTTCAGATTTATAACTAAAAATCCATTTTTAGGGTTCCATTCATAATACGAAATCTCGTATAATGACTCGTATGCAGACTCCGTACAATATATATATATATATATATATATACGTATATATGTATACAGGGTGTATCTAAACTACTGGGCAAAACTTTAAGGGGTGATAGTACACATCAAGACAAATAATATTAAATGGGAAACTAAGGGTCCCAAACGTCTTCCGATGGAGATAGGCGCCCTCAAAGTTTAGGGTCCAAAACCTGAAATGATTATAAAAAACGGAAAAATTGATCGATTCGTTTGCGGTTTTCACTAAAACTATTCTTTATGTCAGTATTGTCTTGAAAATAAATTATAAAGATAAATTTCAAAAAATGCCGATAGAGGGCGCTTTAGATTTTGGAGTAACGAACAACTATTTTTTACCTTTATTTTTTGCATCTCATTAAATGTTTTTAGAAGTTTAGACACAAACTTAAATTTTGAGCTCAAAATCTGTGGTTAACTAGCGCAAACTGAACTGTGTTCAAAGAGAGTGGGTAGGTTCAAATTTCAAATGGTTATAAAAAAATGGAAAAATTGGTCAATTGATTTGCGGTTTTCACTAAAATTATTCTTTATATCAGTATTGTCTTGAAAAAAAAAAATTATACGGATAAATTTCAAAAAATGTCGATAGAGGGCGCTTTAGACTTTGGAGTAACGTACAACCATTTTTTACTGTTATTTTTTGCATCTCATTAATTTTGTTTGAAGCTTAGACATAAACTTAAATTTTGAGCTGAATATCTGAATCGTTGAGAGTGGTTAAGTAGCGCAAACTGAACTGTGTTCAATGGGGGTGGGGAGGTTCAAATTTCAAATGATTATTAAAAAACGGTAGAATTGGTCGATTCATTTGCGGTTTCTCTCAAACCATTTTTTATGTCAGTATTTCCTTGAAAATAAATTTTAAAGATAAATTAAAAAAATTCCGTTAGAGGGCGCCTTAAAATTTAGAGTAACCAACAACTATTTTTAACCGTTATTTTTTTTATTTAAATAAATGTTTAAAAAACTTAGACTTAAATTTTGAGCTCAAAATCTGAATCATTATAATTAAGTAGCGAAAAATTGAACTGTGTTCGTAGGGTGGGCAAGGAAACATTTCAACTCCTGAACACAGTTCAGTTTGTGCGTGTTAATCCCTCCCAACGGTTCAGAATTTGAGCTCATAATTTAAGTCTAAGCTTTTGCAAGTATTTAATTAGATACAAAAAATAACAGTTAAAAATTGTTGTTGGTTACTCTAAAGTTTAAGGTGCCCTCTAACGGAATTTTTTGAAATTTATCTATAAAATTTATTGTTAAAAAAATACTGACATAAAGAATGATTTTAGTGAAAACCGCAAACGAATTCACCAATTTTTCCGTTTTGTATAATCATTTGAAATTTGAACCTTCCCACCCCCATTGAACATAGTTCAGTTAGCGCTACTTAATCACTCTCAACGAATCATATTTTCAGCACACAATTTAAGTTTATGTCTAAGCTTCAAAAAAACTTAATGAAATGCAAAAAATAACGGTAAAAAATAGTTGTACGCTCCAAAGTCTAAAGCGCCCTCTATCAACATTTTTTGAAATTTATCTGTATAATTTATTTTTAAGACAATACTGACATAAAGAATAATTTTAGTGAAAACTGCAAATCAATTGACAGATTTTTCTGTTTTTTATAATCATTAGAAATTTGAACGCACCCACTCCCATTGAACACAGTTCAATTTGCACTACTTAACCACAGATTTTGAGCTCAAAATTTTAGTTTATGTCTAAACTTCGAAAAAAACTTAATGAGATGCAAAAAATAAATGTAAAAAATAGTTGTTCGTTACTCCAAAGTCTAAAGCGCCCTCTATCGGCATTTTTTGAAATTTATCTTTATAATTTATTTTCAAGACAATACTGACATAAAGAATAGTTTTCGTGAAAACCGCAAACGAATCGACCAATTTTCCCGTTTTTTATAATGATTTAAAATTTTGGACCCTAAACTTTGATCGCTCCTATCTCCTTCGGAAAACGTTTGGGACCCGTAGTTTCCCATTTAATATTATTTGTATTGATGTGTACTATCACCCCTTAAAGTTTTGCCCAGTAGTTTAGATACACCCTGTATATATGTATATATATATCTATCCCAGCTGTGTTTGCCCTATACATTTAGCTAACACATTATGCAAATTATATTTTAACTGCTGTCATGCATGCGCAGAGAAATATTATTTAGTAAATCTGCCCATTTTTTTAAATAAATTTTATTATTTTTTTTTTCAAAATTCTGATTGCTGGGTATTATGTACAATGTAGTTTTTCATACTTTTTGAATGAACATTTTTTTATATTAAGAACAAAATTTTGAACCATTTTTACAAAAATATTAATTTTTCTAAGAGTATACATGTTCTCTTCAGAATGATTAATGAAGTTTATTACAATAAGCCACTGAATAAAAATTTGCATTTTGAACTATTGTTTTGATAGGGTTATATAAAATATTTCCGTTATTTTTCATTTTGTTGAGAGCCCCCTATTGGATTTCGATAAAGCATCTTCGCGGAAATATAAGACCTGTTCAATTCTGTTTACGGATCTGGAGTAAGAATAATTCCTCATTTATTTTTATTGATATTTAGCAAAACGTCTAACACTGCAAGTGTCCAGTCACCTTTGGAAATGTTGATTGTTATAGTTATGTTCACCAAAACCTGAAATTTAAAACATTTTTATAATCAGATTTTTAAAAAAAATAGATACTATATTATTTCTTTAGTCAAAATAATACGTTTTCTAAATTAGCAATCCTTTTCTTAAAAAAAATATCTAACATTCTCCAGACATTCAAATGTTCATTAATAGAATATTTCTTTAAGCATTATCTATTCTTTTCTTTTTATTTTTTCAATATATATATATATATATTAATTAAAACTTTTTTCGTTTAGAAACTACATAAGCTTTTATTCACCGATATTTTATTGGTTCTACTTTAACATTAAAAATACTGCAAAATAATATTATGTTAAAGTATATTAATATTGAATGTCTCCTTAATATATTTTGTCTGTTTTCTAAATAAACTATCAATTTTTTTAAAAGTTCTACAAAGTTTTAAATTATTATGATACTTTAAAACTTAAAAATATTGTTTCTTTTTATGATACTTAAATTTTGTATTCATGAAGGTTTGTTAATGAAAACGTTGGTCTGAATTCTACTGATAATTACTGAGAAAATGCAATTATAATTTATAAAGAGCTTTGCAAAAGCTTTATAACGTTGAAAGGAGTTTAATTGCAAGTTTAATCTAATTTAACAAATAACACTCATATACTCTGTAGGAAATGTCAATTTATTTTAAACAGACATTAAACTCGTTCGACAGAAATAAGCCTTAATTTGATTTTCAATGTTTATTTAGATTCGGTATACGATAATTTGATGTTTGTATAAACATTGAGGTACGATAACTATTTGTTTCTGTATAAGAAGTTAAGAAAATCATCTGAATTGATTAAAATACTTGTTTGCAAATTCTTTCTGAATGGTAAATTAAAACATAAAACAAATGTTATTTCAAACTATGAGTCTTTTTAATTTTTTACCGCCATTTAAATATATATCCTATTTTATTCAATTAAAAGTTAATCCTTTTGTTAAACATTTGATGTAATTAAGGTTCTCTGAACTATATATATTTTTAATCTAATATACATCATAAATACATGTAAACTATTTTTATGGCTGACATCAGAAGATTCTATAATAGTCGTTTTCTTTTTTTCCGGTGACAGAGTCCATTCCTCCTTCATCGCCTTACAATATCGTGCAGTCAGTTCTATTCTGGTCTTCATTGTTAGATTTTTTTAAATTGGTTTTCAATAATTAAATATGATTCTTGGTAATATTTCTTTACTCATTCGTTTAACAAAACAATAGCAGATTAATTGCTGCACTGGTAAAAATAAATCTGCGAATTCCAGGTGAAACTACCGGCAGCAAAGTAGCCGAACTTTTACCGTTCCGTTAGTAAATTTTCCGCTGTGGGAAATACAAGAAGTGAAAACTCCGTTTGAAGAAACAGTAACTTTCCGTTACAAAGTTTGATTTTTAATAATGATAATTTAATATAATTTTTAGAATTATGGAATCGATAATTCGTAAAAGAATTCGAAATTACCGAGTTATTTTAAGCTGCTATGTTATTTTACTTAATTATTATTATTATTTTGTATGCTTTAGTTCACGCCGCTCTGAGGATCGAACCCGGAACCTTTGGACAACGGAACAAACCCTTACGAACTCAGCCAAAGCCGCTGATACCGGATTGCACAAAGTATGTCTTTTATGAGTTAGTGGGGATATCTGCTGTGCTTCTTTAAAGATTTCCTTTCAAATATATTCCTTAGAATATTTGTAAACGCTTTATTTTATTTTTTTTAGACTAATGCCTAATACTTGTTATTTTTAAATCAATTTTAATTTTTTAAATACATTAAATAAAAAAAAAATCACTGTTTAAAAACACTGTTTTTTTTGAATGAATGAATGGATGAAAAAAAAATATTAACGATTTTTTTACAAACAAAAAGTATAGACAATTTTTTGAAATTGTCGTACACTATTTTTTTGGATAATTCATTAGAGGATTTTTTAACAAGAAATAAGTGAAAAATAAACAGAAAAAGTTAATTTAAAAGGAACTTTTTATGTTTTCATGGCGGCAGTGGGACCCGAACCCACAATCTGCCTTCTCCAGCAATTGGCTGTGTGGTGCCTTGACCACTCGGCCATGGAGCCCCCCCCCATACATAATGGAGTGTCTCTTTTTTTTGTTTTTATTTCCACCCGTTTCGTTGTTTTCAGGAAATATGGTGGAATTTTTTGATTTGTAACGGAAAATGCCCTTTTGTTGTGAAAAAGGACATTTTCTGTGAAATTCAGGAAAAAATATGTTCGTGAATTTCAGAATTTTCTTAACAGTGTGCTTTTGAATATGTCCTAATACGGTTCTCTTTATTTTCAAAATTTCTTTCATTTTTTTCATTCTTATTCTTTCTAATGTTTGATATGTTGCATGATCTTAAGGCATCTATATCATTGTTTTGTCTCCATGATTTTCCATCTTTCTGTCCCGTGTATTTTTTTTTTACGTTAAAGTTGCATGCATTATATTTTTTTATAGAACTCCTTACCCCACCAAATATAATTTAATGGTTTTACAACCTTTATTCCCTGAAAAATTATGTACGCAATTTACTGGGTGTCTCTTCCTTCTCAGTAAATTTCTACGCCTACATGACAGTAATGCTCACAGATCTATTTTATTTTATTATCATTTCGATTTATGTCTGTTTATTTTCATTTTCTACATAGGCCTTTTACCATGCTTATGTTCATGAAGAGATCGTATATCTCACATTCCTCTTTAATTTTTATCGTGATTTTCACTAAATTATTTTTACTTTTTAGAATCCTCATTTGTTCACCTGCCAATTGTAGAGTAATAATTGACATTCCGTTTACATTATGCCGGATATATCTGCGGCTCTTCTTCTAAATTCTGAATGCTTCTTTAACATAAATTTTAGAGCATCCATTATCTTTTAAAAAGAGTTTTGATAAACTTTCGCCAATTTTAATCTTTGTTTTTTATTGTCTGTAAATTTCTCGTATTGCTCTCATAATACTTGGATTTATATTATTTTCATTTAATGCACTCCATAATTTTGTGATTAAACCATTAGAAGATCACAAAGCAAAAGATAAATTTGGTGTATCAATATCATTTTCTATTCAAAAATTTGTTTAAGACAAAATGTATAATCCTGATATGATGTGCCTCAACTTGCTCTTCATTCTAATTTCATCTTGGAATCTTTTAAAATTCATCCACAAAATAAGACATTTTCTCGTATTTTTTGGTTCATCAGAAGCAGACTTTTACGCAGATTCTGAATATATAATCAGTTTTTTTCTACTTTAAAAACTGTCTGCATGATGGTTTAAGAAAAAACGCGCAAAAAAGGGAGAGAAAGAGGTTTTCGACTGCTTCTTCTTTTAGCCAAAGGGGAAAAGTTCTTTTCCTTCACCGCAAGGTGACGTAGTCTTCTGCCTCAGAGCTCCGTTTGAGCGCCGTTTGGGATTTGAGACATTTTTCGTTCCGATTCCCAAGGGGTTTTTAATTCATAACTTTTTTAATTTTGGTCCCACAGTCTCGAAAATGCCCGAAATGACTTCGCCGGAATTTTTCCAATCGAAAGACACCTCTCGCGACTTCCAACTCGCCCGCGTTGCGAATTGTAATCGGCTTCAAGCAAACAGACAGACAGAGGCGCACGTATTTTATTAGTATAGACTAGCGAGCTACGCCCGCTAGCTGGGCCACTTTTTCCGAACGAACCTCGATATTAAGCAGTATATAATAAGCAAAAAAATAATTTAATAAGCAAGTCTTGGTGTTCGAATCCTCAAGCACAAAAAAAGTAAATTAAAGAGCTATGGTTGTTATGCGCCCATTATCCCGTTAAAATATGTGATTTCGCACAGTGGTCGCTACGTGCCCACCGTGCAAAGGCGGCCGACCGGCCTACCACCCACCGGCGCTACGCACCATGGTCGACATTGTCCCGTTAAAAATATTTGGTTTTGCACGGTTGTCGCTGCGCGCCCATAGGACATTTTCTCGTATTTTTTGGTTCATCAGAAGCAGACTTTTACGCAGATTCTGAATATGTAATCAGTTTTATCTACTTTAAAAACTGTCTGTATGATGGTTTAAGAAAAAACGCGCAAAAAAAGTTTCGGTATTAAAAACTGCAAAAGACTGCTATTAAAAAAAATAAGCAATTTCATTAATATCACAAACAACATAACTAACAAATAATTTTGGCAGCTCGTTTTCCGTTTGTACTAACAAAAATTAGTACTAATCGCGTAAATCTTATGTTACACAATATTCGTGTATGCTACAAAAAGAAAAAGTATGAAAATAAACCGTGTTTAACATTTTTTACCAATTACTTATTTTTCAAAGAACTGAAACGAAAGAAAAAGTCGTTTTCCCAGGAGAAAAAAGAGGTTTTCGGCTGCTTCTTCTTTTAGCCAAAGGGGAAAAGTTCAGGTCGATCACCGCAAGGTGGCGCAGTGTTCTGTCCCAGAGCTCCGTTTGAGCCCCGTTTGGGAAATTAGACGTTTTCCGTTCCGATTCCCGACCGGTTTTTAATTCATAACTTTTTTAATTTTGGTCCCACGGTCTCAAAAATGCTCGAAATGACTCCCCCGGAATTTTTCCAATCGAAAGACACCTTTCGCGACTTTCAACTCGCCCGCGTTGCGAACTGTAATCGGCTTCAAGCAGACAGACAGAGGCGCACGGATTTTATTAGTATAGATTTGTCAGTCGTCTTTCTTATATATTAATATTACATATCGAATTTCATATTTTCCTGGTGCTTCCTCTTCGTTTACGCTCTTTAAAAGTAATCGTGTATTTAAACTGAAAAAATTGCCAGTTCCTACTTGGATCAAGCCTGATGATACTTCATTGGAACCGTTTACTCTTTGATTTTATTATTGCTCTTTTAAAAATTTCGATCTCCAGCAGCATAGGTTGTTTCACTAAGCCAATACATGTATTGTGTGTTTTTATTTCATTCCACTTTATTTCCACTTTTATGTTACGTCCCCATCAGGAAAACTGGTAATTTTTTATCATATTTTGAATTCCGCGCAGCATTTATTACATAGTTTAAGTCATAGTTTTGTGACTCATACATAGGGAGTTTCAGAATAAAACGATGTTATAATGTTCATTCCTTATTTCAATCTTTAAATTTTAAATTTTAAGAATTACCCTTAATGATAAGTTTTGTATTAAAAGTTTCACCAAACTGAATTTCAAATTTTGTATCGAAATAGTTTCAAATAAATCATATACATTTTGAATTTTTTTTTTTTTTTTTTTTTTTTTTTTGTTTCTGTTTAAATACATAAGTGGCCAAAATAAAAAAAATCTTAATGTTTAAGTAAGAACAGTAACCTATTAAATATGTAGAAAAGAAAATTGAAATCTGTATGCAGTTTTACAGTAATTTTGAGTTTGGAACGTGATTTCCAAATATGAAAATTTTAGATTCTGGAATTTTTAATATACCGGTCATAGCTATCAGTTATGTTTCTATAATCGCCGTGTAATGTTTTAAATTTCTATCCTAATAGTTTCAACGAAACCGCAATTACTGTGATAGCTCTCTCTTGGATCCCTTTTTAAATGTGTAATTTTTTTTACCTTCAGAATAATTTTGATTTTAAAACTTTTTTCTTTATGAAATTTTTATTTTTATGAAATATCTATTAGAATTTTATAGTTAAAATATCCAGCATGCTATTTTTAAATATATTTATCTTGTTGTGTTCTTACTGTATCTGTATTTTGGAAGTCATAAGTCCTGCTCTTTTTTAACAGCAGAGATTAAACAATTAATATGTCCTCTTTATTTTCCAAATAGGCTTTATTTTAGAGAGTACTTCTTAGAGTTGAAAATAATAATTAAATGAGTTTCTGTATATATACGTGAGGCATAGAAGAAAAAAAATAGTAACTGAACATGTTTTAGTAAAAAGATTCATTTGGCATGATCATATCAGATTATTTTATTACAATGTGACAATAATAAGAGAAGATTTGGCTCCTGTATCGACAATCATAAGGCACTGAATTCCGTTAATAAAGCCTATCACATATAATTCGTTATCACCGCCGCTCATTTTTGATATCTGGAGGATCTTCAGGTGGGGCTTTTCATTCTCTGGCAACCTCCGCCCCGCGAGATGGCCAAAATTTAGTTTCCCTGCTGACTGTTTGAATTTATCTCACGTTCATGGATTTTGGGGCAATTTCTTCGGAGATGTCCTGTATCACCGCATCCCCAGCACGTGAGATTCTGTCTCCTTGCGCTTGTTCTTCCATATTTTAAAGCTTCAATCTCTTGATTTAATTTCCTAATTCCTTTCTTTCTTTCTTTCTTTTTTTTTCTTAACGATGTCTTTCAAAGACGTTTTTCTGGGCTCCTCATGTCACGACACCCTATTTATATATTAATGTCGAAAAGCAAATGAAATAACAAAGCAAAAATAATCCCCATAGGAACAGCATTAGCTTGCAACTGTCTTCACCTGTCCGGGGAGGAACTTTAAAATATACACCATAAAAGTATTCGAAAATGTGTCTAGAAATCAATGGTAGCAAAAGAAACAATGATCTTATAAATGCTTCTTTAAATTAAAAAAAAAAAATTAGTTTGTGAGAGTTCCAAAGATAAAGAACATTTTTCAGAATCGTGGGTAACCCAAAAGTATTATTATATATATTGTTTCTTTTGCTACCACTGATTTCTAGAAACATTTTCGAATACTTTTATGGTGTATATTTTAAAGTTCCTCCCCGGACAGGTGAAGACAGTTGCAAGCTAATGCTGTTCCTATGGGGATTATTTTTGCTTTGTTATTTCATTTGCTTTTCGACATTAATATATAAATAGGGTGTTGTGACATGAGGAGCCCAGAAAAACGTCTTTGAAAGACATCGTTAAGAAAAAAAAGAAAGAAAGAAAGAAAGAAATTAGGAAATTAAATCAAGAGATTGAAGCTTTAAAATATGGAAGAACAAGCGCAAGGAGACAGAATCTCACGTGCTGGGGATGCGGTGATACAGGACATCTCCAAAGAAATTGCCCCAAAATCCATGAACGTGAGATAAATTCAAACAGTCAGCAGGGAAACTAAATTTTGGCCAACTCGCGGGGCGGAGGTTGCCAGAGAATGAAAAGCCCCACCTGAAGATCCTCCAGATATCAAAAATGACCGGCGGTGATAACGAATTATATGTGATAGGCTTTATTAACGGAATTCAGTGCCGTATGATTGTCGATACAGGAGCCAATGTGACAATAATAAGAGAAGATTTGGCTCGAAAATTGAAATGTAAACTCATCTGGACTCCACCATGCGTTACCCTGCAAACTGTGACGGGCGACAAGATAGGCATATATGGAAAGGCAAATTTAACTATCAACTTTGGAGGAACGAAATATTACCATACGGCATATGTGGCTGACATAACAGATCCTTGCTTAATCGGGCTAGATTTTCTGAAGAAGTTTGACTTCAAGCTTGATTTCAAAAATAACAAAATGCTCTCAAAATTTGAAGAAATAAGTCTTTTTGGATTGAATAACGAAATTGAATGTAAACAAGCAGTAATAGCCAAAGAAGACATCAATCTAGATCCAAGAACAGAATTTTTAGTTCCAGCTGTAATTAAAAATGAAACTAATTACCGATTTGGCCATATAGATTATCCAGAAGACAATAGTACACAAACAGGAGTATTGGTGGCTTCTTCTGTGGTAGACCTCTCGAAAAAGACCATTCCAATCAGAATTGCTAACATCAGTGATAAAACGAGGACTATCAAGAAAGGAGAGGTGATAGCGTCATGTGCTCCTGTGACGTGCATAAGTCAAAATTCCAGTCACTCTGAGAAATCTTCAGTTAATTTAGTCAAGGATTTGTTACAAAATACAGACTTAAATCCCAAACAGATGGAAGCTGCGGAAAATTTAATTAGAGTATTCCAAAGTTTATTTTCCCAAACATCTGAAGACTTTGGACGAACTAAAATGGCACTACACCGAATTGACACGGGAGATCACTCTCCTATTAAACAGCACCCTAGACGATTACCTTTTACCAAGCAAGAAGGGGTGCAGAATTTAATTAAAGATATGGAAGAAAATGACGTCATCGAACCATCAACAAGTCCATGGGCGTCTCCCATTGTATTAGTAAGAAAGAAGGATGGTTCTACAAGATTTTCTGTAGACTACCGCCGACTGAATGACGTCACCAAAAAGGATAGTTACCCTCTGCCAAGGATTGACGACACTCTTGACACACTTGCGGGCAACACTTGGTTCTCGACTTTAGACCTGAAGAGTGGTTACTGGCAGGTAGAGATCCATCCCGACGACCGCGAGAAGACTGCCTTTACAACGGGACAAGGATTATGGCAGTTCAAGGTAATGCCTTTTGGTCTATGTAACGCACCTGCAACTTTTGAACGCCTTATGGAAACGGTTCTTCGGGGACTGTCATATGAGGCATGTCTTGTTTATTTAGACGATATCATAATCATAGGAAAATCTTTTGATGAACATCTGAACAACCTCAGGCGGGTGCTACAAAAGTTAAAGGAAGCTAATTTGAAGTTAAGCCCTTCGAAGTGCAGTTTGTTTCGCAATGAAGTCGCCTACCTTGGACACATCATTTCGGCGGAAGGAGTTAGGACTGATCCGGAGAAGATATCGGCCGTGAAAAATTGGAGTCGTCCAGCAGATGTTCACCAGCTTCGGAGCTTTCTAGGATTATGCACCTATTACAGAAAATTTGTCAAAGGCTTCTCCATGATTGCAAGACCACTTCATAAATTAACAGAAGCCAATCAAAAATTCATGTGGACACAGGAATGTGACTCTGCTTTCGAAAAGCTTAAGGAGGCCTTAACATCCACTCCAGTTCTGTCATATCCTCAAATCGATAAACAGTTTATACTTGATACGGATCACTATCTTTACGGTTGAAAATTCCTGATCCGAATTGATCATGCTTCTCTAACTTGGCTATTGAATTTTAAGAACCCTGAAGGCCAGATAGCCAGGTGGATACAAAAGCTTCAAGAGTACGATATGGAGATACGCCATCGAAAAGGCTCATCACATGGAAATGCAGATGCTCTCTCAAGAAGACCCTGCTCAGAGAATTGTAGATACTGCGACCGGGTTGAGAAGAAATTTAATGTCAAAGGTCCTATAGTAAGACAAGTTACAACTGGGTCTACATCATCGCAAGATCCGTGGAGTGACGAGAGCCTGCGTAAAGATCAACTTGCTGATCCTGAAATTAAGCCAATTCTAGAGCTGAAAGAGGAGTCCAACAGGAAGCCCAGCTGGCAAGACATGGCCCATTACCACCCTACGACTAAACGTTATTGGGCGCTCTGGGATTCCTTACATTTGAAGAACGGCATCTTGTACCGAAAATGGGAGTCTGACGATGGAAAGACATGTAGATGGCAACTACTACTCCCTAAGTCGAGAATTTCTATGGTCCTTCAAGAACTGCATGGTAGTCCCACAGGAGGTCATTTTGGTGTAATGAAGACCCTGCAAAAGGTTCAAGAGCGTTTCTACTGGAATAATGTTCGCAGTGACGTGGAGAAGTGGTGTCGAAGTTGTGACACCTGTGTAGCACGTAAAGGTCCTAAGAGGCGAACCCGTGGGCGATTGCAACGTTATAATGTAGGTGCTCCTTTCGAACGAATTGCTCTAGACATCCTGGGTCCACTTCCTAGAACATCTGATGGCAATAAGTACATCCTCGTTGTCATGGACTACTTCACTAAGTGGCCTGAAGCCTATGCCATTCCTAATCAAGAGGCGGTAACCGTAGCAGACATACTAGTTCAACACTGGGTTTCCAGATACGGAGTTCCTCTTCAAATCCATTCCGATCAAGGAAGAAACTTTGATTCGGCTGTGTTTAAGGAAATGTGCGGACTACTCGGCATGGACAAAACTCGAACTACACCTCTACATCCTCAATCGGACGGCATGGTGGAGCGGTTCAATCGTACCATCCTACATAGCCTCTCTCTCCTGGTGTCTAGAGACCAACAGGACTGGGACAAGAAATTGCCTCTTTTCCTGCTTGCCTACAGGAGTGCCACTCATGAGGCCACTGGTTACTCCCCTTCTCAAATGCTCTTTGGTCGTGATCTTCGTCTGCCTGCTGATCTTTTGTTTGGCCGTCCTCCTGATGCTCCTTCATCGCCTGAGGAATATGTCGATGAACTCCAGGCACGGATTGAGAAGATTCATTGTCTAGCGAGGAACCGAATTGGACTGGCATCAGAAAAGATGAAGACACGGTACGACACAAAGGCAACTGGACATGAGTTCAACGAAGGTGACAAAGTTTGGTTGTGGAATCCGATACGTCGTAAGGGACTGTCGCCAAAACTACAAAGAAACTGGGACGGTCCTTACACAGTCGTCAACAGGCTGAATGACGTCGTCGTACGCATACTAAAATCGCCACACACCAAACCCAGGGTCGTACATTATAACCGGCTAGCCCCTTATTTTGGCCAAAGTGATTAAAAATTCAAAACTGGAATTTCAGACCATGGTCATGAAAGTCACGTTTTGTAAATATGTAAATAGTAATTAGTTCTTATTTATGTAAATTTTATTATTATTGTTATTATTTATTTATTTATTTATTTATTTGTTTATTTATTTTAAGTGTTTTCCTCTAACTCAAGGATTGCACTGCCCGGGACGTGCAGTCTTTGAGGAGGGGGTAGTGTTACGAAGTTTGTAAATAGTTAGTGTTTGTACTGTAAAATAATGTAAATAATCTTATTAAGCTCCATTCCTTTTCTAATATTAGTTTTTGTTGCATTGTCTCTGTTATCAAGCAAACTTGTCTATTATTTTCAGTGAATGTGTATGGCAGCTTTGCGAAATATGAGAGATATCGCCAAGTTGGCGTCACTTTTGGCAACTAATTTTAATCGCCAAATTTCGCGATATATCGCCAAGTTGACGACAAACTTGGCGATTGTTGGCGATGGTAACCCTTCCCTGTTTATGGTAACCCCCCCCCTTAGGTCTACTGATACATTGAATGTTGTTCCGTGGTTTTCCGGTTTTTTCTAGAAGTTTGTAGAAACTTCGCCGCATGCTCCGAACCTATATAAGAAGAGAAGCGATGCGAGCTGTGATTATTATTTACTAGTCAGTCATTGAGTGAGCTACTAGAGATTGTCCAAGCAAGTTTGCTTGATGTATTGAGTTTTATCTACGTCGTTTTGAATGTGATATAGTGTTGAGACATTGTATAAAGAGTCTCTGCGACCTATATTTGTACTTGTTCGATAGATTTAAACAGTTATTTTGGAATATCTTGTAATATTTGTGAGTTTCGAAGACTCTGTTGTTCTGAAGATCTGTAAATAAATTATTTTGTACTTTTCTAAGAGAAAAGAGTTTGAAGTTGTCTAACCATAAGATCGAAAGAACCCTATATACGCTGCAACAATATCATGTATATAGAAGTCTTATTCTTATCACGAATTATTGAAACGCTTCAAATCAAGAAAACATCTTTTACAATGAGAATAAAATGTTATTTCACCTCAATTCGTCAATAGCTGTCCAAAAGGAACTCACAGCAGTACATCCTGGGTGCTCTAGGAAGTCAGTTGTTAGATTTCTTCTTCGTTGCAGCACCGAATGAATCAGATATCAGAGTATTCAATATTGCCCGAGCATTTCATTTTACCCAAAATTCCTCTTTGTCTCTATATACATGTGTTTTGTGTGTGCGTGTGTGTTTCTCATTTTGAACATCAAACAGTTTAAGGGGACAAGGGACCTTGAAATCCTTAAAAATATTTTTTTTTTATTTTTTGTAAATTTCACCTAAATATTATTCAAGGGTACATTATATGCATTAAAACATGCATTTATCACAAAAAAAAATGCAAAAAAAAAATATTTTTGACAAAAAAATGGCATTTTACGCAGCGTTGTCGAAATCTTCGAAATGCCCCCTGCGCATTCCATATCAATGAAAATCCCCAATATTTTTTATGAAAGTTTGTTTTATATATATAAACAAAATTGTGCATCAAATTTTGAATATTTGAATTTAAAGGTAAAAAAAAATTGAAATTTTGAAATTTTTTTGAAATTTTTTCAAAATTTTCAAATTTTTTCAATTTTTTTTTTTTTTTGTAAATTTCATCTTAAATATTATTCAAGGGTGCATTATATGTATTATGGCATGCATTTATCACAAACATATTTTTTAAAAAATATTATTTTTGAGATTTCGAAGATTTCGAAGATTTCGTAAAATGCCATTTTTTTGTCAAAAATATTTTTTTTTTGCATTTTTTTGGGGATAAATGCATGTTATAATGCATATAATGTACCCTTGAATAATATTTAAGTAAAATTTACAAAAAAAAAAATATTTTTGAGGATTTCAAGGTCCCTTGTCCCCTTAAATCGACTAATACCTCTCAGTCTCCTGAAATCATTTCATTATTTCCTATCTTCTTATTTTATCATCAATTTAACACTAGATAGTTTCTGGTTTAATCTCTTTATTTTACATAATGTCATGATTCATTTCACATTTTTGCTAGGTTTCTGTATAAAAACTATTGTTTTTTCTTCTTCCAAAATCCTCCTCCCTCTTCCCTTTTTACTTTTCTCGATGATGAGAAAAAAATTGTCTGATTATTTCCCAGGTTATTCTTGTGCTATATCTTATATTTAATGCTACAATCCATTTTCACATATGTTTTGATAGAATTTGAATCCCAAAATTTAAATGGTTTTACAAGTAAAACATTAAAAGTTTCATTTTTCAGCAAACTAAACTCAGATTTGGTAAATAATTTTATTAAATTTCTGAAATTTTCGTCCCTCAATGTGAGCTGTAAATATTTTCTTATTCCAACTTTATAAACACACTAAAAATAATTTAATTTTAAGATTAGTACAAAAAAGAAAGAAAAGGAAAAAAGAAAAGAAAAGAAAAGGACAAAGAAAATAATAAAAAGAATGTCAATGAAAGACTGAAAATGTCATAAGAAAACTAAATTATATTTTTGCTGCTTTTATTTTAAAGTATTGTTTTATAATTGTCATAAAATTAAACAAAAAATAGTAAAAATAATCTATTAACATAAATATTTTATTTCATTTTTTTTAAAATTAGGTTACATGATGAAGAAAAATTATCTTCTATATGTTGGTATTTTCAAAGAGAAATCTTATGGAAGTTAGGATTAGTAAAGTAAAACTTTATTTAGTGAACTACATTATTGCATACATTGAACTTAGAGCCAATAATTTGGAAACTCTTTTGATATAATGAAACGATATGTATTTTTCGATTATTTAATAAGTCTTATAAAATTAAAAAGATAAAATATCACAACCAAAAACTTAATATCAATCGCTTTTAACATATTTCCTGTCTTAAAAATACATGTTCTCCATGTAACAAATCATAATTAAGTTAAAGATATTAAAGATAGATATTTTTGAAGATGAACTGGAATTAGATTTCATAGTTCTATATTGGATCTTAAATAAGTGGTTTAATGTTATTTTACGATTCACGCTTAATAATTTAAATATTTCTGTTCAATACCTCAAACGCATTAAATTCATTATTTCTAGATTGACTATTCTCCACTGTTAATCCTCTTCTTAAACCGCTTTAAGGAAGAGTTTCTGAATTGAATACCTGAAGAACTTAACATTTCAGAAGTTACCTTGGTTATACACTTTGTTTCACATCTATAATGATATAATTAAATTAAACTTAAAAGTTAATTACTCCGGGGCTTTAAAATCAGTGGCTCATAAAGTATATTTATTAGAACTTGTTCATATATTTCAAAATGATTTAATTATCGCCAATGAAAAATAACGAATTTTACTATTTGTAAATCTAATATTAAAATGTTTCAACCAATATTTAAAGATATTCAAGATATATAGGTATCTTCAAAACAGTAGTTACAAAATTGTCAGGGAAACAAGAATACCCAGACCATGTAATGTGTCATACCACTGCCTGGTCGGTAATGGTTTCCTTACACGGTCGTGATGAAAAAACACAAGAAAGGAAATTCGTGATAAGGGTCAGAAAAAAAAATTATTGTTTTTAGTATCAGAAAACTGTATCCTAGTGGTTTCATAAGGCCTGCCCCCCCCCCATTTTAATGACAGCATTGGCGTGCGTCACCACCTGAATGAAACGTGGACAAGGTGTAGATCGAGCCTGAGGGTCTGGTGTGTTAGTCTATTTTATAACTCGACCTCATTTGCCATGCCAATGTCTTTTGGAGTATGTAAATAAACTGGTGTACGAAATCGCTTTTAACAATACTTGCAAACTTTTTGCACGCATCATTATAACTGCTGAAGAAGTACGGTACACGATATCAATTCTAGCTTGAATGTATGACATATAACTAATGCATTAGTAATAAATGTGCAAAATGTTCTAGTGTTCAAGTGATCTAGGTTTGGTAGACCAATTCAGTGATATTTTCAAGTGCCGATCATTTTAAAACAACATGATGAGTGAAGCTTTCTTTCTTTCTAACCGATGGCCAGGCCCCTACCTGCCGAGTTATCTCAGCTTAACGGGTTAGATACCTGGTATCGGGGCGGTCGACCGCCTAATTGCCGCGTAGCGGCAATAAACCTGATTTCTTTGCTACGCATGCCATCATTTCTGCAGTACTTGGTTGTCGTTGAGCATACTTTGTTTCGCCTGTTTGTTGTTTGAACTGTAATTGGCTTCGCAAGATGGTCTCGTAATTTAGAGCCTTGATCAGATGACGAGACCTTCACCTGGCAAGGCACCTCCAGAGGTATAATTCACAGGTAACTTGGAGGACTTTGCACCCACGACGGATTTTACATGCACCAGGCGCCATTAGCGTACATGATGTAATTTTTGCCGGCAAAGTGGCGAACCACTAAGACAAGTACCCGGGTCGGCTGCTTAGGTTAAGTGCTTTGTTGGTAATCTTTGTGGTTTATTGCACATTGGGTTAACTTTGTGATTTGTTGCCGCACACCTTGTACTCATCTTACCAGACGAAATGGGACTGGATGTTTTTGAGCCTAAACAATGGTACTGAACTTAGCTGAATGTTGGGAAAATTTTGAGGGAATAATAAAAAAAAAAAAAAAAAAAAAAAAAAAAAAAAAAAAAAAAAAAACAGAAAATGGCCGAAAAGCTAAGTCGTACCGCTGATGGAGGAAAATTTTTGCGCCAAATAGCAAGGCAGAAGAGAGCGTTGCAGAGAGAGAGACAAGAACCCACCTTTCTACCGTATCCCACCGAGAAAAACTGGCTCCCTGGGTTGCCCCATTAGAGCGGGTCCGGTATTTTGTGCGGACAGAGTCCTACTGCACCAAATAAAGAGGCGAGCTGTCAAAAATAAATAATTAAATAAATAAAAAGTAGTAATAATAAAATAAAATAAATAGTTAAATAAAGAGTAAAAAAAATAAATAAATGAAATAATAAATGAAAAAAACTTAAAATAAAAGCAGTTTTTTTTTTTTTTTTTTTTTTTTTTTTTTTTTTTTGGCATTAGGGGATTCCTAGACCTTTTATATATAATTTTTTTTCTTATATAACACAACACAGTGGACGGACAAGCAGTGTCGGGGGCGTTTGAAGCTTCTTACTATGTCATATTGCACAACTTGCTGAACCATTGTTGATATTCGTTGTGCATGCAATTCATATGTTGCGGGGCTCCTATTGCGGGCCATGGTTACAGCTGATGTTGTGCGACTACCGCACACTGCTAGAGGACATAAAGCATATACAAACAATTTTTTTTTTTTTTTTTTTGGCAAAAGAAAAAAAAATTCTAGGCCTTTTTTTTTTTTAACATACAACATATAACACATAACATACAGTATTATGTTTGTACTGGGTTATCAAAATGAGAGGGCTTTCTGTTTTATGTGTTTGTTTGCTTTAATGTTGTGATACTGTCGCAGTTTTCTTGGAGCCACCTGATTACTGTTTTTGCTTTATTTTGTACGTGTTTGTTTTTACCTAATTGTTCGTGCCACAGTTTATCATTATTTGCTGTTATGTTTACCAGGTGGTACTGTTGGGTGAGTGGGCAGTGGAGGAGATAACGGCGTACTCTGTTTAGGCGTACCCTCCGTGCCGCATGCACAGTCCGGAGTGTCCGCTTTATTAAATCTGTGGAGATACGCTGGAAATGCTCCATGTGCTGTGTAGAGTTGTGAGAGTAAAAAGTCACTTATGAGTCTGCTTTCACCTACTGTTGGAAAATACTGATGTGTTTCCCTGCCTGTATCCCCGTAATCCCACTCGAACTGCCATTGTTTCATTGTTAGCTCTTTGAGTGTCCGTTTCAGTTTTGAGATTGGCTTTTTCATATAGTATTTGTTTTTGTTATTTGTGTTTTCCGCTGCGGTTTTGGCTAACTCGTCTGCATCCTCGTTTCCTTGGATGCCCACGTGCGCCTTGACCCAGCTGATTTTAAACTTATTGTTGGATTCTTTAATTAAGTTTTGTATTTTATCTACTGTTTCATTGACATTAAATGGCTTTTTTAGTGATTCTATGGCTGATCTGCAATCCGAGCGTATGCTGTATGGCTCACCTGTTGTGTTGCCCCATTCCGCTGCTTTTTGTATTGCCAGTAGTTCGGCCTGGAAAACGCTGTTGCATTCTCTTAGGGGCACTGACCATGTCATTATTTTTTGGTTATTTTTGTATGCTACAAAGGCCGAACCTGTAGCGCCTGATTCCAATTTGGATCCGTCCGTGTAGGTGACTACTTCGTGCATGTTATATCCAATTCTTGGTTCAATTATTTCGGCTGGGTGATTTGCCCATATATTGATTTTCTTTTCATATTCAAGTTGGTACAGGACCTCTTTGTGTATTTTTGTGTTTTTTCTAAGTCTTGCGATTGTTCCATAGGCTGCCTCGTAATTGACTTTGAGGTGGATTGGAATCAGGCCCGAGAGTACCAGAAGTGCCGAGATGGGGGCCGTTCTATAAGCCCTGACTATGGCCAGTGCAAAATGCCTTTGAGAACTAGAGATCTGGCGACAAAACCAGATCATTTCAAAATGTCAACAACATTAAAAATTTAAAGTGCTGTAACTCAGCTAATTTTTAAGGCATAGACAAAAAAAAAAAAAAAAAAAAAAAAAAAAAAAAAAAAACTTAGCAATATTTGTATCAAAATACGATGGCTTATAAGAAGAAAAAACTTTTCCGAGACATTAGTGTGTACTATATACACACTAAGTTACATCATCGGATAGTTGCAGCATGACCAAGATGTTATATATATATATATATAGATAGATAGATAGATAGATAGATAAATAGGTAGATAGATAGACGTATCGACATCTGAACGGGGAGTGGTTTTGTTAAATGAGGCGGTAGTTATAATCTGTGAAAATATACCAGAATGTTTGGAAGTGCTATCCTCTGGACAGTCGGCTGCAAAGAGTAGTTTTTTACATCTTTTACAAAAAGTTACATAAAATCCGAAAAAATATAAAAGTCGCAGCACGATATCGAAAACTTTATTAAAATGAAATTGTACTAAACTCGGCTATAATATTGAAAGAAAATTCCTTATCAGTATGCATAAAAAACGCAAAAAAAAAAAAAAAAAAAAAAAAAAAAAAAAACATTTAGAAATTTTCAAAATTTAGAAATAGTGGGGGATAAAGTTTTGCTATAGTAAACTAAGTGTTTGAAACCAAATTACTTTTCCTGATTTCAAATAATCACTGGAGAACATAAATAATCAAATCAATAAACAATAAAAATAAAAAATTGTAGATGACAAACTTTGCTGTCTAAATCTGAATTTTTCAAACTGAATTCAACTTACTCATGTCAAAAAATCATATCATAGTACAAAAAATCCCTAAAAATTGTATAATAAATTTAGTGCAAATGTTTAAAATTATCGCTGTGAAAATTTCGATGAAGATTTATTTACACGAATTCAAAATTAATGAATTGGGCTAAAAGTTTTAAAGCGGATTATTTTTATTAATGTACAAAAATGTTCTCATAGCGAAAAAAATCTGTAAACTGCATTAAATATTAGAAAAGAAATCTGATTAAGAAAATTAAAAATACTGCTTCTAGCTGCAAAACAACAGATATTGATGTACCTAGCGGCCAAATTTTGTATTTCTGATTTCTGCTTATCCTTTGGATCACATTACACACACACGAACTTTTCACCTAATAATTATAGATTTTATGATTTTTGATATTATTTTTCGGATTACATAACATTATGACATTAATATTTGATACTTCACCTGTCCTGAAATGCCAGAAAATGTTTAATGAACTTAACAAGGTATTTGCATAAAATGCTGTACAAAGAGAAAACAAAAGATATGTTTTTCATCATTAGCTATTCATCATTAGCTATTTATTAACCGGTGAATGTGAACGTTAAATCTTGTTTTTCAATAAAAATATATGGAGAATAATTTAAATACCATATTTACTCGTGTACAATACGCGCTCTTTTTTTCAAAAAATTTGGACAAAAACCCTCGTTGCGCGTTATACGCAGAATAATTTGATATTGCTGGATGTAATCACACACTATATATATGAATCAAGAAATGTATTCTTAGGAAAAATTAAAACAGAAAAAAGCTCACTTAATGGAAGTACTACTACGTCTTTATTTTAAACCTTGCACTTTTTTTATGCAACATAGCGAGCAACATTATTTAAAGGCTAATTAATAATTTTGATTGTTGTTAGTGCTGTTCTCTTTGTCATCACTGGCACATTCAATATCCTTGCAAATCATATCATCTTCAGTTTCATCCATCTAATAAGAAATTCCAGTTACTTTGAAGTTCTTTATTATCCTCTACGATGTGATGGAATTGCAAGCTTTACATATCCTCTCATTCATATGCAGTTCGACGTGACGCACGCTTTATTCTTCCACTTGGAGTGAAATCGTGATCTATTGTTGTCATCCATTGATTGTAGACTTGAACAAATGCATCCTTGATCGGCTGATCACAACATCTGAGGAATGCAGCACTTTCGTCATATCACCTCCTACCACAATAAAATCGCTCGAGGCAAATTTTCGCCATTACTCTAGGTGCCTTGTGTCCACAGAATCTGTCCATGACCAGTATCAACGAGTGACGTAAAACAACTATCCGACATCCCTACGCAATATCCTTCCAAATCATATAATATTCAGACCAATCCATCTGATAGGAATTTCCAGTTACTTTAAAGATGATAATTATCATATAGGCTGAGATGGAATTCCAATTTTACATATCCGCTCACTCATATGAAATTCGAAGTGACGCACGGTTCATTTCTCCACTTGGAGTGAAATTGTGATCTTTGTTGTCATCCATCGGTTGTACGCTTGATCATATGCATCTTCGGCTGATAACAACATCTGAGAACTGCAACACTTTGGTAACATCCATCTCACCTGGTACGACAACCAAATCTCTTGTGAGATGAATTTTCGCTGTTAGTCTAGGTGTCGTTTGTCCACGGAAGCTGTCAGGACACACATCTACGGCTAACGTAAAACACCTATCCGAAGTTCGTACGCAACGTTAATCCAGTCTTTAATGAGCTCATCTGGCATCAACCATTTTTTTGTACTCTTACAATATGGACGCGGAGAAGATTTTTTTTTTTGGATAATTTTACGTTCACATTGATCATTTATTCAATTGTATGTCAGATTTACGATGCGCGTTAAATACGAGATAAAAAAAGTCACAATTTTTCCTTGCAAAATACAGGGTGTGCGTTATAAACGCATGTGTATAGTATACACAAGTAAAGACGGTAAAAGATATTTATATGTAAATAAATCTCTCTTATTTCCCAGACCATTAAATTGGTAACATCTTTTATGAAAATAAGGTATTGAATAAGAAAAAAGAGGAATGTAAAAGATATAGAATGTGTATGTATCTCTTAATAAACATAAACATATACAAAATAAAGTTATATAATAATAATACATGTTAAGAACTAAAATAAATAAAAATAGAACTGTGTCTAATAAACACGCACATTCAAAAAGTTTTCTTCAAAAGAGAAGGACGATTAAATAAACTTTCATTATAGATAAGGTACCCTGGGGTAATAACGCCAGGCAGGGTAATAACGCCAAGTGCTTATATTTTGCATAATTATGAAAGAATCAGGTAAATGACACCCATGTGCTCTGCGCAGAAGGGTTTTGAGTCATATAAATCACAAAAAAAGCTTCAAGTTAACTTGCTTCATTTTTAGGTCTTATTGTTTTTACAAGCAACTAAAATTAACGCTTGATCTAAAATTTGCGAGATAAGGTTTTTGATGTGAAGACTATATTTTTTATCTAGAAATACATTGTTTATTACATAAATTTGCAGTGTATTTCATGTACTTTCAAGTTGTTGTAGAAGATTTTGGATATCTTCTCGAGATAATTTGTAGTTTAGGATTTAATGATTAATAAGTATCCCGGGGTAATAACGCCAGGCATTGGCGTTATTAGCCCGGTTGATTCGCAACAGTGGCCGAACTATATCCGAAGGGGGTTTATATAATATGGAATTACTATATAAACCCTCATTTCAACAAAACTACCATTTATGGTACAAAACTTCCATTTCAACAATGAATAATTCATTGTAGAAATGGTAAGATTAAGGGGGGGGGGGTGCCCAATACTTGAAAATAATCTCTTTATTTTATTTTTTATTATATTATTATTATTATTATTTACTAATGTAAAAAATAATTTTAACTCTTGTAAATAAAACTATATCAAAATGTTTTCGAGATTCAAATTCGAACGTCTTCAAAATCAGGTTTCTATTAAATTTCCACTGGATTGTTCAATTCAGTTCGAAATTTTAACTGTCCGCTTTCTCAGCGTTCGGTTTTTCAAAACTTTATAAATTTAACCTTTAACTGATGTGACAGAAATTGTAACGTATGAATGTGATGCGGTTTGTGAGACCTCAAAATTGAAAGATGAATAAAAGGCGGGAATAACTCATAGGATTGTGTTTTTGTACTAAACTTTTTATACAAGAGTATTATACTTAATATTCACCTATTTAGTATCTGGTGATAGTACTAAAATTCCAAATGAAACAAAATTTCGGTAGTGTTTGCAGCAGAAAATTACAAGTTAAACTAAAAAATTAAAAGACAAATAGTGGTCTACGAGACCGGTAACATTAGTTAAAGGTTAAAAGGCAATCCATGATTAAAAATCTTAAAATACTGTTCCTGCACTAAACTTTTTGTACAGAATTAATTCTAATTAAATTTAATCTATTCAAATATTTCTAACAATATTACGAGAACTACAAACGAAAGAAAATTTCACTTGTAACTATAGTTGAACTGGAAATTACAAGTTAAACGCATTTTTTTTGGGGGGGGGGGGGAGAGGGGGAACAGGGTTCATTCAGATTGCTAACAGCAGTTAAAGGTTAATTTTGTTGCTAATATAGAGATAATGATATATATTATTATTGATAAGGTATTATGTATAAAATTTAATAAGAAATCTCTTTGGGATAATATTTTTTAATCAAAAATTTTATTCAATTTATTAAAAATTTATTAAAGCATGTTCTTTAAAAGGTTCACAATTTAACTGTAGGTTTGGAGAATCCGCATTAGTGTCGAGTTAGGGGTTAAAAACTATTTACTAGATTACTATAATAGTATTAACCCTTAACTGCTGTGACAAAAATTTTCGCATAACTTACTGTGAGCGGCCTGTCAGACCGCTTAATCTAACGGTGAATAAAATGTTAAATTAACTTTTAGAATATTATTTTTGTATTGAACCTTATGTACAGGACTATTATAAATAAAATTCAGCTATTCAAAAGTCTTTAGAGATAGTAATAGGACTCAAAATGAAACAAAATTTTCCCGGTATCTATAGTTAACCTAAAAATTGCAAGTTAAACTCTGAAACTTGAAAAACTCAGCGGTATGTGAGACGCTAACAGCAGTTAAGGTTTAACAAAAATATTTATTACATATAACTCTAGTTATTATAAAACTTCACATGATTAAAATATTACATTATTAATCGTTAAAACCATGCAATGTTTCTTATAATCATATTTAAGCGGGACTTTTTAAGCAAAGAGAGACTCAGGGTGTTATATTCTGTTGAAGCTCCCCCTCACTCCTTTTTCTTTCATTTTAACAAAAAAATCAATATTTTCTATCGCATAGAATGCATACATGGGAATATAAATACTGATTCAAATAATCCGTGCAATGTTTCTAATAATTCTATTTAAATGGTCATTTTTAAGCAAAACGTAGCTTAGAATCTGATATTCTTTTGCCTCCTCCCCCCGCCACCACCACACCTTTCTTTTTTCTTTTAGCGTCGCAAAAAATTTGTACATTTTCAATAGCTTAGAATGCAATTTGTCAATTTCTAGAGCTGTAGAGTTTGTATTTTTAGAATTGGGCAATCTACATGCCATTATTCCATCTTATTTTATAGTTTTGTGTTTGCATGGCGTTATTACCCATATAGGTGGGTATTAACGCCAAATAGCATTGGTCAAGAAAAAACGCCATTACATTTTATGAATACATATCTGTTAAATAATTTTATTTTATATAGATAGTCAATGAGTTGTTGTATCAGATCCTATATTTGTTTGAATAATACAATCTAAAACTAAGCCGTGAAAATTGGTAGAACCTTAACGTGGCGTTATTACCCCAGGGTACCTTATGTAAAAATATAAAATTCTGCTTGAATACGTTGAATTTGTTCATTGTTTTATTTTCAAAATTAGCACACAGCACAAGAAATATCGTTTTAACAGGCCAAAATGCACAAAAATGTCATTTTAAAAGTTATTGTTTTAAAAATTATTCGATGCAACACAAACAATACGCAATTACATTTAATTAATTAAAGAAACTTATAAAGTAGTTCTACTTAAAAGTGACATTCAACCAACTAAGAAATGTCGTTTTTATAAGAAAAAATGTTTCTTATTAGCGAAGATTGAAAACTATAATTATTGCTGAATTTTCATTACTTTAAAATTAAGTATTTTTTGTCACGGAATAAACTTTTTTGTGACGGTAATAAAAAGCTTCTAAATAGCGCAAAAGATAAAAACTAAGTGTTTCTATTGACCTTCCTATAAAGAAAGAAGAATTTTACACGTAGAGCAATAAAGGTTATATTGCCATCAGTGTGACAAAAAAGACAATTACAACTGTTCAACAACAGTCGTCTTTAGGAGAATAAATGACTTTAATTAGTCCAAGTAATGTAACATTTTAGAGATAGATCCCAAATGTTACATTACCATCGATTCCTTAACGTTAAATACCGGGAGGCAATGTTTCTGTTAGAATAAATAGTGTCATTCTTTGGAAATGTGATTAAAGGAATTCAAAGTCTCAGAAAAACAAATTTTAAAAAGAAAAGTTAAGTGATTTTGAAATTATCAACGCTACAAAAAAAATTTTTTGTTAAAACTAATTGAGTGCGTCAATTGTTTATTTTAAAATTATATTTTATATTAAAGTCAAAATAAATTGGAAAGTACAAAGAGTTACTGAGGCATAATTATGATGGGGAAATAATTTATTAGGGTTTTTAATTATTTACTGAAAATACAGAATATGATTTAAAAAATACAGTACCAACAGAATTCATAAAAAAGTTGTTGAATAATGAAAAAGTTACTCTAAATATTAGTTTTGAACCTTTATCAATAAATGTATTTTTATCTACCTGCTATTTTTATTATTATTATTATGAATAATGTTTGCTTGATAATACATGCTACAGTAATTAACAATCACCGTATCATTCTATTAACAAATAAATTAAAAGGGCTGCATTTATACATTGACGATTTCTAATTCTCGAATGAAAAGCCACAAAGTATAATGTAAATTCTATGATTCATATCCAAGCAAGAAATTTTAATTTAAAATCTACTAGCTGGCTTCGCCTGCTATTGGGTACCCCGTATTATATGTAATCTCGAAGCGAACAAATTTTGAACCATAAACTGCTCTCAATGGCACCAAATAGCAAGCACTTCCGAAGCCTTACATCGAGATCCTTGAATTCGGCTAAAATGTGGAATTGAGCGAAAATTGAACCGTGGCCTGCTTTCAAAAGCACGGTATAACAGGCCTTCCGAGCCCTTTCTTTACAACGAAACTCTACTTTATACGTAAATCTCGAACCTAAAGATCGTCAAACCGAGTCCCTTGTTAAATACGCCTCGGAAAAAAATAGAACAATCAACAAAAAAAATCTCGTTCTATTCTGCATTTTTGTCATTTTGAAATTTCAACTTAAAAACCAATGAAAACTATTCGACAAAGCCGTAAAATTTGATTTTCTGGTTAAGGCAACTTTTCAAACTCAAGTCCACATTTTTATACATATATAAATGCATTATGCATGTATATAAATACAATTGTGATCAATTTATTTATTTTGCTTTTTTTGGACATAGTCTTTCATCATATTAAATATAGATATACATTTCTTTCGTTTACCAAAGCAAAAATTAACTCATATATTTTATTATTTTTATCATTATAAATCTTATACTTGATATATTATCTCCGCATTAATCATTTTAAAGACATAAAAAATAATCTTACCTTTATTAAGATCAAAATTAAAAGTCAAGTATATTTCAGATTTTTGTACTATTTGTTTATCTTCCAAAAATTGTGTTAATTAAAAAGCTCACGGTAATATTTTTCTATTCTAAAAAGAAGCAAAAGTTTAGTTTTAATTTAATAAAATTTTATATGAATTAGTAAAGCTTTTCAAATGTTACAGTGTTTATGCTTGTTAATTGTTTACATACTTTTCACAATTTATTTACGTATGAAAAGTAAAGAAAAATTACAGACAATTTTAAAGAATAATGAAAGTACAATAATTTTACTTTTAGCCTACAATACGAACTAATAATATTAATAATATTAATAATAATTTACTTATGTAATTAACGATTTATTATAAATTAAATTTAAAGCTCATACTATTAAAATAAATTCGAATTTTTAAAAACGTATTTACACTGAGGTATTTTATTCATTTTTTTTTTCGTTTTTTACTGAAAAAAAATCTATTTATCAAAAAGTTCCACAATTTTGAATTTGCGTATTGCAAGCTTCTGAATTATAAAAAAAAAAGATCTCGATTATAAGAATTTCGTGTCAAACAATAAATATTACTTTGAAAAATTTATGAATATTGAAATTTATTCTTGAAAAAATATATGAAACATGTATATATATTTTAATAGAAATAAATGTTTAAGGTATGATGAAATATTATGTATATTGGATTTGGTTACACGAATCCTAATTTATAGTTGATGCAACTTAAAGATTATTAAACATGCTAAAATATAAACATATATATATTATTCGTAGTAGGTTTTACAATGATTATAAATAAATTTCACCTTAAGAATTCAAAATTTAAACCTGTATAATTCATAATAAACTTGACTAAATAACTCCCTATTTTGTACCCTATTGTAAAATTTTCAGAAGAATCCAAATATAAAAGAAAACTTAGGATTTAGAATTGGAAATTTATTAACTTTATTACAAATATAAGTTACGTTAAATCAAAGTTTAATTACGTCATTATTTTCCAGGAGTTTTTACAAATCGAATGAGACCAACGACAATTTTAAATCATAACATGTAGCAAATATATTTTGTTGTATCATTTAAATCACTACCCCTGTCTGTGTGTATCTATCATTTTTTATGACTGTGCATGTGCATTTACTGGGGTGAAAAAGTTAAAGAAAATATATAAGCCTTTGACATAACTTTTATTTAGATTTTAACTTTATAATATCGTGTGGGTTCGAATTACTTGTACTATAATTCCACCAGGGAAACAACCTTTATAGTTCCATCATTTATTTACACTATCATACAATAGCCACTCACGCAGCATCCGAAAAACAAAACATTCTTACATCTCCGATCTTATTTGGCCAACATGCATTGCCTCACAAAACAGATTACGGTATCGTTGCGCCATCTACATTTAGGAAGTGCTACTATTCGAAGATATCACACCCCTCTCCTCATAGTTCAAACGAACTACAGGAAATCTTGGTCTATTGCTTCTTCGAACTGGAACGCTTTTCTTCGAGTCCTCATCATTATTTTTAGTCACAGTGTCCTTTACAGATATATCTGTCATAGCATCATTTTTATTACTCACAACAGTACCTGTTACAATATCATGTGAAGGCTGAGATTTGTTTGGTTCCATAATATTCTCATTATCACGTTGGTCTTTTATTTTTCCATTAATCTCAGAAAAACGGTTTTTATTAACCCTTTCATAATTATCATAATCATTGTAATTTTTACCACTATAACCCATATTTTCAACTCTTTCTGACATTTTTTTGTTATTGTGGTCATTTTCTTCAATTCTTTCAGATTTTTCGTAACTTATCTCTCTGTTACGTCTCAACTGATTTACATGACGCTTACACATTATTCCGTCACATCTATTTACTAAAACCCATCTACTTCCTAATAATTTTATAATTTTTCCTTTTGCCCATTTCTCCCCCTTTCCAAAATTTTTAACGAAAACTAATTCATGAAGCTTAAATTTGTGCAGGGGTTGCTGTATTTTAGGTTTTGATGTTAATATTAAATGAAGGGCTGTTCGAATTGGCCTTCCAAACATTAATTCAGCAGGAGTTTTACCAGTCACCGAATGAGGAGTTGAATGATTTTCTAATAAAAGTCGTGCAATTGATAATGATATGTCATTTTTATCCAGTTTCCTAAGGCAATTTTTCACAGTTTGCACGTATCTTTCCGCCTGTCCGTTCGACGACGGATGATATGGTGGAATAGGTGTATGCTTAATTCCATTATTTTTAAGAAATTCCTCAAATTCCTCACTTGTGAACGCGGATCCATTATCACTGACTAATTCTAAAGGTAATCCAAATGTCCCAAAAACTCTTCTTAATACTCTAATAGTATTTCTAAAATCGGTCCTGGGCACTACTTCTACTTCTAACCATTTTGTATAAGAATCAACTACTATTAAAAAAAATTCCCTTCAAACGGACCTGCATAATCTATGTGAATCCTTTCCCAGGGTAATTCAGACTTCCATTCTAAGGGTTTCATTTTTGGATTATCCCTCGCGCACATTTGGCATCTATTACATGAATTTACCATTTGTTCAATTTCCTTATCCATGTTTGGCCACCAAACCACCCCTCTAGCTTTAGCTTTCATGCTAGACATACCCTGATGAACAGAATGCAACAATTTCAATATATATTCTCTACCTTCCTCTGGCACAATTACTCTATGCCCCCATAATAAACAATTTTCTAAACAGGAAATTTCATCCCTTCTACGAAAATAAGGTTGATATTCTTCTGCTTTAACCTTTCGAGGCCATCCATGGCCCACTCTAAAATTTGTTTAGTTACAGGATTTTCAGTTGTCCACTTTGCAATCGTTTTAGAAGTAACAGGCCAATCATTATTATTTGACACAAACATTACTTCAGCAGGATTACTTACTATATTTTCAGTTTCTGGGAGAGGTAATCTACTTAATGCGTCCACATTTTTATTATTTTTACCTTCGCGATACTCAATTGTATAATCATATCCTGTTAACATAACTGACCATCTCAGCATTCTAGGTGATAATGTATCAGGTACCTTTTTAACAGGATCAAACAATCTAATTAAAGGTTTGTGATCTGTTATAATTTTAAACTGTTTACCAGCTAAATATTGGTGAAATTTAGTAACACCAAATATTACAGATAAAGCTTCTTTATCTATCATTGCATAATTTCTTTCAGTTTTATTTAAAGTTCTAGAAGCATAAGATATGGGTTTCTCTTTACCCTCAATAATATGGCTTAATACAGAACCAATACCATATTCTGAAGCATCACAGTTCAGAACAATATCTTTGTTACCATCATATAATTCTAAAACAGATGATGTACATAATAATTCTTTAACTTTTTGAAATGCTTTATCATGCTTTTCTGACCATGTCCACTTAACATTATTATCTAATAATCTATGTAAAGGTTCTAAGACTTCTGAAATATTAGGTAGGAAGTTTCTATAATAAGAAATTAAGCCTAAAAATGAACGCAATTGTGACACATTATTTGGAATAGGTGCATTCAAAATAGCATTAACTTTTTCTGGCATAGGTCTAATTCCTTCCTGAGAAATTTTATGTCCTAAATAGCAAACTTCCGAAACCATAAATTTTAACTTTTCCTTATTTAATCTTATACCATGCTCGGAAAAGCATTTCAGAACACTTTCAACTCTTTCAGAATGTTCTGATTCATTCCTAGCACTTATGATTACATCATCTAAAAATACACCAACATACTCATATTTTTTTAATATATTCTCTATTTTTCTCTGGAACATTCCAGGAGCACACTTTACGCCAAAAGCTAATCTTAAAACATTAAATAATCCTTTATGAGTATTAATAGTTAAAATTTTACTACTTTCATTATCTACAGGTTGTTGTAAATAAGCATCTTTTAAATCAAAAACAGTAAAGAATTTTCCACCTGATAATTTAGAGAATAATTCTTCCATCCTAGGAAGAGGATAATTATCGTTTTCTGTATTTGCGTTTACTGTGGCTCTATAATCACCACAAACTCTAACAGTACCATTTGGTTTTGGAACAATTACTATAGGACTAGCCCAATCTGAATGATCAACAGGTTTCAAAATACCCTCTTTTGTTAATCGTTCCAATTCCAAATCAATAACTCTTCTCAAAGCAAACGGAACAGGTCGAAACTGGTTTTGCATCCTTTTTCAAATTTATTGAAACGGCAGGACCTTTTATTGTACCGATCCCGTCAGCAAAAACATTTGGAAAATTTCTAATTAAATCATCTTTCGAAATACTTTTAATCATATTTACATTAGGCCAAAATAATTTTGATGCTTTTAACCAAGTTTTTCCAATTAGACTCGGACCTTGCTCTTTAATAACTAATATTTTTAAATCAGGTATACAAAATTCATCAACAAAAACATCTACTTTTAACTCGCCTAATACAGTTAAAAAATCTTTAGTATAAGTTTGTAACTTAACTTTAGATTTAATTAAAGGTAGCTTACCTGAGAACAATTTTTCTGCCACATTTTTACTTACTATAGTATGTGCCGCCCCGGTGTCAATTTCAAATTTAACATTCACACCATTTATTTTTACATTTTTTTGCCATGTTACTCTATTGGAGTTGTTGTCCACATAATTAAAACAATATTCCTCTTGAACAGTTTTAATTTTACTGTTTTTGTTCTGTTTATCATTTTTCATCATAAATTTACGATTCCTACAACAAATTCTTAGGTGGCCAAATTTATGGCACAGATGGCACTCTGCATTCTTGAAAGGGCACATTTTAGGATTGTGATGTTTCGCACATCTGAAACATGGTTTTTCAGACGCGAATTTTTCTTCTTTGGGCTTAAATGGGTGAGAGAACTTTTCTGGTTTCGGTTTCTCCACTCTAGCGCGCACTTGGTTGACAGCTGTACTTTCGCCTATATGTAGTGATTTCACACCGGCTTCCGCAGATTCAAAAGATTCTGCGATCTCCACCGAAGTCTGGAAATTTAATTCCTTACAATCGAGCAGCTTTTTTTGTATCTTTTCATCTTGTATTCCGAACACAAGCTGGTCACGCAGGCGGTCATTTAAGGTGTTTCCGAAATTACAGAATTCAGACAATCTTCTAAGTTCTCTTACAAACTCAGCAATGCTTTCCCCTGGCTTTCTAAGACGTTTCTGAAATTTGAATCTCTCCACAATTTCACTTGGACAAGGAGAAAAATGTTCTTTAGCTTTTTTTAAAAGATCTTCATATTTTATCTCCTTTAACGTCTTCGGGACAATAATGTCTCTTAAAATCGTAAATGTTATCGTACCAACAGAACTAAGCAAAATATTCTTTTTCATTTCTTCATTCTTTATATTATTCGCACAGAAATAAAAATCCATTTTCTCAACATAAATAGTCCAAGGAACCTTTGAGTCATATTCTTCTAGCCGACCCAGTGAAATAATTTCTTTTTCAACAGCCATTTCTTTTCCCGGCGTTTACTTTTTTTTCACAATATTTTTCTTAACAAAATAATATGTGTAAATAATCCCATCTTAGTCGCCACTTTATAATATCTTGTGGGTGTACTGTAATTCCACCAGGGAAACAACCTTTATAGTTCCATCATTTATTTACACTATCATACAATAGCCACTCACGCAGCATCCGAAAAACAAAACATTCTTACATCTCCGATCTTATTTGGCCAACATGCATTGCCTCAAAACACAGATTACGGTATCGTTGCGCCATCTACATTTAGGAAGTGCTACTATTCGAAGATATCACAAACTTTACTAAATTTTGACCGAAAAATAATATTAACGTAGTTTTACGTTTTTTCTAATAAAAAATAATAAGATTATATTTCCAATTTGAAATTCTTATCGAAATAATTTACAAAACAAATATTTTTTTTTAAATAAAAAATATTAAAAATATAAGGAAATAAATAGAAAGTTGTTATTGTTTCAAGCTGAAGAATTTCCAAGAAATTCCCATATTACAAATTCATATTCAATTAATGACTTTTGGGAAAAACAGTTGCGATTTAATCTGAGATGGAAAAAAAATTAAAAACTGAAATTCACAAGTCTTACAAAACAATGAATATTATTTGCATAATGTGCAACGCATTTTTGATTCACTTATATATATATATATTTAATTTTCTTTAAATTAAATTTCAATGAGGGTTTTTATTTTTAATGCAAATGTTGCACTTTTTTGTTTTGTTTTGTTTAAGAAGCCCCTTCGTTTCACTATTATTAAGGAGGCAGTCTTATTAAAATTAAAATCCGTTACTTTTAAATGAATTATTTTTTTTTTTAAATGGAACACTTGTTAATACCAAGCTCAAATAATTATATTCAAAATTTGGTATTAAAATATTACATTTTCTGTACTTATTCATTATTTAAATGTTTTAAATATTGCTTGATTCTCATATTTTATAATGTTTCATGCACATTTCATGCGCTTAAAATATGAAAATATTTCTTTATGAAATACATATTAAATATCACAATGGAAGTTAGCATCAATTGTTGAACTTCACGGCATACATAAGCATGAGAATTATATTTTTATAATTATGCTGTATCTTTATATTATAAACCAAGCCATTTATTTTATATGATACACACTATGTAGCCATTGATCTCTGGAGATTTTGGATTTTAATAATTTTGTCCAATATGAAATTATACATTTGACTTCATATTTATAATTGTTTATTTGATAAGAGGGCTGACAAAAATACAAAGAAAAATAATATCTAAGATCATCCTGCAAATTAAGATGCACATAATAAATTACAGTTGTAAACTAAAAATGTGTGGATATTTCATAATATATTTATAGATTTCAGTAAGAAACAGTGTTTACAAAGATATAGCGTTTTATTTATTTTTTTTTAAGTTAAAATTATTGTTGCATGTTTATAGCTTATATCATGCTTGTTTTTCAGCTAAATTTAACACAAATTTCAGAAATATTAGCAAAATATAGTAAAATTAATACGATGCATCTGAAATACAAACATATTACAAATTATATCAAATATGAGCAATCTTATTAGAGAGTGTTTATCGGCGCATGTGCTAATAAATGTAAATATTGTCAATATATCCCGGCAAATTACACAAACCATAAGAAAATAGTACAAAAAATGAAAATAATATTATATTTGGACCACAATGAGATGTTACAAGTTAGCATGCATGCGTGGGATCACCTGAAAATTAGAATTTCCGATTGCCGACCACAAAGTAATCAGATGTTATGTAAGGAATCATAAATGAGTTGTTTTTTAAGTGTTTTACTCATCTTTATCTAAAGTGCTTAAAAACATCTCGTTTACACGAGTTGTTTCAACTCTTTACGAAAACCTCACTTCCAAATCGTGAGATGAATTTATTACGGCTAAATTTGAGTTATTTTTTGGCTGAGATTTTAAAAAAGCATAGTCGTCGCTTAATCTGTCCGTCTGTCCGTCCGCTTGACAATATTATAGTAAAGCAATACTGCCGTACAGAATCTTTTAAATTTAAAATACATTATTATTACATAATTTCGTTGAGCTGTTTCAAATTTTATGAAAATTGGTTGTATGGGTTAATTATAACGACAATGAAAATATTCCATTACATTATGGTCATTCGGAAAAAAAATTTCCACGTGCATTTTAATGATGCTACATTTTTTCTAACATAATACAATTCTTATGTATGCTTGAAATAAGTACTAAAATATATATTTTGTACAATTTGTGATTCAAAGAATGCTTTTTTATTAATATACAGGGTCACACGAAAGTAATCTATTTCATAATGGTAATTCTACAAATTACTCATTGTATAATAGAAAGCATTCCGTATTTTCAAGGTCATTCAAAATCTTATGGATACTTTATTGTATTCGAAGTATTGTATATTTTAAAAACTTAGTTAAAGTACGTACGCACCTCATTTGATTCGTATGGTGGGCAAATTCCGACTTGTTTCTCTTTTTTAAAAATTCCCTTGAATTTTTGGAGATTAAACTTTAAGCCTAATAAACTCTGTGTGATATTTGATATTTAACCGTTTTTATTGCAATTTTTAAGCCTTTTATGTCTTGACATTCATCAACGGAGTTAGATTTGTGAATTTCATCCAGTTATAAAAAAATTTTAATTTTGTGATTTTATTAAACTTTTTGCTCTTTTTAATGCGATCTTTACTTTTCTTCGTGATTTGCAACGATTTTTTTGCACTCAATGTCTGACTTAAAATAAATTCTGCTCCTTTTTAATAAAGTTTATTCGGATTTCGTATATTAATTTTCGATTGTTTCATGATTTTTATATTTTTTTAGCGTTTATTGACGATTTGCTACCATTTTTTCATCATTAATCAATCGAATCTACTTTCAAACTTCCAGATAGAGAAAAAAATTTGTTTGTTTTTCCTTTGATGAAGTTTATTTGAAATTTGTGCAGCGAATAAAAATATTTTGCTATATTTTATTGTGATTTTCAAAGCTTTTTCGCAATTTGATCTTTTTTATTGATGGACTTGGCCAACACCGAGCAAGTTTAGTCAGTCTGTAAAATTTATTCTAAATATGTCTGCATTAAATAATATGAAATTGTATTTAAAAAGTTTAGTGGTGTCAAAAAGTTTTAGAAG
This sequence comes from Maratus speculifer, assembly GCA_964019185.1. NCBI lineage: Eukaryota > Metazoa > Arthropoda > Arachnida > Araneae > Salticidae > Maratus > Maratus speculifer. The sequence continues at coordinate 291,861,453 of OZ025290.1, forward strand.
AGGGTTCAAGCAAACTATGCTTGCCCGTACGACGTACTGGCAAATCAGTTAAGTGGTTCATATAATTATAATTAATATGCATCCATATATATAAGGATAACATATTCTTTAATATATAATTTATTTCATTGATTTTATATTAAAGATTCATATTGATCTGTGAAGCATATTTTTATATCCATGTTCATTTTCACAATAATATTGTTCTCTTGCGAGCTTTTATGATATTTTGTATTATATTTCACATTATTATTTTTTCCTTTTAATTCCTTTATATCTAATAGCTATCTAAACTTAATAAAGTGGCAAGTGATTGCCTATTGGTACACAACATTTTTATTCCATTGACAAGTTTTCTTCTTAATTTGTAATATAGAAGAAAGTTATATTTCAAATAAAAGAAAATACAATAAAATGATGATTAATTTGTTTCTTCTCCATGTTCCTACATAAGATATATTGCCTTTTATTTTAAATAATATTCAATGTAATGTTTTAACGCTTAATATATTAAGCAATTATATGCAATTATTTTTATGTTTATTTAATTTAAATATGTATTATCGTCTGCATATCTTTAAACATCCAGTTATAATTTCATACGAAATTTATGAAAATAACGTATTAAGTTAAATAAAGGATTATTTATAAATTGCTTTGTAACCATTAATGATTTCTATATATTTAAAATCATTTGTCGAATAACACATAAAATACTTCCCGATCTTATGGAAATAAAAAAAATCGTCAATTGAAGTACAGATCCCCTTTACGTCAAAGTATGTCAATAAATTTAATAATAAATTTCACTAACAGCTACTGACACTTTACTCTAAATATATATCTTCGAAATATGATTCGTCAATTGTGATTACCACTAATGAAATGAATAAAAAATACTTTTTCCAAAATAATGATACATATCATTCATAATTTTTGCAACAAATATAAATTTTGTAATTTTTTAAAATTTATTTTTTATTTATTTGTAACTGCATGAAAATCATTTGTTTCATATGCCATATAATTTTATATTACAGATATTTTATTTGAATAAAAAAGTTTTATTCTGTGTTCATTTTATTTGAACACAATTTATTATTTTATTTAAAGTTTTGTGTATAAAGTAAGCTTAAATTATGTATACTTTTATGTATTTCATTAAATATTTAAAATTAATACATTGAAACATTTGGTGGATTTAAAATTCTTTTGTACTGTAAAAATCAAATTTAAAGCAAAGCAGAATTCTTTATAGTTTTTATAAGATATTTAACAAAATGCCAAATACACTACCTGCGACAAAATCATGACACTCTTGCATGAGTACAATAAGATTTGATCAACCGCTCTACAACAGATTTGAAACTGATTTTTTTTATAAATTTTAAAAGAAATTCAATAAAATATTTACATATATTTTTAACACTTGAACTGCTACCATATATTTTGATAAAAGTATAACAGATCAATCTCAGACATTACAGTTGTAGAGATCAACAACGTAAAATTAATCCACGTGGCACCTCTAATAGTATTGAACCTTTTTCCTTCAAAAGAAAATACTGGCAATTATCTTAACAAAGGAATTTTGATCTTCTATTCTTCTTCTCCGAAATTAATAATGAAATAGGACATAGTTAATGTAAACTTTAAACCGATTAGTATTCTTTCCATAACTCAAATATATCGCATCATCGCTCTTTGTCCAAAACTGACACGATTAATATCACTTCTCTCTGTTACTATTATTTTATTATTTCAGAGCATCTTTTATTTCAAATATTGGCAATCAAACAGTTGAATTTATATTATTTTATATCCTACTTACTTAATAATCATGAATTTTATATCTACAAGCTACTTGGAATTACTATTAAATAACATTTAATTTTGACACGAACAGATATAGTTAATTCAAATACACTGGCAAAACAATATACATATCGCTCATTTTAAAATAAAATTAGAAGATATTATTTAGAGCAATGGTTCCCAAACTATGGGTCGCGACCAACTGATGGGTCACAGGGAGTGTTTTCAAGGAACGTGAATCAATAAAGATTTATCAAAGAAGTATAATTTTTATTTCCTCTATTCAAAAAACATAACAACTTTAATAGTTAATAATATTTTAAAGTAAAATCCTTAATTTTCATCTTGATATATATGCCAGCCGTATGTGCATACAAATCAATATTAATTTAGAATTGTTTGATGTGGTTTATCACGTAATGTGTGAACATGCTTTCTCTATTTTCCTGTTTTTTTTAAATGTGTCGAAACAAACTGCAATTATAAAGTGACTTAACATTAAAATTAACCAATTTTAATCCTAATATAAATATCTTTCATCGATAAATACCAGTGTCAGTAATTTGTCTGACTAAAATGTTATCTTTTGATAATAATTTAGTGTATTTTTATTTTTATTTATCTTTGTAGTCCGTGTGTAGTTTTAATTATTATGCCAATTTCAAAGGTGTGGATCATTATTGCTTGCTTTTGTTGATAGTGTATATGCTTCGTACGCTATTTATTTTTTTTTTCTTTTTCGTAGGAAAGGACGGCCGATAGCTTAAACAAGTAATACAAAAATTTCCATACAGATTTACAGCCTTATATAATATGAGTCGCATTTTTTTTCAATACTTAAATGTGGATCGCGTACCAATAAAATTTGGGAACCGATGACTTAGAGTATTTCTCTTTCTTCTCAACATATAAAGCCTATAGAATTCTTCTCTTTTCTAACCTCTTCCGGCATAATATATAATATATTTTCCTGATACTTTTTTCCATTCGAGATCTTATCATGCTCTTTTTTATCTCATACGCATCAATAAATAAAATCTTTGAGTTCATTGACATATTTTGTTAAGGATATTTTTCTAACGTACCTACAGTTAGTTTGTAGCGATTCTGCTGTGAGAATCCTTATAATTTGATAAACAGTCGATACTTTGGTGACATTTGCGCAGGTCGTAAAGTGGATTTATACATGCAGTGAAATAAGTTTAATAAGGGGGTTCTCCATGAAAAAATACAAAGTTGTTTTTAGCCTCCGTAACTTTATTATCAACATGTCACAGAAAAAAATTCCCGCAAGTCCGGTAAGAATTCAGTTCTTTGGTGTATAGAAGTCATTATTAAATCAGAAGAAATTAGAATGAGAAAGTTATGGTCATCAGAATACTGCCAGACAGTATGGATATCGGCAAATGAAAAAATAGAAAGAATCTGGCTCTTCACTCGATTTCATCATCTTTCTGTGAAAACTGTCATTAATACCAATTATGATGTCTTGAAAGCTCTGACCAACGAGGTATACTAAACGCAAACATGAAACCTACATTACACACAATTAGAGTAAGGAATTCTGTCAAATTGGAAGCGTAAGGTTATGAAGTAAAAGATTTCCCACAAACGAAAAATCTCAGAATAAGTTAATAAAATAAATGGCTTTTTTTAAACCCTTGAAGTTCACACTAAGTAACACAAATGATAAAAAATGACGATACGATTTATGAATAAACTAACAGCTTTGTATTTAAGTAGCATGATATTAAATAATTAAAGAAGAACTTAATAGGATAGAAATGTTATTAAAGAATAATAAATTAATTAATATTCCAGTAATTTAGAATAATAAAAGAAACTATTGTAAAGAAAATGTTAATAATATAACATAAACGTATTTTTTATAATAAAATAAAATCTGAAATCTTGCAGATATATATCATATTATTTTTTAAAATAAAACAAATTCAGCGCATACTGTAAAAATGTTGAGAGTAACGTATAAAATGAAACCTGTAGTCAATCTTCATGGAATAAATATTTACTCTTTACGTTATTTAGATGTTAAAATTTTAATCAAAGGGGAAATAAAACGTTTCTGATAAGTTTTAATGTTTCCTTTTGTGAATTTGTGTACTTTTTGATTCTGCGCATACGTTTATACTTGTGAAAATTATTAAAACAAATAGAGTAAATGGAGATATTAAATGATTTAATAAATTTCCATATACAATATTTTAGAGCTGGATATTTCTAGATTTGAAATTTTGTTTTTATAGAAAGCCAGGCGTTTTAATGGTATGATATTATACTTGAGCTTTGCGTTAGAAGAAAATTTAACAAAAAGAGCAACATTTATTTTGATGTTATAAAAAATTGTGGATGGTAGTTGTATGGCACAAGCTTATAATCTTTAATTTAACGTGCAATTTAGCATTAGGAATTTGTGAAATTGCAATGTAGATTTTTTAATTATAATCTTGAATTCTCATGTAATGTAATGATATTAAAGAAGTCAAATTATCAAGTTATTTGTAGATACAAATAACTTGACTTGACTTTACAACATTTAATTTTTTCATGAACAAAAATAATGCTCTTAATTCACAGATAAATGAATGTGCATCTTGCACATATGGAAATGAAACTAACACGTTGACTGCCGACTACGAGATAGCTCGTAAGTTGCATTTTTTTCTAGAAAGCCAACTACGAGCTATCTCGTAGTCGGCAGTCAATGTGTTAAATATATTTCTTCAAAGAAGCACCACTTTTTAAAAAAAGAAATGCTTGATACTTCCCTTAACAACATTTGCAAGAGAAATAGACTTTAGTGTTTACATTAGGAAAATACTGGTGGGAAGTTTTAATAATATAATGTGATTAAATCAAATTGTCATTTTTGGCCAGATTTCTGAAAATTGCCGTGACAGGCAACGTGTTAAAAGATATTACTAATATTTGCATTTTATATTTAGATTTTATATTACTAGAAAGATTTTGTTTTTTTTTCTAAACATATAAACGTCTGGAACTCTTCTAATTCCCAGCATCTTTCGGCAGTTCTTATTTTCTTTTTTTCTTTATTGTACTCGATATCTTTTCCCAATAAATGAAATCATTGAGTTAATTTATTTTGTTGAGTACATTTTCTGTCATCTTGACAGTCCAGTGACTCAATGGAATGGTTTCTTTTGGTGTGTTGGGAGGAAGCTCACAAAAATACTAATTGTTCTCAAATTGTTTGCGTACCTCTTGCTGTGAACAATTTAGGGTAAATCTTCTTCCGTTTTAATTGAAGGACTTTGGATAAACAGTGAGGATATTTAAATGTTACATTATTTTTCATAACAAAGCAGTTCAACAGTTTCTTCAAAGTAAATGAAGTAAGTACAGAAGATTCTTTTGCAAAAGATGAACTAAATCATTCCACAAAAATTTTCCCAAAATCTTCAGGATCTGGCAACACTGACCCATATTACATCTTATACCCTTTCCATACTGTGTTGTTTGAATAGCTACAATATGTGTCAAAAGTTTAAGCACAACAGAAAATTTCAAAATAAAATAATGTTGATGAGTGAAAGTTACTTTCCTTTTCACATAACCTACAAATTGTAGTTTTAAAAAGATCGTTAACAGATTTATGATATAAAATTTAACTTAAATAATATAATATATCAAAACAACAAAAATGAGTGCGCCAAAGATTTAAGCACATTAGTTTCATAGTCTTTAGCAGAACTAGAATAAAAAAATTAATATTTGATTATTGCATTTTTCTGCTGAATTACTTTAAATTTACGGTCTTCCATAGATAAAATAAGGTTTGATTTCTGGTTCAATTCTAAACCAAGTTCTCTGAATGGCATATTTCAAATCTTTAACTGAAAAATACTGCTCTTCATTTGGAAAAACTGCATGAGTGAGAATACCCCACATATGTTCTATACGGTTAATTGGGTTAATTGCCGTCCATATCAAAATATACACTTTTTTCGACTTGAATTTGAGGTATGGATCGAAACATTACCATGTTGAAATAACCATTTTTCTCTCCATAAAACCTTAGAAACATGACGCAAATGATTGAGAAACGTCTCTTAGTAGTTTTCAGAGATTTTACGAACACCGATGAATGATAGAGATGTCTGACCATTGAAAGAAATACCCCCATACCATTACAGAACCACCATTATGTTGTCAACTAAATACACTTCTAGATTCTTTGCAGGGATCGTGTCAATAGTACTCATACCCATCAGGGATATCGAGGTTCTATTCTTTTTCATAACTGAATATGACATTCAGCCCCTTTTCACTAAATGAAGTATGCTCTTTGATCCATTGTACTCTAGCTTCTTTATGGTTTCATTTGAGACACGGTAATTGAGCAATTTTACGGTATTTGATGTATTTAATTTTCAAAACTTTTTTATGAACATTTTTTTTCGATATTTGTCCTCCAACTGCATGTTTTATTTGCGAAAGGAAGTAAATACTAGTTGAAGCCAAATTTCTGAAGCGGCTACCTTCGCTCAAACTAGTCACTCGCGGCCTTCTTGAACGCAATTTTCAATTAAAATCATTAACAAGAGCCAAAATTTGATGAATAACACGTTTTGATCTTAATAAAGCACTTGCAATTTCAGAAACAGATTTACATTTTGCTCTCATACTCCAGATTTTTACTACCTCCTCCTCTGAAAATTATTCCGACTTAGGTATTTTAGACAAACTCAAAAACAACAAATGACTACTTCTTATACACCCAAAAACTGATTGCCTGCTCAACCGCTTACGTCAGATTGTAAAATTTGCATAAAAACAAATTTTTGCTTAAACTTTTGACACGGTTATTTTTGTTCTATTCTAAAACTCAATGGTTTGAAATGAAATTTAAATATTATTTTCAATGATTATGGTGTTAAAATAAATATTATTAACATATACAAGACAGATATTGAAATAAAGTGAATATTTGAAGTTCTTTTTAAATTGCAATTGTTCTTAAACTTTTGACTGGCTCTCTAATTTGATTTGCTCTTGCCTCATATCTCTTCTTAATGAATTTCTTTTTTATTTTTGTACACTGTTAAAAATCTGAAATATTTCCAGCATCGTCAGTCCACTACAATGAAAGACTATCTCTATTTTGACAAACGAGAATATTCCATAATACGGTAAAGAAACCGTTTTTGATAAGAGTGATGGAATGTCGATGCAGAAAAAGTTTCAATTATTGACAGTGTATCATTAAATATTTCTGTCCGTTTCTTCTCTTAACTTTTTTCTCTATCTTATAGCTCCGACTTCAACTTTTTTTTTCTCTAACTCTATATACTGCGTTAATTCTTTCCTTCCCTTTCCTGTATTTTTTTTCCAACTCTATTTTTTTCTACTCTTCTCTAACTGATGACGATATTTTATAAAATCTTCATCAACGTTTTAAATTTTTTTATCACTTCAATTAATCACGAACTGATTAATATCTCTGTCAATCTTTTTGTCTTTCTCGTATTCTTTGCATAACTCAATCAAATCGAATCTTCACGCTTTGTTCAAAGTTGAAATAATTAATATGACTTATCTTTGTTAATATTATTTTATTAATTGAATGAATATTTTGGTTCAAACAATTTTGAAACAGTATGTAAAAATTTAAAAATATACATATATGTAAATGAGTCTTTTCCGTATTCTAATAATTTTTACAAAACGCTTGAGAGAGCAAATTTAAATGTAAAACTATAAAACTTGAACAAAAGCATTTGAAGATCCATTAATAAAGTGGCTATGGAAACAGTTATTCTTTAATATTATATTAATATAATTAAAAACATTTCGTTGTATTCTCTTTGATGATTTTTATATAAATACAGATACATGTAATAATTATTGCTTATAAAATAAAGTACTTAATGATTTATCGAATACTTTACACTTAATAATTTGAAAATTTATAATGAATACTTCAAACAATAACTTCATTATTTATAGAGTGCGTTTTCTACAGTTTTAATCATATTTCTATATTGCTTGTAGGAAATATTTCTCAATGTATTTCCTGAAATTCATAATTCATCTCAAGTTGTCTTGGCTAGGTTGCGATGGATTAATTAAATTAAATTCAAAATTTAAATGCTTCAGAACATTTCCCTTCGAGACATTCTAAATAGATGTATATAAACTAGTTAATATATTTGGTATAACTCATGAATAATAATGAAATATACATCTTGCAATTTTAATTATGAATTGCTGGCTATTAATGCTTTAAAGAGACATACTTTAAATATTCTTTTTAAACTTGATAAGTTTTTATTCTATATATTTTTACTTTAAGGGACTGTATAGACCAAAATTTGTAAGAAATTCGATATTATTTTACATGATTTTTTTTACATGATGTTTACATAATTTTGGCGCTTCATTTTTATCCATACGGCAAATGTATCGTGATATTTTGTGAAGTTTATTAATATATCCAGCGAAATTATATATATAATATCAAACTTTAAATGGCGTTTTCTCAATGTTCATATTTTTATCACTTTCTTATTTAAAAACTACTAAGCCTTTTTTTATGCATTTGATATAATGATTTAAACTTTTTTATACTCTTTAATTTATATGCGTTAAATGTATGCTTAAATTAGCCATGAGGTTTTTATTATTTTTAAAATGGCGTTTAAATGGCGTTTTCTCCATGTATATATTTTTATTGTATTCCTATTTTAGAACTACTAAGGCTTTTTTTACGCACTTGAGATGAAGATTTTAACTTTGCTTATGCTCCTTATTTTATATAGGGTAAATATATGTACGGAGTTACCCATAAGGATTTGGTTATTTTTAAAAACTAAATCTATATCAAGAAAAGTAAGAGTTCATTGTATTTATACTATATTTGTTAGCAAAAAAATTATATTTTATGTAATATTAAAGATATTTATGTGTAATGCAGTCTGATGCATTACACATCTAAATATTAAAAAAATGGGAAAATTATCAATATTTAAAAATATAACAAAGATTTAAAATATGCAATTTTTAAAAGATTTTAAAATTTTTAATTAAATGAGCACATTTTTTTATTTACTGTTCTTTAAACATTATACAGTGAGTTCAGTATTTGAGTCTCATATTTAAAAAGAAACAAAAATGTTAAATTGTCCTCCTAGGTGGCTGAAAAAATGACGGTTAATAAAGCATTGATATTACAAAATAAAATTGAGTTAATTGTGGATATCCGAAACCAGTAGATGGTTATGTGGACACGAACATGCACTCAAGAGTCTAAACATTATGACCATTTTCAGATTTTTCAATGAACTCACCTGGATAACGTGGAAGGCATATAATCCGGACATAATGCTATTTAAATGCTCCTAGGATGTCTCAGAAATTATTTTTTCACTCACGTCTGATTGTATGGCTAAAAAGTTTATGGTTGATCTAAGTTACATTAATTGAGAGCGGAATTCAGCCACTTGACGACTCTGGACGAGTGTCTGCACATCTCGTGCAGGGACATATCATTGTTTGGGACATATCATTGTTTGTACTTGTACAAAGGGGATGAATAACGGTTAAAACCTGATTCATAAAAATTGTATTATCTATAAAAATAAATTAAATCTCTTATATATGCATATAAAATTTACAACTTTAATTCATAAAATGAATTTTCTTTAATATGTGTTTTTCATTTTATAATTAAATGCCAAATAATTAGAGAATGACGGCAATTTTTTATTGTAATACACACACACACACACACACACACACACACACACACACATATATATATATATATATATATACGTGTGTATTATCAATATTTAAAAAAGAAATACCGAGGTAAGGGTTTTTGGGATACACTAAATTAAATATACTTTAAGGGCTGACATTGTTTTTTTTCAATTCAAAGTAAGCTTTGAATAGAAACGGGAACCGTTATTCAAACCACAAAAATTAGTTATGAAAAAAAAATATATATATATATAACTAGCTAACTAAATAAAAACACATTGATCATAGTGCATTTGATTAATTATTTTATAAAGAAAAAAATATTATAAAAGACAAAGTAGCAAATGAAAAGCGTGATCATGAAAAACTAATTTGTGAATTTCACTAAACATTTGGTCATTAATGAAAAGTGAATCTTTTTTTAATTATTTTCTTTTATCAGAAATTATTTTGTAAAAAAAAATTTATCTTATGTATTTCTCCACTCAAGTTGAAATCAGTTAACAACTTTTTAATGTAAAAAATATAGTGCCATTAAATTGTAACAAATCGTTTTTAAATGAGAAAGATGAAATGGCAATAAAGTTTAATAGCCATTCCGATTTAATTCTTTGCCTCAAAACACACTTAAATATAATTTTATTCTAATTAAAAATAATAAATACATTAACTTTTTTGTTTATTTCGATGGAATAAAATGCATATTGAATTCATTCTTCGTTTTTTATAAAAAGAATGACAAGATGTTTTTAAAAGTAGTACGCAGATTTTTTTTATATTTTTACGACGAAAAGGTTGTTGAAATCAATCACATTTAAATCAGTTTCAAAGGATTTGCATAAAAACGATATTTTGATATGATCAATAGCATTATATATGTCTATTTTAGCACATTAAAGCTGATTGCAAAATTTATCATACGAATAGAATATTACCAATTGATCCCAAAAGTATCAGCAACATCCTTGTAAGCCAAAGATCTGGGTTCGATTCCCGGCCTGAGCAATTTTTCGTTTAGTAGGAAGTATTCAATTCGTATGATAAATTGGCCGATCAGTTTGATTGTGTTAACAAATAATAATGTATTATTATTATTCATTTCACGGAGTAGAGACACAGAAAACATTCGTAGCATTACAATCCTCTACCCAGTTATAAACGCACTTAAAGATATGCGAAAAATTATTTATTAATATATTCAGAAATGATCCTTATATTAAATAAAAACCGTAAATTATTTCTAATTTCAATTAGTGAAACATTATTTGTAATTTGTATTTTTAAAATACTATTAAAATGTACTACCTCTGATAATAATGTTCGGTGAATGAATTCAGACTGATCGATCTGGCAACACAAGGAAAACAAAACGCTGCACCTGCATAGAGGCAAGTGTAGACCATCTTCCCCCACCGTTGTTTAGTTGAGCGTCGTTTATGTTCTGTGTAAGACATGCTTTACTATGTGCTTGTTCAGTGAGTTGGTTCTTAACTGACAACAGGAAAATGAATGAGTAAAAGATCAGTTTAAAGTTTGGTTTTAAACTTTGCAAAACACCGAAAGAAATTCATGAGGGATGGTACATATTGAACACCTACCGTACTCGCCAGATCTCAATCCTCAAGATTTCTGCCTATTTTCACGACTCAAACTCTCTTTGAAAGAGATTTGACCATATTGCTGACATCCAGCGAAACGTAACAAAGCTTCTGAACTTCATCCAAAAAGTAGACTTCTTGCGAATTTCCCAGGACATATATAGCAGATCTCAGCAGTGCATAGTTATAAAAGATGACTATTTTGAAGGGTGGTATGGTAACTTTCGTTAATATTTCATCTACATTAATTCTACAGAACTATTCACCGAAATTTATTGTCAGATGTAGTCTATTTATAATTAGTTATTTTTTTAATACAATATTGCACGCAGTTACTTTTTTCATCATATAAAAATAGCTTCTGACTGATTAGAAAATGTTTGAATGATAAAAGGCAGTGAATACATGAGCTATTTCTTATAATTGATAAAACTTTCATGATTTTAAAATTAAAACCATATTTTACTTCTTAATTAGATATTCTACATGCATTTAAAATTTATTTATAACTTTATCTATAATGGATTTTTTTCTTTAAGGGAATAAAAGTACAGAAAAATGACTGTAGAAAAACAAATCTTCTAGAAAGTTGTAAATTCAAATGATGTTGATTTAAATATTTATTAATTAAAGTGATGAAGTAACGTTCTGTGCAACATAAAAATTCTTAATTAATTTTACTCGAGATTCATAGAATCTATTAATCTATTTTGCATTTAAGAATTTCATGATGCATTCCTAAAAGGTTTAAATTTCTCCCTCATTACAGCATTTTCAAATTCAAATTTTTAATTAAATAAAGTGAAGTTCTTAACTTTCTTTTTCTAAATATTTTTTATTCAGGAATCCTTTTGGAGACAGTTTGCATGCCTCATAATATTTTCAAATTCAATATCATTATCATCTCATTAAAAAATTCGCATGACTTTTCCAAAAAATTCAGTAAAGCGAATTTTATTTTTTCGTAAGATCGCAGAATATTACAAAATGACAAAGGGAAGTAGTTTGTAATTATAGAAAATGTTTGACTAATATTTAAAAATTTATAAAAATATTAGAATAACGCTTTTAATGCAAATATTTTTGTAATTTTAAATGTCTTTCGGTGAAAGTTCGGAATTACAAACATTTCAGATAATTTTTGTGTATACTGTAATATTTATAATTTAATTTTCCACGGCAGGATTTTGTTTAATGAAAAAAAAATAAATCCATACACTGGTCTAATAATGGGGAAAATGATACACAAAAATATTTTAAATTTTTAAACTAAAATTTGATATTTAATGGCTGCTGTCCTATATGCAAAATTAGGATTTTAAAATATTGTATTACTATATTTTTCATTCAAATGGTCATATATTATTTTTCTGCTTAATACTTCGTGACTTTTTTTATATTAAATTTAGTAGGAATTAAATAAATATAATAAAAGTAAATCCTTAATAACTTGAATCGATTTTTTTCTTGCTTACGAAGTACAAATTCTGTTTTTTCATCAAATGTAGCTATCTGACAAGGACTAAATAAGTCATATTCTTTTTTTACTGTTCTTGAGCAATCACGGTGATCATACTGGCCAAACGCATGAGACATAATTGGAATTATGTTTTTAGGTATGTGCCATATGTTGCAAACGGTGTGGAGAAGGGTTAATTAAATTTTAACGGACAATTTTATATTTATTTTTTCCATAGCTAAATAAAAAATATTGATTTTTTAGCAAAATATTCCACTTTAAAATGCTTATACAGAATGGATAAAATTAAACTGATGATACTGAGTGGGTTATAACTTCGGTTCTATTGAACGTATCCCAAAGAAACTTCAGATATATAGAACATGAATCCGAGGTTTTTATAAAAAAGTTTCAAAATCTGCCTATATTTAAATCACAAGTAAATAAGTAGCTTGAGAAATTTTGCTATAAAAGGGATATTTATGGTTCAAGGAAATTATTCATTCACATTGGACATGCCGCTGAACAAGAAGGAACTCAACTTGTTCGTAATTTCTTTTTTATCAGAATAAGAGCAACACTTCGACAGTCTTTTATGCTTATCGACTAACAAATAAAATAAGGTGGGGATCCAACTAAATGCAGTTAAAATCATGATTGTTAATTTGAAAAAAAAATGGCGCTCCTGTTGTTTCACTGGGTAGAGAACGATGTGCAACTGTGTCGGCAATTACAGGTAAAGTTACACATGAAAAACTGAGGAATCTGCAATTCCTTCAAATGCTACTGGGCCGCTCAATAAAATGAACATTAAACATTCCATGCGCATGATTTTATGCAAAATTCAGATGCACGACTCTTACAAGATACATATCGTACAACAATTACAACCGCAAGATCTCTCAGTACGTCTTTATTTTGCATTGCATTTTCTATGGAGGATATATGTGGATGAGTACTCTGCATGGCATACTTTAACCCTTTCCGGCGCTGTGTTGCCGGGTCGGCAACACCTAAAGTTCCCCCTGTTTAGAGACACAAAAACTCCTTGAATATTTCAAAAAGTACTCTAATGGTTACTTTAAATCTTTCTTATGAGTTCTAGATGGCAGCACCACAGAGATCAAATTCTACTGTTTTTAAATAATAGATAAAATATTTTACTCTAATGCGCGTTTCACAGCAATGCTCTTCTCCCTGCGCTTATCAATGCTGTGATTATGGAGAGTTACCACTTCGGCAACAGCTGTATAATTAAAATGGTTCGTGCAATCTTTACAAAACTATACCTGTGTACTCCTCTAGACCTAAATAGATTGCCTAATTTTTTTTTCTTTAAATTCCAACTTTAAAGGGTAGTGCGCCGGAAAGGGTTAAAGACAGATGAAGTTGATTTTCACTTACAGTGTGCTGAGAACACATAGAACTGACGCATATGGGGTTCCACCAAACATCGTGCCATGCAAAAACAGCTGCAACTTTCCCCATACGTCACGGCTTGGTGTGAATTCACAACGAATAATTTTTTGGGACCGTAGTTTATCAGGAAATTACAACTAATGGGTTTGTTAGGCTTAACCCGGCAGGACGCGCGCTTATTTTAGTAACAGGAGGACGCGCGCAGGGTAGAAAAGGCCCGAGAGTAATTTTTCGTGAGTTAAAGCACTGACATTTCTGTAAAAACCAAAAATTCATTTTCTAAAATGCATTGTATTCAATTAAGACAAAAAATAAGGAATACTTACATTTTACTAGCATGAAGTACATGTTGGAATAGTATGTTCGTATTTTTCTATCAGTTTTTAGTTTCTTGTTAGGCGGCTCATTTGAATCTGGAGTTTGGAGATCATGGGTAGCAGAAGAATGCGACTTTAACTCATCCTTCAATTTTCTAGGAATTGATGGCTGCAAGCTTCTCAGATTTATGTGCTCTTTGGTGAGGTCAATAGCAAGATCATTCAGAAAACGACGCCTACTTGAATATTCAATTGGTGGATTTTTTGATGATAGTAATAATACCCTAGCATTGATCGCCGCAGTATTTAGAATTGAAAAAAAATACCACCATTAGCCATCTTTTGCATATTCTGGCCGTTGAGTAAGTGGCTGGCATTTCGTCAACAAGGTCTACCGCCCCTTTAGTCAAATTATAAAATGACACTATTTCGGGCTTTTTGGCTTCAACTGATTCCGTATCGATTGCATCATCGTTGTGCATTGTAGAAAGTAGATTTACACATTTATTTTTTTGGGGCACATAAGAAACTAAAGTGACATCTTTTTGAAATCCAAATAAAGATGATGTTGGATTTCTCTTCTTAGCAGAAATAAATTCAGCAGGTATCTCTCGTTTATTTTTTCTGATAAATCCTACTAAAGTAAGTTTCTTCTTTAGTAGATCTTTTGCAAGAGGGTAACTCGTGTACCAGTTATCTACCGTGATGTTTCTTCCTGAATTCTCTAATTTTTTAGTTAACCTTTTAACCACTTCATTGGCAGAATTGTTTAACTCATAAGGACCCTTTGGCTGCGTACCAGCATAAATTTCTAAGTTCCATGTATAAAATGTACGAGCATCCACAAGAGCAAAGATTTTTACACCGTATTTCACCGGCTTATTCGGAATGTATTGCCGAAAAGCGCATTTTCCTCTAAACGCTTCTAGCTTTTCATCTATCGTTATGTATTCTCCTACTGTGTAATAATTTTGGCAATTTTGTACAAAGTTTTCAAAAATCAATCTGATTGGTGCCAGCTTATCGATATCTTTTCTTGAAGCACGATCGTAACATTATCGAATCTCAAGCATCTCATGAGAAACAAAAAACGTTTATATGACATTGTCCGATGAAATACATCAAGTCCAGATCCATCTGTAGCCCAAAGATCCCTCACATTTACATGAGAGGATTTATGTAGACCACCAAAATATAGTAAACCTATAAGGGTTTTAACTTCAATTACTGTAGTTCCTTTAGCATCGCGATCTCTCTGAAACTTTTCAGCTATTTTTTCGATATAAATATTTGTATATTTTACTATATTTTCCAATATATTTTCATCGATTAGCATTAGTAACGAATCAACTGGAGTTGACACATTTTTAGCTTCCCCTATATTTCCCGGTAACTTCGTTATAATATTTCTAGCGGGAGTTCTAACATTCTGACGATATTTCCTTTTATACCACTTTGTACATTTATCTTTCCCTAAAAAGTACTCTTCGTCAGAATTATCGGATAAATCTTCTGATTCTATATCTTCTGATTCTAAATCTTCTTCAGAAGAAGTTTCATGGGGACTGAAATCTTCATGATCGCTTAACTCTTCACTGTCTTCACTTAATGACGATTCCCCAGTAGATACTTCATCTAATAAAGTTTCTAAACGTTTCATTTCATCAGCATAATTCAATTGACGAAGCATTTTGACGCTGATGTTTTTAAAATTTCCACTCCATAAAAATTACACTACGACGCGCGCAGGGTCTTAAAGGCCCGTCGACTGAATTTCTCCTACAGTAGAATCCACTAGACTGATGGAATGTTTTTCCTTCGAAAGAGGGTGACCTTCAATACAGCTACACCGGATCGCGCCTACTTCAGTCGAAAGGGGCTGATAGGATCGATAATGTTTCGCACCTCCGGGCCTTTTAGGCCCTGCGCGCGCACTGCCGGGTTAAAGTAACTTGTGGCCGATACAGCAGTTTCTAGAGAATCCTGTTGTCCTGGCGGCGAGACAACGGGCCTGTTTGACTACCACAATATTCATGGAGAGATGGAGTATATGTAGTAGTGTACGACGATATGATAAAGATTTAAAAGTGATAAACATATGTAATACAGAGTAATATTTATGTCTCATTTGAAACTATTATAATATGCATAGACAAAATTTTACATTGTTATTTAGCTGTCTAAAAGAATTATGCAGGCTATGGGCTGCACTTTTTGAGAATTCCTTAAAAATTGCTCGCGTAGGTTAGCGTAAAGAAATGCTAAAAAAAATACAATCGTGGGGCGTTAGAACTCGTGGTGTGTGTAACCTCTATGTAGGTGAAAATTATTGTATGTACGTATGCGAGCTCTAATGTAAACAGCAATCTATTGTATGGATCTTTCAATATGTTGCAAACTAAACAAGCATTCTTTTCGCAAGAAACATTTCGATGTAAATGGGCGTCTTTTTTCATAATAAATAGTCCAGTGATTAAATGCCTGGACATAATTATAAAGCAATTAGAATTCGACTAGTTGTCTTAGAAAAATGTATGACAATATATATATATATAAACTCTTCAAAAAAATCTGTGTTTATTCATTTGCGAATATGAAAGGTCGAAACATTGAGTGTATAGGTCGTTCGCCGACTAGACATGTTTCCGTACCCAATGATTTCTTTTTGTTTCGTCTGCGTTGAATAATCTCCTTGGTCAACAATTTTAGACGAAATAAAAAAGGGTGGCTGCGTCCTAAATGCATGTTTTAAAAATGCCTTTATCGGAATGGAAAAAGTGCTATGGAAATCGGTTAAAATGCATACAGACGTGTATCGACTATCACAGAGAATGTATTTTTATAAATGAAACTACATTTAATGATAATACTTTCCGACAACATTGAATTATGAATTTGGTTTGTCTTTAGTCTACAGTCTGCCTTTCCCTGTTGTAACTCAAATAAATATACTCGAATTTACATGCAATGAATTGAGCTTTAATTGAGCTTTATCATATTATCATGAGTTTTAACATGTAAATTATTCAAAATGAAATAGGTACTATTCACAATTCCTTTACAATGACATTAAAATCATTCCATTACATTATGTCTCACGAAAAAAATGATTTGCGGTATATTTTAATTGCTTTACAAAATGTTAAACAAAATGAAATTTAAGCATTATTGAGCTGCACTATAATATGTTTAAAAACAAATTAGCTATGTAAGGTGTTCTGGTGTAATAACGCCAGGCTGAATAATAACATCAAGTGCTAATATTACGCATAATTATGCAACAATCCAGTAAATAGCACCGATGGGCTCTGTGCAAAAGGGCTCTGAGTCACATAAAACACAAACAACAGCATAAGGTTAATTTGTTCCATTTGTAGGGCTGATCACTTTTAGAAGCAACTAACATTGCTCGACCTAAAAATTGCTAGGTAAAATCTGTGATTGGAAAACTATGTATTTATCAGTTAATACTTTGTTTATTATATAAATTTGTAGTGCATTTTATGTACTTTCAAAATGTTGTAGAAGATTCGAGATATCTTCGCGAGATAGATTGTAGTTTAAAATGTACTTCGCAATAAGTATACCCGCTTAATAACGCCATTCTTTCGAATTACTATGCCGGTTGATTCTTTATAGTCACGGGAATACATCCGAAGGAGATTTTTTATTTTATTTTATGTATGAGACAGCATTAGTGTCATTGTTGAAATGGTTGAATTAAGGGAGGTCCGATAAACAAAATTGATTTCTTTTTTTCTCTTTTTTTTAAATATTACTATAAAACAATTATAAACTCTTATAAATAAAACGATATCAATCTTTTTTTATTCTAACCCCAATATTTTCAAAATCGTCTTCCTATCAAATTCCCATTTGATTGTTCAATTGAGCTCTAAATTTTAACTGTTCGCTTTCTCAGTGTTCTGTTTGTTATATTTTACAAACTTAACTTTTAACTTATGAGACACAAATTTTAACGTAAGTAGTGTGAAGCGATCTGTGAAACAGCAAAATCGAAAGTTTTATAAATGCATGATTGACTCACAGGATAGTGTTTTTGTACTACACTTTTTGTACAAGTACCCAGGAGATAGTACTAAAGTTCCGAATGAAACAAAATTTCAATATTTTTTGTTTGTGAAACTAAAATTAGAATTTAAACTATAAAATATGGAAAAAGTAGTGGTCTGTGAAATCGGTCACTTTAGTTAAAGATTAAAAAGTAAGCAAGGATTTTAAATCATAGATTACAGTTTCTTCACTAAACTTTTTGTACAGAACTAATTCTAATTAAACTTAATTTATTCAAATATCTCAAATAATAGTATGAGAATGCAAAACGAAACAAAATTTCAGTTGTAGCTAAAATTAAATTGGAAATTACAAGTTAAACTATAAAATTTGGAAAAAATAGCAGCGTTTAGTGAGATTGCTGACAGATGTTAAAAGTTATTTTTTTGCTAATATAGAAATAATGAAATATAACCACATCAATTATACATAAGTTTTAATAAGGGATCTCACAGAGATATTAATTTTTATTAAAAATGATTAACTAAAAATACAAAGTATTTAATAAAAATATATATATATATATATATTTATGTAACGCCGATATTTTATCATTAGGTTTACCCGAATCCCCATTAGAGTAGAGTTTATAGTTTAAAAAGCATTTACAAAACTTCTATAACAGTGTTAATAAAAATATTTATTACCCATAACTCTATTATAAAATTTCGCATGATAAAAATATTATATTAAACATCGTTAAAACCGTTGAATGTTTCTTATAATTACATTTAGCGGGACTGTACAAAGAGAAGTTGAAGCTCCCCCTCTCACCATTTTCTTTCACTTTGACAAATAATTGAATATTTTCTATCGCATAGAATGCATACATGGAAACATAAATGTGATTGAGATAAATACAGTTAAAACCGTGCAGTATTTCTAATAATTCTATTTAAGCTGTCCTTTTTAAGCAAAAAGAAATTCAGGGTCTGATATACTTTTACCTTCCCTATCCCTCCCTCCTCCTTTTTCTTACACATTCATAAAAAATTGAACATTTTCGATCGCTTAGAATGCAATATGTCAATTTCTGGGCCTGTTATGTTTGAACAAATCCATCGAATTCGATTTAATTATAGGTACTGATTTATTACAGCAAAGTTTATTAGCAGTTTCTGGTAATGATGTTAAGTTTAAATGCAACAAAATAGTTTCTCAATAAATGTCATAAACGCAAGTATTTTAACTACAAATTCTATTTAACCTATTTTCTTCCACGTTTTAACTCAGAAATTCTAAATGAAAACAAGTATTTATCTTTTCATCAGTAGCACTATCCTGTTCAGAAATGAAAAAATTGCATTGACAAAATGAAAATTTAATGTCAACTGTTAAAGAAGCTAAAAGAAAATATAAATTGTTACAATTTGAATTAATCGAATTTAAAAAAAAAGTTTTATTATCAAAAATCTTTGGAAGCTAAATTAGAACAAGAATCAGAAGAAAACAATATCGATTTCAGCCTGAAAAAAACAAATAACTATTTGTTAAATCTAGGAAAACTATTAGAAGAATTCAAAATTTGTCTTCTAAAATAAAAAAATCCATAAGAAAAATTCACAAAAAAATAAATTATTCTCAGGAGAATTGCGACAATAATAATGCTAAAACCTTTTTAAATGATTAAGATTCCAGAAAGTTAAAAAATAAAGAAAATGTGATGTATTTATCAAGAAATGAAAACATCAGAAATTTTATGTGATAAATAAAGAAAATTTTGGAAGAGGAAAGTCTTAAGAAAATTCCTAATAAGAAATTGAGGAGCAATTTTTTTTAAGAAAATTAAGAATATTAAATATTTCCTAACTATTTTTTTTCGACTTTTCTATAACTTATCGACTTTTTCGACTTTTCGAAATTTTCTATGTCGTCATCTGAACTTTAGAGAAACAGAAGCAGAAGTTTATTGAAAAGAAGCCTCATTATCAAATATTCTTTTTAGAAAAGAATAGTAGCATATAATATCTAAAACCCGATTATGATACATATAATTCCGAAGATGATGTGTTAACCTACGGTGATGAATATCGTATTGTTTCTGATTGATATACAGAGTGATTATAAAAAAAACTATCCAGACATTTGGGCTACTAACTATTACACCATTCACAGAAACTGAATGAAATTTGGGAAAAGATATTTTGAGGTATGAGTTCAAGACTAATATGGAAAACGATAGTGTCACTCAAACAGTTACGGTTACAGTGAGAAAATTTCGAAAAAAATCAAATGGCAACACCCAGTTTTTTCTCCATTGTGATCTCCAATTTGAAAAATCCCATATAGCGTTGGAACGGCAACTGCAGCATGAAAATTAGCGGCGGTAGATAGGCTAAAAGTGAGGACAACCGATAAGGAGAGAGAAGCAGCATAAAATAAAGCATTTTATTGTGTTTCACACATTTCCACCTTCACACACGATGAAACTTTGCATGCGGCAGATGGTGGTTAGCACTACAGTACGTACCATGGCAATAGGAATCGCTTGAATCGCAGTTCTGATGGCATAATTTAAATCAGATGCATTTTGAGGCCGAAACTGATACACTTTGGATTTGAGATATCCTCACACCCAGAAATCCATTGAAGTCAGATAAAGAGAACTTAGTGGCCACGGAAACGGGAAATGACGAGAGATAACTCTGTCACCAAACTGTTGACTTAAGACACTTAGGACAGAAGACTCGACATGTGGAGGAGCACCCTCTTGCATCCACACAATTTCAGATATAGGATTTTGCCGTTGCAGTGCGGGGATGGCGTAGCTATTTAACATGTCCAGATAGCGATCACTCATTACAGTACACGTTTGCATATTACCGGCAATAACCTCTTCAAAAAAGTAAGGCCTGAGGAAGAACGTACTTGTTATACCCCACCACACGATCACTTTTTCCTCGTGTAATAGACGGCAAGCACATCATGTGGACTATTCTCTGCCCGAGCACACAATTTTTGGAATTCACGTTACCAATGAACGAAAAATGGGCCTCATCTGTCCACAGAATGCATAAAGGCCAGCTGCTATCTTCATCGTACCAGGTAAGGAATTGATTTGCAAAATCCATCCGTAATTGACAGTCTTCTGCTTCTAACATCTGGACACGCTGCAATCGATACGGAAACATGTTTAGAACGGAGCACAGAGAACAGAGCGCGTACAGTTAAATTCGGCATATTCAGAACACGCGAAACACCGCTTTCAGTTGCGGGACGAATTGTGCTTATCATTTGATAAACTTCTGCAACAGCTTCCACAGGAACGGAAGGTCGTCCAGACCGAGGTCGATCGCATGTGCAACCAGTTTCATCAAATTTATGAATCAAGTCCTGTACAGCTTTGACAGTGCACGGGCTTCCCCGTAATCCATGGTTGCGGTGGTAAACATGCAATGTCTCTGAGGCATTTTGTCCATTCAGGTAATAAATCTTTACTATTTCCGCACGTTCTTTCTCTGAAAGCGGCATCTTGTTTGGAATGGCAGAAGGCAACATAGGCGGCTCGCATTTCACAGTGCCTTTTCTTTCACTTAGCGTAACGTCGTCAATCATGACTGTGTCTTACGTAAACTTGAAATTTGCGTTTCTTGGATTCTTCGTCTAGTTTTGTGGAAAACAAATCAGACTAGGATATCAGCCGAAGAAACGGTGTGACGTGTGACGTAAATGAAACCAACATTAACGTTCTGGTGCACGGCAAAGTCCTTTTTAATTTTCCCTTGCCTATATCCGGTGATTTTCATGCTACAGCTGCCATTCCAACGCTATTTAGGGTTTTTCACAATGGAGATCACATTCCAATACAAAAAACTGGGTGTTGCCATTTGATTTTTTCGAAATTTTCTCACTGTAACCATAACTGTTTGAGTGACACTAATGTTTTCCATATCATTCTTGAGTGCATACCTAAAAAAACCATTAGCCAAAATTTCAGTCAGGTTCTGTTAATGGTATAATAGTTAGGGGCCCAAATGTCGGAATAGTTTCTTTATAACCACGCTGTATATCCTTTGATTCCGAAGATTAAGTAAACTTTCGCAGAAGCAAATTGTCGTTATATGTTAGTGACTATGAAATGTGATTTTTAAAAAGGAGAAGATTTTAAAAAAGGAATAAGATGAAGAAAATAAAAAAAGAAGACGTGAAAGGAAAAAAGGGTGAAGGAGAAATGATTTTTTAATGATGCTCTGTGACCTGAGAACCCTTCTGTGACAATGATGATCCTTGAAGACGATCTTTTAAGAATTAACCATGTACAAGTGGTTTTATTTACTTAATCTCGACTGCTTTACTTTTTAATAATTCAAAATAAACTGATGTGTTTTTTTTTAATTTCGGGTGTCTGTTTTCTTTTTTTTTCTTTTGCTTTTCAAGTGCTTTAGCTACTTTTTCCAGTAACCTAAAATGTCATTGTAGAGTGAATGAATCTCCAGTATGATGGACTGTGTGAAGGAGTTTTCAACTTTTCCGCTAGGTCATGCACAGTTTGTTCACAATAAGCAAATACAGGAAAAAAGTAGTTGAAAAGATATTTAAGTTTGAAAAGTGCAAAAAAGCGCGCTGTTCGCCATTTACTAGGAAATTTGTTGTTTCGCGGTGAGCTGATCGTAATTACAAGTAAATTAAAATTTTTATTAGATATGATAAAATTACTTTAAATATTGAAAAATGGAATGTTTTAGACTAATAAATTTTTTCTACAGATCGTCTGAATGCCTGGATGAGAATGTGCAACTTGTAAGAGGCTGAAATGAATTGATGCGAAGAATAAAGAGGAAAACTGTCATGATGTTTTCGCGGCCGTAACAGAGTGTGTATTTGAATGAACATAGTAGGATGAGATACGATTCGACGTGTCTTTTTTGTCAATTTTTGTATATATGAATAAGAATAATGTACAAATAAAACATAATGTAAAAATAAATAAATTTAATGTATGCATTATAATGTGAAATTCTCGTCTGTTTTTGTATTTAATGAAATACATCGATTATGTCAGTTTTCTATTGAAATTATTATATATTTTGTTTTTCATTATTGTTACATAAGGTGATTGAAAAATTCAAAATTTAATTCCGCAATTATATTTTGAAAATATTTTTTTAATGTAAATCTATGTCTATTCATTTAATTTCTATTACTTAGATTTTCTTCTATTAATATTTTTAAATATTGAATATGGACTGCTTCTTTAGTCATTTAATCATACATTTGCATGATGATAATGTGCATTACTTATTAATGTATGTCTGGAAACTGCACTTATTCTATGATTAGGCATGTTATTAATGTTACATATGTTTAAAAAAATTCTTTTAAAATAAATAAATAAGAAAATAACCTAAATACATAAGAACAGCCATCTACCATGCTAATAATAGCGATTCATTCAGTCAGTATTTTCATTCCAGCGTAAGCTTATTTTAAGTGTATTCTTAAAAACCTTTTGGGAGACAGTAACGAATATATTATAGTATCAATAAAGCATACACTGCATTTGTACATATAAGTTATTTAGATAACCTCGAAGTAATTAGTGAAACGAAGGAGAATTGTTGGGGTATTTGCATGACATTATTATGCTAATTAAATAAGTATAACCGTATCTTCATGAACGTAAAGACACAAATATTTGTGATGTAAAGAATGAAAATAAAATATCATGTTATTCTTCGTCGTGTCAAATTATTTATTTTGAAAATAAAATCTTTACTAAAGTATTTTTGATATATCATGCATATTTCAATTATATCTCATAATAGATGTTTTGTCATAAAGAGCTTTTTAAAAAAGGACATTTTAAAACACGTAGAATGCATTTAAAATACGTACGTTCATTTTTTAAGAATGTTCTATCTATTGTTTATAATTTGTGTCGTATTTACTAAAACGAAACATAATTATATATTCAAATAATAAAGATTTTATTTTAAAAACCAAACAATATATTTTACACAAATAATTCTTTATAAAATTTAAAATACCTTTGAAATTTTAAATTAAACTGATTGTTAGTATTTCGTAAAATACGAGCAAAAATATTTCACTTTTATAAACTTTTTAGAGACCTTGCTAATATAATAATAAATTAAAGTATCCTATATTCTATTATTTGTATTAGTTTATTAAAAAATAATCATAAAATAAATGTAAGTATAATTTTTTAAATGTCACAGATAGAAAGTAAAAAATATATTACATGGAAATATACGGTATGTGTATAACTCGTAAATATGTATATAATATGTATATATCTCGTTTAGGTATACATAATATTATTCTAATGCATTTAACATACTAATGGAAATTTAATTCATACAAATATTTTGGTGGTTATTTAATGTATCATGTATGATATGCACGTAACAGCAGTTTCACCATCTCAGAGTGCCTACTGTTTTAGGTAGATTTCGTATGAAATACTACCTACTGCGGTCGCTCCCATGTTGGAATTTCTGAAACATTTTTGCAGATCTACACCGATCATGACCTCTAAATCCCATATATATATATCACTTTTTTCTAGACACGATAACTTCTATAATTCTGCTCCATCCACCTCCAAACTGATACATAAAATGAAGGGGTATAAAAGCTCAGACGAGCTCGTTAATAGGCAAAATCTAATCACTGGGGTGGAAATAGGGGGGGGGGGGTTATGAAAACCGAAAAAATGCCATAACTTCTTAATTAAAATATATATCGAATCAGTTTCGAAGTCAAAGTTTAACGAGTCAGAAGTTTATATTACTTTTAAAAAATGGGCCAAAAGTTTATGCTTAACAGATTTTTGATAAAATTAAAAATGGACTCAAGGAACGAATAAAACAGGGTTTTGGGGAGAAAAAAAATCATAACTTCGTCAATTCTCAGGTTATCAAATCCAACTGATTTTTTTATAAGTGTTCTCAAAATTATCTAAAACATTTGTATACATACGTTTTTGATAAAACCAATTTTTACCGATAAAAAAAATTAAAAACGAAAAGAAAAAAAAGGGGGAGGGGTGGAAAAAGAAAAAAAATCCCTTAACTTAGTCAATTCTTAAGCTATCAGATCTAATTAAATTTATTTTTCATCTTCTGAATCTCTACAACTTTTATATTATCAAGTTTTTTATAGGATGAATTCCTATAGCAAAAATAAATTAAACAAAAATAGGAGTTGGAGAAAAAATCTGAAGTCTAAACTGCTTATATTGAAATAAGTATTCAAATGACAAATTGCGTTTTTTGGACTCATTTTTAAATCCATTTTTGCTATCAAACGCATCCAATTTACATGTCCTCTTATTTAAAAACTATATAATGTGACGGATTGACCAGTTTTTGATAAAGGCAGAATATATTTCAAAAACGGCTGCCAAAATGGGTACTTTGTACAAAATTTCCCGAAGCGAAAGTTGAAGAGATGATTGAAAAATTGAGGCATTCAAATTAAAAAATTGGGTATTTCTGACTCATTTTTAATTTCTGTTTTGAACTCAAACACATCCAATGGACAGGTTTTGTTATTTAGGAACCGTATAATGTTCCATATTGGTCAGATTTTTGATAAAGGCTAAATATTTTGAAAAAAATAAGCTGTCAAAGTGGGCACTTCGCACAAAATTTCCCTAAGCGATCATGATTAAAGAACTGAAACTGTATTCAAATGACAAACGCGTTATTTCATGACTCATTTTTAAATTCAATTTTGATCTCAAACGAATTCATTTGACAGTTTTTTGTTATTTAGGCAATTTATATGTGCGTATTGGTCGATTTTTTAATAAAGTCAGAATATATTTTAAAACGTGTTGTCAAAATGGGCATTTGAGCCGAATTTCCGTAAGATGATTCAGATAAAACCAGTTCTTACAGAAAAATTAAATTAAAAAATTTTCAAAAGCGTCCAAATAAAGTTGTTAAACAGGGTATATTTCTAATCATACTTATTTTTTTTTTTTTTTTCAAATGAGCACTCTTTGAAATCTACCTCCGCCTATAGGCCAAGCCTACAGGATTTTTTATATTATAAAGTTCCCGAAATTCTGGAAGGAGTCCCGGTTGTAAAGCTGTCACATTTGGCACGACAGTATAGAACATCGAACAATGATTTAAGCTGATATATATTTACATCGAGACGTATAATTTCTTCATTGAAAAATCATTGGCTATCTGTTGAACCTTGAGACATTCAAAATGTAAGTAGCCTCATAATTTACAATATTTGCGTAAAACCTATATAATTTATCTATATTTATTTCATTTTAATTGTGACATCGTGAATATTTTGCTATTTTATCAAAAAGTGAATAAATAAAAAAATAAATAAATAACGGAAAATATCAGTTGTAAATAAGAAAACTAATTAAATTAAAAAATATATAGCTGTATTCATGGGAAGGTTGTTGCAAATAATAAATATAATATTTTAAAATAAAAATTTTGCTAAAACGCATGCGAACTTAGGTTTTATTTTATTAAATAGATAAGATGTATAAATTCGAGAAGATTGCATTTGGAATTATGAAATAGTTTAAAAAATATCTTGCACATAATTTATAAATAGTACATATTTTAAAATTTTGATGAAAACTATACATTAAAGTGTAGTTATATCAATTCCTTATATTAATTACACGTGGTAGAATTTCAGTTATCAAAGAATATTCTGTATGAGATTTCGTGTGCAATACTAAAAAAAAAAAATCTAATTTTGAAAACATAAATGTTGTTTGAATGATCAAACACTAAATTGCATATTTATAAGATACGTAAGGCAAATAAAAAAAAATATCTAAAATTATTCCTTAGAATTATATTTTAGGTACATTTAACTCTTTTGTTATGTAAAAGTGTATTGAAATATGATATTTATATATCAAATGTTACGTAATACAAATATTGTTTAAGTTCATACGAGAAAACGTAATATAATTTATTGTAATAAGTTTTTTTTCCAATTATTCACTAATGTTTTTCTGTAAATTTAATAACAAACTTCGAAACTACAAAATCAACAAACAGCTTAAGTACATTTCCAGGAAACTAATTTGTCATATCCAATGTACACTCCGAGGGCAACAAAGGGCAAAAGCAGAATTTAGATAAAATGCCCAATGTACATTTTTTCTAGGAATTTACCCATTAGATTTCTAGTAAGGTAACATTTTATAACAAACTCAATATGAATTAGTTTATTATATAACACAAGAAATTGGACTTGCTTTTGTAATGTTATAAAAAAGGCTTCATTATACACGCAAGTCCATAAATTAAGGATAACGCCAGTTCCAGCAAATAAATGTACGGAAACAAAGAAAACGTGACTTATTCGTCAAGTCCATTTATTAAACAAAAGGAAAGGAACAAAAACGATGGTATATGCATGATAACATTAATAAAATTTACAACTGTTGCTCCGTAGAGCAACTACAAAAAGTACCCCCTTAAAAAAACTTAACATTATAAGGTTTGTATGATGATTAATAAATTGTATCTTTCGGAGATGATGAAGTACAATCCGCACAACGCCTATGCTTGCTGAGTATTAAATTATCAAAGTGATCTTGGGGAAGATTAGTACACCCAGCAAGCAATGCTCTCCGAAGTTCCGGCACACAGGTAGGAGGTAGTTGGCGGGCAACAACCTGTCGGCCAAGCATATCCCATACATGCTCTGTCGGATTCAAGCCAGACAAAATTGCTGAAGAATCCATATGGGTGATATTCTCAGCTTAACGGTTTGGGATACCTAATTTTAATACCAAACTTGGAAATCATACCAATAATATTTTAGTAAAATTCTGCTTTTTCAATAAAAGCTTAAATTAGGGGTTTCGAAATATCTAAAAATTTCGTTTACAAATTCCGGTGTCAGTCGATAATTTCTCATTTTACTAACAGATTTTGTCCTTGCAGGAAAGGTTAAAGGCATTCATTTACGATGTTTACTAGGTGAGGACAAGCGTTATGATCCATAAACACAAATTATGAGCCCACGGCACCCCTAAACAAATGTTTGTTGGAACACACATTGCTCCAGAATGATGTCCTGTTAAATTTGGCCTGTCATGGTTCCGGTTCAAACATGTAGATCTGTTCTGGAGCCGAGTATAATTCCACCTCAAACGAGCTATCCTGCACCACCATAACGTTGTTATTCAATGATGTTGTCTTGGTGGTAATGGGTGTCTGCTGTTCTGCATATGAAAGTCCGACGTGAATCAGACTGAAGGTCAAACCTGGACTCGTCGGAAAACATTACACAAGCCCATTGTGACGATGTCCACATTGCATGTTCTCTACTCCAGGCTAACGGCAGGTGACAGTGAGTTGCCGTACGCGGAACACATGTAACAGGTCTGAGAGCATATAGACCAATATTTTCCAAATGTATGTACACGTTTGTCTTGAAACAGTCGCATCCGTGGCTGAAGATTGCTGAAAAGACAGATGTGATGCTGTGCTCAGTCTGCTACTTTTGGCATTTACTGCCAAAAAACGGTCTTCATTCGTGGTTGTAACTCGGGGATGACCTATACTGTAACGTCTACTGACATTTCCATCATTTTAGAATCGTTTCCAAAGTCTAGAGGTTACACTTAGGGCAATTCCAAATTCCTCGGATGCTTCTACCTGAATACGCCCATAATCCAGAAAGCCGATAATTCTACCACATAAAATATCATCCACATGTGTTCTCTATCTCATAACTGTTCAGTCTTGGTACTGAGAGGCTTAGAAAATGCTTAATTATAGTTTTACTTCTTTTCAACTGTTCCTTATATATGCCTCCCTCATACTTTCGTTATTATGACGCACTATCGGCGCCATCTAGTGGCTTTCTGGAATTTGCATATTAGTCTTGAAGATATGTGTGACAATTCTGCAAGTGAAATTTTTACTGTAGAGTTTGAATTCCAAATAATACTGAATTATCATTAATTTATGGACATGAGTGTATTTAAAAATAATATTATCATGAAATTGTTAAGTTTATTTTTGAAATAATCCCAGAACAAATTGAGCAGATAACAAGTAGATAACCCTGTAAATAATGTTAATCCGGCATGTAGGTACATTTAGTAACTTCGTTCATAAAAGAAAGGTAATTATTTATCTATTCGGCATAATTTGCAATGCTTCAGAAATACTTTAGTACTTCCTTCTAGTGTCACAAAGGCGTTATTTTGTTATTTATAATTGAATATAGCATTACAAGGCCTACCTTTTGTGAAAATATAGCTGTCCAATAATATTAGGAAAATTTCCTCTCAACAAATGCAATACATGGCTTGGATGAGAAGATATTGATAGTGAGCTTAAGAACTCTTTTGTCGAAAATTCTTGTATCTTGTCATTTTCTATTCATGAAGGGAAAAAGTAAGGACTTAAGGAAATGTGTCTAATGTATATATTTCAGATTTTTTGCAGTTAGATCTCTATTAAGTTAATAATTCACCAAACGAAAAATACAATAAAGTATTAATGATTTATTTTTTTTTGTACATGTGTGTGTCATGTGTAAAATTTAGTCTTCAATTTTAGTATTTTGTGATTGTCATTCTTAAGTTGTTTGAAATCATAATAAACTGAATTTGAATTTTAAAGAAAAAATATTAAATATGCTATTTCATCTATAGGAAATATTTGTTACATAGCTTCACATTAGGTATTCCATATGATGCAAAATTTGTATAATTTTAATGAAATTTTTGGAATTACGTCTATTTTTCAATTTCGTAACTTTTCCAACTTCCATTTTCGTGTTAATTTATTCATTTCTATAATGTAATGATGATTCTGTTTTTTTTCTAATTTCAACTAAAAACGACAACATTCTCTCTTTTTTTTTATTGAAGTTTTTTGTAAGACAATTTATGGAAAAATATAATCTGACTTATATGAAACTAGACGGAAGCATGAAAAAAAGGTTAATGACCCTATAAAAACTACAAAAACTATATTAAAAAAAATCGACTAACATTTTATTAATCACTAATTATACATAAAAAAATCAGAATCTCCTCATAAAAATAAATAAGAAAATATAATAAATACAATTGCACGTTCTTAGGATCATCTAACTAAAATCGTTTAAAATATAAATTTTACATTACAAAAACATAAAGTTTGCATTACAAAAACATAAAGTTTACATTACAAAAACATAAAGTTTACATTATAAAAACATAAATTTAACTTACAGTATGTATTTTTTGCATTAATTTTATCTCATATAGACAATACGTAAAAGAACCACGCGTTGCACTAAATACAACCCGCACGTAATCAAAAACAGTTTATTTCAATGTTTGTCGCACTCAGTCAAACTGATAGGCAAACGTTTTTTTAGAAAATAAGTTCTCGTTCGGTGCATAAAATACTTATAAATGAAAACGAACAGTCATGATTCCAATGTTTATTTCTTGTGCAATATAATGAATATGATAAAAATGATAATACACTCAAAACTTTCATCTTTTGTTGTGGACAGAATTGTTCTTTTAATAGTCCTAACTGCTGGTATTATTGAAACGAAGTACTCAATGCTTCAATGCCTTACGCGCTTAAAAAAGAAAACGTCTTAAAATAATGATAGTCAATATTTTTTAAATGCAAGAGATGACTTTTGAAGCGTAAATATTTTTAGTATGTTAGTTTATGTAGTTTGTTGAATTTGATTTTCTTATTTATAATATTTTTTTCTAACTTAATAAATATATTTTTAAAAAATCTTATCATTTGTATACATAAATAATTTTGAAATAAAGTAATTGTGTTTTGTACTATATACATACCCTAAAAAATAGCTAAAGATGTTTGACAAAAACTTTTTGGTACTACTAGGTTATCCCGTCGGCCAAAATATTATCGCCAAACTATAAGATTAAATGCCAATAATGGATGATCGTGACTGTCACATTCAATGGCATTAAATACGATTCACGTGTTTAAAATGTCATTAAGTGATTTTTATTTCGTTTTTTATTTGTATTTTTATTAATATTCTACTAATTATTTGTTTTTACGTTATTTGAAATAAAAATTGTCAATTTGTATAGTTTGGCTATTAGTTTGGCGATTTGTATAATTTGGCAAAATTGGTCGACGGGATAACAGAGTAGTACCAACTTTTTTTATTTCATTAAATGTGTTTTTTCTCATAACTGAGTTTATATAAAAAGTAATTCATCAATATTTTTTTCATATATTTTCCTCAATAACAAATAAAACTTTACGAGTGTTAAAGAAACAAAATTAATAGAACTTGGCACTATGAAGATTATTTGATTATCTGCCTCATAGGTTTAATCCCTCCTAGATATTGAAGAAATATCAAAATGCAATTTAAAACGATGTACGGGAATTCAATTAAATGTATTATGTACTTTTTCACAAAACTTTATGAAATATACCTATAAAATTAAATAAATATTCCAAAAAAGAAAACTTCCTGAAATAATATTAGAAAAACATTTTTATACAATTAAGGATAACTTTTGCATGCTACTTCATTGAGTTTAACGTTCTTAAACGTTTTTCTAATTAGTAGAATAGTTCATATTTTTTCCAAACTTTATCAGTTTTTTCTTGCTTAATTTCGTTCATATACATTTGATTACACATTTTATTAACAATTAATATTACTTTATACACATTTATTTACAAAAATTAATCTAAAATAAAAAAATTTAGTTTCTATTATAGATTTATTTATTTTTTTTTTAATTGGTAAAAAAATACAAATTTTATTTTAAAAATTCAATCATATTTTTTAATACGCTTGATTAAAGCTCCAGCACCTCCCTTGCTCTTCGGGCACACGTCAACAACAACACGTTTGATTAACTTTATATGATCACTTAATTTCGTTTTTCAAAATGTCAACATCGGTATACAAAATAATGCTTAAATGAAATAATTCATTTTCTGTTATAAATATATTTTTTTAAATAAATAAAACTACATAACAACATTTTTTATAGTGAAATTTGTTTTTTAAAGGAAATTAGTAGATGTTGAGACTAAGTTATTCGATTGCCTGCGTGATTGGTTTGATACACTTAAACAAGAGGAATTTAAGAGAAGTGCAAATGCAGAGATATCAAAAAGCTCAAATGTCTTGCAAAAAAAGGCAGTTTTGTGTGTAGGGGAGGATTTATTACTATTTATTATATTATGTTATTGGAATTATTGGAGCGGAATAGACATTGCTTATATGTCTATTTCCCCTCACAATAAATAAATAAATAAATAAATAAATAAATAAATAATCCTAAAATTTTAATAGTATTTCTTTTTAAAGTTAGATATGATTTTTGTAATTTAGTTTATTGAGTTTAGTTCATATTTTTTACTCTAACTTTATTGTAACAATTTTGTTTTCAAAAATATCCACATTTGTATGCAAATATAATTCTAAAATAAATTAGTAAATATTTTAATTTTTATTACATATGTATTTTTAAAAAATGTGTATTTATTATTTTTTTCATATTTATGAGCTTGAGTAAATTTATATAATCACTTCATCAGAAATTTCTTTTTTAATATACTTTCAATATTAAGACATAGAACTACATGGTTGTGTGAAGAAAAGGAAAGTAATAAAAGTTGGCAGTATGAAAGTTATTTGATTATCTGCTTCATAGGTTTAATCTATCGTAAACGATAGAAATATAACAAGAGTGCAAATGCAATTAAAAGCAATGTTTAGACATTCAATAAGGTCTCTTTTAGAATGTTTCACAATATCTCAAGGAATACATTCAGCAAATATATCTCTGTTTAATTTTTTTTAAATAACAACAATTCCTTAGAAAAGTAATACATTTAGTTAAAGAAATTATGAAGCATAATGACAATTAAAAATCTAATTAGATTCTAGAATTTCCTGTAATGATTGGAAGTTATTCAAGTTCAGCTTCACTTCAAAGGCATACCTGAATACTCAATTATATATGCTTATTATTCGTGTTTCTATAAATATTTTGCCATAGTTCCTGAATATATAACACTTAATACCTGAATTTGTAGCAAGTATTATTAATGCGCCACCTTCCAAAAAGGTGTCAGAGGTCTCACCGGCTCAATTATAGAGGTGATATTTTTGTTTAAAACAGAAATAAATGTCATTAAAACAATTTACGTAATCCTAAGTAATTATGTGAGAAGCTTTTATTTCTAAAGCATGTGTGCAGACGAAATGAAGAAAGAAAAAAGGAAGAAAAGAAAGTTAATTACTCACCGGAACAATTATGTAATACCAATTAAAAATATATTTATATATAATTAAACATAATTTCATTTTTATAACCATTATAAAATAAATATCGTTAAAATATGCTTAGAGAAAAAAAATGATACCAACTACTATTGAGTAAAAATTAAAGCATATTACTGTTAAGAACTCATGATTACAATGAAATGAAAAATGAACTAAGTGATAATTTTCAAGATTATCAAATATTAGATGTGTGATAAATTTTAATTATGGAACATTGATATAGTGAAAGCGTTAGGTTGTCCATTCGAAAATATTTGTAATATGTTTTTATCTTTTGGGGGATCTTAGAAGAGAATTATTTTTTTAAGATGTTGCAGGTGGCTATCATTAAAATCTCATCATATAATATATCCATTATTTAAATAATCGTATCGAGTTATCATTAGGAAAATAAATTAAGATTCTTTCATTTTATAGTTTGTATTTTTATCATGGTACATTCACAGAATATTAAATTTCCAAATTTTCTATGCCATTAAATAATCAATTTTAACTCATTTTACTCATTTTAACAGAGTTCTATTTTATAAAATTTTTATAGCCGACATAGAAAATATAATTTTGTACATTTTTTTAAAATATTTTTCAAATCATTGAATTTTGTTAATTAGCAGTGATTAAATTGCTATACCCTTTTTTCGCCCTTTGTTATACGAAATAATATAATAATAATTTGTAAGTAATAAAGTTATTTTTAATATGATTAATTTTTAAAAGCTACAAATTTTTTTATTACTTTAAAATTTAGTCATTACAATAAAATTGTCCGTTTTTTATGGAAATATTATTTCAAACGCTAAAAGTAATTTCTTCGTAACGAAATTAAACTTTATAAAACACATAATTATTTTAAACAAAAAAATATATTATACATCTATGATGTCTCAAAAATTAACTATTAAACATTTAAACGTAAAAGTACACCATACATAAAAAAAATTCTTTCTAAAAATATTTATTATAATAAATAACATGCACCGTAAATTAACTGAAAAAAAGGATTGAAAGTTGTTTACTAAGTTAGATATTTTGTTGTGTAAAAATGTATATTTGAATTATTGCAAATAAAAAACAAAGCTACTGGAGTTTTAATAACAATCTAGTTTTAAAAAAAATAGAAAATGGAATAGAATTGAATTTTTAATTATATATTTACTTATATATATATATATGTATATGCATATATATATATATATATATATACAGTGTGAGATAGAAATGTGAAACAGATTGAATGTTAGACAGATATGACGGGAATTTTTTCTACACCAATTGGAAAAAAATAGATCTAATATTGGATAATAGATAGCAGTACAAGCACACTGTAAAAAAAAAAGGTCGATCTACTAAAAAAACTTTAGTGATCCTTGTAATTACTAAAAAATTTTTAGTAATCTTAGTCGGTTACTAAAAAATCTGTAAGAATTACTAGAAAAAAGTTAGCAACGAATAGAGTTAATAGTTTTATATTTTTAAAGCTCTTACTAAAACTCAGTTGGTGTGGCCTTGATAGCATAGTGGTTATAGTAACGGGCTCCAAATTCCCGGGTTCGAAACTTGCCAACGCCAAATACACCCCGAATGTCTGTAGCGTCTCGTTAATAAAGGGATTATGAAAATCCTGTCGGAGCAGTTAAGAATGTTTAGTGCTGCCATCTATTGCGGTTTTGCCGAAAATCTTCCGCTTCAGAAGTCTGGATGCAGCTCGAAGGAAGCTCCTCCGCTTCGATTGCACGTAATGGTTATTAAAAGTAATTTTGGAGCTATTACTAAAATTTGCTTTGTGGCTCACACTAAAAATTATTAAGTTAGTTATACAAAAAATCTATTGTTCAGTTTACAAAAGAAATGCTTGTTTCACTTGCAAAAAAAATGTTTGTAATAGTTACTAAAAAATTCTGTGGAATACAAATTTACTAAGAAATTTTTAGTAACCTCTTGAATTTTTTTTTACAGTGCACATGGAGCTTGAAATCATACTCAGAAGTATAGAAATTTCATTTGTGCGCCTGTTTCATTGCTGACACGTGTAAAAAAGTTGTATAAAACTAGAGAATTATTCGGAATTCAAGAATAACATGTCTTATTCCTTTGAACGACGAATTTTTATTGCACTTGTATATTATCGATTAAATCAATGTCGGATGACGGGAAAGCGAAGCTTTAAAAAATTTTAAAAAAGCCCAGACTTGAAAGCAATTCGCAATTTATTCAAGTTCGAACGGATGAGCAGTGTGGCCACAGATTTAGCCGTAAATGTGGGGTGCAATCGATCATTCATGATACCTGAAAATGTGCAAGCAGTTGAAGAAATTGTTAAACGTTGTCATCGAAAATATATAAGGTGAGTCGCTGGTGAAGCAGGATTGTCAAACACGACTACGCACTACATAATGCGAAAAGGCCTGAAGCTGTTTCCCTGTAAAATGTAGTGCCATCAAAAGATCACAAATACGCTTGTACAAGAAAGAAAAGTTTTTGCAAATGTGTTACTGCAGATGATTGATGAAAGTAAAATTGATGTCGGTCATGTATGGTTCACCGATGAGGCTTATTTTCATTTAGAAGGATATGTGAACAAACAAAACTGGCGAATATGGGTCAATGAATCTTTCAATACCACTGCACTCACAAGGAAGGTCTCCATACGGGCATAATCCGAAAAATCTGAAAAAATTACAGAATGTTCTTCTCATGAGGCTATATATGTTTATAAAAAATTTCGGCGGAACTTCATTGCAGTGTCCGTAAAAAAAATAATGAAAATTTCGTTATTTGGCGATTTATCTTCGGTTGGCGATAGAATGCAATTTCAAAAAATACTTTTTCACGTCAAATATATTTAACACTACAACCGCGGGAAAATTCATCCAAGTTTTATAAATATATTTCTCATCGGAATTTTCATTTAAAACATTTAAAGTTATTTATTGGAATTATTTTTGCTCAGTACATATTTAGCTTAGATTATAAAGCGTTTTCTGGTTTGTATTGACATTTCTCCATATGATACGGGTCAAAATGACCCGTCGCCGCGGTTTTAGTGTTAAAGAAAAAAAAAGTGTCATGTTGAACTTCTTTAGATAAATTTAATTTAAAAAAAATTAGTTTTGATAGTTTAAGTTTGTTTTAAGCATAATTTTTTTATATCGATTATTATATGTATTTATATTCAATTTTAATCATTAAAATTTGCGATTTAAAACGAAATTCATAATTTAAACTAATTAAAATTGTTTCAAGCTCAAAGTCCAATTGAATATTGTAGATACAATTTTGTTGGCATGGAAACAGCTGGCTTTTATTTTTGAATACGCTTAAATGCATGAAAATAAATGTTCTCTATGACTATTTTTTTTATTAAAATATTTTTTCCAATGATATTTTAAATAACGACTCCCAACTGGCAATATATATACATATATATGTAATGCAATACACATGAATATAATATATTAAACTCTCTCATTGTTTATTTCAAATTCATTAAATACCATTAACACATACTCCAAACATTCAACATTTTCAGTTACATTAAAATCGTTTGCTTTTGGCGAGGAAAAGTGCAGCCCGCCAAATTGTTTGACGCTTTCGTCTTTTCACGGCAAATATTCGAAGGTATTTTATTTTTTTACATAATTTATAATGTAATTCCGCCGCTAATTTGGATTGATCCTTTATTACATACATAAGTAGTTTAATTAGCATATTTTTCAAAATATTCTGAGTATGCCTACTATGGAGACCTTCCTTGTCAGCAAAAATTACAGTGTGGGCAGGACTTTCTAGTAAACGAATCATTGGGCTCTTATTCAGGAGGAAAACGATTAACGCATCTCGATATATTGAAATTTTACGGCAGTTTATTAGAACATTTCAAGCTCTAAAGAATACACCAGAGATTTCTCGATTTATGCACGATGTGGCCCGAGCGCACCATACTACTGCAGTGTTTGAGATTCTCCATAAATACTTAAGTGAGGGATTCATTGCTTTAAATTATCCCAAAGTGACAGGTATTAGTATGGATTGATCACCATTTCCGTCGGATTTCAAACCATCTGACTTCTTTTTGTGAGGTTACTTAAATTACGCTGTTTATTCTAAGAATACCTAAATAATGGAAAATCTTGAACAATTCCTCTGTGAGGCATGTGCATCCATTTCAGTAGAAGTATTGCAACAAGTGATTTCGAACTATAGCTTTAGAGATGTGAGGGATTCATTGCTTTAAATTATCCCAAAGTGACTGCAACAAGTGATTTCGAACTATAGCTTTAGAGATGTGAGGGATTCATTGCTTTAAATTATCCCAAAGTGACAGGTATTAGTATGGATTGATCGCCAATTTCGTCGGATTTCAAACCATCTGACTTCTTTTTGTGAGGTTACTTAAATTACGCTGTTTATTCTAAGAATACCCAAATAATGGAAAATCTTGAACAATTCATCTGTGAGGCATGTGCATCCATTACAGTAGAAGTATTGCAACAAGTGATTTCGATCTATAGCTTTAGGCTGCGTCAAGTTGTTGCTGAAAAAGATAACCATATCGGAACCATCGTAATGAGATTTTTATTTTAGTTCAAACAGCTCACTTTTAGGAACTATTTCAAAGACACAAATTTCTTATTGCAGTGCCCTCTCGTGTCCAATATTTAAACTATTTTTTAATGGATGTGTAAAAAATTTCAGACCTATCTGTCCAACATTCAACTTTCTTCACATTTCAATCTTTCACTGTTTCGAAGTTATGTCATTTCAAAGTTAGGGAGTCCTTTTTAGAACACCCTGTATATAGTTATGTTGTTGCTAAAAAAGATAACCATATCGGAACCATCGCCATGAGATTTTTATCTTAATTCAAACAGCTCACTTTCAGGAACTATTTCAAAGATACAAATTTCTGATTGCAGTGCCCTCTCGTGTCCAATATTTGAATGATTTTTTATTGATGTATTAAAAATTCCAGACATATCTGTCCAACATTCAACTTCCTTCATATTTCTATCTCTCACTGTTTCGAATTTATGTCATTCCAAAGTTGGGGAGTCCTTTTTAGAACACCCTGTATATATATATATATATGTATATAAGTATATATATATATATATATATATATATATATATATATATATATACTGGTTTGCAAAGATTAAGGACGAGTCCCAAAATGCCAATTTTCAAGGGATTTTCAACCGATAATTTTAACGCGAATATTTAAAAGGAAGTAATATAATTCGAATAAATAATATCTCTGGATAACCGCTAGTCCTTATAACATCTCATTCCTGTCACACATGGTCACAAGAGTCATGGTCACTTCGGCAAAACAAAAAAATAAGAAATTCCATACGTCTCTTTATGAGTCTCAAATGACTACTATAAGTGACTCCACTGACAGATCATTGTGACAGCTGCTTTGCGACGAGTCACCAGATATCTTTATTATGTCGTTTCATTAAGACTTTCGTGATGCCTCTCATCTGGAGACTCAATTTCAAAGTCATTGTGAATAGACGTTTCATTATGATAAATTACCAAAAAATGTCCCATTAAAGACACATGGAGACTTTTCGCTACTTTTTACAACCGTTAGTTCACTGTAGGGTCTGTCACCATTTGACAATGTCTTGTTACAGAAAGTCACCATGTGACTTTATTGTGACATTATTTGTTGATTTATTAAAATGCAACATTCTCATTGACAATTGAGTCACCAAATGACAGTCGCATTAGAGTCTCCATAAAAGGACATTGTAAAATCACCTGGTGACTCGACAGATAGCAGCAGTAGCAGTTACCTGCCAGTGAAGCCGCATATAGTAGTCATTTTAGACTCATAAAAGAGACTTATGGAATTTCCTATTTTTTTGTTTCGCCGTAGTGACTGTGACTCTTGTGACCATGTGTGACCTTAATGAGATGTTTTTTTGGACTATCTGTTATGCAGGGGGACCGGGTATAGATGGGGGTATGTTATGCAGGGGGACCGATAGTAGGGGAGACCGGGGCACGTTGGCCATAGGGGTAGGTTTGCCAATTTGATTTAATTCTCAAACAAGTCACCAAATGTCGCCACAAGCCCAGAAACATGCTAGAAAACCTGTTCCCCTAACCTTCCGGAAGTTTTAGTTCCCTTAACAAAACAAACTAAGAAAAACATTGATTTTTCACTTTCGTTGATCTCGAAGCAAATTTTCGTTAGTGTGCAGAAAGTGTTAATTCTCTCCAGAGATACTTCACAAGAACAAAAGTTAGTAATATTTTGAAAGTTCAATTTTCTAACGATTCTTTTGATGTAACTGTTGTGGTTACTCTTAACCACTGCCATATTTTTATTTAATTTAATTTATCGTCTATTTTTGTTTTAATATTTATTCATTTATTATATGTTTCGCATTCTAAAAATTATCTTAATTCTCGCTTTTTTTAATCTCCCCTGTAAAGTTCTTTTTATTACCTAACTTTTTGTTGATTTGGCTTATCCAGTTGATTTGGATTATCCAGTTTTGGCTACGCATCTTTCTAGTGATATAAAAGTTTATTCTTAAAATGCAGTTTCCCTATTCGTGACGAAGCGCTTGGCCTCTTTATTTTATCGCCACTTCCTTTTGCTCTGCCAGTTGGTGTATTTTTAATTTTATGGCAACCCCTGCCTTCTTTCCTCGGCTGCCGCTGTCGTTTCGAGAGAAGTGGTTTCGTGAACAGAGCAGAGCAGACGTCGGCAGAAGTACGGTAACGAACGCCTGCGGAAATGATGTGTGGGATCCCAATTAGAATGGTTTGTTCGGTTTTAGGATTAAGTTTCAGCATTTTTAAATATGAAAGATGTAATCCTTTAAAAGGCAAGGAAAACTTTTATCGCTTCGTGGAGACATATAAAGATTTGTTCGTCCATGAAAAATACTACTTATGATCTCCAAAGAAGAATTTGTGTATAATAATATATTTCGATTTGAGAGAATATTGTGTTTTCTTAAAAGAATGATTTTTCAAAATGTTTGAAACATCGCTCGTCCAGAATTCCCTTTCGTGGTACGTTCTATGCTCTATACAGAAAAGAGCACTCCTTTGTTTTATTGCGTCGTCAACATGTTACCCCATGCACTCCAATTGAATAAATAAAAGGTATAATCATTTAAAAATAAGCTCTTAGGTTATTTAAAAATTTTTGTACAAGTCAAATGTGCCTTCCATGCGCGGCTCTAAAAATAAGAGAGCTATGTCTACTAACAGTTATAATATTCTCCAAGAGTGAGAATTCATTTTATCTTCATAAAAAAAAAATAAAGAAATTTCTTTGCAAGAAAATGTTCTGAGCTTGATCTTTTATTTGTTTCTGCTCGCATGATAATTCAAGTTTATGCAGGTAATCTCTATTTTTATTATTCAATTACTTCTCCTGTGAATATGGCACATACTATTCCTGGTGCCATGATCTTGTCGAAACCATTCGACATGACATTTTTCAACAGATGTTTTCTTTATTATATTGAAGTGATAAAAAAAATAATAATAATATATAAGTAAAAATGTTCTCAATTTCAAAATTCAGAAGTGAATATGTTCTCATCATGCAATACTTACATTTTTAATTTATTTATCATGTTTTTTTGTTGAAACTTGCTTATATAAGTAGTCAATTTCATATAATTTGCTATTTTTGTTTTCATAAATGTGAGAACAGATGTTACATAATTATTATGGAAGGAGGTGTATTCTAAGAACTCATTACTTTAAAGTGAATTGTTTATCTTGTTTTGACAAGTTTGAGAACAGGTGTTACAATGTTTACATAAACATCCGAAATCTAATATTTTTTTTTCTTCCAAACTTGGGAGATTAGAAACTAAAAAGAAATATTAGGGTCTGATTTTCTTGATCTGATGCTCAGAAAAATATGTTGGCATCTTCTTCTTCCTTTTTTCTTGCTATATTTTATGCATATAAAAATGATGTATAACATAAATGAAATTCGTCATTATTTTAAAATAGATATCAAATTAAGTTTATATATTTTTCATGTAACTAATTTATAACAAATTATTGTCACATTTAGTGAGAATTTATTTCAATTTTTCTCATCATGCCTCCGAAATCGAAACTAAATATTGCGATTCAGCCTTTTGATGAAAATCCACAAACTGTAGAATTCTTTTTCGATCAATTATCGGATTTACAAGAATTAAATAATTTTTCTGGTAAAGAGCTTTTTGTTCTCTTTAAATCAAAACTAGAGGGCAGCGCTTTAAACTTCTTTCTTGAAACACAGTCTCAATTCAAGAATGCTAATTTTCAAGCCATTCGAAAAGTGTTTATAGACTATTTTATGCCCAAAAGAAAAACTAACTCCTTCCAATCTCTGCAAAATTTAAAATTAGATTCCTATGAATCTGTTAAAAATTTTTCTTTTCGCCTGGATAAACAACTTCGGCTTGAGTATCCCAAATTGCATCCAGCTGCTCTAGATTCTCTAAAATTCACTCATTTTCTTCAAGGTTTGCCTAAACAAATCAGAAGAAAAATTCTCGAGGAAAATATTTCCACATTTGATTTAGCTCTTGAACGAGCACACTTTCTACAAGACATTTATGACTCTCCATCTTCTCGAAATTCTCATAAAAATTTATTGTATGGATAGTGACAATACTAATGAAAACTCAACTTTTTCTGTGAATATGGTCCAACAAACTCCTGTAAGACGTACAAGGGATAGAATTTTTGAAAATTCACATAATGCGTTCTCACCACCTGAAACAAACAATGGAAAATCGTACACTTTTAATAATGTTAAGAGAAAACTTAGAGTTCATTCACCTTCACCTGTCAAACAAAATATTATGGATAAATATAAAACAAACTCTCGTCAACTAAAATCTCGTCAAAATAAATCTTTTTTTTCAACCTAAATTTGACAGATTTTCTCACAAGAAAAATTCTACGGATTCCTACCCCAAACTAAATATCATTCAATGTGCATTTTGTGGACGATTCAATCACCGTATGGACACATGTTATAAATTTAAAAGGATTCCCAACGCACCTAAACAAAATTATACGTCGAACTTTTCATCTGATTCTCAGAGAAAAAAACTCTACTTCTTTTTCAAAAAATAAAAATGATAAGATCTAGCATTTAAGCAAATAGGGGAGATTGGTTCCACTGACCGCCCTCTCTTCCGTACTTGTTCTTCAGGGTCAGTACATTGTTGTGACGAGAAAAACAAGCATCACATTGTCAAAAATTCTTCAACCACTTTATTGTCAATCATTGCTGTACAAACATCCCCAGTGCATCCTAAATTTAATAAGTCTTGCTGTTCTCATAATTCTTTGGCATCGAAACATCTTTCAGAAATTGATGAAAGTGTACAAGAACGACACATCATTTATAGTTCCTTTGATAATTCTTATTCTTTGCCATGTATAATTATGAATGTACAACGTAATGAAATATCAGCTCTTATTGACACAGGCTGAACTTTATCTCTTTTGGATCAACAATGCTTTAATAGCATTAAATCTAAAATTCATTACAAAGTTTTGTCTAGAAATGTTTCAGTATCTACTATAAATTCTAAGGTTTTTTTCAGAAGATGTATTGAAATTTCATTTAAAATTGACAAGTACTTTTTACATCATGTCTTTTATCTTACTGATATAAAGAATGTTAATTTTCAAGCCATACTTGGGTTTGAATTTATTAATAAGCATTCCATAACCATTTCTCCAACTTTTAAGTATATATTAATCAAAGATCAACAACATCCCTTTTCACAGTCATAATGAATCTCCTACTTGTTATTATATGAATTCTGAGTGTACTTATGATAATATAAATGTGCCATATTCTTTTGATGCACACAAAATGCCTTGTTATGAAAATTCTGTATCAAATAATCTAAGTAATGGTACTTATATTGATAATGTGTATGGAAATTCTGGTGACAACAATTTACAATTAATCAATAATTATGCAACCTACCCTTACAATTATAATTTTCAAAATAGTGATTTATTTATAAATAATGTGAATTATCA
The DNA here is from genome assembly GCA_964019185.1 of Maratus speculifer. NCBI lineage: Eukaryota > Metazoa > Arthropoda > Arachnida > Araneae > Salticidae > Maratus > Maratus speculifer. The sequence goes on from OZ025290.1 coordinate 291,905,198, forward strand.
TAATCCCTATATTGATGGTAATTTTACTTATTTTCCTAACTATTTTCCAACTGATTATGGTAATGTTGTAAACTATTTATCTACTAATAATAATAGGGCTGACAAAAATTTCACATCTGAAAGTGCTAATGATATTAGTTATATTGGTGAAAAGCATACTAATGTGAATGATGGTAATAAAATTTTGGTGAATTCCAACATGGTACAAACAGTTAATAGAGAATTAATCCCTCCCAATTCTTTTGTTTATTTACATGTCAAATACTTGAACTCTCCATCTGAATATTTTATTTTTAAGCCTGCTTTAAAAAATAAAGGTCTTGTTTTGCATAAATCACTGCATTCTAACTCTTCAATTCAAAATAATTTATTTTTGGTTGTATGTCAGAATATATCCAAACTGGACATTCATTTAAATAAAAATACAATTATTGGTGAATGCATTAATGTAGATGAGAACGATATTGAAGAATACTCTTTTGATTTAGATTTTGAAAATGAATATTATAATTTAATTTTACCATCTGAAGAAATTAAGAGAAAACGTGTCCAAGAACTTTCACCAAATGATTTTGATCTAAAACACTTACCCCCTCATGAAAGTGACTCTTTAAGAAAATTATTGTGCAGTAAAGCTCTTGCATTTTCTAAATCTTTGGACACATTAGGTCATACAAACTTAGTGAATCCTCAGTTGTCAATGTGAACTCTCATCCTGTGAAAACCCTACCTTTTCCTGTGCCACAGGCACTCGAGCAAGAAGCTCTTGACCAAATTAATCAAATGCTAAATGCCGGTATTATAGAAAGATCAAATTCATCCTGTGCTTGTCCTATGCTTCTAGTTAAAAAGAAAAGAACTGACATGTCGAAACCACAGAAATACCGTTTGGCCCTAGATTTAAGATTGCTAAACTCTATCATCATACCATCATCATATCCTCTTCCTAGAATTCAAAATCTATTGGTGCAATTATCAAAATTTAAATATTATAGTACTCTTGACTTGCCGTCTGCATATTGGCAGATTGCAGTACCTAAAGAAATGCAAGACAAACTCAGTTTTACTACTCCATGGGGAATTTTTACCTATCTTCGTCTCGTTTTTGGCTTGAAGACAGCTGCGAGCACTTTTCAACAATTAATTGATTCATTTATTCAATTATCTGAAATTGACTCGTGTTATGCATATCAAGATGACATTGTGGTTGGCGCTAATTCCTTTGAAGAAATGGTTACGAAACTCACAAAGCTCTTAGACACTCTCATTGCTAATAACATCACTCTTTCTCCTGAAAAGTGTTCATTCATGAAAACTAGTATTAACTTTTTAGGCTTCCAATTCACAGATCATAAAATTCTTCCTATTACAAGTAATATTGTAAAAATCACATCCTTCCCAAAGCCTAAAACCAAGAGGCAGACAAAAAGATTCATTGGATTATGTTCATTTTATAGGTCAATTATACCTAATTTTTCTAAATTGATTACTCCTATTATTGAAGTTACCAAACCTAAAAATAAGTTTTGTTGGAAATCTGAATAAGAAAATGCATTTAATAAATTGCAAGAAATTTTCTTTCAAAAACCTATGCTAAAAGTCCCAAATTGGAATGAGACTTTCTATGTTAATACTGATGCATCAAAGACAGCAATCTCAACTGTTCTTATGCAGAAATTTGACGGTGAACTTCGACCTATTTCATATTATTCCAAAACTTTATCTCAGTCTGAAAGACATTGTCCAGCTATCAATCTGGAACTTTATGCCATTTATAAAGGTATAACAGCTTTTAAATATTACATTTTTGGTCGATCCTTCATTCTCTTGTCTGATGCTAAACCCCTTAATAATTACAAAAAAGATACATCACTTGCTGACATCACTACTCGTTGGATGTTGGAACTATCTGAATATTCGTACACATTCCAGCATATACCAGGCAAAGAGAATGTGTTAGCAGATTTTCTAAGCAGAACACCTCACATTCCTGCTGAAGATCTTCATACTAATCCAGATCTTATTTCTAGGCAAGAACCGCTACCAATTGTTGATGATCAAAATGATTTAAATAATGAAATTGCTCACTTTCCATGTGGTTTAATTGGCAAAACACACCACACTTGTCATCTTCAAAGTGACTCTCCTCCTCCAAATAATGATAATAATAAAGACCCATTATTAGAAATTTTTGATCAAACCATCTTTTCTGAACAACAAAAATATCCTAAAATTAAGAAATTTTATGAAGATCTTAAAGCTAACAAAAAATCTAAAAATTTAAATGGCTATTATATTAATCCAAATAATGATTTACTTTGTTACAATGGACATTTTTCTTCAGAAGATATTGAGCTACATAAAGCTGTTTTACCTTCGTCACTTAGAGCAAAAGCTTTAAGAATTGCTCATATTACTCATACTGGAATTCATAAAACTATTGTTAATTTAAAGAAAAGATTTACCTGGAAAACCCTTGTTTCTGATGCAATTCAAAAAAAAATAATAATAATGATAAAATTGCGCATGCTAATTGCTTCTACTTGAATTTTTGATTTATTGTAAAAGAAAAAAAAATGAAATGATGATTGAGTATAGGTATCTCTGTGTATCTAAGTGTTAGAATATTCAAAGAAAAAGGGTTTATATATACAGCTCATATTCAAAATATTAGAATAATTGAGAAAAAGTAATAAGAAAAAATTATTTGTCATTTATTTATTTTTTATACTAAGTAAATGCAATTAAATTTCTTATAAATTAAATCTGGAATGTTTAGATAAGATTTTAACATTTATAAAATATAAAATACAGCACAATAAATTAGGTATACAGCTTCCTTAAACACACCAGAATATTAGAATACAATTTAGATTGGTTCAAAATATTAGAATATTTTATTTTACGCAACAATATTACCTTATGAATATGAAGTAAATGGTAGTTAATATTTTGTAGCATGCCCTTTAGCTTTCATAACAGCGTACAATCGATCTTGCATACTATATACAAGGTGTTTACAAACATTTCTATCAATATTCGCCCAAATAGACTTTATACGTGCCACTAACTCAGTTTTACTTGAAGGAGGATTTTCTTGAAGTTTTTTCTTCGTTATACACCATAAGTTTTCGATGGGATTAAGATCTGGTGAATTTGGTGGCCAAGGAAGTACCTTAATGTTGCGTTGGCGGAACCAATTCTTAGTTGACACCGAGGTATGCGGAGACGCTAAATCTTGTTGAAAGATGAAATCATCTTCAAATAAATCTTCTGATGATGGAATCATGTAATATTCTAAAATTTCTTGATATATCAGAGAGTTAACCTTTTCGTAGACGATGCATAACTTTCCAGGTCCTTCTGCACTCATACAACCCCAAACCATGACACTAGCAGCAAATTTTACGAAACGTTTAAGGCATTCTTTATCAAATGCTTCTTGCTTCATTCTCCAAACTCGAATACCTTGATTACCATATGAAACACAAAACATACTTTCATCACTAAATAATATATTTTTCCAATCTTCATTGCTCCATAAACGTCTTGATTTACACCAATTCAATCTTATACGCTTTTGTCTTGCAGTCATGAGAGGTTTTGTTTTCGATACACGAGATTCAAATTTAAATTTATGGAGACGTCTTAATGTTGTCGATGTAGAAACTTCAACTCCTTCTTCTTTCCATTTTCGGTGCAAGAATCGCACACTTTTAAAACGGTTTTTCTTAACTATACGCTTCAGTTTCCTGTCATCTCTAGCAGATGTTTTTGGTTTTCGGCCACCATTTCGGCGATTATTTTGAAATTTTCCAATTTTTGAATAATGTGTTAGTATTTTACTAACGCTCGATTGCGAACAATGTAAATAATTCGCTATAAAACATTGATTTTTACCGTGCCGATACAAATCAACCATACGAAGTTTAGTAGATTCAGGAATATCACTCACATGGCCCATTTTAAGACGAAAAAGAAACAAACTGCAAAAAAGAATACTGATTTTAAATAAAATAGTCTGAATTTAATCAATGATACCACCAGTTAAGAATTGGTAATAATTAAAGGAGAATTAATGTGAAATATTCTAATATTTTGAACCACTTGAATAAATATTCTAATATTTTGACTTTTCAAAATAATTTTTTTTTGCAATTAATCTTTTCAAAAATGATATTAAATTTAAGATAACAAGTAAGTTTAATCAACAATAAGTTCTTAATAAAAATATCGTTTGCATATTTTCATTAAAAGACATTAAATTACCAAACGATATTTTCAATTTCTAAAAAAAAGGTAATTATTCTAATATTTTGAATATGAGCTGTATATAATAAGTATATACTTTGGATCCAAAGATATTTTTTGTTTAAGTCATTACTGGTATATAGAAAAGAAAATATTTGTTATTTTACAGATAAAACATGATCACATGTTATTTACAAGGATTTGAATATTTGAATTAAACATGTTCAATAGGTATTCAACACATTATAAATATTTTATGTGATAGTTTTTGTAAAGTGACATTTTTCAAGTTACGTACTGGATTAATATATTTATTTAAATACTTTTATGAGAGTGTAAATATCCTCTCTTTGCTCTTTTTGGTAATTTTGAAGGTAGTATTATTGCAGAATAGCATTTTTCTTCTGAGAGTTTAAATATTCTCTCTTTGGTATTTACCTGTATTTACTTTGAAAATGTTCTTGTTGATTTGCATCTTTTATTTACTTTGAAGATGTTGTTGAATTACATAACATTAAAACTATTCTGTCAAGATAAGTTGATATATTGGAAAGTATTTTATGTATATGGATATATTTTTTTTTCTTGAGAATCTAAATATTCTCTCTTGGCCATTTGTATACATTTTCCAATATCTGTCATAAGAAAATTTTGAAAAATTGAATTCTGAAAAATTGAATTTATTGAATTTAACATGATTATTGATTTGTGAATTTTAATATCATTTGCTTATATGTACAGTATTACAAATTATTTTTCTATTTAATATGCTGACCATATATGTATGTTCTTATTATACGGAACAATTTTTATATATGCTGGTAAATTTATATTATTGTACTTGCAATTGCATGACTCAGTCAAGAGACTCTCATCTAAAGACTGTGAACATTTTCTTTAAGTACATATACTAGTATAAACTTTTTTTTGAAACAAGATAATTCCCTTTTTGTGAACAAACAGTTATTTTAGATGTTTGCCAATTTATTGTGCATTATTATTTGAACTATAACTATGATAGTAATTTTGTTCTATTATTATTGAATGTCGTGTAAGACAATTATTGATATTCATATGATTCTTATTAGTTTATTTATATTTATGACTGATTTATATGTTCATTGTGCATAATTTAGAAAATATTGTCTCGATTTAAAAATTACTGAATTTGTACACCTCACCAATATTTTCTCTTGGGGAAGCCGGGGAAATATGTTGTGGTTACTCTTAACCACTGCCATATTTTTATTTAATTTAATTTATCGTTTATTTTTGTTTTAATCTTTATTCATTTATTTTATATTTCGCATTCTAAAAATTATCTTAATTCTCTCTTTTTTTAATCTCCCCTGTAAAGTTCTTTTTATTACCTAACTTTTTGTTGATTTCCAATATTGAAATCAGTTAGAAATTTTGTTCCTTCCGGTTGTGGAATTTTCCTGTATTTTCTCGAATGTTCGAAGGGGTGTCTACTTCCGTTTTATGGTTCCTCCTATTGTTCAATCAGGTACTATTCTTATGATGCGTAATTTAAAAATAGGTGCATCCTGATATCCAGGTTTGGCTACGCACCTTTCTGGTGATATAAAAGTTTATTCTTAAAATGCAGTTTCCCTATTCGTGGCGAACCGCTTGGCCTCTTTATTTTATCGCCACTTCCTTTTGCCCTGCCAGTTGGCGTATTTTTAATTTTATGGCAATCCCTGCCTTCTTTCCTCGGCTGCCGCTGTCGTTTCGAGAGAAGTGGTTTCGTGAACAGAGCAGAGCAGACGTCGGCAGAAGTACGGTAATGAACGCCTGCGGAAATGATGTGTGGGATCCCAATTAGAATGGTTTGTTCGGTTTTAGGATTAAGTTTCAGCATTTTTAAATATGAAAGATGTAATCCATTAAAAGGCAAGGAAAAACTTTTATCGCTTCGTGGAGACATATAAAGATTTGTTCGTCCATGAAAAATACTACTTATGATCTCCAAAGAAGAATTTGTGTATAATAATATATTTCGATTTGAGAGAATATTGTGTTTTCTTGAAAGAATGATTTTTCAAAATGTTTGGAACATCGCTCGTCCAGAATTCCCGTTCGTGAACTTTGTATGCTCTATACAGAAAAGAGCACTCCTTTGTTTTATTGCGTAGTCAACATGTTGCCCCATGCTCTCCAATTGAATAAATAAAAGGTATAATCATTTGGAAATAAGTTCTTCGGTTATTTATAAATTTTTGTACAAGTCAAATGTGCCTTCCATGCCCGGCTCTAAAAATAAGAGAGCTATGTCTACTAACAGTTATAATATTCTCCAAGAGTGAGAATTCATTTTATCTCCATAAAAAAATAAATAAATAAATTTCTTTGCAAGAAAATGTTCTGAGCTTGTTCTTTTGTTTGTTTCTGCTCGCATGATAATTCAAGTTTATGCAGGTAAGCTCTATTTTTATTATTCAGTTATTTTTCCTGCAAATGATTAAAAAAAAGGTTTTTGAACTGAATCGCTCCATGTCTAGTGGTCTTTTGCGGCCAAATCAATGCAGTGTCTTAAAACGATCACGTACTTTTTTTTGTTTCGGAACGACTCTCGTTTTCGTTCCCATCCCAAACACTGCAGTAACAATGGATATTAAATGTTGTTAAAATATGTGTAGAATAGCAAAAGTATTTCAAACATGGTGAGAGGGCAAGTTGGCCCACTTACATTGGGGCACGTTCATCCGGTCTTTCCCGGCCCATTGTAGTCATAAGCTACAGCCATTGGACCACACAGTTTATGGCTCATTCAAAAAATATGTTAATTCAGCCTGTGATGATTGGGTGACAACTAACAGATGCCCTATGACCATCTACGATATTCCGGAAATTGTTAAAACATCCCTTCGCAATGCAATTTATCCAGTTAATATAACATCAGGTTTTCAGATAACTGGAATATGCCCTTTCAATAGGAATCTTTTTACTCACTCTGATTTCATGCCTTTGTATGTCAACGATGTACCAGAGCCTTCAAGCACGCACGACAAAGTAATCGGTGCAGCTTCTAATGAAACCTAGCTAATTATGGATAGGCCTATTTCTATAGATGTGCCAACCGCATCTTCTCCTGCTCCACGCAAGACAACTCCAACACCTGAGGAAATTAGACCATTCGAAAAGGCAGAGCCATGGAAGAAAAATTCTTTGAATAGAAAGAAGAGAACTTCTGCAGTTCTCACAGACACCCCAGTACAATTAGTTCTTGAACAAAAACAAAAGGCAACAGAAGAAAGAAATAGTGCCAAAATTAAAAATGAAATTAAAAGAAGAAATCAGACTAAAAAACGCAAAGGAACGCAATCTGTGAAAAAGTTTTTGTTTCCTTTTGATCCCTCACAGCCTGGATGTAGAGGTCTGAACCGTCAAAAAAAGAAGAAGAAATCTATGAAAGAAATTAACGATGAGGAAGACGAACACAGAACCTGCCTACGTTGTCTGAAGGAGTTTAATCAAAGTATGCCTGGGAAAATATGGATCCAGTGGGTGAGTTGCAAACGTTGGGCTCATGTTAAATGTGTTTGAAAGGAGTTTAATGGATTATATTTTCAATGCATTCACTGCAATGATCCCTATGATATGTAAATTTAATTTTTAAATAATTTTGTTATATACATTCATTAAAGTTTCTATTCACTATTGTGAATTTTATTTAACATCTAAATAAACATAAAAAAGAGCATTTCAGGCCAACGTACTCCAGACAAAGGGTCAATTTACCCCGTGCCCGGGGTAGGTTAGTCCATATGACATCACCCCATAATTAAATTCATAAAGTTCTTAAAATTTCATATTAACTAAAAGTACGCGTTTTCCTCACTAGTTAAATGTACTATGTATTGTAAAAAATACTATATCTGAAAATAAACAAAATTTAGACATTGAAAAAAATTACATAAAAAACACTGGGCCAATTTGCCCTGGTCTCCCCTACATAAGCGTTCAGCGAGAGCGCGACCGATGTATTAAGGGAATAAAGGAGTTTATAATGAGAGTGAATTATGGTTGTTAATTAACAGCTGAAATAAAGACAAGAATTTTAAAATTCTGAGGTCCATGTATATTATGAAAAACCTTGGACTATCTTCACAAAACATTTGAGCGTCGTTTAGGCCGTATATTTTGCAAGCCATCGCATAGACATACGCACACTGACAGATTTTTTTTTGTATAAATAAATACGTTTTATAGATAACATAGTGTAAATATTTAGTATAATTTAGATGCCTATAGATTTTTATTCTTTTGAATTAAAATTTAATGAAGCTATGTTTTGAAAGTTGACGTGAATCAAAATGTTTAATGTCATGAAAAGTTGTGCACAATGCAAAAATTTTATAATAAAAGAAACAAAGAACTATATTTTCTTTCATTTTTTCCCAGAAAAAAACAACTTTCTCAATCTGTGTTTATTTTATGTAAACGCCAAACAATATGTACTTTAAAATAATGATGTACTTTTATTTATTTTTGAACAATAAACATTTCCTTTTTCATCTGTATGCATTAACGATATGTCCTTTAATGTATTCAAACGATGAACAAAGCAAAATTTCTTAGTATTTGTTGCACTGTATTTATAAAAATAAATCGAAATCAAACGAGGCGACACTAATTAGAAAAGTTTTTCATCTAAAATTAAAATAAAAAACTCTTTTAGTTCCTATATGTGGTATTTATAAAGTCTTTTTTTTATTTGTTTATTTATTTTTCCAATAAAGAAATCGGGTTTTTTATTCACTTTTTTTTTCATGAACTAAACGCTCACTAAATTAAGCTGCAGAATTTACATTTTTAAATAAAAGTTTTCCCAATCAAAGTCTTTGATTAAAACAAGAATACAAAATCATATTAGGATTTTTTTTCTTTTTTAATTCATTGATAGAATAACGAAAGATTACTTCTTAAAGGCATAAATGTGAAAGATATATTTATAAAGTAAAATATTATAAGCGAAAACTAGTGCAACTCATTTTTTAAATGTTTTAAATGTATTTATATTGTAGAATTAAGCATTAAATTCAGTTGGAAATTATTGTTATTTTATTTGTTTATTAAATTATATAACATAACTGACCACGGTAGAATAGAAATATTGCCAAAATATACACAAATGTCTTCAAAATTATAAATATTTTAAAATATAATGATATTATTGGTGAAATATGCGAGGGTTCCTTGTGTTATGTGTTTATTGTTTTTACTTTTTTCTGTTAGTCCTTAAAAAATTGTAATGTAATTTTTTTTGGCAAATATAAATGACAAAAAAAATTTTATTATGATTTTCAAGTTTGGCACTCCGTCGTCTCCACTGCGAAGACATCATCTTTCCAACTAAAATTTGTTTTTGGCACCAGTAATAAAGGAAAATAAAATTTCAATTATTTAATTAGAGAATTTTTTTTTTTTATTGTCTACTTCAAGGAAAGTTCTGTTAAAAAAGTTGTGCTAATCGAATAAAGTTTGTGTAAGAGACACAGGAGTACAAAAAGGGTTCCATTTAAATTTCATGTTTCATAATGTATACAGATGTGTTGCAAATGTATTTATTTAAATTGAACTTACTGAAACTAACTTGGTATAGAGAATAGAAAACGTTTTATTATTTCTATTGTTGTTATTATTATATTTACTTATCATATCTTTATTGACTGCATTTTTTGACACATTTTATGAGAGTTTATTTCCACTTTAAATTAAAATTTTCAGCATTTCGTGAGAAATTTCATACATGTTTTAGAAAAGAATATTATTTTACATTGTTGCCAATTAGTAAAACAGCGCAAAGAATAAAAGTTCCTTCAAATTAAACATTGACTGTTACTTGACCATTATTAACAGAAAAAAATCTTTTATAGTAAAATAAAATAAATATTGCGCATGAAAATGAGGAAAATATAGAAATTGCTTCATAAAAACTGAATTTTCACTTGAATTTTAAAAGGTAACGGAAATTGTAAAGTAATAAATTAATTAATATGCATTAAAAGTCTTAATAAGAGAAAAATTACGTCAGATTTAAACAAAACAAAACGAAATAAAAGAAAGTAAATAATAATATAGCTCTTCTAACGATAAAAGTATTTTCGCGTAAATATTACAAAAAAAAAAAAAAAAAAAAAAAAAAAAAAAAAAAAAAAAAAAAAAAAAATCGATAAAATTTAAGTCAGATTTAAAAAATTACATTTATGAATCATTTATTTAAACCCATTGCCAACCACATTGTTAAAAAATACCGGAAAGTTGTGAATCTGTTAAATAAGTACATTTTATATTAGCTGATTATGTAATGTTTAAATAATTGTATTTAATAAAACGTTAAATAGCCATTAACAGGAGATAAATCGGCTATAAACCCCCTCCGTAAAACGATAAAACGAAACAAAATAACAATTCCTGCGACGATCACCCCTGTTTCTTCTTTTGTATTATCATTCTATCTTTCGCTGACCAAATTAACTGATTTTTATAGGCGATGCAGTGGTTGACAAAGGTAGCTCCGAGGCGGGAAAGCTGCCTAATACACAATATGTGATCATTATGAAAATATTTTGATGAAGATCATACATAATGAATATAAATTTTAACAAAAAAAAAATGACTAGTTTAATTCTCGGTTAAGGCGAAGGTGGACCTTCAAATCTACAAAAATCATAGAAAACTTCGAAAAGTACGTTTTTTTGCCCCAACTCATGAAGGGCTTATTATAAGTTTATCATAAGTAAATTATAAGTGTATTATAAGCAATATTCATTTTTATATGGTATTTAATGTTATTTATTATTGAAATAGTAATAGTTCTAACTTAAAAATGGATTTTCTCAAAATGTAAATTTTCAAAATGTACCATGCGCACCCTTAATTTTCTGAGTTATTCAAAATTTTTTATGTAATTATCTTATAGTACATAGAAGAAATGATAGTTAAAATAATTGTACATCGGAGCTTATAAGCTGTAAATTCCTTATCGAAAGAATGATTTACAGTGTTTTTTCACTACAAAAATTGGTTTTTTAACTTATTACTATCATTATTAATTTTTATTTTCTATTTATGTTTAGGATTTCGATTAAGTTTTACTCTTAGGTCTCAAAGGTATCTCACAAATAAAAAGTATTTTATATGCAAAAGAAATGCACATGAAGCATTTACAATCAACTAATAATTATTTCAATAATTAATAAATAATAATTACCAAAGTAAGTAATATTTTTCCTTAAAATTTTAGATTTTCTGAAATAACTACAATATTAATTACATATTTTATTTTCAAGCAAATTGCTTCAAAAGAAAAAAAAATTTGAGGGTCCAGCTTCGCCTTAGTAAAATTCTATTTAAAGTACTTTTTTTCTCAGTTGTTATATAATTAAACGGAAATGATATGAATGGAAATGCTCTGAATCTTCACAATGAAGAAAACAATTCAGAATAGTTTAATTTCGTAATTGCCCTTAGGTCCTTTATTAAATTATACATAATTAAAAATGTATAATTCCCTAATTGTTAGGCATTAATACATAGAACACATGATGAATGATGCATCATTATTATTAGAAATCGAAGGATAATATTACTGAATAGTCGTTCATTTGAACAGTTTTTCATTTGACTAGTTATCTTCTTTTGTTATTAATCCTGTATTCATATATTATTAGCCAATTAGAAATGCTTTCATGAACAACTAAGACACGCAATAAAGTTGCCTAAAAAAAACAAAAAAACAAAACCAAAAAAAAAAAAAAACATCGTTTTAAATTGGTTTAACTTTAAAGATCTCAGAACGCTGAATCTAAAAGTATATATATTTTTTAATTATATATTATACTTTTCAGACTCCATCGCAAATGCACTGCAATAATATGTCCTATTCTAGTTTCAGAATCTATTTTAAATGAAATTATAAAGTAATAAAATGGTTTGGAGTTTATTTAAAACTTGAGGAAAAACTACAGGGATTATTCTTAGTCAAATAGTTTAAAAAATCATATGTTTTTTCTCTGCACACAAACATTACTTTGTGAGAATTCAGCGGGAGAGTGGAGATACACATAACATATGTATTGATACAGAGTCATCAAAAGACTGTTGATAATGTTTGTCAAAAAAAAAAAAAAAAAAAAAAAAAAAAAAAAATCAGAAATTTATGGACATATTTTATAAAGACCTATTTAGAATACATAGACGGATATTTAAAATAAAGGCAACTTGAATCAAGGACGAGTTTCAAATTCACAACCTGTTTTCGAATAGCTTTTGTCGCAGTGTTAAGTTTTAGCATTACACGTGGTCTTTATATTAAGGAATCCCTTGTACGACAGTAATTTTTGTACCAATTATGATATGTCGTGCGTAATGTAGTAAGAAAAATTATCTTTTCTGTGCTCACTGCACTTTCATCTTTATGTCTAAAATAAACAGATAATTATATGAATAGAAATATTTTTTTATTGAAAATCCTTTGAATTGCCGTGATGACAAAGATAATTTCGAATAGTTAAATTTCGTAATATGCCCTTCACAGTTTACAGGCCAGTGTTTCCATTTGTGAACACAAAATATTTTATTTACTAAAAATTCAATTTTTTAATTGACTTGAAAAAATTAGCCGAAATCATAAAATATGACTGAATTTTTTGAAATAGAAGTTACATTAGTGACCACCGGAAAATGAATAATCATTAAAATGATTTTTGAAATAAGTTTTTTGAAATAGAAGTTACATTACTGTCATTAACAGGGAAATGTACATAAAATCATAAAAATGACTAATGACCACAAGAAAATGACCACCGGAAAGGACTTGTGTCTCAAATTGGGAACATTCTGAAAATTTTATATAATCTTTCCCCACCTTATTAATGGCTAATATCTCTAAACTAAAGCATTATTAGGCGTAACGTACAAGGAAAAAATTATAGGGGGAACTGGGGTACATTGATACAGTTTTTTTCTAAGATTTTTTTTGGTGTCAAGAAAGTAGAAAATTCAAGTTTTTTTTCCATGAGGTGACAGCAAAACTTGTGTAGTATGTTATAAAAATGTACAATCATTGTTTTATGTAGTATTTTTGCATGTAATTTTAAAAAAATCAAAAAAAGTCATTTGTATCAATGTGCCCCATCCCCGGGGCAGATTGATACGTTTAAGCAAAATGACGACAAAATAATACCAATGCATATTTTTCATAAAAAATGAGTTAGAAAACCATTTTATATTTATTTATAAAAATTCAAATCACCCACAATTTATTTTTAAGCAATATTAAAGCAATCAAAATTAAATATATTATGACTTGATGTTCTGTCTGTTTCTTGTCTGATTGTTGGCTGTGGTAACTTTGTCATATCTAGCACTTCAACCCCAGCATTATCTTCTTTCTTATGAAAGATGAAAAAATTACCAGTTTTTCTGTTTATAAATAGGTTCATAAACAGAAAATAAAGGATAATTATATTAAAAATTCTGTTTATAATATAAGTATCATTTTCTGTTCTGTAGTTTGTTTCTCTTACTTAACATTTCTCATGTCGAAAATACTTTTTTCTCTGGAGAATCGACATAAATTCGAGATTTGCCAGAATGCTGTCCTTTTCTTTTATTAGTTCTATTAGCACTAGATGCTGGGTAAGTTCCTACGTCTTCTGTTTTCAAAAATACTATAAAATGCTCTAATATAAAGAAATTAGAGCTATTTCACTTCAATAAAAACTAATATTAGAAATTTTTCGTGAAAAAAAGGTTGGATTAAGGAGTGTATGGTAAAAAAAATAATAAAAGATAATGAAAATATGAACTATTAAAGGATTTAGGCTGTATCAATGTGCCCCGTCATAAACTGTATCAATGTGCCCCATACAGCGATTTTGAATAAAATGAGTCTCAAATCCAACACTTCACAATATATCTAACAATAAATAATGAGGAACTGATAAAGAGTAGCAGTACTTACCAGGGAGAGTATTCATTTTGGTTGAAAATACTGGAACAGTTGTATAATAGCATTTCAATTGTACAACTCATATTTACTTTTGAACAACAAAAACAATAAATCACCCGTCCCATTTCATCAAACTGCTGAATCATTCCAAGATTTTCTGTATGTAGTTGAATACACTAGCATCACCTTTTGGAGCTGTTGTGAAACTTCCTGTAATGACCCTGTGAGCGGTAGAGGGGGTGTATCAATGTGCCCCATGTATCAATGTACCCCAGTTCCCCCTACATACCTGGATCTGAATTCGGTTTGTGAAAGGCGTGAAGTAGTTTATTAAATTTTGAAAAATTTATACGACGAAAAGCGCATACTCCGCTTATTGTTAAATATTAATGCCTTGAAAACATGATAAAGGAAACACCAATTTATTGAGAATTTTAAGCATAATTGCACTAAATAAGCATTCATTTAAGCCCTTTGGGACGGGAGCCTTTTACAAAATTTTTAATGTTTTATCACCAGTTTTTCAAAGCAAAAATTTGTGTCTTATTAAATCGAGAAAATGCTCCGATCAAAAAGGCAAATTTTAAAGTAGAATTTTAAGGGTGGGGATAAAAAAGGATTATAAAACCATTTTGCGGCACATATAAGCTTCGCTCGTCCCCAAGGGGTTAAATAGTCTTTCAATAATGCGGTTATCTTTATAAAATTAACCTACATATCTGTATATTATTAGCCATTCAGAAATACTTTCTTGAAAAATTTAGAAGTCCAATAAAGTTTCTTAAAAAATGTATATCATTTGAAAGATCATGTAACACTGAACCAAAAAAGTTTAAAATTATATATTATATTTTCAGAGATACCATTGTAATTGCACTGCAAAAATGTCTCCTATCCTGTTTCGGAATCGACTTTAACTAAAATTATAAGGAAATGGAGGGCTTAATTTCGCGATAAACTATAGCGATTATTCTAAGTCACATAACTTCTGAAAAAAAAATTCCTTCTATATACAAACACTATTTTGCATGCGTTCAGCGGAAGAGTAGGGGTGGGGTGCTTGGCGTATATACTGATGCAAAATCATCCAGCAACTGTTAATAGTGTTTTTTTTTTAACTGTTAGTAATTTGTTGACATATTTCATTAAAACCTATTTAAAATACATTAGCATACATATTAAAAAAGAGGTTGAATCAAGACGGAGTTCAGGGGTCGCAGCATCCCTAAAATTTTTGCACTTTTCTACCAGTATTTTAAATAAAAAATATTCGTGTAATGTTCCTTTAACTTCTACAATGATAGTCTAAAATAAATAATATCGTGTTAAAATTGTGGTAGGAAAGTGTGAAAATTTTAGGTACGCTGCGACCTCTGGGAGTTGCAACTTTTCAACCTGGTGTTACGTTTAAAATTTTTCACAATGACTTAGTTGTAAAAAATTCTTTCAGCGTGAGTAAATTTCGCACTTTACCAGTTATTTACAGTATGTACAGTAGTAAAGAACATTGTGCTTCTGTTCTCACTTTACTCTCATTGTTATGTTTTGCAATAGAGAGTCTTACAATAGAGAATTACAGGGAGGATTCTTTCGTGATAAAAGACCTCATGTAAGCTGTTGATGGATCTGTATTTTATTTCAAATGCTCTCCAAGCAAGGAGCAGAAAGATTATGAGTGCGACTCCAGTTTATTGAACTAATTAATAAAAGAGCGAAGTTTTTCCAGTCTTCCAATAATTCGATATTCATTATTAAAATATTTTATGTAGTTATTTGTTTATCATATCAAAATACTTCTGAAACAATAGTTGGTAAATTTGATTATAAAAAGCAAACTCATTTTAAATGTTTCATGTAAAGCGCATTCTCGCCTTGGATTTTTTTAATTTTTTTACTTCGTATAGTATGTGATGTTGCATTATTTTAAATGTTTGGCAACCTTCTTTCGATGGATTTTGCTTGTTTATTTTCACACATTCAATATACATACGTTATACATTTGGTGCAATATATTCATACACAATATTTCAGAAAAAGTATTTGGTTAATTGGAATATAATTTATTAAAATAATATCAAATCTTCATTTAAAACGCACTATCTTTCTCTTAAATTTTACTTTTACTCTATATATGTGATGTTACATTAATTATTAACATTTTACATCTCATATATAATTGCTTATGTCCATTACATTTTTCTGATTTACTTTTACACATTTGAAAGACAGTGCGCTTTAAATATATTACTTACATACACTTAGATACATATGCATATACAGAACACAATTACATACTTAAATTTTATTTTCTCACATATCATGTATGTATATTGTCACAGAATATTTGGTAATATTTTTCTGCAATACAAAATCTTTACTGTACTCATGACAGAAATATAAAATATTATGTTTAACATTGTTCCTGTTTTAAAACATGTCGCCATGATGACATTTTTATTGGTTATAAAAAGAAAATCTTTTTAAAAAATATCCATAAAGCACAATAGAAACTGAAATTTAAATAAAATACTTGTCAAATATACGGCTTTGTCTGTTACATAAATATTTTTTTGTTATTATTCTAAAAGAATCCTTTGAAATAAAAAATACATTATTTCATTCATCGCTATGTAATAGGAATATATGATGTGTTTGAAGACTAGAAATTTTATTTCCGTATAATTGTTTTGTCACAAAATAGTAAAAAAAAAGGATATTTTTGTTTATTGTTTTTTTCTCGCAGTATATATTTTCGTCTTAGGCATATCTTATTTGCATTACAATTTTTTCTGTATATTTAAATCATGAAATGTGAGTACGTTCTATAAGAAAAAAAATGTATTCAACATTTTTATTTGTTACGATATCAGCATAACCCCTTCAACTTGTGAGACTGTCCTTATATAGACACATAATTACTTCTTTAACTTAACAGTTTTTTTTTTGTTTTTTTTTTTGTTGTTGTTGTTTTTTTACGCATTGCTGTATTGAAGTTGACAACTTTTTGCAAATAGTTCAAGTAACAAAATATTTGTATCACTCTGTGAGTATTTCACGGTAATATAAACAACATAATAAGATTTTTTTGTGTGTGGCGATTATTGATTTGTTTTTTTAAACAGTTCTATTTCATTCTAGCCTTTTTATAAGGCAATTCCAAATTTGTCCCCTCAAGCATTAGGTACACTTTTTTGTAATTGAAAAGTATTGTTGCAGACTAAAAACAAATGGATTAGAAAAAAATAATTTTTAAAAATTTATTTCATTTTTTAATTAAATTTTAAAAATGTTTCGAAACGAAAATTTTTAATAGACCCTAAACCAGAATATTTAAAAGAATAGTCTTTTGAATTTGACAATTAGAAAAATTATAAAATCCCTATAATTTTTATTTGTGATATTGTCTTTTATATTTTTTGTAAAAGTACTTCTTTTAAGTATATATTAAATGAATTTTCTCACTTCTATTCGATCTGCTGTATGTTGACGAGAAGAATATTTTACATGCAAAATTAGATAAAATTATGTATAACCGTACTTAAGTAATGTATCACCGTATTTATCTTGACCATATTTAACATAAATATATATATCTAAAAGAGGTATTACCAAATTTTTTAAATTTATAAATCTTAAATAGCATTATAAAGTCAATGGGTAGACAGTAAAATTATATGGATCTAATACAGATTTGCTATTCAGTGAATAAATGCCATGATGATACATACATTTAAAAAAAAAAAAAAAAAAGGTAATGCATACAAAAAAATAATTAAACTATTGAGAGAGGCAAAAGAGAGTAATTGTGTTGTGATGGGAATAATGGCTATTTCAAATTAATACAGGTGGGAATTTTTTATGTTTCACTATGTCTTACCAACAGTTATAAACTTACAAAGACAGACTGCTATTTGAAAATGCTAAATGTATGGTTATCTTCACGATATTTTGTAATGATAGAAAATGCAGATTGTAAAACACTTTATTTTATAAATGAGATAAGCTGCAAAACAACGACAAAATTCTTTTTGGCCCAAAGATTAAGATGTATGGATTCATTGCATTTATAGAAGTATGTTAATTACACAATTCTGACCGAAGTTCTATCTATTTAATAAGTTAAAATATGTGAAATAAATTATTATTGTTGAAGCTCTGTTTTTTTTAGTTTTTTTAAAGATAATTTTTAGTACTGATTTTGTAACTGTAGCATTACCAACTATGTATCACTCCATTTTCTCTTAAAATTGAAAAACAAATTGAAATTAAAATGTTTATACAATTTGCAAAATATCATCTGTTATAAAATATATATGTTTAGAGCGCAGACTATTCACAAAATTAACTCTATTCAGTAAAATGGAATAAAAATAGTATTTTAAAGGTTGTCTGAATAAACTGATTGGATAAATTTTAAATATAAAGAATTACATCAAGGTTCTTGAACACTCAATTATAATGCATTTCCATCATGACCATATGTCTTGTTGTATTATTAAGGAAAATTATATTCTAGGAAGCATTGTTATTGTGAGTTTCTAAAACAATATCGTAAAAATATTTTTTTTATTTAAAATATCGTTGTGCGTTTCTCATTAAGAAAGAAAACGAAAATCCAGACATTATACTGCCTTCAAAAATATTTATAATTAATCAAGTTGGAATTAAATTTTTCTCTTTATGAACAGATTTTTAATGATGCCATAAAAACTAAACATTAATTTGATGAAATGTTTGAATTAATTGCCTTTGAATTCTTTTAGTAGGTTCAATTCAATAGATTTTAAGAAAAGGAGGTGTTTATTTTTATATTATTTAAACATGCATAATTTTTTTAATGTAAATTTCATTATTTAAATGCAAAATAATTTACATATTTCATACTTTCATTATATGTCACAAAGAAAAAAAATGTAAATTGAATGCTTAGCACCATATTCACTCAGAAAATATCAGCTTTAAAAACAAATATGAATATGTTTAAAACGCATGCATTACTTTTTCAGTGATTCATTGTTAATTTATAAATTTCTATTTAAAATTAACATGTATAGTATTTATTTGAAAAGCTGAAAAATTCTCAAAACAAAAGGACTATCCAATAACATCTTTTTAAGAGCATTCGTAATTAAATAACAACGTAGCACCTATAGTCGTCGTTCAGGCCGTTCGTCTGTCCGTATATAATCGAAGAAAAACTATGAATTTAAAATTGAAAATTTATGATTGTTGCATAATTTTGAGGACTAACTTTGTATGGAAACTGGACGCATAGTTTAATTACGAGGACAAACAAAATTATTCTATTACATTACGGCCAATGGGAAAAGTAGTTTTAAGTGCATCATAATGTTGTTACGAAGACAATAAAATTCATAAGAGTCTATGAAGTATCCACTGAAATATATATTTTGAGCAATCTGTGGTGCAAAGAATATTTGTTATAAATTTAAAGGGCTACACAAATATATTCCATAACATAAAAATATAGGAAGACACATTTTCAAACTCCCTTATAATACGAACGCACCTCATGTCCCACGCTTGAAAAAAGAATTCATTATGTTTACTGTTGTGTTCAAATTTCCGTTCTGTTTAAAAATGTTTAATTCATTTTTAAATTTTGATGTATTGTACGATAAAATTGGCTACAAAAGTAAATCCATGCTTTTTAAAAGATATAAAAACTATCCAAAAATAATTTTAACTCGTAAGAAACGATTTACTAAAGATTATACATTTACATTTGAGGTAAAATTTTGAATTTAAAATATATGCAAAATTTCCATTTGGAATAATTTCCGCTTCTCGTAAAATGCATTCATTCATAAAATTCTCACGTATCGGGAAAAGGCTTTCCAATTTGTGTTTGAATTGCTTTGTATGGATGTAGACATCTTTATTTAAAATTTCAGGTACTCATTCATACATACAACACAAAATATTTCTTAAATAGCTGAAAAATCTGTTTCACACGAGAAACAAATAAGCACATGCTATAGCTTTACTTCTTTTTAGGAGCACTGTCTGAATGTCTAAAATGAATATGTTTTTATAGTATCATATTTATATAATCTATGTATATCTTAGTATTTTATAGGTTCAAAGTGAGATGATTCTTGGGTACTCGCGACGTACGCATATTATTGATCAACTAAATTTTTATTAATAATAATGATAGAAAAAGAACAGCAACAACAAAAATAGACCATCAAGAAAGACACATTTATGATTATTCAGTAACATTAAAAAAAAAACTTTTTTGTTCAATACGGAATTTCTTAAGGCAAAAATATTTTAACTATACGCATATATCAAATTTGAGCAAGAAAATAAGAGATTTTAAAATGGGGATTTTTAGGGTATCGTTTATATGACTAAATTCTTTTTATCTCACTCATCTGTCTGTTACAGAGTCCATACACAACTCTATAAGTCAGAGACTTTCAATTTTGTCAGCTGAAAATCTCACCTGACATCTCGTGTAACATAACAAATGTTGAAAAGTCTATTATTTTAATTAAATTATTCATTTCAATGTCATCCATTCGTTTTTGTAACTTAAATTTAAAAAAAGGACCTTAATTTTAACATTTTTAGTATAGATATGATAGTAGTATAAAAGCATCGCGTTAGTAAAAAGAAGGTTCTTAGTTCGATACTCATTGTTGGAAGTTGAAATATTCGTTTCAAGATGGATTTAATTAAAAAAAATTATATTTTTGCCAATTTAAGTGTTTATATTGTTAGTTTTACACTGATGTTGATAGTAGTTTTTAGAATTAAATTTTCTTTTTATTTTTGAAAAATATTGCAATCAATTATTCAGTATTTTAAACGTTTAAACATTTTTTGTATTTTAGTTTCTAGAAATATATATTTATATACTTTTTCTCCGCTTCTTTTTTAAAATTTGACTTTAAAAAAAAAATTAATTTGGATTTTTTTTTTTTTTTTTTTTTTTTTTTTACATAATGTGATATGAATAAATTTAATTTGATTAATAAAACTTACTTTTATTATTATTTTAAAATTAAATTTTTTGGTGTTACAATCTATGCTAGAATTTATTAACTATTTGCTAAAAATTTGGACTTATTAATGAACGGATAAGTATTTTTGAAAGAAATGTTAAAGAAAACCCTGTTTGCGATCTGCGATCCACTTACTCACTTGTTTTTAATGTTACGTGAAATTTAGCTACATTATGACAAAATAAGAGTTAATATACATAGAAGAAGAGAAATATACATAGAATATAGATGTACCTGAATACTGTATGGATTAAATCATACCTTGAGAAAAAAAATATTTTTTTACTCTTTTTATTAAAACATTTCTGTTGGCAGTGGTCGACACGTATTTAGCGAGTGGAATTGTCAAATTTGCAACAAATAATAGATTAAGAAAAGTAACATAGTGATTTTTTAGCATTTCAACAACGGAGAGCTGAAATTCACTTTAGATAAAGTTCATAAAATGTTATTTTTAAAAAATAATAAATTTCTCCGAAACAACTAAGATTGACTTTCATAAATTTTGAGATTAGGTTGATTACAAAAGTATAATTTATACTTGTGTATTACTGTTATACACATATATATATATATATATATATATATTTATATATATATGTATATATACATTTGAGTCTCTCCATTACGAAATCCTATCCAGCGAATTTCTCTATTTAATGAACTTTTTGTAGGAACGGTCAATTTTTTCATGATTACATTAAAAATAATCTCCATATAGCGAAATATATATCTCCATTTAACGAATATTTTCAAAAATGTTCTTTCATTGTTCAGAAAACGCTTCAAATCATTTGTAGAATAATTTTTTTTTTTGCGTCGATTTCTCGTTTATATTTCCTATCTACATTCCTTTACTTTATTCCTTATGTAAAAAAAATGCATTCAACCGCCCCCCCCCCCCGAAAAAAATCCCTTTTGCATAGTTACACTTAACTTTGTTTTAGCCAAGATGAGCATGCGTTCTTGGAAAAGACTTAGATATTTTCTTGCTACTGGTGCGATTTGCATAAAAGATAAAACTATTCCATTGTCGTTTTGAAAATGTTGTTTGTTTCTTGGTTGTAGTAGGGCAGGAATAAGGAAGGTATAAGGGTGCAATTGCAGAAAAAGGTCATTTTTTTAGCAGGTTTTTATTTACTTAAACTAACTTTCATTACTTTTAAAGTTTAGAGTGGATGTTTGTTGATTGTGGCATTCGGAACATTTTTATTGTAAGAGTTCATTTGAACGAAGAATTGTTACTAAATGTCATCTATGTTGGTGTTATCTTCTACTGCATCTTCACAAAATCGCTTTTAGAATAAGCATAACTCTTTCTGATAAAGTAAATAACTTTGAAAATAAACAATACGTCACTGGAAAAAAAGGAAGTGGCGAAAATGTTTCATATTCTGGAAAAGTCAATTAAATATTTCAAAAACTGAGTTAAACACCTCAGAAACAATTCTCTATCAAAATTTAAACATCAAATGATTTTTTTTTTTTTTTTTTTTTTTTTTTTGTCATTCTCTATTCAACAAATTTCAGTAACAAAAACTATTTGTTAAATTTACTTACCGCAACTGAAAACGCAGTTCTGATACTGTACATATAAATCTCAGCCCTTACAATTTCATGTTTTCAATTACCTTTGATTGAGAACTTTTTTAATGCAACCAAATAATATCTTAAGTTTATTAAAACTCGAATCAACAAGAATTAATTTTTTTTATTTCTATTATAACATTAATATCTTTAAAAAATAAATTCTACTAAATTATTTAACTCAGAAGAAAAAGCATTTTACTGCTAAGAAATGATGATTACAATGAAATGAATAAAGAAGGACAATGATAATATAAAACATTAACTAATATTACATATCTAGTAAGTTTTAAGTACGATAAATGGTTTCACTGAAAGCATAAGATATGTATAATATGTTTTTATGTCTCGGGGATCTAGGAGAATACTGTGCTTGGAAGTTATTAAAATCTTATCATATAATTCTGCCACTTATTTAATTAAGAGTATTTTGTTATAATTAAGAAAATAAATTTAGATTCTTCAGTAATATATTTAGAAATTTTATCGCTGTTATCGTAAAATAAACTTCCAAGCTTTTCATGGTATTAAATGTGTTTTTTATCTCTGTTTTTCGTACTAAACGGCTTAAATTTTTTTAGGCAGCTTAAGAGCCGTTATATTGAAAATCAGACAAAGTGTGATAGTTGCATTTTTTGATTTGCTTGATTTTTTCTATGTTGAAGTAGATCTTATTTAATGAATAGTGTGCAATTTTGAAGCCCTGATAAAATTTCGTCATTCTTATAGAAAATATCAAAGTTCGAGGCTGTGAATGCCATTTTTATGGAAAATGAAATCCCAATATGTTTGGAGTGGTATATCTCAGGCAAGCAACAATATCCCAAAATTCTTTTAGCATAAACTTATATTATATTACTACATGCTTATTAAAATTTATTTGTTTCCATGGGGCATTGTTATTTTACACTGTTATGTTGCTACAAAGTACAGTCAAAATGACGTTTTTGTTCATTTTCCGTTCTTAGTATCTTACTTAAGCTCTAATACCTCAAAGTTTTTCTTACAGAATAGGAAAGTGCACTTCTAGTACAAGCTAAATAATGTAGTACTGCACGGAGGTATTGTTGCTGTTAGTAGCTATAACCTGTTAAATATTCAAAATTTCAAAAATCTCCAATATTTAAAGTACTTTATTTCAAAAAAGGTGAATGAAAAAAAAATATATCAAGCAATTGTTGAAAATATGTAAAAGAAAGTGGGGCCTCATTATATTTTTTTTGTAAAAAAAAATTGCAAAATTCATAAGAAAAGCAATGTCTATCATCGCATTTTTTTCCCTAAGAGAAAATAACAGTTTTGAAAATTCTAAATATTTAACAGGTTATAGCTACTAACAGCAACAATATATCCGTGCAATACTATATTATTTAGCTTGTCCTAGTAGTGCACTTTCATATTCTATAAGAAAAACTTTGGGGTATTATAGCTTAAATAAGATATTAAGAGCGGAAATGGACAAAAACGTCATTTTGACTGTACTTTGTGGCAACATAATAATGCAAAATAACAATGCCCCATGGAAACAAATTAATTTTAATAAGCAGGTAGTGTTATACTATAAGTTTATGACAAAAGAATTTTGGAATATTGTTGCTTGCCAAACATATAGTACTCCAAACATACTAGCATTTCCCTTTTCGTGAAAAATGGCATTTACAAACGTGAACTTTGACATTTTCTATAAGGAAGAGAAAAAAATTTCAGTGCATCGAAGATGCAGATTAATCATTAAATATAATAAAAATTCAAGTTTAGACATTAAAATAAAACAAGAGTCTACAAAAAGAATGCATCTCCCCTTTTTCTTTCTCCTATGGTTGAAAATAATTTCCAGGACTAAATTTCTTCATAATTAAATTAATAATAATGAAAGTACATAGTTCAATTTAAATGGAAATTTTATTGTGCATTCACGATATATGTAAATTTAACTTCTAAGTATTTAAACAAAAAAGCAAATTATGGATAAAAAATTTTTATTTTCAAAAAATATATTTTATAACAAATAATGCTTACGAAAAAAGTAAATTAACAGTGAAAGAAAAAAAA
Source organism: Maratus speculifer (assembly GCA_964019185.1). Taxonomy (NCBI): domain Eukaryota; kingdom Metazoa; phylum Arthropoda; class Arachnida; order Araneae; family Salticidae; genus Maratus; species Maratus speculifer. The sequence goes on from OZ025290.1 coordinate 291,930,083, forward strand.
AATTAAATCTTAATAAATTACTGAAAGTTAATAACATTTTCTGTTATGTAGTTAGCAATTAGCTAATTTGTTGTAAAGAATATTTTTTATTTTGTTGTGTGAAATTCCGCCAGTAAATTTTTAAGGAAAAATATCACTTTATTTAATTGTCTTTTTTATTCAGTATTACTGACATAAATTAGGCAAAAATGTCTATTTATTATTATTTGTAAAAAGTTATATAAAAATAAACACTATTCTGGTACGATATTATAAAAGAAGCAGTGGCGATCTTGTGACTACCACCTAATTACTTCAATCGAACTCTGTAGATACGACCCACGGTATCTAATGACTCACGTCATTATTTCTGAGTTCAAAAGAAATGACTTTATTTAAATATACACTCCAAGAGCTGACCCCACAAAACCGCAAAAGCAAAAATCCTTTATTTTATGGAAGAGTAATAATAAAGGAATCTAATCATCCACACTGTAAAAAAAAATTCAAGAGGTTACTAAAAATTTCTTAGTAAATTTGTATTCCACAGAATTTTTTAGTAACCATTACAAACTTTTTTTTGCAAGTGAAACAAGCATTTCTTTTGTAAACTGAACAAAAGAATTTTTTGTATAACTAACTTAAAAATGTTTAGTATGAGTCACAAAGCAAATTTTAGCAATAGCTCCAAAATTACTTTTAATAACCATTACGTGCAACCGAAGCGGAGGAGCTCCCTTCGAGCTGCATCCAAACTTCTGAAGCAGAAGATTTTTGGAAAAATCGCAATAGATGGCAGCACTAAACTTTCCTTACTGCTCCGACCGGATTTTCATAATTCCTTTATTAACGAGACACTACAGACATTCGGGGTGTATTTGGCGGTGGCAAGTTTCGAACGCGGGACCTTTTAGTCCGAAGTCCGTTACTATAACCACTATGCTATCAAGGCCACACCAACTGTGTTTTAGTAAGAGCTATTAAAAATATAAAACTATTAACTCTATTCGTTGCTAACTTTTTTCTAGTGATTCGTACAGATTTTCTAGTAACCGACTAAGATTACTAAAAATTTTTTAGTAATTACAAAGATCACTAAAGTTTTTTTAGTAGATCGACCTTTTTTTTTTTACAGTGCACGTCTGTCGGAAGCGAAGTTGTGCATAAGCCAAACATTAATACCGCTAGTGGTTCACCCGTACGTTTAACATTCTGTTTGCCATACAATCAAAATTATTAAAATACGGAAAACTGGGTGCAGGAAAACGTAATGCTAATTCTACGAGTCAACTACTAAGGGTATTCATTTTTGGCTTATGCACCACTTCACTTCCGGCAGACATGGATCATTAGTTTCCCCTATGACTACTATTCCATAAAATAAAGGAATTTTTCTTGTGATCGATGACTTAGGCTTTTGTGCGGTCGGCTCTTGGACTAATACTTTCGTAAAAGAATAAATATATTTGTATTTAATTGGAAATGCACATGTAGAAGTTTTCATTTTATAGATCACTCAATGTTTTTTAATTAAAAAACCGATGTCTCAATCAAAAAAGAAAATGCGGATTTTTACATAAATAGTTTATTTTCCTTAATCAATTAAAAGCGATAAAATTCAACAAATGTTCAGTATAAAAATATTTCAATGTAGATTAAGCATAATGGATATAACATTCGACATGACAGATGACTAGCTTAATGTTTGGTTGATAAAATTCTACTTAAGCATCTTTTTTTCTCCATACGTTCTACATTAAATCAATTAAAGATATAAATAAAAAAAGATGTTTAAGAAGTGATCAGAACCTTCATGATGAAGAAAAGAATTTGGATTCATTTAATTTCATATTATGCCATTAGTTTTGTTATTAAATTTGAAGAATTATACATCATGAAACAACTATTCTTCTTCTTTTTCATATATATTAATGCATAGGAAACCCGATAAATGATGCACCAATTTAATAAGAAATTAGAGGATATTTTCACTGAATAGGTCTTTCATTTAAATTGTTACCATTTGTTAAATTTATTTCATCTTTCTCTATTATGAGCTTGATAATTCTTTTTAAAATAAATTTGAATGTTGTGCAAAGTTGATGAACAAATGCTACAAATTGGGCTTCTTTTTCCTGGATTGGTTTATCTAGCATAGGAAAATATTATTGTGGTTGTATATTCATTGAGTGGGTCTATTTAATCTTCATACGATCAATGTAAAAATAAATATGTGTGCCACACGTTATACAATATAATGATTTATGCCTGTCATTATGGTGACAGGACTTCAAAGTATTCATTTAAAATTTTTCAGAACATATTTATGTGTTTAAATGAATTTTTTCCAAAGGACAGAAGACTTGGAGAATGGGAGAAACTGAAGGTGTCTTGTTTTTCTTAATTCCGTAAAGACATAAAGTCAAAAGTGAATTGTTTACCTTTGACCTAGAATCCTTACCTGTCTCATTCAGCCTATCAGTAGCTGTATTTTGTAGCTCGAAACGCGTCTTGCAATGTTTGTTTGTTTGTTTGTTTGTTTTTAATTTTATTGTGAATTTAACAATGTGTATTATTTCAATTATTGCCGGATCAAATTAATAAAACTTTATCAAATTCTTACAAATAAGTACAAATAAGTTGTATGTTAAATTTTGTTTGTTTTTAATATCCTGCTAGAAAGTGAATATGAATATCCTGTATTTTCTTAAAACTAATGAGAAAAAAAATCTTGTTTATTTCTAATAATTCATATTGTTAACTGCATCATTCAGATTCATTTGTAGAAACCAGCAGCACTCTGCTGTAAAATTTAGCTGTATCTATCAACATGATATCATTTATAAATGATTTTTTAGAAATTTTAATGCTCATATAGGCAAATTTTTATTTACTATCGAACCCAGAAATCACCAAATTGTCTTCGAATATGTTCAAGACACTTTGTTTCATTTTCGTAAAATCTGCAGCACACACATAATTCATTATAAACAAGAAAAAACTTTGTACTCTTTAAAAAAAGAAAAATGTTTTTAAATGCACAAAAAATTACTATAACCACATTCGAAAATTTACAATAGTCTCTTCAGAGATACTTATGACTCTACCCGCGATTTTCTCTATCTTTCAAAGTACTCATATATTTCTTGATATCAAGAAGCATTTATAAAACGGTTTCTTTACTTAACACTCGCTTTTGGAAACTTTTCGAGTGCTTTGCGTAATACATTAATCTATCAATAGCGCGGAGTATGTGTTTTACAAATACTGTATATTTTGATATAAACATGTCTATGCTCAAAAAAATTTTTCTCAATCAAAATTGAAAAAAAACAACATAATTAATTATACATCTATAAATTCAGTTATGCATATATTACATATAAATATTTTATTCGAAAGATGCTCTGAAAAATCCTATTAAGTTTTGAGAAAATGTATAAATACACTATAAAAAATACTCGAAACGCTTTCAAAATGTGTGTAGCAGGAAAAAATACCTAAGCTATTTAAATATTTGTATAAAATATGTTAGTGTCTATTTTATTTAAGGAACTCTAGCACATTTTGGATTGACGGGTAATCCAGGAGATTAATAGGATTTTATAATGTACTTTATTAGATTTCTAAACATATTTCATTTTTGTGTAGACATCTGTAATCTTTTTGAATTATTTCCGTTGTCTTTCTTTTGTTCTTTTATATTTAGTGTAATATGTTACACTGTTATAGTTATCGGACATTATTACTAAATTCTTGATATTTCTGCAACTTAAAATTCCAAAATTATTTTTTAAAACTTTTAAATATGTATTAATGTACAAATTACGGCACGACGGATTTATGCATACTATTTAAATAACAGTTATTTATGCTCATTAAAACTGATCCATCACATACTGTCATTTTGAAATTCGATATAACTCCAACTACTTCCGTATTCAAATTTCCCTTTCAGCCACTTTAATTGAATCGTTTCACGCAAATCTTTTGGTATAATTAAAAAACCATTAGCAAATAATGCTATGATATTTTAATGTCAAGGCCTTTATCATCCAATTTACGCTTTTCTCATTTCGTCACTCCACCTTACTTCGGTTCGTCTTCTTGGTCGTTTTACATCTTCCAGATATTTCCTACAGACTTGCCTTTTTCTAATGCGCCTAGCCATTTTCCATTTTAGCTTTCCATTTATTTCAATGATGTCAAAAACGTTCGTTTTATTTTTTATCCTCTTTCTGTCTCTTTTAATTATGGCTAGAATACAACTTTCCACACTTATCTCTGATGTTTGAAATCTTTGTTCCATCCGTTTTATTTACGTTCATGTTTTTGCTCCATAAGTTAGTGCAGGTAAAAATACTTTTAACACTTTTTTAAAGCATATTACTCTTCAGAATAATGTATTTCTTCCCAAAAGCACTTCATCCATTGATTTCCTTGATTCAATTATCCGATAATATTTCCGGTCCAAGGTAACATAGCTTTGCACTTTTTTCTCTGTGTTCTTGTTCATTTTTTTTCTTTGTTGATGTGAGTGAATTGGACATCACTTTTGTCTTTTCCAAATTTATTTTCAATTTCACATTAATGCTAGCTTCTGCCAAATATTTAGCGTATTTTCAAATTCTTCAGGGCTGTTACTGAAAATTTAAATATATTTATGGAACCGGAGATGATTTAAATATTCTCCATTTATTGTAATTATTTTTTTTCAATCCAGCTTTTGAAATATTTTCTAAGACAACAGTAAGATGTTAGGTCATGTGGTGTCTTTTTGTCTTACCCCTATACCAAGAATGCATCTTCGCTTTTCCTTTATCCAAACGGATGGTGTTATTGTTGCTTTCCTATAAATCTTGTGTATGATATTGTCAAATGTAAGATCTATCTGTGCCCATGTCCTCCAGAGATTCTATTAGGGCTGATTTGTAAAACAAATCAATTTTTGTTAATAATCTATAAAGGAAAGGCAGAGAGGTAAATTATATTATATATGTTTTTCTATGAGCTCCCTTATTGTTTGGATATGATCCATTATGCTGAATCCACTTCGGAAACCTGCTTGTTCTCTAGCGCTCTGAAAGTCTTGCAAATCGGTAAACTTGTAATGCTGTTTTATCTGCATTTTATTTTAAATGCTCAGAAATAGAACTTTTTCAACATTATATATAAAAAATTCTTAATTGCAAATATCAGTCTAATCCTTGAGAGTGTTAATAACTCGAAAATGCATTGAAAATTCATTAAATCTATATAATTGTATTATTTTACATATTGTTTATATTGTAATAAAAGATGGAACTTAGTAAACGGAATATTACGTTCCAAACACTTAAAGGGCTAGACTGATCTGAGTATAGAACTGCTTAAAGTATTGACATTAAAACTTTGGTGAAAATTTTGATACTTTTTAATGATTTCTATCTCCCCTTTCTTGTAAAATAGCACCATAACAGAATTAATCCAATCTTCTTGTGCATCTGACTTCTCGCAGCATTTGGAAAACAGTAAGGATAACATTTTTTGCAAATTCTGCTCCTGCTTCTTTGATAAAGTTAATTGTAATTCAATCTTCCCCAGGTCATTTACCTTTTTCTCATAAATCTTATGGCTTGTAAATTGTTAAAAAAAATTGTCCTAGTTTGAACCAAATTTTGGTGCTTAGCAACTGTCACCATAAGATGGTGAAATTTCGAAACAACATTTGAAGCTTTATAATTCAATCTAGTTCACACTATAAGTTATGCTTCAACAGCAGCTTCAAACGATGGTTAAAGATTTCAAAGCAGCTAATGAGATCCAAAATTTGTTTCAAACAAGGACAAAATTTTTAAAAGAAGAAAACATTATCTGTACATATATACATTTATATCTTCTTGTTATGATTATTTCTTGCTGAAAAGTTGATTATATATGACATACATAAGAAATTTTTATAATTAAGAACGATTTGTTTTAAGTTGTTAGCATACGATTAAAAATAAACTTTTATGAATACAAAAGAAAGATTTACAGTCAGAAACTCAAATTAAAAGATAGTTAACATATTTATAAGGATATATAATTATTATAATTCACATTGCTCAAAAACGAATTGTATTATCAATAATATTTTATAAAGTGGCTTTATTTTTTCTAGTTTAAATTGTATTTTAATATCACTGAAAATTCGAGTATCCGTCAAAATAAATAGTAACTTTTTGCAATATATACTTTTTGTAAGAAAGGAAAAACTAGATGCATTTTTTATGTGATTTATAGTGGATTAAACAGTTTCTATGTTTAAGCTGATATATATGTCAGAAAGTACGTAGTTCTTTGCAAAATTAAATCAAGGTACTCATTAAATTCACTTTTAAATTCTTAACAACACAAAAAAGGGTTTAGTAAGATTTCTGCAATAATTATGAATAGGAAATTATTAAACTATGTGTGTTATCATATCTAAATTCGTATAACTCTTAGGTACTATGAAAGAAACCAATAATTTCAAAGCAAAATCTAAATTAAAGGATAATTAACACAGTTATAATAAATTCGTTATTATAATTTCTATTATTCACATAAGATTTGTCTTTTGAATTGACATTTTAAGAATCAAAGAAGTATTTTAACACTAGATTTACTTTTCTATACTGACATCATTGAAAATATCTATAAACTTCTAAATAAAAAGTAACTTTTAGTAAAATAGCAATAAGGAAGTGGAAATTAGTTACCGTTTTTATTTACTTTATAGAGAAATAAATAGTTTGTTCCTTAAAGCTGGCATTTACATCAGCGTTTACCTAAGTTTATTGTAAAATGAAGGTAAGCTACTAATTAAATTCGCTTCAAAATTCTAAAGCGCAAACAAATACCTTTTCTAATTTAACAGGACTTACATAGTAATTAAGAATGAGAATTTATTAAGTCCTGTGTTATCACACCTAGTTTAATATAAGTCTTTGGTACCATAACAGAAATCAATACATGAAGTTTTTAATGAAAATAATAGCTGATTCTTAGATATTTATAATTTCGTATGAATTTGAAATACTAAATATTTGTTTTTCAAGGAATAAAATTCAGAATTACACACTTCATATATCTTTTTAATGTTATTTATAAATATATATATATATATATATATATATATATATATTCATTTAAATATTAAGTATAAAGAAATACTTAATATCCATTTATCAAATTTTAATATGTACAAAATAAATATAAAGCATTTTACCTACGTATTTACCTGGTTTTTTGTGATATAATGCGCTTCAATGTAAGAACAAACACACCATATACTACTATTAGCCCACATCTTCCCCACTGTGGTATCACATTAATAATGTTCATAAAAATATTGTTTAAAAAATCTTTTTATCATTATACGTCTTATTGTTCACAGTCATGCTCATTTTATGATTCCTATCATCCTCCCTATAAAAATTTATTCTTTTTTTCTCATTATCAATGTACTTTTGGGTACATATTTTTCAACTGAATGCACTTGTAAATAATAAATTTGAGCTTTTCAAACTTGGCAGCAATAGGTATCAATGAATAGATTCAAAATATCAATTAAATTTCCATTATGTTAAGGAACATAAATTAAAATTGAAACAGGAAGAATGCATAAAAATAAATAGAGAAAATTTTAAATGTCCGGGAGAGCACACAACAACCACACATAAGTGTCAGGTATAGTTAAATTGATTGGTATAGCTTTGATCCTTTTAGATAAAAACGTTTTAACTGAACATCTTTCTCTTACTTCAATATTAAATAACGCTGAAAGAAATAGATTTTTTTTCTATTAAACTACAAGTTTTCATGTTTATTATTATTATTATTATTATTATTATTATTATTATTATTATTATTAGATTTCTTTTCTTTTATGATTCTAGAAAATCAAATGATACAGTAAAATCATGCTAAACAGCAGCGATTACGACATCGTTCATTACTTGTCTTATAATATATAAAAATACAAGAATGTGAAAGTGTCCTTTAACATGGTATAATCACATAATTAATAAAAGAGTAAGGGAAAAATATTTCATAGTGGTATTTATCAGTGCTAATGAAAAAGGAAGGATATTCTGTGGTGTTTTACGTGTATATTTTTCTCAGACGGTTCGAGTTATGTGATGCACTAATGCATAAATGCAGATGTATAAAAAGAGCATGACGTCATTCTTATAGTCTATAAAAAAAGACACGTAGAATGCACTGCGGTAGCCTATTTTCTTTGTTAGCCTCGGATAATTATGGAAAGTGTGATAAACAGATAAATATACAGTCGCTGAATGGCAGTACTTTGACAAGAACACTAGGAAGATGAAAACGGTAAATTAAATGCATTGGAGTCGACATCATGCAGATATGGCACGTGTGTTTAAGAAAATATTCTCAAAGTAAAAACAAAACTGCTCTGACATTAATTGTGTTAGAAATCTAGAGAACTGTAAAAGGACAGGGTCAGTAATGATGTTCAACAAAAAGCAGAAAAGTAATCCAGTTTGCAACAATTTTTATAATCCCACAAAAGGAAAAAAAAAGCAAAGGCGTGTGCCATAAAACACATTTACATTTTCATAAAATTCTATTCATTGATTGTTTATGTTCGGAGTAAACAGTATTAAACCAGAAATTATTTTAATTAGCTTATCATTTAATACAAATTTATTTAAAATTACTTTAAACATGCCAATAATCAACTAGTTAACTTTATTTTACTTTATAAAAAGTGAAAAGGAATGCAATTATATAAAAATGCTTAATTCAAAATTATTTATGTAAAAAATTATACAAAAAAAATACCAAAGACCTTGTATTTACAGTGGCGGTCAAAAGTTTTCGGCCAGTTAGTTTCTTTGATGTATTTACCAAAAGGTTTCAGCAAAGAAGAAGCACAATTGCTTCAAAAGTTATATGCGAATGTCCTCTGACCACGTGATCATTTTGATTGGATACTGAAGATGTTTCATGCAAAGAGATAAAATTCGAAGTTCGCTTGTGCAAAAGATTCCGGCCACTTATCATTGTTTAGTTTTTTTTTTCTTTCAGTAAACTTTTTTGGTTGTGTTTATGAATGAATCAACGTGTATAGCATAGTCTGAATTCAAAATTGAAAAGTTCAACAATTATTGTTCACAAATTATATTACGGCAAAGAAAATCGAACGTAAACGATATTTAAAAATTACATAAAGACAACCGTGGCCTTCAGAATTTTCAGAGGTCCGGGAGATCCCGAAAAATTACTATTCCTGTAGACAGAATTATTAGGAGAAAAACAATTGATAATTCGCATAAAAATTCTGCTGCAATATGCTGTGATTTACGGTATAAAAATATTGCTGAAATAAGTCCGTATACCGTATCAACATGCTGACGTGATGAATAACAAAGAGTCGGTGTTAAAATTTTTTCAGAGTTAAAAAAAATACAAACGTACCCGGCTGGCGTTTTCCAAAAAACACAAAGTCTGGTCAAGTGAACACTAGAAAAAACTTCTATTTTTCTATCAAACGAATTCGAAACAGTTTTGGAAGTGATGGTAGACAGAACGTCCGATAACCTAACAACAAAAGATATGATTCGACCATTAAATTATTCCTACAATGAAGCATGGCGGAGGAAACGTTATGACGTGGGGAATATTTTCTTCAAAAATTGTCGGTCCGTTATTTGAAATCCACAGCCAGGTAATTGATACAATGTATAAGGATATCTCGCAAGACTATTATCTGCCTTATTAGAGCAAAAAATTTGGTCGCAAGTATTTTGCTTAACGTAATAACGACATAAGTAATGTATGCAAACCTCGATAAGCAATGGTTTTCGCACAAAAAATTTCGTTTTTGAAATGATCAGCCCAAACGCCCAACATGAATCCAAAAGAAAATCCTTGAATAGAAGTTGACAAAAGTCTGCGGAACTATAAATATTCCAACTCAACCAAAATGTCGCCAAAATTGCAAGAAATGTGGGAAAAACGTACCATATACGATCTTTAACCGTTGTTTGTATGAATGTCAAGTTTCTGCGCCGCAGTACGTTTTACTAAAACTAATAAAATTGAATACGATAAAATAATAATTGTAAATGTTGTTGATCACTGTAATTTTCTATTACAATTCCACTTTTTAACAAACTTGTGAAGGTGGACGGAAACTTTTGAGAACATGCGTTTTCCTTTATACTTATTTTTGTCAGTTAAATATATTGATATTTACATGTTCTTCTATAAATAAATTCCTAACTATTATGTCAATAAAATGTATAAATACCACTTTAAGATTCCTCTTCATATGGGTATATTTACAAATTAACTGAAAAACTTTTGCTGTCCGGAAACTTTTGACCGCCACTGTACATTAAGTTTAAGTATCTTAATCTAGTAAAGTGTATTACAGCCATGAATGAAATCCCTCAATAATGCTTTAGAGTCCTCCGGGAATTAGAAAAGTTTTTTTCTTTTCAGGAAAATCAGAATCCATTAAATATTGAAACTTTATGTAAGCATTTAATAAAATATAATAATAGTACTTTTTTTTCTATCACTAATTATTGAAAATGTTTCCAAATACATTGTACAGATTCTTAATGAGTTCTGTCAATCAGGAAGATAGTTTTTTAATATAATACTGATTCTTTAATCAATATTTTAATAATCAAAAAACATGTTTCGTAGTTAAACATGGTAAATTCCCAGCATTAAAATTCAGAATATCCCGTTGATCTTGAAACGGATACTTATAATAAGGTCCACAAGAAATGAACAGTGAAATTTTTAGCCAATGTAATGGTATGGGATTGCATGACTGCAGATGGTCCTGAAAAATATGTTAAATGAAATGAAAAATTTTGAGACAAATAAAGAAATTCTCAAGAATTTTAGTATAGCATTCTCGAAAGATCTGAGTGGTGACAATTTTATTTTCCAAAAGATTTAGCATTTTAGCACATGTCAGTATCCGCAAAGAACTGGCTTAGCCAGCAACAAATTTTCCTATTCCGGTATATTCCCTTATATCCCTGGCCGGCTAACTACCCGGATTTAAATCCAAAAGCAAAATTCCGGGGAATATTGAAGAAAAGATTGGAAGATATTGCGAAAAAAAGGTATTTTTAGATATAAAGTTGCCATGATCATGTCTGGGCTGTTTTGTTATTTATGTATACAGTATCATAATGTTAATTTTTTTCCCATTGATTTTTATATATTTGTCTTTCACAAATTCAAGTAATTACTATGTACGATTAATATATTATATATAAATATATAAATAAATAATCATAAAAGATACATATGTAATGTAATATAAATTAAATGTCAATACATTTTTATTCTTTTCTTTTAAGTAAAATGATCCTGTAATTTTCAACATGACAAGAAACAAAGTATGACATGTTAAGATATGCAAAATGGAAAAATTTAACAACAAAAGAAAGGAGGGATTAATTTTTCTTTCATTTGTTCTCTCAAAAAACAATAAACATTATCAGTCTTTTTTTTCTATATGTATGCTTCGATCTATATTAACTATTACAAAAAGATAGGCATTTATTTTTATTTATTTATTTATTTGTAAAACAATACATGCATAAACATTTCTTTTTTCATCTTGTATGCTGCAATGGTGTTTCCTTTTATGTATTCAAACGACGTACAAAGCGAAATTTCTGATTAGTTTTTGTACGACTGTGTTCATAAAAATAACTTGAAATCAAACAAGGCGCTTTTAATTAGAATTTTTTTTTTTTTTTTTTTTTTTTTTTTTATCTCAAACTAAAAAAAAAAAAATGAATTCTAATTCCTATCTGCGGTATTCATACATTTTTGTTATTTTTGTTTGTTTACATTTGTTTATTTATTTTTAAAGTAAATAAAACGTGTTTTTATTTAAAACACCTTTTTTATAAACAAAACCAATACTAATTTAAGCTGGACAATTATTCTTTTTAAATGAAAGTTTACCCTGACAAAAACTTTGATTAAAACAAAGAATGAAAATCTTACTAGAGATTTTTTTTATTATTATTATTCAGAGGAAGAAGTAATAGTACTAAAATATTTAAAAATGTTTTACGCATTTGATAATATATATACATTATATTGCCATTGATTATGGGACACTTGCGATTTTAGGCATTTTACTAAATATCTAGAAAAATACATGAGGAATCATCTCGAAACTCTTAGTGTATAAATATAATAGTATACGTCATACATCTCCGTGAAAATTTTTTACCGAAACGCCATAGGGGACCGTCAACAAATTAAAAAAGAATGAATATCTTTTGAATAACCCTGTCAAAACTAATGTAGCAAAAGCGCTCAAACTCTAGATTATGATTGAATGCCTTATTGTAATACACTGTGTTCATTTTTATGCAAATAGCATGCACACTCGCAGAGTAATTAAGGTTTTTATAAAAATGGTCCCAAATTTTTCCAAGTTTTTTCATTATAATTTTCAGGGTTCTTAATATAAAATAATATTTTTTTTCAGAAAATATGACAAACAACATTGCACACAGTACCCTGTAATCAGAATTAAAAAATAATAAAAATTGTATGAAAAATGAGTAGGTTTACTATATAATTTTTTACTGCGCATGCGTCAAAGATATCAAAATTTCATTTGCATATTATGTTAGCTAAATGTATAGAGCAACTTTTGTAAAAGTCTCAAAATCATAGCTTGAAAATTCTGAAAGTAATCGTCTATAGAAAAGGGACAAAATCCGTTGTTTCCAAAATGAAGCAAAAAAATGAGGGATTTTATCCAAATGCAGTAGTACATCCCATATTCTGTATTCTATATTGACACTAATCAATGAATATATGGATACAACCCCTCTTGTTTTTGCTTCATTTTGAGAATAACGGATTTTCGACTTATTCAATTGACGATTATTATCAGAATTTTCAAGTTATGATTTTGTGACTTTCACAAAAGTTGCTCTATACATTTAGCTAACATAATATGCAAATGAAATTTTAATATCGTTGACGCATGCGCAGTAAAAAATTATTTAGTAAACCAACTCATTTTTTATACAATTTTCATTATTTTTTAATTCTGATTACAGGGTACTGTGTGCAATGTTGTTTGTCATATTTTCTGAAAAAAAAATAATATTTTATATTAAGAACTCTGAAAATTATAAGGAAAAAAACTTGGAAAAATTTGGGATCATTTTTATAAAAACCTTAATTACTCTGCGAGTATGCATGCTATTTGCATAAAAATGAACAAGGCTTATTATAATAAGGCATTCAATCACAATCTATATTTGAGCGCTTTTGCTACATTAGTTTTGACAGGGTTATTCAAAAGATATTCATTCTTTTTTAATTTGTTGACGGTCCCCTTTGGAGTTTCGGGAAAAAATCTTCACGGGGATGTATGACTTATACTATTATATTTGTACACTAAGAGTTTCGAGATGATTCCTCATGTATTTTTCTAGATATTTAGTAAAATGTCTAAAATCGCAAGTGTCCCATAATCAATGGCAATATAGTGTATATATATATATATATATATATTGTCATAAATATATGGAAATATTTAAATAATATTTCCAAAAACCTGAAGTAAATATTTTTGAATAGTACTTAGAATTGGTATATTGGTCATTAAATTTGAGTAACAAATATTGTAAGTTTAGTGCTGTATGTTTTTATAATATAGAGCATACCGTATTGCAAAAGAAATACTAGTCAAACATTACATTAATACTTCAAAATTTTATATATTGTTAATGGAATATAATTTTTGTTCAAGAAAACATTTCTTTCTTCTGGTTTCTTTCTTTCTTTTTTTTATGGCCATTTCTGTCTGTCTGCTTGTCTGTCTGTAATCTTTTTCGTAGACAATCCCTCAATAAATATGGATAATTTTCAATTAATATGTGTATAACATAATGTTTGATTAAATTTATCCAGCCGAAATATCAGAAAAATAAAACAAATATACGATACGTCGAGATATGCGACAATAAAGTGACAATCGGAGAACGATTTTTAGTATACAGAATTGAACATAAAATTAACTTTAAACATTTTTGTTTTCCATTTATTAAATTATCTTACTCATTAATACTAATGGAATTTGACGCAAATGAAATAAATTTTATGTTAAAATTTCAAATTGAATTGTAGTATATACTGAAAACACGACAAAAAGAGTGTTGACGTATCTTGTGAGATTAAACCGGTTTTATCGCTATATATATTCCGGTATTTTTAAAAAATATAAAATAAATAAATAAATAAAAATATTCGGAATATTCCAGGATTACCTTTTTTGTTTCACATAGGAAATTTCTACAACGAAGTACGTTTATTCTAACCCTTTAATGTCAGGAGAATATTTGAAATCGGGTTGAGAAGAATGTCGATCACTTTCAGGCAACCAACTTTAAGTTGTTTGAGAAGTTTTTCGATAAAATAAACCGAAGTGTGATCAACATACCCAAAATATGCGAAACCATTTTATATTTTGAAATGGGTCTAGTATTATGGGTATCTATAGATTCTGATTTCCTTAAAGTTAATCAAATGGGAAGCTTGTTTTAAAATTTCTCCTCTAAATTTAAAAATTATTAAATATATTTTTTCATCAGATAGCTGAAGTCAATCTTTAACGTGAATGTTTTTTTACCTTTTTAATTTCGGTTGCAGATTTGTTTAATAAGATGATTTATATTTAGAAATGAAAGTACCTTTTTAAAAAGATATCTGCAACGAAAATTGGATTAGTTAAAATAGCCATGTTATATATTTAAAATGCTGAATTTTAAATGAGAAATTGGAAAACATCCGGCCTATTTGTTTAAAATTACGAAGCGGTTGTTTTCAAGGATGTGTAGAATACTCTTAAATATTAGTGAGCAAGCCGTTGAATGCGGCTGAAATAATATGCATATTACTTTCAAATAAAAAAAAAACATCTGACATTATCAAGTTGTTTCTAGCGGAGAAACACTAATGTATTCCTGAAATCTATTATATGTTTGTATTGTAATATGCATAGACATAAATATACGCATACGTGATTAAAATCGAATGCTAAACGTGTTGAAATTCATTTTTTTTATCAAAATTGATTGGTCATTAATAATAATAACCGATTAAATTGATAAATTATGTTAATCGGATCATATTAACCTTCCTACCCTGTTCAAATTTCACTCAATTTGGATAAATACATTTCACACCAGAATTGTTGTTTAAAACATTTTAATGCATATAATTGACTTATTTCTATTAATCTGTTATTTAACTTTCTTTATGAAAAAAGTTCTGATTCGAATCGTATAAAACAATTTATAGATATGGGTCGATTAGACCCATTCAGGGTAGAAAGGTTAACATGTTTATGGACATGTTTTAGTTACATTATGTAACATGTGTTTGTACATTGGATATTATTTGGTAGTTATTGATAACAACCTGTTAGGAATAATAATATGCCATTAATCAAATTAACCAGTAACATACACATACATAAAACATCATTATGCAAATTATTATTATTATTTCATTTAGAAATTATTTCTACATAATTTTTCCCAACAATATTTTCGGATAATTTTTCTGTAATTTTTCCACAACAGATTTTTTTACATACATAAAAGAAATATGAATTATATTTAAAATTTCTGATATTTTAAAACATATCGCGATGGTGATATTTTTATTGTGTCATAAAATAATTTTATTCTAACAAAAATATCCATAAACCACGAGAAAAATTCAAATTTAAATAAAAGAAATGCGTCATATGAATGACTTTGCTTGTTACATAATGTCTTTTTATGTATATATATATTCTGATATGAATGCTTTGAGGAAAAAAATAGTTTTTATAATGGATAGAGTCATTCATCTCTTTATAATGTGAAAGTATGATATGTTTAAAATAAACAAATTTTATTCAGTATGATGCTGTTAACATAAGGCAATTATAAAAAAAAAAAAAAAAAAAAAAAAAAAAAAAAAAAACATAAAGGTAAAATATTTCGGTTTTCTTTTATTGTTCTAATAACATATTTTTCTGGCTTAGTCGCATTCTATTTGCATTAAAGATTCTGTTTTTAAATATTTTAAACACGAAAAGCGTATAAAATATTTCCTATGAGCAAAAAATACTCTGATATATATATATATATATATTAGTTTTACGATATTAGCATAATTCTTCAACTTTTGAGATCTTCGTTATAGACGAATACTATTTATACTGGGAATTAGATTTGTTTTCGTATTGCTGTTCTGTTGTAGATTATTTTAATAAGTACAATTCAAGCCACAAAATGTGTATAGTTGTGCTTAACAAATATATTTATAAAGTAATTATATAGTGTGTATAGCCTTGGTAACATTGAAAATATAGCAAGGACTTTTTTATGCGAAAACTCTCATAAATATAGTGATATTGGATTTAAATTCTTAAACATTTCTAATTCAATATACCAAGAAAAAAAAATTGTTAAATTCAAAATTTAACAGTTGTAACGAAAAACAAACATCTGTTTCAGAATTTTTTCTTACCTATTATAATTATTTTATTTTTATTTATTAAAAAGATCAATTAGTCAACATTAAAAATGGCATTTAGGATTTTTTCTGCTGATTTGTTTTCTGCATGATTATTTTATTAAATTAATAATGAAATGCGATTTTAAAATCCATCGTAAAAATCCTTAAAAAACAAAATGTTTAAATCTTGTTATCCATATTATTGTTGTTACAGACCATATGTATCGTATGTTCAAAATCAATGCCATTATTTTTGCTTTCATTTTGTATTTTTAATGTGTGTATGAAAAAGCATCTGGGTGCTTTTTTTTCGAGTTACGCAAATAGCTGTTACAATTCCACATACGTAATACTGTCCCAAATACAAAGGCAATAAAATGCTACTAATATGAACGTATTTTGTCTTTATAAATTATAAATATTTTTTTCTTTCAGTTTTCACTATAGTAATTCTATCTACGCAGTTTTCCATCGTACGGTTTCATTCTCTGTAATTTTTGTATAGGTAAACACAATATTCATGAATAAGAGACTTTATGAGCATACTGTGTGCCACCGGAAATTAGAATTCTCTATATTATTTCAATTACATTTTTATGGTTACCTGAGTGTCAAATACAGCATTTTGTTTAACAAAAAAAAACTTATTTATTTATTTATTTTACTGTGAAAAAAGATTTTTGAAGGCATTTCACTTTTTATACGTGAAAAAAATGTACACTTTAATTTTTTAAAATCTTTATTTTATACTCATTTTTAAAATAGAGTGCAATATATTAGAATATACAAAATTTATTCTTTTGAAAAAGAATATCCTAGCAAATGACATATTAGGATTTAAACAATATTTATATTTATTAAAATTTTTCAAACTCGGAATGCATTAATTGAAATTCACAATAGAGAAAAAAACTATTTATAATTTAAAAAGATTTCAACACAGCAAAACTAAAAGTAAGTTATAATCTGTTATATCCGAACTTTCCTTCTTTAGCCACGCTTTTGTCAATTATGTTCCCATAATTAAAACTATAAATTTCCCAGGGGAAAAAACACGAAGCGGTCGTTTGAAAATATAACACCAAGCTAAATTGAATGGGTATGGGATAGATTAATTTGACCTGGACTAAACCAGTTCAGACTAGTCAATAGTAAGCCAAACTAGTTCATCTTAAATGCTCTGCGATAATTTTTAATGTTAAATCTGAAATCAGATTTGGCGAGTGACATATCGTTAGGATAATCTAAACCAATATTAAAATGGATTTATTCCTCGTTTGTATGTGCATAAACAAACTTAATATAAATAAATATTTGTAAGAAATTTTCTTTCATACTTTTAGAAAGTAAAGTTCATTTTGGTATTTGAAAATAATTTTCAATCATCACACCTTTTATCTTTTTTACATAAGCTGATGTCTATGACATTAAAAATATCATAACTGAAATTAGACAAAAATTAACTCAGCAATCATTTTAATAACAATTTTAATTTTTCTTAAGAAAGGTGTTATATTAAAACTAAAATACATTGACATGTTTCGGAACCGTCAAATAAGTTCCATAGTCATAATATAAATAAAACAAAATTTCAAAATATTTCTCGGACAATACAAATGACACGCGACAATGAGATATAAATAACAAAAAACACGCGCTCTATTGCAAAAAATTAAATTACAATATAGACCATGATCTAAAATTTAACTAAAAATAAAAATTTCAAACTATTTCACGATCAATAAAAATGTCACGCGACAAAGAGATAAAAAACACCAAAAAACACGCGCGCTATTGTAAAAAATTAAATTAAAATAAAAATAGACCATGATCAAAGGAAATTCCAACTTGGTTCATCCCATTCAAGCCCTCACGAGGAATTTATTTATTAATTCTAACCATAAGTTAGGAATAATAAAAGAAACGGTATCATTGCAAACCAGATTATTACGCGTATAAATTTCAATGGACTCTCTTATAATAGATTTACGATTACAATTAGATATGAAACATAATTTACTTTGATTAAACAATATTTTTATCTCCTCATTTAAATATGTTCTTGATAAGGCAGTGTTAGTACGTCCAAATTTAATATCAGATTCGTGCTCCCCTTTTCTAATTCCAAACTTTCTCCCAGTCATGCCTATGTAATAATTTTAGTCACCATTTTCAGTAATATAAGGTATTTCATAAACTCCAGCAAGATCATTATGTCCAATAGGATCCAATTGCTTATTAAGTAAACATCTTAATTTTGGTGGAGGAGTTGCAATCAAATCAACATTAAACTTTTTTAATTTAAATTTTAATTTCTTAAAACTGCCTTTCAGATATGGAAAAGAAACTCTTTTAAAATTTTTAGAATCAACCCCTTTATTGAATCTTTCAGTTACCCTGGATGTTGTTGTTTAGGCTTCCCTTTTCTATAATAATTAATTAATTTATTGATGCTACTTATTTTATAGCCATTAGAACCTGCAATTTCACAGATCTTACGCAACTCTTCGTTTAAAAATTCATCAGAACAGACTTTTTTTTTTTTTTTTTTTTTTTTTTTTTTTGTTATTTATATCTCATTGTCGCGTGTCATTTGTATTGGCCGAGAAATATTTTGAAATTTTGTTTTATTTATATTATGACTATGGAACTTATTTGACGGTTCCGAAACATGTCAATGTATTTTAGTTTTACTATAACACCTTTCTTAAGAAAAATTAAAATTGTTATTAAAATGTTTACATAAAAGGTGAATATTTTAAAATCTGATGATTTAAAAAATCAGTTGGATTTAATTAACTTTTTATCATAATTCAGCAATCATTAATATTTTTTTATTCTCTGTACTGAAGCCTTTAATAAGTTCGGTGGTACCTTGAAAGTAATAAATGTCCGTAATTATTGGAAATGATTCTGTTAAAAAAATGCACCATCTTGTTCTGCGGTTGTAGCCCGGTCAAGATATAATAGTGAGAGGTGCCAGGCGAGTCTTCGTTTCAAGTAGTTCAGGTGATACAGCGTTGGGGAGCTATATTGATAGTGGCCTATGCACATTTAAACCAATTTAAAATTCAATTTACCTTGAATATAGTTAAGCTTTTTAAGATTGGATTATTTACGTTTTCTTAAATAATTTACATTTTAATTTGATTCATAAACGCGTATATATTTATACAATATTTGTATGAATCTGAAATTAAGAATTTAAAAAATGTAAAAATGAAACTAAATATATTCCATACTACAAGAAATGTTAACCTTATTTACACACACACACATAAAAGGAAAACTTGTTTGCTCTTAAAAAATTCCCGTAAACTTCGAACGTTATGCAATTAATACTATTTAAAATATTAATATTAACGCATATTATAGGCGATCCCATGGTTAAATTCAATATATTAATATTAATTATTCGAAAACTAATTTACTGTCTCTAAATATATTAATATATTTTAAATTTGTAAAAACTTTAATTAGAAAATTATAATTGAAGGTATGTTCAAATCCTTATATTTTACTGAAAAAAGTTTAACTTAATTTAGAAAAAAACTTAATATATTAAAATATGAAATTTTCTACAAACAAAATCGATGCTTATTAAAGAATATAAAAGTAGTTAGCTTTTTACTTTTTGTAATGAAAGCTACCTAAAAGTCAGAGAATAAGTTGAAGTATATCTTTAACGAGACAGAAACTATTTCCGAAAGATTATCTATTTACATTTAAAGTAAACTTTTGAATTTTAAATGGATGCAAAATATTTTTTGGAGTTCATACTGCCTCATTCTAAAAATGCATTCATTCATAAGCTTGTCACGTATCTAGCAAAGGCTTTCCTATTTCTATTTGAATTATTTTGCAAAGCAGATAAAGTTCCCATTTAGCAATTTCAAGTACTACATGTATGTATCTGTAAAGAAAATATTTGTCAAATTGCTAAATAATCTGTTTCTATTTAAAAAACAAACAAAAAAAAATGAACCACATTTACATTTTTCTGCAATAAAAATATTTTTGTAGTATACTAAATGAAATAAAACTAATTTTACTTTTTTATATATGTATATATATATATATATATATATATATATTGTATATGTTCCAATTAAAATAGTTCTTATAAGGTAATTATATAAAAAACTTTTAAAATTTTCCAATACCTTTCTTTTTCTCTTTGTTAAAAATTTCAAATCTTTCCAATTTTTTTCGTTTACTATAGATTTGTCATGTGCACATTTGCTTGCATTTTATTTTTAACAAGATTTTGAATTCATTATTCATTTACGCTTTGTAGAAAAAAAATTATACTTCAACAGATATAATTTTTCCTAAAATTCGGAATACCACTTTAAAAAATAAATTTTTCATGAAAATGTAAACGAAAAATTTAGCATCCTGCATAAGTTTTGTTATATTTACCAACATTTCAGAATATTTAAACAAAATTTGGCATTTAATCAGGTAAAGATGATACTAAAGTAAACATTTTTAGACAACATGTAGCACAAATAAAAACTAGATTTTAACAAATAACGCCATAGCCTTGAAAATATTTTAATTCTTTTTTGCAAATCTGCATATGACATATCGATTTATACAGAATCTAGAAAGCATGCTGAAATATAGTGAATTAGAAAATTGATAGAAAATTAAAAATTACGATACAGCAGTTCATACCGATAGTTAGAAACGTAATTGATTTAATTATACATCTCTGTATATTACATGGATATTTTTATACTCGCAACATGTTATGTTGAATTTTGTTCCTGGTAATGGCATTTTTAAATCTACTGTAATCATACTTCCTCAAATTATAAACCATAGGCTGCAGTGTAGACTTTTTTTGCGCAGGATTATATTTATAAGCTATAAACATATTTAATCTATTAAGTGACTAATTTAGTAGAGCTTAAAAATCAACCTGAACATAATACTCATATTAAGATATATATATTTAAACAAATCAAGCTCATTCTCAATAAAACTTACAAATTCTTTTGTGTAGCTAAATATGTTTTGTGGAATTCGGCACATCATCTAGCAAGCAAAAATTTGTTAAATTTAAAAACGCATACAATAATTAACGCACTTGAAGGAATCATCTCTAATATACAAAACTTCAGATACTGTAACATAAAATATATCTTTTATGTGCCTTTATAAAAGAATGCACATAAAAACAACATCAAATTCTAAGTGCAAGTATTTTTTTAATGAACCTTAGAAATGAATATTAATTCTATCATGGTTAAAATTATTAAATTCAACTGAAATACGCTCTGACCCATACAGCATACTTGCCTCCCCAGGATGTCCTAGGGAGAATTCACATCCCAGGATCGTTACCCCCAGGCATCCCTGAGGATGCAGAAAATTGTCACCAGGAGGTCCTCAGGAAACAAAAATGTCCGCTTTACAGCATCCTGGGGAGCTCCCCAGGAACTCTTCAAGGTCCTCCCCGGGAGGTCCTGGGAAAGATTTGAGGAAGTGATAAAGGAGGACTTTGGAAAACTTCAAGGTCACTAATATGTTAAAAAAATAAAATAAAGCTATGATTTAATTTAATTATTTTTTTAGAAGAAAATGTGAATGCTGTTTTTACCTATTATTCAGACGGATTCACATATAACAGAGAGCTTTCGGGAACAAATTTCTTACCTTCATTTTTCCCACCTGATTTGACCCCGAGTATTTTGGTATTCTGGACGCGCGCTGTGACTGTTATACTGTAATGTCAGTAAAGGAAAAAGGTTTCTAAAGTATACATGCATTTTTTCTCCCCTTTTGAAACTCATAAATTTAAATTAATAATTCGAAATAAATTATCAATAATTATTTATTATAACATAAATGTCTTCGAATTTTAAAATTTTTACATGAAATTGTATTTTTAAATGATAAAAATATCCTTTTAGCTTTTAATACTTAAAATCCATTAAAATCTTTCTGTTGTTAGAAAATTGATTATGAACTATATTTTGACACACAATGAATGATGCAAAACATTTCTGATGATATCCCCTATAAAATTTAATTTTAGTTATTAGTAATATTATATCCAGAGATTAAAAAGGCAAGAGATTAAAACACATAGTTTCTTTAAAATTATGTTTTTGTATGTATTGACAAATAAAGTCTAAGTGAATCCTTTTAAAATAAAACTTTTTTGCTCTCTATTATTTTTTTTGCAAAAATTTTAATCCATTTTTTTTTCTTTTTTACGCTTGATAAAATGTGCTCTTATTATACGAATTTATGGAAAAATATATATAAATTTGCTTAGTCTTTTCTTTCCTATGCCTTTTCTTCCTTGGGCTAAATCCTAGTTCGTTTCATAGTGGTCCCCACCAGCAGTCAAGACATTCTGCTTTCGAGACTGGTAGATCGAAGGGGCTGAATCGTACCCGTCGACCTAATCGTTCGGAGTTTCCTGCGGTTTTCTTCGAATCTTGGATTTCCTTGCTTAAATATGGGTAGGTTCCTTTAGAAAGACCCATTGTACAAATTTGTATCCTTTTGTTGTATCACGATTTGGTGTGAAAGTAAATTGTAAAATTCCATCATTACACTGAAACACTGCTTGAGTTAAATAGAAACTATTGATAAAATTTTAATCTATTACAAAGCCATTTTATTTATTTTTTTGTCATAAATAAAATTAATTTACAGTGAAATATCCATTTAACAGTCTTTAAAAATTGTATGAAATCTTTAAGTGCATAAAAAATACAATCTTTTTTCATTTAATCAACGACGGAAAATATATTTGCTGATTTCTTGAAATGTATTTTTAGTAACTAAGATTTTAGGCAATTTTAAAAGCCTAAAAGAACTAATATCTTAATTTAAAACATAAGATGTTTTTATCAATGATCTTAAAAATCCCAAACTAATATATATATATATATATATATATATATATATATATATATATTAGTCTGGATTGTTTTTAGTTAAAGTTCATTTATGGTTGTGACGGGCATGGGGGATGTTGCATGCATAAAATCAGATTTAACCCAGCAGTGCATGTCATTAGCCATGCCGCCCGTCTCCTTGTTTGTTACTTTTCGAGTTTCTTGTTTAAATTATTTATGAGTTGTTATTTTGTTGTATCAGTTTATAATTTATGGATTAGTTATTGTTCACGTAGTGGTTTTTCAATTTTGTTTAACGGTATAGATGTTCGTGAGTTTTTGCTTTTAAGAATATTTTTATAATTTATATATTTTTTTAGTTAATTATGTATGGTGTGCGATTTGAATTTAATATATCAGTTTTATATATATATATATATATATATATATATGTATGTATATATGTACATATATATATTTCTTTTACACCTACGAACAAATTTGTCTGTAACACCTTTTCTTACCAACTCACAAATAGTCTGATTCTTGGAATTACACTTTTTTTCTCTCTCGCATTGAGTGATTTCCGCAAAAATTTAAACAACATTCTCAGCTGACAAAACTTGTTGGGGGGGAGGCGGATAAGCTTATTGTGAGTCTAATTGATGGAAGTTTGGGACGGTGACTGCCTGCTTGAGAGCATTGTATGCAGTTGCTTGCATTATAATATTCTCATTGTCACCTAACGAAAAATATATGCATGGTAAAATAGGAAATTCCATCCTTTATAGATATCCGAAACTAAAGAAATATAATATAAAATAGGTTTGATAAATGAAGGTTTTAAGTAATGCAATATATTTTTCAGTTGAAAATAGTGATAAAATATTTGTTATTAAGGAAATACAGATAAATATTTATCTGTAATTTCAGAACCAAAAAATATTCATATTTCTGAAGTTTGAAAATAAATACTTCACTTTATCTTTCAAAATTTAAATAATAATAATATTATTATATTTGATAATCTATAAAAGATATTAGAAAAATAATTTGTTAATAAGTCCAACTTACATTAAAAAAAAATTAATGATAAATAAAACAAAATAGGTGAAACCATCAAAACATCAATTAATAATGGGTGGATAGAGATATCAAATTATTTTGTGGTCTTGCGCCACATGGGCCCATATAAGTCTGCGCCACTGATCAGAAATGATACTTAAATTCATGCTTCTATTTAGCTAATATTTTCTTATCCTCAACATATATATAAATTACACTAGCTAGGTAATTAATAATAACATAAATTAAACTTTAAATTTGCCTGAATTTATAATTTGTAACTGATTTTATAGGAATGTATATTTTTTAAACAGAGAATCTTTTTAAATAAACCACCTATTGGTATGCATTTGGGGAGGGGAGGAGGTACGGCCCAATATTTATATATTTTAAATCCGAAGGTACCATTTTAAAAGGAACTGTACTATCTTTGAATTGGTGTTATCTGCTGTGATAAAAATGTCTAGCTTCGTCGCGACATTTTTTTTTCTTTAATAGTGCTTAGTAAGTATGTTAGCTAATTCTATATAGATAGATAGATAGATAAACATTTAGCATCTGATATTAACATGCATCAGGATTAGATTTAGATAATTTTCATAACAAAGTTTTAAACGGATATTTATGAACAAACTTACTTTAATACCTTTTTTTTAATTGCATAAATACCTTTACCTCTAAATATCAGAAAAAAATATATGATCTAGAATTGTCTTCTATTTGGAGATTTTAGTGTATTAATTTAAAAACTTACTATTTAGTTAATTTAAACAAGTTAAATTAATTTCTTAGTTAATAAAAAAGTAATAATAATAAAAAAGCAAAACGCAGTAGGTTATTCAATAAATATTAATAAAATATTGATAAATGAACAATATTTTGTTTAAAAGATACATAATAGTAATTAGTATATAAAAATAGGATTTAACTGAAATAATAAATTTAAATTTTAAATTTAACTAAAAAAGATTAAAAGTTATAGCAATAATTACAAATAATTACAATTTAATAACAATTATCTAACGTAAATCGAATATTTAATAAAATAAAATTAACTCAGTAAATAATTGATTCCGATTAAATTGAATTCAATATTAAAAAAAAAGAATTTGAGTATTGTACTGCAGAATCACTCACGAGATGGCGCCAGCACTGTGACTTCCTCGGCATCCCAGGAATGACTAACTGGGTACTTCCCTAGGAATTATTTCCCAGGTACTTCCTCAGGAGTAAGCGTCCCAGGGAAGTTGCTCCGTGAGACGCATCTGGGAGCTCACTTCTGAAGACGCCGTAAAAGACACTTCCCCAGGACGTCCCGATCTTGTCATTTTAGTATTAGGAGGAATATGGGATGACTTGGAGCTCCTGGGGAGGTATTGAGGAGCTTTTGTGCTATATAGGGAATGGCTTTTTGTTATAGCCCATTATGTAAACAAGCGCATTTGCTTCACCCTGTAAAAGAATAATAAAGGCTTTTCAAGCCATATTCTGCAGACAAAATTTTTTATCGCCACTGAGACTAGTCCGCGAACGATTTTTTTCATAGACCATTATAATAACTTAAGGATTAAATTTAGTTTAGTACAATACTTTTAATCACCCCTGTACGCGTACTGCATATATTATTATTTACTCTAACAATGTTTCATTACACAGTCATAAAGTAAAGAAATTTCCATTTGTTTAAAATATTGTAACGTTATTGAAATACACTGAAAATTATTTTGATCTCTGTATCTGAATGTTACAGAATGCTCCAGTTTGTTTCTGTAAATGAACATACCATAGTGGACATTAATAACGTATATCAAATACATGGGAATCTGAGAGTATAATAATGCGAGTTAGAGCACGGGCAGACTCACAGATAAACTCAATTCTTAAACAGTGCATTTTTTTTAACTTATCTTATAAAATGTTATAATGCTGTCTTTTCTAACTATATTTGTAAGATTAACAAATTATTTAAGCAATATACCAGTGTTTTCCAAACATATTTATAATATGGTAGTCATTATCATTTCTATTTCATTTACTAATAACACGATTTCTTAAATCAAATTTTGGTTATATTTGAAAAGGACTGAAAGGACAAGATTTGTAGTTTTAAACTGCAAGCTATAAATACCAATATCGCAAACTTTCGTAACTGATTGAAGCTGAGATGCACAGCATCATGTTTAAAAAAGAAAAAAAATATTTTTTATGTTCTTTTAAACATGTTTTAATACTAACTAGGGAACTGCAAGAAGTGTAAGTCACCGATTTTGAAGAAAGTGATATCGTTGGAAAGATCTCATCGAGTGCAATAAAAAACTCAATGGAACTACCTGTCGCAAATGAGCCGTTTTAGAAATATCTCAATTTATGTCATGTAATTAGTGCATACTTGGGGCCGCAAAAAATTTTGTCTCGATTTTAACGAAAGTGGTATCGTTAAAAAGATATTATCATGAGGGAGAAAAACTCAATAGAACTACCCGTCGGAAATGAGCCGTTTTCGAGATATCCGATAATTTATATCACGTAGCTAGTGCATATTCTTCTAGTGCACACTTAATCGGGGACCGCAAAAAATGTTTTCTCGATCTTGATAAAAATGGTGTTGTTGTAAAGATATCATTGTAAGAAGTAAAAAACTCAATGGAAGTAACCATCTGAAATGAGCTGTTTTCAAAATATCCAACAATTTATGTCACTTACTGCAGTTTCCCAGCAGGGTGCATTAGCAATATGACACAAATTGTTAGATATCTCGAAAACGTCTCATTTCCGACGGGTGATTCCATTGAGTTTTTTAATCCTCACGATGATACGTTTTCAACGATACCACTTTCGTTATAATCGAGAATAAAATTTTTTGCGGTCCCCCATTAAGTGTGCACTAGCTACATGACATAAATTGTCGGATATCTCGAAAACGATTCATTTGCAACGGGTAGATTCATTAAGTTTTTTACTGCACTCGATGAGATTTTTCCAACGATACCACTTTTGTCAAAATCGATGGCTTACACTTCTTGCAGCTGCCTAGTAAGTGTATTTAAACTTCATATGTATTTTACAGGCCACAATATGTTATTTATCGCCGACCTTTGATTTCTCAACCGTTGGTCATAGATACACAGTTTCAAATTATGCAAATATTCATATTGATGCATTCTTTAGAGTAAAAAAATCACTTTTTTAAAATTACAAAATCTGACTTTATAAACGGTACTTCTATCATATTAGTTATATTTCATAAACTTTTCACACATGATAGAAATATAACGAAAAATGTTTGACTTTTATGCCACAAAATTAACTTAGTTATTAAATTTCGAAATTTGAGATTTTTGCACATGATTTTGTCTTTTATTGAGAGATCAATTAAAAAAGTAATAAAAGTAATTCGAGATTGATATCAGGGTGCACTTTTCTTTTACGGCGAAACCACTTTCCGAAGATATTGCCAATTCAGGGTTTCACCAATAAGAGTTATTTCATAAAAAATGCATGAAAATAGGGATAATGCAATTACAATAGTACCGCAACATCCCGTTTTTGGTATAAAAATTGTATCATCCAGCACTGGAGCTAATCAGCACTGAGGTCATAATGGATTATAATAATATACCCATACACGAAATATGCCGAAATTACACACATTTAAAGTGAACGTCAGTACGGCTGCGAGGGTTTATTTAGATCCTTTAATAGGCTTCGACATCCAAAGCATGAAAATTTAACGGATGCATTACACTATCCTAAAGAGACCGGTTCTATTGTACCATGACACTGAACAAGTAGACAGGCAAAGTGTATTGCTCGAGTGATACTAGAGGAGGTGCAGGCGTTCGCCCATTTAAATCCATAAGTGGGAACGGCAGAAAGAAGCGATGAATGTGGATTCACGCGTCAATATGTCTGGGTTTTTGTACACGTGCATGGTGAGCATCCGACAATGGCACAAGCATTGATGCTGGCTGTAAAATCATGACGATTTGATTGATAAATGTTTTAAACAAACGCATTAGAGGATAATCTGTTCTTTCCTTTGCAACGTTTTGTGGATAGATGAGTCAACTTTTACAAGGGGTAGCATGGTAAACACGTAAAATCTGTATATCTGGTTTTTGTCAAACTCCGCACGGTATGTGCGAGTGGCAACACAGCGTCCATTGACCAGTTACATTTGGTACGGTGTACGGGGATCTCAGATTTTTGGGCACGTGTTCTGTGATGGGATATTGACAGACGATCCTTACCCGCATCTACTACAAATCACTATATGTGGCTTATAATCAGACCTGTCTCTCTGAATAGCATGCCAGGTGTTGCTTCTATATGATGGAACCTCTCCGCGTAAAGCATTATAAATCAATACATACCTGGTCAACGAATTCGGCCAACATGTCATTGGATATGGTAATCTAACAAAACGGCCACCACGTTCACCAGACTTGACTCCCAGAGACATCAGGATGTACTGATATATCATCTGAAGTAACTTCAAGGGACAGGTGTATGTGACTGAATCCAATTATGTGGTTGACCTGAGGCAACAAGTATCATTTATTTTTACACTTGCTATGCTCCATTGTGTTGAGGAAACATTACGGTCACGCATTCGCTTGGGCATCGCCAGTAATAGATAATACTTTGGGCAGTATCTTTTTAGATTTCGGATGTTGATGCATACATTTTTTATGTAAGCCATTATTAAATATGATAAGACGATGATGTTTATTCTTCGCTTAGTATATGACCTATAAAAGTTAACTGAAATTTTAATAAAATAGCCATCTTTGGAGATGTCAGCTATTGATGATTTCGCCGTAAAAAGAACATCGTACTCCAATTTCAATCTCGAATTAATTTTAATATTTTTTTAGCCAATCTTTCAATGAATGACAAAATCATTTGCAAAACTATCAAATTTTAAAATTTTATAATTACATATGTATTATTAGTAGTAAAATTTTCGTACTATTGGTGATCCCATTGACCAGAAAACTATCTCCAAACTATAAGATGAAATGCCAATAATGGATAACCGTGAATTTCACATTCAATGACATTAAATACGATGCGCGACTTCAAAGCGTCATTAAGTGATTTTTTTTACTTTTTATTTGTATTTTTATTAATATTCTACTAATTATTTGTTTTTTATATTTATTTTTTTATCATTTAAAATAAAAATTTTGTCATGTGGCTGGTAGTTTAGCGATTTTTATAGTGCAGCGAAATTAGTCGATAATATAACTAAGTAATAAAAAACTTTTTTGTGCTATATCTATTAAGATATGTGTAAAATCTTATTAAATATAACTAAAGGATCGGGGGGGATATAAAAAATTAGATTATGTATTATGATATAATAGATCGTTTACTTTAAATAATGCCATATATACATACATACATATATATATATATATATATTCTTCCGAATTATTTTTCATCAGTTTTTTCTTTCTTAGCTTTATGTCATGTGGTGCTTATATAACATAAGGTAAAATTTTATCCTAGGATCACATAAAGTATTGTTTATTAAAAACGTTTTAATAAAAAAATCCTGTAGTAAATCACATGTGAAAAACAAAATAGCAAAAGATACTAAAAAATAACATACATAATTATTCCGTGAAAAAAAGTTCAATTTTTTCCTTATCAAGGACAATATTTTCTAACCAAAAGCGAAAATATACAATAACCGCTTTTAAGTTTCATATATTCCAACAAGTCTCCTTGTCTTCAGTATCCATAAAAAACAAATGTAAAACTCTTTTTAATTTTATGCCATTTAAAATTGCATAAAAAATCAATTTATTAAAAAAACAAAATTAATGACTATCACATATGATTATATATCATTCAGTTGTGGGTGCATATTTAACTCTTTGTTTGACAACAATTTTGATTTGAAAAAATAAAATACACTCTATAATGCATTATTTTTGAATTGTAAAAATTTATGAAAAAAAAAACATTGCACGTAAATAATTAAATATATTCATTGAAATGTACATTTTCACAGCCACAATCAATATAAAAATACACAATTCTCAAAAATATTATTAATTTTTTAAAGTAAAATTATAAAGTATTTGAAATCGCCTATATAAGAAACGCATTTCTATACTTCACTCTCCTTTTGAATTTTACAAAATTTATTCAATTCATTTTACTTATAACTAAGCAAACTTCTTAAATAACAAATAAAATTTTTGGATCAAACACTAACTCAATATCCCCGTCTGTTATGAAATTTACGAACAATTCATATAAAAGGGTATGCTGGAAAATAACAGTAAAAAATAAAATTCTCTTTTAATATTTTCAATATAAGTAACTCAAATTTTTACGTAAGTTACAGATATAGAACACGGCAATACAAAGGGTAATATATCACTGTAAATCTCAAATGCTATAGATCGCTTTAATATTTAATCATTGCGAAATATAATTGCTAACTAAATTTTGACAAGGCATTTATATCTATAACAAGACATAAATACAATAGTGTTTTACCTTATTAAAGTTACAGATAATTCAGTAAACTTTTAATAAACTAGCAGAGAAGAATTTACCACAATTAGGTATCAGAAGTTATTCCAGAACTAAATGACTAATAATTTCAAAATGCAATATGAAGGAGCCAGTATTATTAAAATTGATCCGTTTTATAGTTTAACTGTACGATATATAAATATTTTTATTGATTTGTTTGAAATAAAATATGGTACTAGGAATAATATATATATTTAAACATTCGCCCTATTATTCTGTGCAGAAATTTATAGGAAAAATCTTAACAAAAAATGTACTATTTTTTCTAAGAACTATCTTTTGACTCAAATTACTCTATTATAAAGTACTTACCTTCAAGCCCTTATAACCCTCAAGCATAAATATGAAACAGTTTAATATGCATTTTTAAGGAAAATATTTAAATGGTCCTAAAAAAGAAAAATAAATATTTCATAGTTTGAAATTATAAACTGGTTAAATGTTTCTATTTTATTAAATTTTTTATGCAAAAAAAAATTTCTCACTCCAGAACTTATTTCTACACCTTAAATATTACCATATATTCTAATTCTTATATTTTATTTTATTTGAATATCTATCTACAATTCGTTTTTGCCTAATTCGAAATGTATCTTAAACTAATTTAAGATAAAAAATTTATACCTTCATGTAAAAGATTTATATTTTGATTTTTATGCTCCCAATTAAAAATATACCCCTAAGTGTATTTCTTCTGAATTTAAAGGAGAGAAAAAGCGAAAAGTAATTAGATTTTGTACTTAATAATCAGAGTAATTAGAAAGAAATATTCTTTAATTAGACTAGCTTTTTATATTTAAAGAAACATAGCAGCATTTTAAGAAAAACCAGCTTACACATAATTTGTCTTAAAAATTGAAAACATGTTTTAAAATTTAAACATTTACAATTAAGATTAATTTACACACTCTATCAAATTTTGCATGAAATAATACTAAAGTTTAGAGGAAGGCATAATTTATGACACATAAAAATAAATTAGAACCTTTTAATATGAAAAGAACTGAAATTCTTCGAGTAAAACAAACTTTTGTGCATCAGAAATAATGTATGTTAAAGGAAATTGCAATTTCAAAAGAACTTTAAGCTTATATTTCATGTGCCATATTGATTGGTTGCTCTGTAGCTTGTCCTGCAGAATGTGTCCGGCGTTAATTGGGTCTCCAAATGTTTTGAATTTTTAGTTTCTAATTTAAATTATTTTATAAATTATTATTCAAAATATTTTTCTTACCTTATTCAATGGTAGAACTGTCTTCTATTAAAGATGGAAAAAATAAAATGGAAGAACTCAATGTTAGAATTTAACTCTAACAAGAACTTAACTTTTGCAACAAATGTAAGAACTTAACTTTTTACCCCTGCTTTATGCTTGACAACCTGTCAAAAAATTTGGTAACACGTTAACAAAGTTATAAGCGGACGTGAGAAGCCAAAATCGCAGTAAAATGCACGCTAGTCCTTTGTATATTATTACGATATGCTGAAAATCAGAATTACTTGCTGTCTGCCGACTCTTTAAAATAATCTCATTACTTTTGGAGTAAGGAAACTTATTATGAATATTGCATTATAAAAAATTATTGGCGTTTTTCTAAACAATCGCCTTTAAAAATCTAGAGAGTCGAAACCCGACGAATAAAGATGTGTCTGCCGATTCTCTAAAAATAATCTCATTACTTTTGGAATAAGGAAACTTATTATGAATATTACATTATAAATAATTATTAGCGTTTTTCCAAACAATCGCCTTTAAAAATCTAGAGAGTCGAATCCCGACGAATAAAGATGTTTATAAGAAGTGATTGACTGAATTTACAAAAAAAAAAGTAATTAAAACAACGAATTAGTTTTACAATAGCTGGTCTAACTGTTAAAGCACACATTATTTTAATTAAGTTATAATTTTAATTTCTCAAATTATTTAAAAAAAAAATTAACGTTATACCTACGTAACAAAATTATATCATGTAAAATATAATTTTCTGTTTGAAAATTATCAAGTTATTAATTTAGGCTTGAAATAAATATGTAATGAAAATCCAACAAAAAATTCAGATTTATTACATAACTATGCAATTTTCTGTGACCGACATCTAAAAAGAATTTCGTTTTCATGATCACAAAATAGACATGTGTACTTTTCATTTTTATATTCACAATTTATTTAATTATTTATTTTTTTTTTTTTGTAAACGCTCAGTACATTATTAATAAACATATCTCTATGTTTCAAATTTAAATTATATAATTAATGCAAAATTATGTCGAGTCCTTTTAAATCTTGCTAAAAAAACCATGTAATTAATAGTTTAATAACATAGACTAGTAAAAATATTCCATTACATTATAGCCATTGCAAAAAAAATAATTTAAAGTTCATTATTTATGATGCTATATTGTTTCGAACATAATACGATTGATATGCATCTATCAGTTGTATACTAAAATATACATTCTGTACAATCTGTGGTGAAAATAATATTTTTTATTAATTTACAGGGCCATACAAAAGTCTTCCATTTCATAATGATATTGGATGAATTATTTTGGTTTTCTTAATTATATTAAACTATTTCACATTTTATGAATTTGATATACATTACTGAGGTTTACTACAAGTTACTTTCTGCATAATAAAAAGGATATAGGTATAATTTAAAGAGACACATAAAATATTTTGGCTACTGTATTGTACCCGAAGTACTGTAATGGTTTTTTCGAACTTCAGATATACTTGCGTAAATACCAGTTAGGTTCATTTAGAAAAAACCGCACAAGAATAATCAGCTTTTGGGCATTTATTCCTCTTGTTTATAATAGGCCGTCATGAACGAAATGAAGCCATACCGAAGTAGTAGATGCTATTACACCTAGATAGTTGTATTTTTAAACTTTGTTATAGTACAACGCACTTGATTTGTTGTGCTTCACGTGCAATTTTCGGCTTGTTAATGTTAAGAAAAGATACATTATAAAAATGGTGTCCACAAAATTATTAAAATTAATGCATTGTTCTGTTGAAAATGATTGCCTTAAAGACCATATTTTACTTAAACTTTATTATATAATATGATTTACTACGATGTATAAATGTATATGTATATTACTAGGATTTATAAATAGCGGATATAAAACATCAGACTGTAAACAACTAATAAATATCAATTTATTATTAAAAAGTTTAATGTATTATGTTATGAAATTGCATAACAAAAAAAGAAGTCTATGCTTATTAAAAGATATAAAAAACTGCCGGAAAATAAACTGAAGTATTTCTTCAAGCAAGAAGAAACCGTTTTCTGAAGCTTATCTATTTACTTTTAAAGTCATCTTTTGAATTTCAAATGGATACAAAATATTCTTTTTGAATGCATTCCGCTTCTTATAAAAATTCATTCATTCATAAGCTTGTCACGTATCTAGTAAAGGCTTTCGTATTTCTATTTGAATTACTCTGTACTTTGCAGGTAAACATGCTTATTTAAATTTTCAGCTGCATATATTCATGTATGTTTACAATATATATATATTTGTTAAATTGCTGTAAAATCTGTTTCGATAGGCAAATAAAGGAAAAAAAATTAAAGATTTCAAAATAAATAAATAGTTACTTCCTTTAAATAAATAAATATATAAATAAATAAAACACGCGGAACATAATTTAATGTATTTTTTTAATTTTTCGAAAGACGAAATTCTATCCAATAATCACATATCGGATATGATGTGTCGACATAAATACATTGAAATTAATATGTAAAAAAAATTCTGTAGATAAATTTATTCAACTTTCGGTAGTACAATAATGAAAATAGCATAGAAATCACTTTTACAGAGTTCCAAAACAGAAGATTATTTCTTAAATTCAGGGAGGAATTGATTGCTTTGCCTAAAAATAAACAAACACAACAAATAATTTCTTAAGTTCTAGGTATAATTTTATGCACTTTCACAGATTTTTGGATGGTAAAATAATTAAAATGGCACAGACAGAGCGATTATAGCGCCCTGTTCGGTAGGGATCAGGGCGTATTTGTTGATCATTCCAAACACTTACACAAAAAACTTTGTTTAATTTTATGCATAACGTCATAAAATTTTTTATGGCATAACAATGAAAAAGGCAGAAATTGCCATTATAGCGACCTCTTTGGTTGGATTTTTTTTTTCAAATTGAGGGATGTTCTGCTGTCCACAGTCAAACTCTTATAAAAAAATTGGTTTAATTTTATGCATAACTACATACACTTTCGTTGGTACAACATTGCAAAAAGGCACAAAAATCGCTGTTATAGCACCCGTTTTCGGAAAATTTCTTTCTAGTTCAAAATGGACCATATCGAAACACTTACACTCCCACATACACAGTCACAAAAAATGGTTTAATTATAAAAATGATTTTATATACTTTTGTGTGATTAATCAGATAGAGCTTGTCCAATATAATGGAATAAAGTTAAAAGCAGTAAATATATTAAATTAGAAGCAGATCGGTTCCAGTAGCATGTAGCGTACCGTCGTCAGTGCTGAAGAAGGTAGAAAATTTTTCATATATAAAAAAAGAAATGGGGGATTGAAGGTGATCAATAGGACGGCATAGGAATGCAAGTATTAGCCAGTAAGAAAACGCACATGGAAAGGAACCGAAGGTGGGAGAAATGAATCAAGGGAGGAAAAAAAGTATTTAAGAAAAAGAGTTTTTAATATAATATTTCCAGCAATCCGATAATAGGGGGATGGCAAATTCACAATTGACAATATTGTCATTTTTTAAAAATGTGGAATGCTTTAAGAAAGTTAAGTTCGTGAATGAAAATAGGTTTGGAGATTATTTTCACTGAATTGAGGTCAAAAGTATGGTTCATCTCTCAGCAATGCTGAGCAATAGATGATAATTTGTTCATTTCCTTTCCACGCGCGTTCTCTTATTGCATAATAGTTGCATTTCTATGCCGACCTATTGGTCATCTTCAATCCCCCGTCTCTCCTTTATATATGAGCAAATTTCTACCTTCCTCAGTACTGACGACGGTACAGTATACGCCACCGAAACCGGTTTGTTGCTAATTTAATATTTTTGGCGCTTTTAACGTTGCTTATTTTTCATATTACACTTGTATGTGATACAATATTGAAAATGCACAAAAATCTCTATTACAGCGGCTTTTTCCGGCGTAATATTTGAAAATTTAAAGAGAACCTGCTTACCACAGCCAAAAACATTCACGTTAAATCTGTTTCAATTCTATGCATATTTCTTACACTTTTTGAGTGTAAAATGACAATTTATGGACACGCGCACACACACGCACAGACAGACATTTTGTAAAAAGTTGTTTTTTGAAATATCTGGCCTCTAAAACATGTAAATTCGTCGAAAACCGGAAGTCGAAAAAATTTTGATTACATTACTTTCTTTATTGAAGATAGAAGGAAGTAAAATGTATCAAATGATCAATCTTAAAAACGTGAGCTTATCCAGGCGTCGTTGCATTAAGCAACTGACAAATTTTGATGTGTCTGTAATTTTATGAATACGTATTATCTATAGGCGTCTTCTGTCTGTCCTTATGATTGTTTTAAATGTAATGGATATTATTATTGTAGAATTTTATGGAATTATTTCAAGATTTTTAAACATCGAATTCAAATTCCAAAAGTTGTCAATAAACCTTTTTTTTTTGCAATCTTTTAAATCCTACCATGTATATATTATTTCAAAGCTATCCTCTAACTGATAATGATTCTACATTGCCAATGTGATTATTTTATCAAATTTTATTTTATCCCATGATATGTAATACTCTAGGTTGTTTTGGAGATTACAATATACATAAGTTATTATGAGTTATATTATTTCCGTATTACTGAATAGAATAAAATTATAGTAAATTTCGTATTAATGGATATTTGAATCAGATTATAATCGTATTAAATCTTGTATTAATGCATTTTTGTATCAGACGGTAACAGCTGATCTACAAGATATGTATATTTATTGTTGGAACATATCTCACTTGCCACGTTTGATGGAAATTTGATGAAAATATCAAAAACCGTAAAAACAATTTTTTAGAACCTAACCAGATTTTGTCTGGAAACAAAAATAAAATTAAAATAGAGATTGTGGTGTTATAGAGAAATTGTCCCAAACATTCATGATATCTATCTATTTATCTCTCTCTCTCTCTCTCTCTCTCTCTCTCTCTCTCTCTATATATATATATATATATATATATATATATATATATATATATATTCGCAGGGAAAAAACGAGTAATAAGTATTAAATAATTTCTGTATAAATATTCCACGAAAAATCTGAAATGCAATTTGTGTATAGTTCTGAATATAAATACGAAACATGAAAGAAAGAATATCTTTGAGATTGAAAAAAAGAAGCTTAAATAAGGATTATGCGACATATAAATTTGTGAATCAATATTGAATCTTTAAAATATTAAGCAAAATTTGTTTATATTTTAAAGTTTATTAAATAATTGAAATTATTTTATTTTAATAACTAAATTAGTAGCAGTGGGTAGCAGTAGCAATGTCGAGGGAGAAAAAAGTAAAAATTCCCTAAGATATTCAAATGCCAAAAAATCGCAAATAAACTCTACTTTTAAATGACGTATATAAAACATGATTAGGGAACATCTACACTCTGCATAACAAAACGAAACCAAAGCCGAATACCCAATTTTGAAATTGTAAGTAAATACTAAACATTTCAAACTGCCTAAATCTAAATTTTCATGAAATTCGTACAATCAATTAAATATTAATTCTCTTAAATTGATTAACTAACTTCTCTTAAATTAATAATAACTAAGTAATTCTTTTAAAAGTAGCATAATTTATTGGATGTATCAAAATTCACGTTTCGTATTCGATGTCTGAAATGAAACAGAATAGAAATGTCACTTCTATTACTTGCCAATACAATTACTTCTTCTCTTAACCCTTTTGAAGAGCGCAGATATATTTACAAAACCACACAATTTTTATACCATAACGCCACGTTGGCACCAGAATTTTGATAAAAAAATTTACGAATTATTGAATGCATGAAGTATAACTTTTTCTTATTTATCAATAAAGTTGTTTTGAAGTTCAGTCATTAATTTCAATACTTAAGCAATGAATTTGCCCAGCGCCACAAATGGTTACTACCTGTCAATTGTTGCCAGCCTAAATGTTTCAATAAAAGGATTAAAATATATATTTTATAATTATGCTTTTCTGTAGATCTCAGACATCCCCTTAAACCATAATTTTGAATTTTTTACCGATCATTCAAAAACTATTTGATATAAAAAGTCATGTTTAATTTACATATTCGATTTAATTGATATAAGAAAAATTCTCAGAAGTATTCATTGTTATATTTTTCTCTAGATTTTTCACATAATTTACCTTTTGATAAATATATTATTTATATTCATATTCAAAACATTTCAATAAGACACGCAGACACTTCAGTAGAAATAAATTTTTTAATGAAATAGTTAATTGATTTAATCAATGTAATGCGATTTTCCGCTAAGGAGATTTGTATAAACATTTCATTCATAACTCCATCTTTCCAATATTTTCCGCCTTAAGAAGTAGAATGTTATAACCGCATCCAAAAAAATAAATTAATAAAAGTTGGCACTACGAAAGTTATTTGATTTTCTGCTTCATGGAATTGATCCTTCTTAAACGAGAGGATTGTAGAAAAGTCAAAATGCAATTAAAAGCTGTACATGGGAACTTAATGAAATTTCTTCAGTAATCTTTGTAAATTCAGAAAGACTAGTTGCAATTTATAGCTTGACATATATATATATATATATATATATATATATATACATATAATAATAATAATTTTTTAACAAAAGCAGAATTTTAGAGATAATGAAAGCGCTTTTCATTTTAAAGATAATGATTTTAGGTAGATTTCGTATGAAATATTAGGTAGATTTCGTATGAAATATTAGGTAGATTTCGTATGAAATACTACCTATTGCATTGTCTCCCATGTTGGAATTTCTGAAAAATTTTTGCGGATCTACACGAATCATGACTCCTAGACCCCAAAACTACCATCAGTAAAAAAGTTTATATATATATATATCTATCTATCTATCTATCTATCTATCTATCTATCTATCTATCGGTGTATATCACTTTCTTCTAGACACGATAACTTCCATAATTATGCTCAGATCTTCATCAAACTTTTACATAAAATCAAAGGGCATAAAATCTCGGTTAAGTTCGTTAATGGGCAAAATCGGACCAAGGAGGTGAAAGTTAGGAGGGTTTTTGTGAAAACAGAAAAAACGCGATAACTTTTTAATTAAAATAGATATCGAATCAGTTTAAAGTTTATATTACTTCTAAAAAATGAGGAAAAAGTTTATGCGTGACAGATTTTTGATAAAGTTAAAAGTGGGCTCAAGGGGCGAAAAAAACATGGTTTTGGGGAGAAAAAAAATCATAACTTCGTCAATTCTCAAGATATCAAATCCAACTAAATTTTATATAAATGTACTCAATATTATCTAAAACTTTTGTATTTACAAGTTTTTGATAGGACCAATTTTTACCGATGAAAAAAATTAAAAACGAAAAGAAAAAGGGGGGAGGAAAAAGAAAAAAAACCATAACTTACTCAATTCTTAAGCAATTAAATCTAATTAAATTTATTTTACATCTTCACAATAATATCTACAATTTTTATATTGACAAGTTTTTCATAGAACCAATTCTTATAGCAAAAATAAATTAAACAAAAATAGTTGTTGGAGAAAAAACCTCAAATCCAAACTGCTTATATTCTGACTCATTTTAAAATTCATTTTTGATTTTAAACGCATCCAAATGACAGATCCTATTATTTAGCAACTATATAATGCGACGTATTGGCCAATTTTTTGATAAAGGCAGAATATATTTTTAAAAAGGCTGCCAAAAAAGGTATTTTGAACAGATTTCCCGAAGTTTTCATCATTAAAAAATTCATTAAGTATAACAAATTGCGTTTTTTATGCGTCATTTTTAAATTCATTTTTGTTCTCAAACCCATCCAATTTACAGGTCCTATTATTTAGGAACTATATAACTTGACGTATTGGGCGGTTTTTTGATAAAGGCAGAATATATATTTTAAAAGGCTGCCAAAAAGGGTATTTTGAACAGAATTTCACGAAGTTATCGTGATTAAAATTTGCGGAAATTTAAGAAATTGCGTTTTTACCGAGTCATTTTTAAATCTTTTTTTGTTCTCAAACGCATCCAATTTACAGGTTCTCTTATTTAGGAACTATATAATGTGACGGAGTGGCCAGTTTTTTGATAAAGGCAGAATATATTTAAAAAAAGGCTGCCAAAATGGGCACTTCGCACAAAATTTCCCAAAGCGACATGATTAATGAACTGTGGGTATTCAAATAACAAATTGGTTATTTTATGACTCATTTTTAAATCCAATTTTGCTCTGACACACATTCAATTGACAGTTTTTTGTTACTTAGGAACTATATAATGTGCGTATTCGTCGATTTTTTGATAAAGGGTGAATATATATATTTTAAAAGCTGTCAAAGTAAGCACTTCGCAAAAAAATTTCCCAAAGCGATCATGATAAAAGAATTGAGGTTGTATTCAAATAACAAATTGTTTATTTTATGACTCATTTTTAAATTCAATTTTGCTCTCAAACGCATTCAATTGACAGTTATTTGTTATTTAGGAACTGTGTAATGTGCCGTATTGGTCAGAGTTTTGATAAAGGCTAAATATATATTTAAAAAAAATCTGTCAAAGTAGGCACTTCGCACAAAATTTCTCAAAGCGATCTTGATTAAAGAATTGTGGATGTATTAAAATAATAAATTGGTTATTTTATGACTCATTTTTAAATTCAATTTTGCTGTCAAACGAATTTAATTAACAGTTTTTTGTTATTTAGGAACTATATAATGAGCATATTGTTCAATTTTTTAAATAAAGTAAGAATATAATTCAAAATATATTGCCAAAATGGGCATTTGAGTAAAAATAGGCTTTTTTTTTTTTTTTTTTTTTTTTTTTTTTTTTTTTTTTTTTTTGAGATGAAAATTTTTCGAAATCTACCTCCGCCTATAGGCCATGCCGAAAGGGATTTTTTTTTTCTGTATCGCGTTACTTTTTACTATCTTCTATTTTTAGAAAAAAAAATTAAGAAGAAAATACAGGATTCGTGAAAATATTTAAATTCAGGTTTCCGTTGGATTTATACTTTTTATTGGTCGAAAATCCCAAAAATTATGATTTTAGAAAATGTCTATCTGTCCGGCTGTATTTGACAAAAACTTAGGGTACTCTATCTCAAAAACTTTTAAACGGAATAAAACTTTCAATAAAATTTTATATTCAGTCAGTTCCTGATATTGAGTTTGCTCTTAAGAATTGGGCGAGTGAGGATATTAGTAAGCCTATCTTTCGGAGGGTTTTAAATACATCTGAGGTGCCTCTGGCTTGTTTGAGGCTGGTTGAAAATATGGGTGTGACGCTATACCTCGTTTATTGCATTTGCATCAGTCTGAACAAGCACAATTAAATTTATAAAGGTACTAGCGAAAGGAAAAAAAAATAAAAAAAGCTGTAGTGTGAGAAATGAATTGGAATAGTGTGTAAGAGTCATTTGTAATTAGAGTATATGTGTGTCAGACTTTTAATGAAGTGATCTAACATTTGCCACTCTTTACGAATATTTATTTCTAAAGAACATTTATTATAGAACGTTTAATATTTCTAAAGAACGTTTAATATTTTTAAAGAATGCCTAATATAGACCGTTTAAAATTTCTAAAGAACGTTTAATATAGCTAGATGGATGTGGAAGGTAAAGATACATGTTGAGTTTTCTAGTAGTTCCAATTAAATATTTGATAAGGGAAATTACATGATTAAAAAAAGTTTCTTAATATTATTTGTGCAGAGTTCCAATTTAAATATCAGTCAACAAATTACAATGATTTATCTTAAATTCACATTAAAAAAAGCATGGATTTTTAATATGAAAAAAATAATCATAATAAAATACAAAAACAAAAAAATATTTTCATTATGTGTGAATCTCATATGAAATGCCATTCAGGGATAATTTAATAAGTTTTCGATGAAATATAACGTGCTGTTCAAGGATAAATTAAAAAGTTTTCCACGAGTTTCAAATTTATGTCTCTATAATTAGAGATATTCGAAAGAAATCATTTTAAAAATTAACGTTTTTAAAAGATTCATAATACTTTATGATCACACAATGGATTTTGTTTCATAATTTAAAAATATATACCTAATAATTCAAATATTTATTCCATTATGTATGGAATGGCATCGACGTTGTGATAATCATATTTACACATCAGTAATAGGGAGTAATTTCTATTCAATGCCTAAGGCATAATAAGTATCTAAAGCTGTCTCAGATTAATTTGACTTCCTAGAAGATATAATTAGATTAAATCCTAAATTTGAAGTTTCAGATTAAGAAATACTAATGGCAAGATTTAAAACCTTTTAGTAATATATAGCACTAATTAGATTTTATAAAGAATGATAAGACGTATTTTTTATCAATAAGTATGAATTTCTTGTTTGCAATTTATTTAATATTAGTGAAAATATTTTTATGCATCATAAAACGTGAAAATTCATAAATCATGTTAAAGATAAAGCTGTTTTTAAGAAGAATACTATACATAATAGTTTTTTCAAATTTTATAATGTCAGATATTAAAAAGGTTTCACTTGATTTTTATTGTTAAATTTAAGTTGTTAAAAGCCTTATATAACATTTTAGTTGAATTTAATCATTTAAAAATAAAATGTATAGAACTTATACATTAATAACAGAATAACTGATAGCGAATGAAAGTAAATTTAC
Source organism: Maratus speculifer (assembly GCA_964019185.1). Lineage (NCBI taxonomy): Eukaryota > Metazoa > Arthropoda > Arachnida > Araneae > Salticidae > Maratus > Maratus speculifer. The sequence goes on from OZ025290.1 coordinate 291,973,019, forward strand.
AAACGTAATTTTTTAAATAAATATTTTGTTTTGACAAGCATATAATTTCTAATAATGTAACCAGTTTCAGAATGATCTCGGAAAACTGTAAAACATTTGTTCATATATTTTAAAGACTAAATTTACTGAATTTATTGGTTCTATAAAAGTGTAAATCAGATTTTTTATTGTCGAAAAAAGTGAATCTAAAATTTTAAACCTACTTCATTGTAAAATGTATTATAATGACATATGTAATTTAATTAAGTTTTCAACGCTGCTTCCCTAAAACCACTCAGCTGCGTTGTCTGTGTGTAAAACATATCGTCAAAATATTTTATCCAAAATTAGTTTTTCAAAGTATTTTGGAGAAAACTAGTCGCATTAGCGTAGTATCAGTGGTAACATTAAAGATTCATTTTGGTACAAAAAGATGCTTTGAGAAAATTATCCTCCTTAAAATAACGGTAAATATATATTACTTTTCAAGTAAAAAAAGAGTCATGTGACATCATACACAGAAAGTATTAAGGAAAATATGTTTTATAAAATTTATGCGTTAGTAATTGAATAATTGATAGCAAACAGAAGTAAATTTCTAAACGTAAGTTTTCTAAAAATTATTTTGTTTTGACAAGGATACAATTTATGATAATGTAACAAGTTTCAAAATGCTTTCGAAAGACTGTAAAGCACTTGCCAATATATTTTATTCTATATAAGAGTAAATCAAATTTATTTTTTATTGTCAAAAATATTCCGAGTGGATATATATCGTGGATATCAAACGGAATAAATACTGGAGAGTAATATATATATATTACAAATTTAAAATTTTTTCGCCAAAACTAACCTTTATACTACCTTAATTTTCTTATAATAATGTTCCGTACTTACTTCAAATTATTAAATTAAAATTTTGTTTCTAGATCTAATCTGTTAATCTGTATGCAGACGATATAAATTCTTAATTTGCCTTAAAAAACATTATTCCAGCATGCGTAAATTTAAAAAGATGGCTCTAAATTAAAAATATTCTTAATTAAAACTTTATTTCTTAATATTCCAAATAAAACTGATTTCTTCTATGTTTTTATCAAGACTTTTTTAAGAAAATCTTATTAAATTTATTCCAAAACCATACCTTTCAAAAAATATCATTATTTTATTTTATCTATTTATTTATTTTTCCGCCGTCAACTTTGATGTGTGCATTAATAAATTCATTTCTTTTCTTTTTCTCTTAAAATTATTCATTTATAAAAATCGTCTGCCTAAGAAATTATGAGTCGATTATAAATTGGTTAAATAATATATTTTTAAAAATAAATTTATCGGTTGTGTAAAATAGTCTCGTATCTGGACAAGAATTCTGTTTACATAAAAGGATGATGGTTTGAGATTACAGAAAGTTCTAGAATTTTCTTTTTAGTTTAAAAAGGGGGAAGTCTCGAGATGAGAAGGGGAGAGATTCTGGAGTTCTTTCGTCGATGAGTACGGCTGATTGAAGTAAATGATGGAATATTTTTGGACATTTCGGTAAAAGATCGTTTGCAAAAAGGAGCTTTTCCCTCTATAATGACTACAGTTGAATAAATAAACTTACAGCCACCAATGAGTGATTTATTGGATATTCTACATTTATTTATTTTTTATTTTTTTCCTCGCTGGCCATGACTTCTGTGCAAAGAACGGGGACCCTGGCGATGATGTTTCTGGCTCCTAACTTTAAAATGTCACAGTCTTTTCTAGAGTCGACAGGATGTTTTATGCCTGCGCTGCCTTTTTACGTTTTTAAAGAAACTGGCTATGGAACGAAGTGATAATAAAAACTGTGGATCGCTGAATAATTTGCCCGTCATTATTGGATGTGTTCTTAAACAAGAACTGCCATAGTCTCATGATTTCTGGAGTGACAAAAACAGAGGAATTGTTCCTGTAAAGTGCTTTGGTTGAGAAAAAGTAGTCCTCTTATGATGAAAAAGAAGAAAATAATAATAATAATTACAAGACCATTTCTTGTTAATTGGTGAAAATAAAAATATTTTTTCGAGATAGTTGAGACCCATAGGATTTCGGTGAGATTTTTTTTTTCGTAGTGTTTTGAATATTATTATTTGTATACTTTTTATGTATTTATTTAAATTAATTATTCTCTGTTTGTCAGGTTTATTTATTTGATTATTTGTCTGTGAATTTTATTTACTTGCCTATTTATGAGTATCATTATTATCATTATTATGTGTTGGAGATTTAAACATTTTTGTTCTTAAGGATTAAATTGAAGAGTATGATATTCTTAGACAATTACTGTTACTTATTAAGTTTATTATGATATTTTTATGCACGTTTAAAGATAAGTTCGTAATAATAAAAAATTATATAAAAAACTTAGTAGCTCAAGTTTACTTTTAAAAAGTACATTTTCTATTTTATTGATATTTGTTTGTTATCAAGAACTATTCTCAGAATGCAGTATTTTCATGATAATGTTCCTACAACTAGACATTGGAGCTGAAAATTAAGTTAACATTTATGTTTTTCATTTTATTTGTTAGAATTTCTGGTTACAGTGAGCTTTGGTTCCCGGATTCTTATAATTTATTAAAATTCAGTAAGAAATATGGAACTGTGCAAGGCTGTTGCTGGAATTTTGACTGATAAATATGATTAATTTTTTCAGTAAATTTTGTGATTTTAAGTAAGGAATTACCTATAATTAAAATTTTTGAAAATGTTTATGATCTATAAAATAATAGAATTAAAAGTTGATCCCAATTTAAGGTATAACTATGATATTTACAATTTCTATTTTTATTAGATAAAATTTCTGGTTAATGTTAACAGCTAAAAATAATCACAATTTCTCGATAATTCTGATTCAGATTAAAAAAAAAATGGTGGGTAATGGTTTTGTGTGAGGCAGTTAAAATGTATACAACAACAGTAGACAAAGCCCTCAAAATTGCGAAAGCGCGAACTCGGGAATTTCACCTTAAAAGTAAAAGACTCTATGATCGAAATTTTGTCGAATGCCCATTAAAAATACAAGACTCTGTAATTTATGAAGAATTTAAATACCCTAACACTCGAAAATTAGAACCTACTTTCTCTGGACCATATAAAATTATAAATAAACTTTCTGATGTTACTTATGAAATAGATAAATTTAATTATGAGACAGGACAGAATTCCGTTATTGTGCATGTTTCTAAATTAAGACCCTATTTTTCACCAGAAGATTTTAAACTGTTTCATGAGCAACCCAAAAAACAAACAAATCCTCAGATACAATCACAATCACTAGATCAAACTAAAGTCAAGACAGTAGATTAAATTTTAATTCTTATTCTTTAAATATTTTATTACCATAATTTTCAACATTAGCAGGTATGTTCTTGGTGCGCAACAAGAATATTACTTGTTTTTGGGAGTTTTTGGGATTAAATTGGGCTCCTTATGCAGGCATAGAGTGAACACTTTGATTGTAAAAGCTTTCAAATTGATGTTGATAAATTAATTTTAAGTGTATTTAAGTCTAACTATATTTACTAATTTATTGACATTAGTATTATTCTACTTATTCAGCAGATATTTATGTTATAACAGTTATAAAATCTGATGATTCTACTCAAACCTATAACATAATATGTGATTTTCAGTGATTGTGAAAACTACAGATATTAAAAGTTTTTCAAAAAAGCACACTATTTTTATTTCCATTTCTCAATTAAGAATGACACCTTTTATTCCTATTTGTATTTTATTATTAAAGTTTATAAACCATGTGTAGATAAAATATTATTCTACATTTGGCATTGAAAACTTATAACCAAATTTGACAATTTTGTAAAAGAGTATCAGAGAGGAATTATTGTAAGGAAATACTGGTTGAGAGTCCATTTTCTAAATAGTTAGATTTAATTTTATTTGGATTTTGGAATTATTATGATTTTTTTTATTTATACTTTCGGCTAGCAAAAAATACTTTCTTATGCTATTAGAAGATAAGAAAATTATATAGTTGCTATGTAATTATTTTTATCCTCAACCAATATTTTCCCTATCAATAATAAACAAATTGTGATATTTTCTTTTGATTATACTCTATTTTTATTATTATTATCATTATGATTTCTATAATGAAGTTTAGTATTAATTATACTCTTATTGAGAAATAGTAGGATATGGAGTCTTATTATACTATCACTTATTATTGTTGTTATTGTTATTATTTAAATTTTTCTATATTATTTATTATTGATATTGAGAGTGATGCTATGTATTATTTAAAAAAATTATATATTATTGAAAGAAAAATTTGATTGATTGTTAAAAGATGTTGGATCCAACATAACATAAAAAACAAAGATTAAACTAGATTTGGAGATCTTTAATTAAAGAGACTGTATTCAGTGAACATTGGAAAAGACTTTTATACACAATGGAAAGACTTTTTTCATTTGAAGAACTTTATTTAAAATAACCTATGCATTAAGTTATTGTAATTATTTAAACTTCCATGTGAACGAATTGTTATTGTTTTTATTATATTTTTTATCTCTTGCTTATTTATATTTATAACTTATTTATTGTTATTGTATGTATTATCTCCTATGCACTTACAAATAGTAAGTGATATTGTAACAGTATTGTATCTCTTTCAGGGAAATGCTCCTACCTAAATTTAATTCAGATTAATTTCCTCTTAACTATTTTATTTTAATCGCTAATATTTTTTATATTGCGTTAATTTTCTTTTCTTCCATCTCTTGGCTTCCTGGGTTTGACAGTTTTATTCCAAAATTTGACTTTTCTAAATTATTATATTTCTGTTGTCTGAACTTGTAGTTTTATTTAACTATTAATTTCATACAAATTTTCGGGGAGGGGGGATAATATTACAAATTTAAAATTTTTTCGCCAAAACTAACCTTTATACTACCTTAATATTCTTATAATAATGTTCCGTACTTACTTCAAATTATTAAATTAAAATTTTGTTTTTAGATCTAATCTGTTAATCTGTATGCAGACGATATAAATTCTTAATTTGCCTTAAAAAACATTATTCCAGCATGCGTAAATTTAAAAAGATGGCTCTAAATTAAAAATATTCTTAATTAAAACTTTATTTCTTAATATTCCAAATAAAACTGATTTCTTCTATGTTTTTATCAAGACTTTTTTAAGAAAATCTTATTAAATTTATTCCAAAAGCATACTTTTCAAAAAATATCATTATTTTTTTTTATCTATTTATTTATTTTTCCGCCGTCAACTTTGATGTGTGCATTAATAAATTCATTTCTTTTCATTTTCTCTTAAAATTATTCATTTATAAAAATCGTCTGCCTAAGAAATTATGAGTCGATTATAAATTGGTTAAATAATATATTTTTAAAAATAAATTTATCGGTTGTGTAAAATAGTCTCGTATCTGGACAAGAATTCTGTTTACATAAAAGGATGATGGTTTGAGATTACAGAAAGTTCTAGAATTTTCTTTTTAGTTTAAAAAGGGGGAAGTCTCGAGATGAGAAGGGGAGAGATTCTGGAGTTCTTTCGTCGATGAGTACGGCAGATTGAAGTAAATGATGGAATATTTTTGGACATTTCGGTAAAAGATCGTTTGCAAAAAGGAGTTTTTCCCTCTATAATGACTACAGTTGAATAAATAAACTTACAGCCACCAATGAGTGATTTATTGGATATTCTACATTTATTTATTTTTTATTTTTTTCCTCGCTGGCCATGACTTCTGTGCAAAGAACGGGGACCCTGGCGATGATGTTTCTGGCTCCTAACTTTAAAATGTCACATATATATATATATATATATATATATATATATATATATTCCATGCATGTTTATTAACCCTTTGGATCCCAATCCGCCCGAAAACGCCTGAAGAAGCAGAGTCCCATAACGGCCGAGAGACGGCCTTGTCTGTTCTCTCCCCTCTCTTTTGTGATGTGCTAATCGTCGAACATGGATTGGGCGTGACTGCTTAATCCGTTTAACGAACAGTAGATAGGAACACAATGGGATGAGGTGCTGTTCAACATATACTAATATAGTAGGTTTACTTTAAATAGGAACACTGTCCGTGGAGTAGTACAAATCATGATTTTAAAATTATTACTTAATTTTTTGTTTAAGCTTTTTTATATTTGTTTTTTGTAATAAGTTTTTATCTGGTTCTTAATTTTATATATTTATAATACTGTATAGATAGTATCACATTAAAATCTAAACAATGAAAAATTTGCAATAAAATATTAAAAGGCACAATGATGTTTTATATTTCACAAATAATAATATTTTTTTACTTTGATATAGTATTTTTAAATATTATGATTAAAGTCCAAGAATTTATTTAATTAATATTATCAAGATACATATATAGATCATGTACAGTAACACCTCTGAATAGCAGGCACCTCAGGAGCGGCGAATCTGTCCGCTATTAGGAGGTGTTAGTTATTGACATGATGATGTACAAATATATAGATGTTGGAGATTGGAAAAGCAGTCACTAAACAGATTTGTCCGCTATTCAAGAGTGTCCATTATGGAACATTATTACAGTATCATCAAGAGATATGCAGTAAAATCTCTGAGTAGCGGACACTTCGGAGTGCTGAATATGTCGGCTTTTCGGAGGTGTCCGCTATTGACCGATAAAAAAGTACAATCATATAGATATTGGAGATAAAAAGCAACCGCTGAAAAGAGGTGTACGCTATACGAAAGTTTCACTGTATTCATATACAGCAGAACCTCTCAATAACAGACACTTCAGGAGCGGTCAATATGTCTGCTGTTTGGAGGTATTCGGTATTGACAGATAAAAATGTAGAAGCTTATAGATGTTAGAGACCGGAAAAAAGTTCGGTAAATGGAGGTGTTGGCTATTTGGGAGTGTCCGTTGAGGAGGTTTTACTATATCAGCAATATATATTTAAACTAACGATTTCAGCTGTCTATAGTAGAAAAGTCAATATAAATAATAATAAAAAAATTAATAAATATTTCCGTATAAGAGTCTATATTAACCACGTGAAGGAACATGAACACGAATGTTAAACCTATGGGAGAAAACAAAGCAGGATTATTCGCTTCTAAGCGGCACTTCTTTCATAATTTTTCACTTTTTTAAAATCTTAAAATAATAAGATGTAAGACAATTTTAAACACCGAATCTCAGGAATAGAAAAAATATTTGACAATTTAATTCTTACAATTCATTATTCCAATTTTTGCATCTTTTTTTTATTTATTTTTTTCCACAGTAATTTATTACATGCAGCGACTAAATCATAAGTATTATCACGCACACATGAAATTTTGATATTATGTATCTCATTAAAATTTGAATTAAAAACCATTTAAATTCTTAAATTTATGAATTAGTTAAGGGGCTAGTCAAGTATTAGATAAGCATTTTCCATCACTGTCACTATGTATCTTCTGCCCCCTGTTGTTAAAAAAAATTGCTTCCCCCCCCCACTTTTTGTTTATGTAAGATTTTATAATATTTTGTACATCAATATTTTTTTCAGGAAGATATCAATATCCGATAAATTATATTATTAATTCTATAAAATCATATAAATGGTCATATATAGGATTGCAATACGAAAAAAAATAAATAAAATAAAATAAAAGTAGGTAAATAAGAGTTGATTTATATAAATAAAAATGATGCAATTATAATGCTCATTTCCCTCCATTATTTATTTGCTTGTTGTTGTTGCATTATAGTTGCTTCATTGTCTAAAGCATAAATAGGAATTGTCCTATTTTTCCCTCCCCCGTGTCGGAAAAAAGCAAATCCTGTCCCCCTCCCTCCATCTTCCACACTGCTTGCATTGTACTTGAACGGTTGACAACAGGAAAATGACTTTTTGAATTAACTTCATAAATAAAAATTATAAGTGGACGAATATTTTAAAATAAAAATTATTTTTTACATGCCTTTTTTAGAAAGGAAAAGTTAACCGAACAATTTTTTTTCATCAAATAACGTAAATGTTTTTTCAAACATATGAATATTTAGGTTATAATTTATCATATAATTTAAATTAATTTACAAATGTTTCATTGTTAAAAATTTTTTAGCATATAACTTTATTTGGAGAAAAAAAAAGATGGCCAATTTGTAAGAACAAATTGTATAAACAATTTAAAAGTGCATTAAATATTTAGATTTTTTGTTATGTAGCAAGCACAATTTTAAAAATTTTAAATATAAGTTCTGCTTTTTTCAACTAATAAAACAAAAAGCTTTTAAAAATCCTTACAAATATATATGATTTATTTGCAAGTGAAAGTTATGTTTATAAAAGAATGAGCTAATTCTTTTTTTTTAATATTTTGATTATTCTGCAAATATGTCACAAACCTGCAAATAATTTGTCACCTCGCTTACCAGAAGAAAATGGGAAAGCAAAGATATGAGATTTATGGTTATTGGGGTTTAGAAGGAAGTAGATTACAAAAGGAATAATAGATATTTTCTTTGGGCAGGTAGGACAGCAAAGGGGTTGAACCTAGCACATTCATATGTATAGGTAAAGCTTACCGCTTCATCTTTCTAGGGGGAGTGGAATTTCAGGTGGTCGCGTGGGATTCTAAGTAAGCGAAAAATTTCTCTGCTGTGGGACTTAAAGTGTTAAACTAGTTTTATTATATGAAGAATTAATATTGTTACATGCATATAAAAAAGATCATATGATGAGTCATGAGTCATGCATGACTTCTAATTTTCTAAAGTTTTTGAAAACACTGTTACTGAACTTCTTTAGTAAAATAAAACAGCTTATTCAACTTTTTCCGAGTGGATAATTATCGTGGATATGGAACGAAAGAAATACTTAAGTTTAATTTCTTTTATCGCATGCATGTTTATTAAACTTGTTTTATTGTATGACCAAAAATATTGTTACATTTATATGAATAAGACATTTTGTTGAAATTTGTCGAGATCTCTGAAAGTACTTACTTTTTTACGATCAGGAAAAATAGGCTCTTTTGTATCAAACACTTTATTTATAATATCATTTGACATTCGGGATTTGTCTGGGAAATCAGATAAATTCAGAATGATTGATCGCTTTCACATCGGCATTCATTTAACCTATTACTTTTTATAAGGTTATTTTCTTTGATGAAAAATTGTTTGTTTTATTAGAGTACTCATTTAGAAAACTGTTTAAATATTTTCTGTTAAATAATTTTTCTTCGGGGGTTTTCTAAAAATAAGTGTGGAAGTAAAGTCATAGTCAATTTTCTCGAAAGAATAAATATTAAATTTGCACACTTTTGCTATTATTTTTGTAAACAGAAAATAATAATTATCCTATTTTAATTGTAAAAGAATTTCTCGCATAAATAAGACATTTACTATTAGATACTAATGTTAATTTTTTCCCTTGTTTTAATGAAATTCTCGTTATATCCGGCAATTTCTCATTTGCCATTCCAATAGAAAAAGAAAAAATCCTTATTTAACAAACGGCACTAGACGTGTATTAAAAAAAGATATTTTGTGGATTAACAGTTTGCAATTATACATACTGGAAAATTATATTTATATTATATTATATTATCTTATATTATATATATTTAATGGAAAAGTTCTTTGAAAACGTGATTAGTTTACATTTATAATAATTAGGTAAGACTTTATTCCAAGTAAGTACTTAATAAAAGCTAGGATTGCTGAAAAACAGATAGAAATACTCATCAATAATCACTACGTGAATTTTTCAGACAGCATCATTTTTCGCACTTGAAATTTCATGAGAATAATAGTCAGAAAGCTAAATATAGTTAGTTATTTTTTAAAATAAATAATGCGATTTATTTCATTACATTAGAAAATGCCGTGTTTGTTTTAAAAAAAAAATAATAATTCGCTTAGAAATAATATCATATTTATGTGGGAAATATTCTGCTCTGTGTTTAAAATTATAAAATAAGTAAAATAACTTTTTTTAAATTCAAATAAGAGAAAAATTAATTCATATGATTTCTAAACAAACATTTTCTGGTTTATAGATTTGTCCATACATTTTTTTTCAGACTTTTGGCCTTATTTACTTTTATTTAGCTATCATTTATTATTATTATTATTTTTGAATAACTAAAATCTGTACTTTTGCAAACTACGGACTAGAAAAGACAGCAATAATAAAAACCAACATTTATTACGATATAATCTTTAAAAGATACATGTTATAATAATTTAACAAAGATTTAACAAAAATTAGTTTATAAGGGATGCTTTAAATAAACTATTAGCTACATCAAAATATAAAAAAAAATAAACAAAAATACATCAATAGGTTATTAGAAATAAACCTCTAAATATATTTTGCATACTGCAAACAATTAGACCCAATCGCAAAACAAAAATTTCCTATTCACTTACAACATGACTCCTGAGTTTTCATTACAGAAAGTTATACCCCAGAGATTATTGTACTCGACAAACATTAAAATCTCATCTAAGGATGTCTTCTTCATTAAAACAGCATTATGGTGGTCTCATTAAGAATATAAATGCACATTTTCGTATTTTATGGCATATAAAATTATTGTTATGGAGTTATGGAGTTAAAGTAAATTAAATATCAAACATGTTGTAGAATTTGATTTTAATGTCATTATAAAAAATAAAATTTTTCGTTATTGCGTTTGAAGGCAGTTTTCTTGAATGCGTGACATTATTAAAAATATTGCGTTCTCTTTGCAAACTTTTATGTTTTAAATTATTTTTTCAGTAATTTAATGAGTCTGATAAGTATCACTTTATTTAATCAATAATTTTTTAGAGTCATGTTTGCTTGGCATTAACTCCTTCTTGTAAACCTTAAGGTGAGATCTACATAGAAACACACACACACACCAAAAAAAGTCACGTTATTGGTAGAAACGAACATAGTAATATTAAAAATAAGAATAAAAACTGATTTAACATTTTTCGTCACTGTGCCGCATTCGGGGACCTCTGTTCTTTTACTTATAGAAACTAAAATGTCTGTTTTTGTTACATTTTTATTTCACTTTTTTAATTGTTAAAAAAATATGATTCTTTCAAGATTATAGAAAAATCTTATTTACGAATATGAATGTTATCCTTGAGTGTGTTAATCATTGCACAATGTATTAAAAATCCATTAAATCCACTAAGTTATGTCATTTTAATTATTGCTTGCATTGCAGTGAATCCTGCAGCTTAGAGAACGTCTATAGACGGGCTTGTCAGTGAGAGGGTAATGGCTGAAAATTTTCTACGTTGAAAGCAAATTGATAAATGCCTGCAACTAAAGTAAATCCTTCATAAAATAAATGTTATTTTTATCTGAGTTTGGAAAAATACCTAAAAATTTTCAAAAGGCACTGTGACAAAGAAATTGATAAATTTTCATCGATGTTTATCTTAAATCTTTTTCAGTATAGTTCTTTATAGATTTGTAGATATTACTTACTTGTTTAAACCTCTTAAATTTGTTAACGGTTATTAAATTTATGCATTTGAGGGAATTGTAGTTTAAGATCCATATTTAATAACCTAAAATTATTAAGCACATAATGGATCAATTTCAAAAAAGCTTTTTTTTTGTCATTTACAATACCATTTTCTTTGAAAAAAAGCAATAAATATGTATGTGTATATGTATTTTCGATTCGGAACAAAAGAAGCCAAACGCGAGAATCAATCTGTCTTTCAGGAAGGAACAAGGTGCTTTAGAAAAAAATTAAATTTTTTTACGTAACGTTAATTTATCAAAGTAAACAGAGAACATTTGAAAATAAGTCATACATTAATAATAACTCATAATTGGTAAAATTCTTTTAAACTAAAGATGAGTTACAATTTACAATTAAAACGAAACACTGAATAAAAGTTACAAACAAAATCCTATGCATAGTTTCCTTTACTGAATCTACCTATAAATATGTACAATAATCATATAAACATATTTCCGTTTTTTTTAAACAGCTTATTTATAAATTTCAAGTTTGATGTTATAAAAATACTACTTTTTAAAATGTAGTTGTATTATAATTACTAAAAAAAAAAAAAAAAAAAAAAAAAAAAAAAAAAAAAAAAACATTAAAAAATTCCGGCCGTTGTTTAAAAAAACTATATACAGGACGGATTTTTTGACTAAAGGGCGGATGTTTTGAAATAAATGTGTCTTTATTGTCTATTTTAATTGGATATTTTACAACGTACATATAACTCCTGTATGTATGGCAAAAATATGTATGAGTTATAACATACATATATATGAGGATCCTTGAAGCCAAGGGGTAAAAGTGACAAAATTGAAAAAAAAATAAACTAAGTACACAGACGATTTAAAAATATGCTTTTTTCTATTCAGGTAAAGAAATATAAGTGATTTTCTTATTATTTGCTGAGTTATAGAGGCAAACCACTTTTTTCGAAAAACAAAAAATATTGATTAATTGTACATTTAAAGAAAATTGTACTTTATTTTTTAACAGTTATTGAAATAAGAGTTAAAAGACCAGAATGCAACAAGCATAAATTTCCTATTTCAATTCACTCAATTGTTATTGATGTTCCAATTTAACATCAATTATCTTTAAACTCAATTTACTCCAAATCGAAATTTTGTCACTTGTACCCCTTGGCTTCTGGGGTCCTGATATATAATTAAAAAACTTATGAGTATTTGTATAACTTTATAATGAGTTCATAGCAATTATTTAAATATTAAAATATGGTTTAACGTTTAAGTTAATATTCACTATTCAAAATGTATTTTAATAAAAATTAATGGATTGGAATTAAAAAAATATAAAGCTTTTCCTAACATTTAGCTAATCAAATAAAATATAACTATATTGTTGCTTTTCAATTAAATATGTTTTTTTGAACAAAATAATTGAAAATATATAGTGATTATAGTGAAAAATTACTATGTTGAAAAGAGATCAAAATACAAATGGGAAAAATGTTCCTAATGGTTTTATTCTTTAATATATCATTAAGACTTTTATTAAATTTCACGAATAATGATTGATGAAAGAAGATATTTCAGCTCAATATTCATTTGTAAGGCATAAGAAAACGGATAAATAATGCAGCAATTTCATAAGCAGAGTAAAATAACCTTTTTAATTAAATATGTATTCATTTATCTTCCTTTATTCATACTGAAATTTACATACGCTGATTATGATGATGTAATATCTTATTAATGGTTTTTATCTAATGTAGACTATTGAATTTTCTTTGATATTTCATAGCCGTAATTTTGCTAATGGAATTCTGTCCACAGGGATTAATAGCATAAGCAGTTTTGAATTAGTTTCTAGATTCCATTCCCCTACTATTAAACATTTTTGATATTATTAAAAGTTGACGCATATATTATTTTTTAATGAGGATGCAAAGTGATCTTTATAAGATGTTATTTAATGCATTGTGTATGTTATTTGTTTCTGATAGGGGTGACGTTCTAAATGTCTTTCATAAAATTTCTAAGAATCTAAGAGAAAAAGTAAAATATTAAAATAATTCACGTGACTTCAAGAAATCTCTCATCTTTTATCTTTGACACTATACTACTTTAAATTGTTCCTCAATACGATTTATTTTAGTTTTTTTTTCTTTTATAAAAAAAATATCCTTTATTTCCAGCAATTGCTTATTTTCTTAAAGAAAAAAATTTTAACATTGCCAGTAAAAGAATTGCATGTTTAAGAAAATATCACGGGGCTCATTAAATAAAAACAATCTATAAATAAGTATAAAGTATGCAGAAGATGTCATTGTCCCGGGTACGAACGAAAATAGATTTTTCCTCTATAGATTTTTACTTTTGCTCGTTAAGAAATCATACTTCTGGAATTAAATGACGAGCTAGATGTTTATCACTTTTACATTAAAACGTGATACCTATTTATTTAATTTCTTTCAGAATTTTACCGAAATTTTCTAATTTTTGTTTTATTCACTAGCAATTATACACAGTAGTACAAACATAATGGGTAAAAAACTGCTTTTGTAACCTTACTTTTTACTAAAAATATCTATCATTTAATTATTTTTTCCCAAGCCATATTTAAACGTTATATTAGATTTTACAATTTTAGAAAACATCTAAATTCAAGAGAGCTTATTCAAAAATATGTCTTGGCATTTTACTGCTTTTAAAATTCTGCAAAATCTGCGAACGTAAGTTCCGAAATGTGCTTAGATTGTAAATTCCATACAAAAGGAATTTCATTTACTTTATCTAGACAAGCACTGAGTATTAATTTTTCAACATGTCAAACTTCGCAAGTCTTTCTAAAATACTTGTAGCGTTTTACTGATTGATGATGCTCAAATTTTTCTTAGTATTTGCATAATATTCGCATGGAATCATACCTTTTGCTAGATAGGAAATGTAATGTTTATTTAAGATATATATAAAATAATAACTCATGTTCATTTATTTCACATTATAAAATTATATTTATTATTATTATTATATATTTATTATCGAATTGATAATTAACATAAAATTTACAACATTTTCAAATGCAACAATAAATCAAAAATTCTATGAAACGAAATATTTATTTTTCCTTTTCTTAGGGGATATTTTATAATCTAAAATAAAGTTAAAATGTTCATGTATTTTATGTATAAATATGGAAGAAAAAAATAATAATATTAGTTATTTATTATTTTCAGTTGATTTAATTTTTTGAAGAATGTTCAGAGTGCTTTGCATTAATAAAAATGAGTTTCTTTAGTAAAATAGAAATATCCCTTTCAAAAAAATTTAAAAATGTCTGACATCGTAATTTACGTAAAGCTAATCGTAAATTATTTACGCACAAGTTATTTTCATGCATGTTCAACGAATGAATTTAGCTGATATTTTTTTTTATTTTACATCTAAAGCATTTAGAAATTGCGCTTAACAAATTTCTAAGCCAGGCGTTTACTGTTGTATAGTTAGGGCATTCATTTGAAACAATGTACAAATAAATTTCATATAATGTGCATATATAATCGAAACAATGTACAAATATAGTGAATTAACACAGATAACACTCTGGATAATTATTAATTACAGTAATACACTTTGTATAAATTACCATAATACGAAAATAACGAAGCAGGAAGCGTTTCGAGCAACAACAACAGTTCGTCATCAGCTGAATCAACAATCGGCTCATCAATCTTTTACAAAAATAACTTATTTGTATGAAAATTAACTATCAGAACAACGACAAAAAATAATTTTAACAAATATTATTATTTTTGTCAATATTTAAAGATTTTCCCAGTAAAGAAAATGCAAGTATTCATTTCGGTTTGGAAAAAAAAAATCAATTGTGTAAAGAAAATCATTATTGATTTTAATTTTATGATAGATTGGGGAAAAAATCTAGATTTATTTTATTAAATTATAATGTAATTTAAGTAAATAATAAAAAACAAATGCTCATTGAACGAGTCAATATTATGAACATAAATATCAGAAATACCCGAAACATCTTTGAGAAGTACAATAACTTATGTTCGTAAGTTTATATTTTAAGTAATTTTTATATTTTAAGAGTTAACTTATAAATTTAATGTAATTTAATTCAGAAAAGTGTAGTTAAAAATATTATAAGATTGAGGTAGAGTATTTCATCTAAATAAGTAGCTATTTTAGATGTTTTGATAAAATATATATTTGATCTACGATGGCAGTAACTGGAGAAAAGTAGTATTAAAGATCATTTTTAAAAATGCTTTCAGAACGAAATTAATTTAAAGGAAAAAGTAACAGTAATTCTTTTATGTCAACATTAACAGGGTGAAAAAATAAAAATAGTTGAGATCGAAAATAATTATTGGATTTTGAATATTTAAAAAAATGAAAAGAGTGTGGATTGAAAACACTTGTTGATAAAGAAAATACTTGTTAATTTAAATCTATGATTTGGAGAAGGATTGTAAATTTCTTAATTCGTCACCTACTTCAGAAGTAGAAATTTCCTTCAAATTAAAATCGGGAAGAAATTCTTTAAACTAATAAAATGAGCCAAATCTGAATATAAAATATGTGACATAAATTTTTTGCCATATTCCTTTTAGAAATAGGCACTATTCTACGCTTTGGAATAGTAAGAGGATACAAATAGAATATTAACCTCTAAAAGGAATTAACCAGGCTGCAAATAGAATTTTCCCATCCAATTCGGTTTATTGTATTTATTGTAGGTATGTTTGTAGAGTATTTGAATACATCTTTATTTTTAATGCAGGCGTTATTTATGTTTGCATGTCTGTATTTACAGTCAACCAGTAATTTTCAACTAGAATTCTTATTGTGTATATAATTTTCGACATTTCATGTATTATACTGTTTATCATAAAAGAAAAAAATTTTGGAAATACTAAATGATGTAATGGTAAAAACTAAGAAAATAAATTGCATTTAATTAATAAGACAGGCAGGAGGAACTTTTAACTAAAGAAGTGTAAACAAATTGAATAAAAGCAAAAAAAAAAAATATTATTTTAACTGGTAATGTGGTACTGTCATAATTATAAGTAATAAAAGTATTTTTTATTTATTTATATTGTGAAAAAAGACATTTTTTCCTAGAATCGACAGCTAATGATAAAATACTTTAAATATATTTAATAATTCTACCATCAATTTATGATACTAAATAGATGGTAGAGTCAACTAAAAAACAATAAAAAATTAATAAGACTTTTAAAAAAAATCATGAAATAAGGTCTTATCTTATGATATTGAATTTTCCTGATTGTGTAGTAAATAAATGAATGTTTTTTTTTTTTGTTTAAGCAGCCGCCCTCCCCCTAGATTTGTTTTTTATTACTGATAATAAACTAATTTAATAAACTGAATAATTCTGTCTTCATCAAAAATTTCATTTGCCAAAATCACATGTTACGCAGCATAATTGTTTAGAAAAGTTTTCCAGCTATGCACATTGTATTTGAAAATATAAAAAATGTTCTGTTCAGAATATTTTGATAAATAAAGCTGCATTTAATGACATGCAATTAGCGTGTATTCTTTTAGATGGCATATAAATGCATGCAACTAACTAATTTCTGACTATAATTAGAATTTATATCGTAATTTAAAAAAAACTGTCTTTGCGTAATCTTGTAAGGTTTTTTTTTATTATTTCAGACATTTGCTTATTTATAGGTAATAAAACCAGAAATACTATATGGACAGAAAACAGCCAATGAGAAGACAATATTGATGCTAATACCGCTTTTAATGTGCATAAAGAAAATACAAATACCGGACAGTAAACGCTTATAAAAAAGTAAGCCTAGTAAAAGCTGAAAAAATAGCACATTTACAGAATTGCTTTGAAATTTCGAATGATAAATAAAAAATGTTTTAGAATATGTCTCAATTATCTCGTCACTATCTTATGCAATTGTCGCATCCAAAATTGAATTATATGTCGATATACATAAAAATATTTTGTTAAATTATATAAATACTTCACTTATTATTCAGTAACCTCTTGGTGCATTCATAGAGTCTTCCATTTCCAGATTATTATCATAAGCAATTATTATCAAAGTTTACCAAAGAGGAATAACCATCTCATAACTATGCTTGTACTGCATACATACACACACACATGCATATATAAAACCATTATCTGTATTACAATATATGAACCTTTGAATTTAATAACTTATACCACATTAAACATGGATAGAAAAAAAAATAATTAAAATGACTACAAATGGAATTTGTAGAACCAAGGCATATATATATATATATATATATATAAACGATTATGTACATTCCAACTGTGATATGAAATATGAATAAATTATTATTATCTTAATAATGTGATCACTCTTGCTGTCACATTGAAATTAAAAATCATTTCAATGCTCTTATTAAACGTTTTAAATCCATCACTTTCTAGATTATTTCCGTATGATTAGAAAGCATCAGCAAATATAAATACTCTTTAAACTTCAAGAACAAATGCTATCACAGAATATATATCATTAATTACTATAAATATTCCGAATATCTAATTGAAGTAATCGTTCCGAGAAATGAAATTAAGTTCATTAAACCGAAAGATAGACTATTATTAATGTTTTAGAATAACTTACATAATGCATTTGCACTTTGCAATTTCACAAAATAATATTTCCATACTAAATTAATAACTGCGTATTTAAATGAATAAATTTGTAAGTGTTAACAAAACATTGCGTCAAATGATTATATTTAACGATCTTGCTCTTTTGAGACGATACTCTTGTTAAAATATTACCACTATTTGCATCGAAACTTTATTTAGAACTAGTGAATCATTTTTAAGTTTCCTTACATGACATGAAATAAAAATTTCTTTAAATATACTATACATGAGAACAAAGTTGAGGGGTTAACGTTATGTTCAGCATCTTATTGCGAGAGATTAAAAATGATATAAAGTTTTTATAATGACTAACTTAAATATATCTATATTAAAAGTAAAAAATACAACAGCACAAAAAATAAATAAACAATAAATACGTAAAAAAATTTAAAAATGTAAAAGATCTTCAGATCAATTGATTTGTTCCGCATTTAATATTTTTAACTGCAACTTGAAATCATAATTTTTGATTCATTTTTTTACTACTAATTTTTCTTTAGGGTAAATGGTGCTAACGAGAATACTGAAGAACCATTTTTAGGCCAGACCAGCTTAGTGTTCTACATTTAATATGTCACTCATTCATACGTATCACTTGCATGAGAGACATTATAATTGAAAACTAGTACCTCGGCTGATATTATATACATATACATATACAATAAAAGCAAATAAATATATATATATACAATAAAAACAAATACATTTATAAACAAATATTTCTTTTAAATTCCTCGGATTCATCGATTTGTTACGATTTGGACTTTTTTTAACTTGCAATTTGAAATCATTATATTATTTTCATATTTAATAGTCATACATATGCGCTCGAATAAATGGTATTAACGTGAAATTTGAAGAAGTTTTATTAACCCACATAGCTTAAAATAAAACTTGTGTAAATTATATATAAAATTCATTACAATTCCAAAACAAAATTTAAATTTATGTGAATAAATATGTAATATTTATTATCAGGTACATTTAAATATTTTAATATACATAGTAATGCTATTAATGAACTGCTGATGAACCAATTTCGACAAATTATATAAAACGTCGAATTACTCAAGTACTACGGAATTGCGTTAAAGAAACATTTTTATAACTCGAAAAATAATAAGCATATTAACTAACAGTCTACTACGTCGGATTAAGAGGATTTTCTGTACCTTTGTATCTTTGAATGAAATGTACGTTTGAATTTTAATTTGAATGAAATACAGGGTCATGGAAAATCCAAGAATGTAGAAAACAGGATTACAAATATCTCAGCAAATAATAATTCGATCGTTTTTGTTCTTTATGCAAAATTTGTGTTATTTTATTGCGTTTTATGTCCATTTCTTAACATAAAGTGTTTTGAAAAAGGAATAAACCTTTCATCAAAACGAATCTTTTCGAGAGTCCGAAGAAAATCGATCCGGATAATCCGGATAAGTTACTGATACTAAATAGGCTTCTTTCTATTCTAACATACTGGGTTCATACAACATTTCAAGTGTCTATCTGAATTTTTGGAAGCGTTTACACACAGACACACAGAAGGACGGATGACTTTTTTTTTTCTAAAAATATGTTTTTCAAAGTCTCGAGTATTTAAAACGTGCAAATCGGTCAATTTTTTTTTCGTTTTTCAAAACGATTGCAACGTTTACCCTATACTACGTATGATGGTTAAATAAAAAACAATATTTTCTATATTATAATAGTGGTATCAAAGAGCCGGAGAATTGGTAGTGCTGGTACTGAGTAATACAAATAATTATGAATGGGTGTGAAAGACTATTTTTATATATTTCCTCATTAATAGATCGTTGTCAGGTAAAGTGTGGCCTAGATATTTATAATTTTATTACCATTGAAGCTTTCTCTTTTCAAGATATTTTACTTGCCAAATTAAATAGATGATATACTGCAACTGAAAAAAAGGCTACAATTTTTACTTCAATAGAGTTCTTCTGTATATCTTTTATGTTACTGATTTGGGATACATAAATGAACAAATGTAAGAGGTTGAATAGGTATTTATTGATGTGAAATATGAAATATAGCCATAAACAAACAATAATGAAAACAATATTTCACAAATTAAGTATTCATAATAAATTCTAAACCTTTATGTGATAAAAGTTAAAATCTAAACGTTGTATGGTAGATTATACGCGAAGAATACGGTTCTATATATCTGATGTTTAAAACCAGTTGAAAAAAATGTTGTAAAATATAAAAAAAATTAAATGTTTTGTGAAAAAGAATTTAAATTTTAACTATACCTTAAATATTAATTCTTAAATCATTTTTTAAAATTTATATCCTATTATAACAATGCAATTTTGAATATCTTATTTTTACTTTTTGTTT
Source organism: Maratus speculifer (assembly GCA_964019185.1). Lineage (NCBI taxonomy): Eukaryota > Metazoa > Arthropoda > Arachnida > Araneae > Salticidae > Maratus > Maratus speculifer. The sequence goes on from OZ025290.1 coordinate 291,993,560, forward strand.
GCTTACAATTACACGAATAAAGATATAGAAATATAAGAACAATATAATGTTTGTTATACAATTATAATTTATCACTTCACTCTAATTTTCACGTGCTTTAATTATATCTACTTAGTACACATACACGTATTGAACCAATAACAGCTATTAATTTCTTTAATCATTTTAAAGCAGCATTTTTCATCGCAAAATCAAATATTTTAAACAACATGGTTATGACATCCCCTTAGAAATAAATTATTTTTAGAAAAAAAAAACTTAAAAAAATAATTTTTTTATTCATTTTTAAATATTTTTCTTTAAAAGAAATACCGCTTTAAAGAATTAAAACTTCGGTTATCTTAGTCATTTCACGTTTACATTTGTTTGTCATATACAAAATTTCTTTTGAAGTGAGCTATTCCAAACTTAAGCTAATAACCGGAAACTATGAAGGTATGTCGCTCATTTCCTTTTTTAAATCGCATGTCAATTTCGCTCCTCAATCTTCGGATAAAAAGTTTATTCTCTGTAGTTGCTCAATCTTTTCTTATTAATCAAATCATGCGTGCTGTAACACAAGAGACACAAGAGAAAACGTCATACATTTCGAATACGAAAAATTACAGAGGTGCATTTTCTTTTTCCCATTATTTTAGAATGTTTCCCTGAAGATTTTATTCGCACTGGATATACTCCCATACGGTTTAATGAAAATGTTTCATACGTTATTGACCTTATTTTTTGTTTAATATTAAATAATTTCAAGATTGTTGAAAAAAAATATTTGATCTGTATCTGCATAAAATTTGTACCCTTTGATAAAATAATGTAAATAAAACAGGTTGAAAATCTGCTTTATTAATCGATATTGTAATAAAAATGATAGTGTGAAGGATGTCCTTTTAGGCATTCAAGATTAAACACAACGTATTGGTCAATTATTCATTTGATCATTGAATGGTTGCGTCTTATACTTTTATTTATTGTATGGTATGCTACTTTCATTCATTGAGATTGTTTGATTCTAAACTTTTTAAAAATGCATTTCTTTTTAAGTGCAATGCAGTTTCTTCTCTAATTACATTATCTATCATTAATAATATGAATTTTTTTCTTTAAAGAAATGGTGGTAATGCAGCAATCAGAATTTTAGAATAAGTCGCGTACATTTATCTGGGGCGACTTTAAAGTTCTACATCTTAACATATACTTTAATTAGATGTTTCCTTCATTATTTTTATTATTAACGATTACTCCGAAAGATAAAGTTTAGAGCGTACCTTGACCTTATTTCTTGAAAAATACCTACCAACTCCGTCTACAAGCGACGGTACATTTCGAGGTTATATGCTAACTTCACCAACAAGAATAAAATCATGTTTATAGATACACCGAATATGATAATTTTACAAAATCGCTTTTCAGGAGTATGTGACGATTTCATACGAAGATTTCGTATGAAATACTTCTTGTTGCGGTCGCTCTTCTGATGGAATTTCTGAAAAATGTTTGCAGATCTACAATGATCATGACCCCTAGATTCCAAAATTACAACCAGTTAAAGCATTTATATATATATATATATATATATATATATATATATATATATGTATGTGTGTGTGTGTGTATGTATGTATGTATATAAATATATGCTACCTTTGAATATAAAGTTCGGTGAATGAATTCATAACGACCGATCTGGCAACACTGGGGAAACAAAACACTGCAACTGCATAAAGGCAAGTGTTCACCATCTTCTCCCACCGTTGTTCAGTTGAGCGTAGTTTATTTTCTATGTAAGACGTGCTTTACTAAGTGCTTGTTCAGTGTGTTGGTTCTTAACTGAGAACAGGAAAATGAACGAACAAAAGATCAGCTTAAAGTTTGGTTTTAAGCTTTGCAAGACACCGAATGAAATTCATTAGGGGTTGTGCAAATTGAACATCCACCATACTTGCTAGATCTCAGTCCTCCAGACTTCTTCCTATTTTTGCGACTCAAACTCTCTTTGAAAGAGATTTGACCATATTGCTGACATCCAACGAAACGTGACGAAACTTTTGAACTCCATCCCAAAAGAAGACTTCTTGCGAATTTCCCAGAACATGTATAGCAAATCTCAGCGGTGCATAGTTATGGGAGATGACTATTTCGAAGGATGGTATTAGAAAATTTTCAAAAGTTTCCATGTTGTTGAACAGGGTTTAACTCTAATCATATTTTTTGTTGTTGTTGAAATGAACACTCTTCGAATTCTTCCTCCGCCTATTTGACAAGACTACAGGGATTTTAAATATTGCAGTTAATTTTATTATGAAGTTCACATAAGGTTTTTTTAAAAATCAGTATTTAATTAAAAAATTTGCGAAAATACTTGTATTAATATAGATCTTGGGAAATTTGCCGTCAGAGCAAAGAAAAATATTAATATGAAAAAAGGCATTTATTTGCCTTTTATATGTACTTTTCCCTCTTTTATGAAATATTAAGTCTATTTTATTATCATTATTGTTTTTATTATTATTATTATTATCATTAATACTATCATTATCACTATCAATACTATAATCATTATCATTATTGTTATTTTTATTTTTACTGTTATTTAGCGGATAATTTAAGGATTTTATAGAATACTAGTCACAATTCAGTATGATTCAATTCACCATTCATAATTATTTTTTAATCTGTTGTTAAAAAAGGCCTTTTATTTTTTATTTTTAAAAGTGGAATAAATAAGTCTGAATTTAAGAAATGTAGCAAACTGGAAACACAAGTATCAAATGAAATATTTTTAATTTGTTTTGTACCTATTTGATATTTATTTATTCTTTGGATAAACCAAACTTTGTCATACGCTTAGATCCTGTGGTAGATACTGCCAAAGTTCACAAACTATAAAAGACTTGTTAATGCAAATGTAGAAATTTTAAAAATAAATGAAATAATTTTAATTAAAACTACATATAAAACAAGATGCCAATTATTTTCCTGAACACGTATCCAGTATTGAGACCAGAGCCAAAATACATAATTAATTCCGACGCGATGTCACAGCCACAATAAGGTCCATTGAAGTGAAATGAGTTGTTTCATAAAAAAACACAAGAATTTTCAAATAAAATCTAAAGCCCAGAGTCATAAATAGGAGGGACCACTCCGCATAGGAGGGATGTGCTATTTCGAAGTATGGGTTATGGATTACTGTCAGACTGTAAATTTCTAGTAGGATGCATGGTTTTTCTATTGTCAACAATAGTTTTAAATCAAGGGAAAAACTTTTGGTAAAAATATTCCTTATGTTGGTGATTTTTTTCTTTTACAAGATGCAAACAGGCCTCTAATCTGAGATAATTTTCTACGAAACCATTTAGAGAACACTTTGTATTGCCAAAACTCTCTCTGATACCTTTTATTCCAATTTAGCAGCTTTAAGTTCGGGTGACATTTGCTCATTACTTTTATTGATGGTTAACTCCAATTGAAAACTTTTTTTTCAGAAGTTTCACAAAAGGCGTATGAATTTCTCTCCTCTAATAAATTCCCGACAGTCAACATGGGATTCGGAGCTCACAGACCAATCATTTTCTCAAGATCGTCAGGATTTATTTTCTTCTGCAAAATCTCGTCTTCTTGAGATTTCTTTATTTTTCCTCCAAAAAGTCTGCTCATTAAAACATCACACATCGTCGCTCTTTTTGATGGATCCAGGATTATGAGTTATTTTACCACATTCAATGCATCTACCATAGAAGAAGAAGAAATACTGGACGTCATGTGACCGTTATCAACTGAAACTTTGAGGAATTACGTTATAGGATAAAACAGGGTAAATATCTGATGACCATCTGAACTTCAGTGGAACTTGTTGTGCAACTGTTAGAACTGACGAGTGGCACGTGAACATTTCCAATATTAATATGACAAGGATGTATCGATCTAATGGGAATCCCTCTACAAATGCCTGACCCTCGATCGTGTGGTTTGCTTCTGGAGGACAAAAAATCAGTGCAATTTTAAAATTCTCGATGAGCAGTAGAGGTTCTTGAGCAAAGCAAAAGTCACATATTGAAACCTCAACGGCTTCATCAATAAGGACATTATTAAATTTTAAATCTGCGTGGCATATTTCATGGTTGTGTAAGTGATACATTCCTTCTGCCACGTTTTTTAGGCATGACACTGCTTTTCTAAATCCTCTGGTATCTTTTCGAAAATTGATGTATTTGTTTCAATTATGTAATTTCATACTTCCTTATCAGAAATACATAAGGATTTGTGCTTTTGAGATAGTATGACGCCAAAAGTGGAACTAAATGTTCATTCACCAAAGTTGGTTAGATTATTTTAACACCTTTAGATTCATTTTTAGCAATATAATCTTAGCTGCTAGTGTCTCATCTTTGTCTCGTTTCTTTACTTAAAATATAGATGCAAACGATCCTATCTTTTTAGCTTGTCTGCAAATGAAATTGTACTCGTTTTCTTAAATTTTAAGAGCATTTTTGAGTTCCCCCATTCCGTCTGTAACAGGATATTCATATCACCACCAACAATGTTTTGAAGTCTTGACATAATCATGAAAAGATAAATATATATTCTTAGAAATCGTTTTCAGAGAAAAAGAATTATCACCGACTCGCTTTTTATTGTAAAGAAATATGAAAATCTCCGATATTTATGCACGGAAATCACTTTAAATATTTTTTTTTATTTTCGTTACTTATATAGATTCATTGTTAAATCATTTTCTCCGATATCTGTGTTTAAAATCACTTTGTTGTGTAATGCTCAAAACAATATTCAATTGTTTATATTAAATTTTTTATTGCTCTTAATTTCCAACAATGCTAATTCAGGAAACTAATGTCCCACAACAAAGTAATATTTTTTTCTCTTTTATATTCAAGATATTGGTTAATTAATTAACCGATAACACTGATGGGCAAAAACTGACTTTTTATTTATTTCTTCATTTTAAAAGTTCCTATTTGATTTATAAGCATTTTTAAATAAACAAAATGATATTAAAAAATTTTACGTGGTTCTTATTTTAGGTAGATTTTGTATGAAATACACTACCTATTGTCGTCGATCCCATGTTGGAATTTCTGAAAATATTCTGCAGATCTACACCGATCATGACTCTTAGACCTCAAATCTGTCATCACTAAAAATCATTATCAATCTATCTCTCTACGATCTATCTATCTATCTTTCTGTCTACATAACTTTTTTTATGGACAGGATAGCTTCTATAATTCTGCTCAAAATTCTTCTAATCAGATACATATAATGAAGAACCATAAAATCTCGGTCAAGTTCGTAAATAGGCAAAGTGGTAGAAATAGGGAGTGTTTTTTATACAGACAAAAAAAACCCCTCAAAACTTCTTAGTTAAAATAGATATCGAATCAGTGTAAAGTTTATAAAGATTCTAAAAAATGGGACAAAAGTTTATGCATGGCAGACTTTTGCAAAATTAAAAATGGGTTTAAGAGGTGAAAAAATAGAATTTTGGGAAGAAAAAAATTTATAAGTTCATCAATTCTCAAGATATCAAATCAAATATCAAATATCAAAACATTATCTAAAACATTTCTATTTGTAAGTTTTTGATAGGACAACTCTTACCGTAAAAAAATAATAAATAAATAAAAAGAAATAAAAAAAGAGCGGTAGAAACAGAAAAAAAACATAACTTCGTCAATTCTTAAGATATGAGATCCGATTAAATGCATTTTACTCCTTTTCTATAATATCTGCTACTTTTATGATGACAATTTTTTATAAAACAAATTCTTATTAAAAAAATAAATTAAACAAATATGTTTAGTTAAAGAAAAAAAATTCCAATCCAAACTGCTTATATTCTGAATCCTTTTTTAAATTCATCTTTGTTTTTAAACTTATCCAAAGTTTTTGATAAAGGCAGAATATATTTTTAAAAAAACTATCAAATTGAGTATTTTGGAAAAAATTTCCCGATGCGATCATGATTGAGGAATTGAAGATGTATTCAAATATAAAATTGTTTACTTTATGACTAAATTTTAAATTCAGTTTTGCTCTCTATTGTATTTAATTGACAGTTTTTTTTATTTAAGAACTATAAGTGTGCTGTATTGGTCGATTTTTTTCCTAAAGTCATAATGTATTTGAAAAAATTCTGTCAAAGTGGGCATTGGACCGAATTTGGCTTACGATGATCCTGGTAAGACCAGCTATTGCAAATAAATAAAAAAAAATATTGAAAAGCGAAATAATTGTTAATCTGTGATTTTCTCTAATCCCATTCATTTTTCGTCGTTGAAATGAGCATTAAACTTCAAAATCTACATCCGCCTATAGGCCCAGCCGGCAGGGATTTTTTCATTTCCTTTAGACCATTTTGTTTTTATACTTTAAAATATTGAATCGAAGATGAGAAAATATTACTTTTTAAACAATAAATGCGATTTATTTGTTAAGACTTTCGAAAACTTTATGTATACTCTTTTATAGTCATATTTTATAAAACTGCATGCATATAAAACTTTTTTTCATGTCTTCATCATTCATTGTAAAAGTTTAAAAAGTATTTTTTGAAAACGAAATTTTTTTGGGAAATGTAATTTTTTATGGGACAATTTTTTTCTTTGTTGTCATGTGTATTGAAATATAGATAATTTGTAATTTACGTGGGTTATATTTTTTAATCTGTGATGGAGAATTTTAAGAAACTGGTATCGTTTAATTTTTCAATTTCGGTATGAAATACACTATATAGCCAAAATTGACCGGCCACTCGCGACTTTGGACAGTTTATTAAATAGCTGGAAAAAATCATGAGGAATTATCCTGAAACTCTATGTGTGTAAAGGTAACAGTACAGGTCATACATATTCGCGATTTTTTTCTCCCGAAACTCCATAGGGGACCGTCAACAAATTGAAACAGATCGAATATCTTTTGGATAATGCTGTTAAAAGGAATGTAGCAAAAACGCCCAAACTGATGATTATAATTTATGATGATTATATTTTAAAGGCTTATTGTAGTAAACTGTGTTAATTTTTATGCAGATAGCATGTATACTCGTAAAGAAATTAAGGGTTTTATAAAAAAGTTCAACTTTCTTCAAGTTTTTCGTTTATAATTTGCAGACTTCGTAATATAAAATAATGTTTTTTTTTCCGAAAATATGGGAAATAGCATTATACACAATACCAGCGAATAAAATTAAAACTAATAATAAAAATTATATGGAAAATGAGCAGGTTTACTAAATAATTTTTCATTGCGCATGAGTAAACACTATCAAAATTTTATTTGCACATTGTGTTAGCTAAGTGTGTAGAACAACTTTGTAAAAATCTCAAAAATATAACTTACAAACGCTGAAAGTGATGGTCGGTAGAATAAGCTGAAATCCGTTGTTTCGAAAATGAAGCAAAAAGATGATGGTTTATATCCAAATATGATAGTACGTGCCATGTTGTGTATTTTATATTAAGACAAACAGTGGATAAATGGATACACCTCTCATCGTTTTGATTTGTTTGGGAATAACAGATTTTCAGCTTATTCTACCGGCGATCACTTTTAGAATTTAAAAGCTATGTTTTTGCGTTTTTGGGTCTGTTACAAAAGTTGCTCTATACATTTAGCTAACACAATATGCAAATGGAATTTTCAAAGCATTTATGCATGGGAAACAAAAATTTATATGGCTCATTTTTCATACAATTATTATTATTTTTTTAATTCTTAGTGCAGCACTTTGTTTATAATATTGTTTGAGGCATTTTTGGAAAAGAACATTATTTTATATTGAGAAGTCTGCAAGACATAAGTAAAAAACTTGAACAAATTCGAGACTGTTTTTATTTAAAAAATTCTCTACGAGTGTACCTGCCATCCGACTCAATTTACTATAAGAAACCACTTAATCGTAATGTACAATTTGAATACATTTTTCTACATTAGTTTTGATGGGTTCTTCATTAGATTTCTGTTCTTCTTCAGTCTGTTGATGGTTCCCGCTATTGATTCGAAAAAAAAAAAACTTCCTACATGTATGACCTGTACTATTATGTTCACATACTTACAGTTTCAGGATTATTCCTCATGTATTTTTCTAAATATTTAACAAAATGTCTAAAATCGCAAGTGGCCGGTAGCATTTTGCCTTATAGTACATTTTTAATATTGCTCTGAATAATAGAATCACCTAATGAAAATAGAAACCAATTAATATTTCAAGGGCTAAATTTCTCCTTTTAAATGACGTAAAATTACTGTTCTGTAATCCCTTTTGGTTCTGTTGTACTATTAATAATACATTATTTTCATTGTATATTATTTGCCTTAAATTTACATTTATTAATATCTACATATAGAAATGAGAGTATATGTCTGTCACTCCCTATTAATATGACTGTATTTATGTTTAATAGTTTCTCTATTTCTCTTTGCCTTGTTGTCAATTTTTTTTTATTTTAAACATATATTTCACTCATTAAGTTTAATATACAGGTTACTTTTTTAAACAAATCATGGGCAATAAAACTCAAAAAAATATTAGAAATACGTTATATTAATTCGAATATCTGTTAAATACGACCTGTAATAAAATATTTTTGTGCTACTAGGTTATCCCGTCGACCAAAAAATTATCGCTAAATTATAAGATTAAATGCCAATAATGGATGATCGTGAATGTCGATTCAATGACATTAAATATGATATACATGATTAAAACATCATTAAATGATTTTTATTTCCACTTTTTATTAATACTTTTATTAATATTCTACTAATTATTTGTTTTTTCGTTAGTTAAAATAAAAATTATGTCAACATGTATAATTTGGCTATTAGTTTGGCGATTTGTATAATTTGGCGAAATCGGTCGATGGGTTAACAGAGTAGTACCAATATTTTTCAAATGTCTCCAACATATCTTCCTTGGACCATAGTCATAGGAATTTAAATTGAGTAGCACGCGAAATAAGTACAACGATAAATTTCAGACGACGGGTTAATCTTTACACATTGGTAAATCTATTTATATAGTTGTGATTCGCATAATTTTCACAAATGATTTTTGGTTCTCAAAATTAAAAAAAAAAATGTCGGATCCAAATTTGTCAAAAATTTTCGCTTTTTTCAGTAAGGAATACATTGGTTAACAGAGAAAAGTGTCTAGGTTAAAAAAAAAAAAAAAAAAAAAAAAAAAACATAATGCTTTTTGCGAAGTTTTTAAATGAATATATGTTATATAAACGGTTCAAACTTGAATTATTCGGCAGGTACTGGTTTATCTCTTTTAAAAAACAAACCAACAAAATAATTCTATTTCATTAACAACTATTTTAATTACCGTTAAATATTATTTTAATTACCATACTCTTCTGTTAATCCTTTGCACTCTAAAAACCTTCGTTAATTGAAATATTTTCATGTGACTAAAAATATACTAATAAGTAAAACTAAGCTATTTAGTTGTCACGAACACGTGTCACCATGGAGTTCATTCTTAATTAATCGAAATGTTTTAATAACACCTAGTTATAGATGCTATCAGTAAACAAAGTCATCTTCAGTAATCTAAATGAAGTTTTAATATTTATACTTAAAAGTTAACTTACGTATATCGTTTTCCAGTCCGATGACACAGTGTTTGGATACCGAATTAAATCTTTCGGATTTAAATTTATAATCCCCGAGAAAAATATTTGCAGCAATTAAATATATGTTACGTCATTGTTTTTTTTTTACAACAGGTCTTTTGAATTTAGAATTAATAGGAACTGAATAGTTTCAACTAATATTTAACACTTGTCAACAAAATATATTCTGCTTAATTAAAAATGTATATTATTCTTGATTGTGGGCAATTTAAAATCCTTTTTTATTTAATGAATATACATGTGTACTTGACCCTTTCGTTTCCGACATTTTTTTCAATTTTTATGAAGAAAATTCTTTTACGTTAATAACAGTTTAACTATTATTTATTGTCCAGAACATAACCAATACTATTGTTTTGCATACTATTCTATTAAATTCCATATTACAATAAGCTAAGGAAGAGTTTTTTTTAAATGTTTAGGAAACATTGTATTACAACAAGATTTTACTGATATTACAACTTTTTAACACTCTTTCCGCTTTATTACACACGATTACGTCAGGAAAGAACCATATGTTTAAAAATTAAAGAGTGAAATATATGTTTCAAATGAAAAAATGTCAAACATTAAAAAGATAACTAAACATATATTTATTATTATTTATACAAACTCTGACAATAAAGTTCGGTAAATAGTCCTGTAACATTAATGTTAATGAAATATTAACGAAAGTTACCATACCATCCTTTGAAATAGTCACCTCCCATAACTATGCACCGCTGAGATCTGCTATATATATCCTTCGCAAGAAGTCTTCTTTTGGGATGGAGTTCAAAAGCTTCGTCACGTTTTGTTGGGTGTCGGCAATATGTTCAAATCTCTTTCAAAGAGAGGTTGAGTCGTGGAAATAGAAAGAAGTCTGGCGGATTAAGTTCTGGCGAGTAAGGTGGATGTTTAATTTGAATAACTCCCCATGAATTTCTTTTGGTGTCTTGCAAAGCTTAAAACCAAACTTTAAACTGATCTTTTGTTCTTTCATTTTCCTGTTTGCAGTTAAGAACCGACACACTGAATAAGCACTTTGTAAAGGACGTCTTACACAGAACATAAGCGACGTTCAACTGAACAACGGTGGGGGAAGATGGTCAACACCTACCTCTATGCAGGTGCAGCGTTTTGTTCCTCCAGTGTTGCCAGGTTGGCAGTTCTGAATTCATTCACTGTACTTTTTTGTCAGTGAAATACTTAACATAAATAAATTCATACAATAAATGTATACAACTATAATATCATTACTATATGTATATAGTAACAAAAGTATTTATTAGAACAAAATAATACTTAAATAACAAACTCGTACTATTATCTCTACAGTATTTTTATTTTCTTTTTTTTCATAGCACTAATCAACATCTCATTTAAGTTTTCCTTGTATTTCTTATGTATGTTTTAATGGATCAGAATCTAAAATGAAAATTACTGCTAGAATTATACTAATATAATAAAAGCCACTATTTCATTGTTAGTGTTATTTTTGTGTCTTGAATGCTATGTTACTAAAATAACAAGGAAATTTGTTTTATTTATTAATTAATTTCGCAATGATATTTTTATTTTCTGCCAAAAATGTTTAATGGGAAAATTTTTGCAATTCATTAAATAAATATACAATCCACATAAAGGAAGCAGGGCGTTTCCGTCCCGCCATATCGGTCATGCCATTTCGGTCCCTAGCTATTATTTAACTATGATTTCAAATGCGTTTTCTTTTAAGTTTATAGTAATTTATATGAAACTGTATAGCAATTTAATCCATTTTTACCATGTTTTAAAACATGAATTTATTTTAAATCTATTTCTATAGGGTGCAGACAGTTACAAAACATATATTAATGCGTTTGCATTTAACGCTTCAATGCATGGTGTGCCATATATGGAACATACCGATAAAACCCTTCTATTTTCCTAAGGATCTTAAATTTAGTTTATCTGAGTTTTGTGGCACATGTAAAACATTCAAACAAAGAGTTTTGTACCAGTTTTTCTCACTTTAGTGCAGTACCTCTCTAGTTATAAGGCTTTTATTTCAAAAAAAGATTTCCAGTCTGCATCGTACACAACAGTTGAATTTGCTTCAACTATTTCACCACAAAATATTGTAAGTACCGCAAGATAAAATTTTAGACATTCGAGTATATCATATATTTGTAATTAAGGTTGCTTAAAACTAAAATATTTCAGTACATCAGCTTGAATTCTTATTTTTGTGTTTGTGCCAGATATGGAATATAGAGCATAACGCTCATAAAACATTCTAATAAAAAATGGAGCGCAAAGGGCTAACGCAAGGTTAAATACATACCTTATTATTTGCATCTGATAATGGTGATCTGTCTTTTGGAGTTTCTGATGATAGTTGGGGTGATTCAACATACATTCCAGCTAAAAATACTTGAAAATGCTATTTCTTCATATGAATCAGACATTGACTGCAACAAATGTGATCCAAGAAACGGGTTTAACTGCCACAAGAAATAAATTTTTGTAATAAATATTTATTCAATAATATTTATTCAATAATATTCAATAATTCATTAAAATTACTATACAAAAGTTAAAATCAACAAGTGAAAATCAACAAAATTGAATTCAGGCGTTTTTCCGCTGGCCAGACATTGTTATTTGCCGGGAGTGTATATGGGGGGGGGGATTGAATTTCTAAACTAAACAAATTTCAAAATTATCAGTGTAGTTACATGTGAATGTTCTACAAATTCTGTCCTCTCCCTGACACTGAATTCAATACTGATTGTATGTAATGAGAAGCATCAATTTAGAGAAAGATTGTTTATTCTTTAGTGTTGCAGGTATCAATGCTGGACCCAGTGTTGATTGAAAAAAGTAACAAAGGAAAGACAAATATCTGAAGCGCAAATTAAATATAGAGGAAGAAATTCCTTAAGTTTTGAAATTATGGCTCTGGAGACTCCCTATGAGTTTTTGCCATTTTTTTTAACCCAAAATTTTTGAATCTTATTTCAGAAGAGTGATGTAGACACAGCATTGGAAAGGATTTTTCTCAAACTTTACAAGTTTCCATTAAGGATATTTATTGGAGCGATGTTTTAGGAAACCAAACAATTAAAGAGACAATGTCTGTCATTGAATTTGAAAAAAAAACCCGACTATTTTCACGTTTTAATGACAATACTAAAGAAATTCCCAAAGGCGTGAAAGGCCGTGATAATTTTTTTTGATTTAAGGTCTCTAATAGAGTACATCAGGGCAGTGGGATATATTACATACCACCTGATTTGAATCAAGATTCACAGCAGAAGCTTTTAATTAAATTTTATATATCTAACTTAGGAGGAAAAATGTTTCAAAATTGATTTCTTCGTTTTAATTTTTTTTTCGAATATTCTCGTGTGAATTCAACATTATAGAAAAATAATTTCTTACCCCTCATAGGGTTAAATACCTGCAAAAAACTTTTAATACGCGTTATACTATTTTTGTATATGTAATATACCAGTATTGTGAGCTTCATGCAACATTTGGTACAAAAATGAAAATATCTCATTGTGTTCTTTGGGACACATATGGCACATATCAGAAAAATCCATATTAAAAAAATATATATAAGTCAGATTTTTTTATTCTTTTTCCTGCATTTGTGACTACCTAAAGTAATCAAAATAATTTTTTTCATGCAGAAAGGAAGAATCATGCAGTGAAGAGTTAAATTAATGACAACAGTTTATTTATATTAGACTAATCATAAGAATCATTTGGCTCAAAATTATATTTCGCAACTAAATTGAAGCATTCACAAATATTAAGAAAAAAAGAAATAATAATAATAATAATGCGGAAATTCTTCACTTGTATCCGAACTTCGCGCTTAATCCACTGAAATAAATTGAATAAAAAAAGGTTACTGTAAATAGTGATCTTTACAGATTTCTTTCGTTGTTAAAAATGCTCTGTTGTTAATGTAAATAGAGTATGAAAATATTGTATTTAATTCATATAATTTTTTTTTGTTTTATTTTTTTCATATAAATATGATTTTTAGTTTTGTTAACGGACATTTTTTTAAATACATTTAAAGTAAAAAAAAAACTATGCATTATAGTTGTTACTACTTGGCTATCCCATCAATTTATTTCGCCAACCTAGTAGCCAAATTACACACATTGACATAATGTTTATTTTAAATAACGAAAAAACAAATATTTAGTAGGTTATTAATAAAAATATAAATAAAAAGTCGAAATAAAAATCACTTAATGACGTTTCAAACACATGTATCGCATTTAATGTCGTTAAATATGACATTCACAATCATCCATTATTTTCATCTAATCTTATGTTTTGGCGATCGTTCTTAGGTAGACGGGATAACAAATTAGGACCTTAGCGTTATAAATAATAATAATAATAAAAGAAAATGTGCGAAATATTTTCACTGTAATCGTTGACATCATTTCCTTATAAGTTTTTTCATAAATTATTAGCTAATTGCAATTCTTAATGTAAGATGTATTTTAAACATTTATATCCTGACGATACTTTAATGTATCATTAAAATAAATTGTTATAAAACTTATTTAAGAGTGTATTGAAAAAAAAATGTTTTTTCATCCTCAGCAGCTCGAAATTTTCTGATACAAAAAGTTCAAGCATCAATCAGTCATCAGTTCAATCAGTCCATGCTTAGTTGAATTTTAAAGAGATGAACTAGATGCCGTGTAACTTCATTTTTCGCTGAACTCATTATAATTTCATTTATAGACAATTATTTACTCAGTATGACCCTTTTTTCGTTCCCAGATGTCCCGCTTCGAAACATTCGGTTCTAAAGACCAACTTTGACTGCATTTTTTGTAATATTTTCTGCGTTTATCAAAAAATTGACAGACACGGCACCTTATATAGTTTATAAATAATAGAATTTGTCAGATTGATGTGTTTGATAGCAAAAGTAAATCTAAAAAAAAATCAGAAAATAAGAAGTTTGTTTCATAGATTAGTAGTAGTACAATTAAGAATGAGTAATACATATATAGATATATTGTTTTATCTTATACCAAGAGCATTATTGTTTACACAAAACAAAATTGATCTTTAAACGAGGATTATTTTTTTCTTTGCATCTTTTTAGCTTTCTTTATATTTAAAAACTGCAAAGGGCTGTTTTCAGCATGGAAATATGCTGTTTCTGGCACATACCTAAAAACATTATAATTTGCATTATGTGCCAAGAAATTTGCCAATATGACCACAGTCACTCATCAAGAACAGTCCAAATAATAGAATAAGATTTATTTTGTCCATTTCAGATTGAACTTTGGAAAACAAAACAAAACGAAACAAGAAAATGATCAAGCTATTAGGGTAAAATTCGCTTTTAGAATTTTTTGTTGAATACTTAAAAATATCAGCATAAAGAAATTTGCATCGTGTTAAGCAGATAAAATTAATCATTTAAAACCCAGTTATTTGTAAAATACAACAGTATAAAAAGTTAAATCTCTAATTGTCTACATTTGGTTCCCAACATAAAATATCAAATAATAAAAATATCAAATATCAAATATCAAATGAAAAAATCATTATTAATTCGATATATAAGTTTTCATTAGTTTTTTTCATAACTATAGAAAAAAAAGCTCAGTGAAGTTTCAGCATACTTTTGTTCAAAAAAGTGAACGAGCGGAGGAGGTTTGGGTGAAAGGCTTGTTTGGAGCTTATAGGGCTAGATTTGTGACAGTGGATGAGGCGTAACTACTGTCGTTTAGACTTGGGATCAAAGTGATGTAGCCATGTCTCATCGACTGTTACAAATCAAACCTCATAAGCTCTTTCTAGACCCCCTCCCCGAGTTTAAAAAATCACTGAATAGTAGGTCTTTAAGACTTTTCTTCACCCTCCAAAAATATGTTAATATTACAGCTGCGGTTCTGAAACTGAGCATATAAAGACATTAGGCTTATATATTCCACATCAACCATCGCACTAGAAATATTTTATATACACTATGGACAATAATTCTTGAACCATCCTCGTATTTCTATATTTCAATAATAAGAACATTAAATTTGTACATTTCTTAATTCAACAAGATACCAAATAAATAAATGAGAAATTTGAATGACGTTATAAATATTGCACAAAATCACTATAGAATTCCCTATAGAGTCAAATTAAAATATCCTTTTAAATAATTTAATTCTTCTAAAATCTTCCTAAATCAATTAAATGATTTCAAATCCTTTAATGTAGTTTAAAAATTCACGAAAAATGTTTTAGAATCTGTAATTTTTATGAATTCGTAATTCAGGATATAAAGGATTAAAGATAAATATGCATAATATTATGTTAAAATCCGTTTTCAAAACCTTTATAAATTTTTTTTGATTTATTGCTGCATTTCTATGCGAAGTAAAAGAAGTTGGTACGTGTTATCCCAAACTATAGAGAAGTTTTCGTTTAAAAATTCACGAAAAATGTTTTAGAATCTGTAATTTTTATGAATTCGTAATTCAGGATATAAAGGATTAAAGATAAATATGCATAATATTATGTTAAAATCCGTTTTCAAAACCTTTATAAATTTTTTTGATTTATTGCTGCATTTCTATGAGAAGTAAAAGAAGTTGGTACGTGTTATCCCAAACTATAGAGAAGTTTTCGTTTAATATTTCTTTCATAACAATTTATAATTGTTAAATTATTACATATATGGTAGCACCAATAAATTTATTTTAAAAAATTATAAATGGAAGTTATTTATTTTATTCAAATAAAAAATGTTCACATTAAACTATTTAAATAAAATCCAAAATTTCAAATTTTTGGAAAATCCGAAATAAAATAAAAATTAGCGGTGATAAATAACATCTAAAAATTTTAAAAGCGGAAAAAATTGTAGAAAATCAAATTTAAAATATTGGGTAATTAATAAATCGCTAAAGTTTCTGAAATAGAACGAAAATTGAATAAAAAAAGTATTATGAATGTCAGATTAACAAAACCTAATAATATAAACCTTTAAGTTAACCAAACATAAAAATAAATTTCTTATTATTAAATTCACTTTAAGATGCAAATTTCAAGTTCCAGCATCGAATATCGAACTAAGAACCTTCTGCGAAATAGCGAGAGGCTCGAAGCTACGTTGTCTACAGGCAAAATGTTGATAATAAAGTTCTCCTTTGAAATTTAAATCGCAAAAATGAACGGATAACATTTAAAAAATAATTTAATTAACATAATATACCTTTTTTCAAATTTTTATGATTTGTAGATTTGCAAGAGGTATTCAGCTGTAATTACAGAAAATTTGAAGTCTCTGAATATACAATTTTTTTACGGACTGTGTGATGAATGGACAGATAGAGGACAGAGACGAATACGGTTTCGAAACTCTCAAAATGATGTTGACATGACATATAATATACATGATAGATTCACCTACATTCTATAATGCTAGAAGTCCAGGTTTGTCGTTTAGTGATTGTTAATATAAATTGAATTTTGAAAAAAGCTAAAAGCTGCAAAATGACACGGATATCTTATTAAAATATAATAATTTTAATACTGAAATTGTTAAATTTACATAAAGTTTGTAATTCAAATTTTGTGTCTACATCAAATAGTTCCAAATAGTGAAGTTAACATTTCTTAGGTTAATATTAAATAAAATCAACTATCAACATTTAATGAATGAAATATAGAATATTTTAGTATAATCTTAAATAATGTATTACATAAATCATACATTTCTACAATTTTACTACAGTGTTAAAAATTTCTATAAAACACAGAAAAAGAAAGCGTGAGCCTCCGTGAATTTACACGAGTCCTCTTTTAAATGAATTCGATCAAGTTTTTCGACAATGATACCGCTATTTTCCTTACAATATACATAATTCCCAGTAGTGTTTCCGTGTTTACTTTAAGATATATTTATCTTTGTTAAAACTCATAATTCGAAATAATACTTATAAAACTATTTCGCAATGTTATTAGAAATATTTTAAAACATTGATTTTACTTTATTTTTATTTTTTTATAATAAGAATAATTTTGAAAGTGAAAATTCATCCTTTTAATGTTAGTGGGGATTTTTATCTATTTTTCCCCTCTAAATAATGAAATACATATTTTGAACAGCGTAACAACCGCTTCTGTAGCTCAGTCACTATCGTATACTTCTAATGTCAAGCGGTCTCCAGTTCAAATACCGGGAAGCTAGAAACAAATTGTACAAAAAATAAATGCTTAGTTCAAAATTACTCTAAAAATTCAAATTATTTCAGGCTCGCTGATGATCGAGTTATTTAGTAATTTTGAAAAAAAAATAATATCATTTAAAACAATTTTAGAGAGTCGTGTGTATTTTTAACAATGTTATTTTGTATAGTCTATTGAAAACTCACGGAATAATTTTTTCTCTTATTTAACATAATACATGTTTTTTCTAACCTCAGTCCTCTAAAAGTTAAAATTCTTTCAGGCTACCTGATGATCGAGTGGACTACTGACTTTGAAAAAATAAATAATGTCATTTAGAATAATTTTAGAGAGTCTTATGTATTTTTAACAATGGTAATTTTCAGAGTTTGTTGAAAACTTACAGAACAATTTTTCTATTATTTAACAGAATCTTCAATTTTATAATCTCAGTAATTTTACATAAGACATAAGGTAATGGATTAACAGCAGATTCTCTGTAATTTCACAGAAAAGCTTTTTAATTATGTAATGATTTTTGAACAAAGCTAAATGCCTCAAAATGAAATTCATTTTTTTTCCTTTAAGAAACGACGCATGTTTCATGTTTACGATTTTTTAAACAAGTATATCAAAGCATTTTACTTTGCTTTTAAAAAAAAAAAAATCGATTGCTTATTTGTAAAATACATTAACGATGTACTGAATTCTTAAATACGTCAAAATTGCGATAAAGAGTAAATGTGAAATAGTGAAAATATGTCACTTTTATAAATAAATAAACAAATATATATATATATATTTGTTCATTTATTTTTGGAGAAAAAAATAAGGAAGAAGTTTGGAGAGAGTTTGGAGAAAAAAATATCATGTGCAAATTGAGACAAAAATAAACCGTAAAAAATTTCACCAAGCATATCGAGATCTGTTGCTCTATTTAAGTTACATATTTATTTTATTCTTTCAGCCTTTCATTTTTACTTTGATAACCTGAATAATTTTATTTCATTTTACTTTAACAACAGCTTTCTCTTTTCGAAGAGCATTAATGTAGCTTATCGTGCCTTTTTGCATTTGGTTATTTCCTTTAAACACATTTTATGTTACATAGCTTGAATCATATTTCTTTACACAAAAAATGCATTAATACAGTATTTTTGCAGCAGTTTTATTTAAGATTAAGCATTACTCTCTTTAAGAAATAACATATGAATAAAAATGTACATTCAATACATTATTTATATTAGGAAACCTTTTTTTTTTCGTTTTTTAATAACATTGTCTTACATTCCTTAACGGCTGATAAACAAATATTTTACGCTTTCATTTATTAATCAACACTCTAAGTTATTGTGTACGGAATTATTACATAAAAGCACACTGTTATCGTCATTTGTGATTTTAAAGTGCACTTAAAAACATTAAAACCTCATTGAAATTTCACACTGTGAATTTCGTAAAAGGTTTTCGAGAGAATTTAATGGATTCAGTTATTTTTGAGACTGCGAAATTTAAAAAAATGGGAAAATTTACGTTAATGTAAAAAGAAGACAGACATTATTCAAGTTTTATTTTATAAACAAATATTAATGTTAACAAATAATAAAAATCATGCGTCAGGCATAGATTATAAAATACTTTCCAACTCATTTGGTTCTGTAACAAACATAGATGGTTATGTAAACAATTAAGAAAATACACTTGAGTTTGGTTTAAGATGCTATATGTAATTACAAGTGATAAAAATTAAAGAGCAGAATTTCCTGGTAATGGGCAGATAATCAATAATAATTAAAGAATAATGATAAATAATTAAAGAATTTCACGAACTTTGCATAAACATTTATAACACTTATTTAATATTGTGAAAAAATACAAAAAAAAATACAAAAAATAAATAAAAACGCATTATGCATGCCGTACTTAATAAAGTAACTAACAGGAAATATGTTACTTTTTTTGGATAATTATCAAAAAATACATTTATTTTATTTCATAAATCACAGCTTCTTATTTTAATAAAGTTTTAAATTTGAAATGACATTACTTCAGACGGAAACGGAACCAAAGTGTTACTGAAAAAGCACAAAAAAACGTATCAATTTATACATGAAAAAGACAAAATCTGAGAATGTAACTTAATGATGAGGAAAATAGACGTAGTCTTCTTAGATCTTCAATACATATTTCATGAAGGAATAATTCTTTTTATTTGTAATCCATATGAAACAGAGAAATGATATTTTTTTTTCAAACACTTTATATTTCTTCGTGATGACAAGATTTAAGGGTCGAGAATCTGTTCATTGATTTATTCTGGGTGCAATCTAGACTTTCCCACTTACGACATGAATAGATGAAAAATCGAGAACGAAGTGGAAAAAAGTGTTACAATGCATTCAATAGATTATATTCTTGGACTTTTGTACTAATCTGAAGACGACATTAATCTGTGTCGTTCGGTCGTTTTTCATTCTTAATTGCGTTATTTTATTCACGATAAAGAATATTTTAAACTATTATTTAGATAAAGCACATTAACAAACAAGGAAACGATATAAACTGTAACGATAGAATATCTTGCGTAATCGGACTTGGCACGTAATTTCGTAAGGATTTGTACGATTTGGAATAATATTTTAAAGTGTAAATAAAAAAAATAATAAAAAAATAAATGAAAGAATAGGGAAATCATTGCTTTTACAAGAATATTTTCTTTAGAATACACACACACACACACACACACACATATATATATATATATATATATTGAGTGTATACGTTTTTTTTTATATTTTTAACCATTTTCACATTTTGTAAAACTATGACTTAGCTTAGTTTACTTCGTTAAAAAGCGGAGATTATTGTACAGTTTCATCTCATTCTTAAATATTCATGGTTTGAAAGAATTACAACGTCAACAAAATGTTTATTTTCCCAGTTTATTTATCTCCGAAGTTGTTAGCTCAAAATAGGTCATTTGAGGAAAAATATATAATAATGTTAAAGCTATTTTTTGGTTTATTTAGTTATTAATATTGTACGATTACAAATTTCTTTTATAAATATCCTCTTGTACATTAGATTTTCTTTCTGAAAAAAAAATTGCATATTATTTTTAATATCTACAGAAAGCATGTACGAAACTTCACTCTAATATCTCAATAAGGAGATAAAAATAAATACCACACTTCGTGTTATTGAAAAATCCTCAAATTTTCATCAAACAGTTTTCAAATTCGTGTCATACATTTGTTTGAGATGCGTTACGTTTCTATACAAAATAAATTATTTATAAGAACATCACGTTTCTTTTTTCTAAGCGTATCACGTTTTTTCATGGAAAGGCTAATTTTCTGATGAAATTTACTTGCTTGTATCGGCTTTAAAAAAAGAACTTTAACGAGCGTATTTAATGTAGAATTTGTTGCACTTCATATATAGGGGGAACTGGGGTACATTGATACATGGGGCACATTGGATACACCCCCTCTACCGCTCACAGGGTCATTACAGGAAGTTTCACAACAGCTCCAAAATGTGATGCTAGTGTATTCAACTACATACAGAAAATCTTGGAATGATTCAGCAGTTTGATGAAATGAGGCGGGTGATTTATTGTTTTTGTTGTTCAAAAGTAAATTTGAGTTGTACAATTGAAATGCTATTATACAACTGTTCCCGTATTTTCAACCAAAATGAATACTCTCCCTGGTAAGTACTGCTACTCTTTATCAGTTCCTCATTATTTATTGTTAGATATATTGTGAAGTGTTGGATTTGAGACTCATTTTATTCAAAATCGCTGTATGGGGCACATTGATACAGTTTATGACGGGGCACATTGATACAGCCTAAATCCTTTAATAATTCATATTTTCATTATATTTTATTATTTTTTTTACCATACACTCCTTAATCCAACCTTTTTTTCACGAAAAATTTCTAATATTAGTTTTTATTGAAGTGAAATAGCTCTAATTTCTTTATATTAGAGCATTTTATAGTATCTTTGAAAACAGAAGACGTAGGAACTTACCCAGCATCTAGTGCTAGTAGAACTAATAAAAGAAAAGGACGGCATTCTGGCAAATCTCGAATTTATATCGATTCTCCAGAGAAAAAAGTATTTTCGACATGAGAAATGTTAAGTAAGAGAAACAAACTGCAGAACAGAAAATGATACTTATATTATAAACAGAATTTTTAATATAATTATCCTTTATTTTCTGTTTATGAACCTATTTATAAACAGAAAAACTGGTAATTTTTTCATCTTTCATAAGAAAGAAGATAATGCTGGGGTTGAAGTGCTAGATATGACAAAGTTACCACAGCCAACAGTCAGACAAGAAACAAACAGAACATCAAGTCATAATATATTTAATTTTGATTGCTTTAATATTGCTTAAAAATAAATTGTGGGTGATTTGAATTTTTATAAATAAATATAAAATGGTTTTCTGACTCATTTTTTATGAAACATATGCATTGGTATTATTTTGTCGTCATTTTTCTTAAACGTATCAATCTGCCCCGGGGATGGGGCACATTGATACAAATGACTTTTTTTGATTTTTTTAAAATTACATGCAAAAATACTACATAAAACAATGATTGTACATTTTTATAACATATTACACAAGTTTTGCTGTCACCTCATGCAAAAAAACTTGAATTTTCTACTTTCTTGACACCAAAAAAAATCTTAGAAAAAAACTGTATCAATGTACCCCAGTTCCCCCTATATTTATTTACTATTATTGTTTTACAGTATGTCGATTACTTTTTATTTAACTACAAAAATCACTTTATATAAAACTATATAAAAAGATGTAATGTGTGTAAAGTGATGAAGTGTAGTCAAATTCATAAAAAAATATGCACTTTCTTTTAAAATCCAGAAAACTCGTAAGAAATAATCTCTTTATAAAAAAACGTAATCTATGAAAACGCAATTAAACTTTTTTTCTATATTTTTTTCAAAAGTGTAGTATTTGAAGTTTCTGTAAGATTCAACTGAATAAACTTCTATTGTGTTATGCATAGTAATTCAAAATATTGATTATTGAGCTTAATTGAGGAGAAAAAATCAGCTATGAAAATACTTTTGCTATTGTAAAATGCATTTAAATTAAATATAATTCTCATGCATTTTATAAATAATATTTGTTTTTTCAAAGTTATATATGAGTTTCAAAAATATAATACTTTAAAGAGCACTCCTGTGTAAAACTTTTTTTGTGGAGGGTGTTCGGCATCTAATAAGAAAAATGTAAAAGATTCTACAATTCCTCATTAAGAGCCACGCCGTATCATGGCTTGTCTTTAATTGGTTTCCGATTGCTTGGTTGGAATTTCTTGGCTGTGATTCTTTCTTTCTGTGAAAACACTCTTCACGAAGACTCACTGGCGCCAGCAACCGCTCATTTTGAGAATATTCTTTTATTTATTTTTTTTTCTTGTGCAAACTAAAAGCTGATTGGTTATTTTACGATCCTTTTTATTAATGTTTTTTTTTTTTTTTTTGTACCTTTCAGATTTCGATGTAGTCATATTAAGAGTAATGATCAAGAAACATGTAATATCTGCGCGCGTGTGTAAATAATCAACTTTTTTTGTGTGTGTTTACGTTTTGTCTTATTTTTGCTGTGGATTTTCTGTTTTTGAAGATGGCCAAGAATTACGATTTTGCCCACCGTACATCCCTCAAGAACCCTCAAGAAAGGTAGGAAAATTTTATACTATTATTTTTAAGAATTAATTTTTTTCTACTGTAATGACGTATTTGAAATCAACATGTCATCCCTGCCGCGGAATGTACGGTGGTAATATATTTTGAAATAATTAAGAATTTGAATTTCGAAATTAACTAATTAAGTAGAGAAAAAGAAAAAAATAGCTGAAAATTTAGAAACACTTAAAAAAAGAAGAACGATTTTTCGATCGGCTGTTACGAAAATTCTAAATAAAATCGAAACTTCCATAAAATCAGACGACGTGTCTATTGAAGAACTGCAAGAACATGTTGAAACATTGACCGACAAATTTAAGTCACTTAAGACAACAGATAATTCAATTGAATTATTAGTCAATCCCGATGATTTAGAGAAAGAATTAGAAGCCGCTGAAAAGTATCGCGAAAATGTAATATTATGGAAGTCACGCGCAAATCAGAAAATAAGAGAATTAAATGCCGGATTTTTAAATTTAAAATCAAAACAAGAAAGTAACAAAGAACAATTTTCAGACAGTGCATTTAATGAAAAAGGGGATAATTCTGTAAAAGTTAAGTTACCGAAATTGCATATACCAATATTTGATGAAAATATAAATGAATGGCTTTTCTTTTTGGAGCAGTTTTGAATCGGCCATTCATGATAATAAGTCGTTAAATAAAGTTGATAAATTTAATTATTTAAGATCGCAATTAAGATCGACTGCTTTAAACACAATTGAAGGTTTTCCTGTTTCCGAAAAAAATTACGATGCGGCTATAGAATTGCTGAAAAGTAGGTTTGCTAATAAACAATTATTAATACACAATCATATTAGTAATCTTTTAGCTATCAAGCCGTTGAGAACTTCGAATGATATATATGCTTTCCGACAATATTTTGATAAATTATCAGTAGAACTGAGAAGTTTGCAAAGCTTAGGAACAGATTTAAATAACATTTCAAGAGTATTATGTACAACCATTTTGAAAACAATTCCGAAAGATTTGTTAATAGAACTTAACAAGTCCGATAATGAAAAATTATTTTATGAAATTGAAGAACTAATTAATTTTTTATCTACTTGTTTAAAAGCAATAGAAAAGGCTAATCTAGTAATAAACCCAATTAGCGAAGAAAAGAAAATGTTTATTCCTCCTGAAAAGAAAAACTTTCATTCGTTTCGAAATAACTATAAACAAAAAAATTATCCAACAGCTAATGATTTAGTGTCAACGAACAAAAAGGAGAATTTAAACGTAATAAACTGCGTTTTTTGTGAATCATTTTATCATTCATCGGTTGATTGCGATAGAACTAATGAGTTATCTATTGATGAAATTAAGAATATTCTAATGAAAAAAGGAGCATGTTTTAAGTGCCTAGAAATGAAAAAACATTTATCGCGTTTTTGCAAAAAAAATATAAAATGCCGGATTTGAAACGGGAATCATAACACATTATTTTGTTATAGAAACGTAAAAAAGGAAAAATCTAAACAACAGACCGAAGTGTCGGATACTGCCCTTTTTGCGAATGAAAACTTGCCGAAAGAAGTTTATTTACAAACTTTATATGTTTATGTAAGAAATAATGGTTGTGAATATATAGTACGCGCATTGTTAGATACGGCGTCTTCTAAGTCGTATATTTCAAAGTTCGTAGCCAATAAGATGGAATGAAAAAGTTTAAGAAAGGTCAGAATTACTCACGGGTTGTTTCGAGGTACTTCTGTTAATTTAAGGGGTTTAAGGGGAGGTAAAAAGATTGAAATTGAGGTAATGGAACAAGAAAAAATTTGTGTTAATGTATCCAAAATTAGAGACATTCGTTGTATTGCGGAATTAAAAGGAAAAAATATATTTTTGAGCGATATCTGCCCTGAAGGTAAAAATTGTTTATATGAAAGAAATTTAAATGAAATACATGTACTTTTGGGAGCAGATGTTGTGGGAGAACTGTTTACAGGAAAAATAGAAAATTTATCTTGTGGTTTGGTTGCGATGCAAACAAAACTGGGTTGGACTACTATGGGCAAAATTGGCGGAAATGAAAGGGATAATTCTCTTTTGGTCCTTTCATTATATGTAAACGATGCCAAAATTACAGATTTGTGGAATTTAGATTCTTTAGCCATAGTAGATCCGGCGGAAAAAAAAACTAAGGAAGAAGTCCAGAAATTAGTTTTGGAGCATTTTAAAGAAACTGTAAGACGCGAAACTGATGATAGGTACAAAGTTTGTCTTCCCTGGTTAAGTGAGCATCCTCCCATTCCAAGTAATAAAGATTTAGCGATAAAACGCCTGCAAAATAATATTAAGAATCTCCAAAATTGCGGTTTGTTGAAAGATTACGAAGCAGTTTTAAATGAGTGGGAAACGGACGGGATTATTGAAAGAGTGAAAGGTGAGGAAAAACTTAACACCAAAGTCCATTATCTCCCTCATAGAGCTGTAATAAAACCTAAATCTACGACCAAAATTAGGCCAGTATTTGATGGATCAGCACATGTTAAGGGTTCTGTTTCCATAAATGATTGTATAGAGAAGGGACCTAATTTAATTGAACTAATTCCTTCTGTTCTAATTCGATTTAGAGTGGGAAAGATAGGTATTGTAGCATATATTCGTAAAGCTTTTTTACAGATATCACTAAATGAAAATGATAGAGATTATTTACGTTTTTTCTGGTGGAAAGATGGGAATTCAGAAAACCTTGAAATTTATAGACATTGTCGGGTTGTCTTTGGGATCAGTTGTAGTCCCTTCCTTTTGGCCGCTACTCTAACACGTCACTTAGATGAATCACCTGAGAACATTAAAGATGTTGCTATAAAACTTAAAGAATCTTTCTATGTAGATAACTGTGTAGCTAGTGTAAAATCGTTAGAAGAGTTAGAATATTTTCGCAATGAAGCACGGAAACTCTTAGCTTCGGCACAATTTGATCTTCGTGGTTGGTGTCATAATCGGTGCGAAGAAATTGCATTAGGCTTTAATGAAAAGGGTCATTTGAGTGATGCGGCAGAGGATAAAATTCCCTTACTTGGTTTAATGTGGGACACCAAGAGTGATACATTATCGTGTGATTTTCGGAATTTTAAATTGGAAAATGAGTGCATCACTAAAAGAACAATTTTGTCCTTAACTCATAAAATATTCGATCCCATCGGTTTCACTTGCCCCGTTTCCTTAATTCCAAAATTACTTTTACAGAAATGCTGGAAAATAAAGGCGTCATGGGGACTCCACGCTGCCCGATGAGATAGTTAAGGAATTTAGAAAATGGACTAAGGAAATTAATGATTTGGGAAATCTTGAGATCCCGCGAAGATTGTCTAACTTATCTCTAAAAGAGGGAAAGTTATCTTTACATATTTTCTGCGACGCTAGTAAATTTTCTTACGCTACATGCATTTATCTAAGAAATGAAGTAGAAAATCGTGTAACTTGTCAACTTATTCAGGCTCGTTCTAGAGTAGCTCCTCTAAAGGACATTTCCATTCCACGCCTTGAGTTATTGGCCTGTTGCATTGGAGCTAGATTGTCTAATAGTATTAAAAACGATTTGAAATTAGAAAATGTTGATACTTTCTATTGGTCAGATTCAATGGACGTGCTATACTGGTAAAACGGGAAGGTCCTTGGGCTACATCTGTAGAAAATAGAGTTAGAGAAATTCGAAAACTTACCCCCAACACTTCATGGAATTTCGTACCTGGACATATGAATCCAGCAGATTTACCGTCACGCGGTTGTTGTGCAAAATCCCTTATTAAATCTCAGTGGTGGTTAGGGCCATCATGGCTTTCAGAATCAAAGGAAAATTGGCCTAGTACTAATATTTTTCCTAATATGGATATAGTGAATTCTGAAAAAAGAAAAACTATTGTGACCGCTCCTAATGTAGAGAGTGATGAGGCACAATTTTAAAATCGCTATTCTTCTTACAATAAAATTTTGCGAGTTACTGGTTGGATTTTGCGATTTTACCAAAATTCGAAAAGGGGTAGTACCGACAGAATATTCGGTCAATTAACCACTTAACCGTCTGTCCCGAGATAAGTCGGGGGTAAAAGCATTGATTCCCCATACCCATCGCCGGTTAAGTGGTTAACACACAACGAATTAAAAGCGGCAGAAACAGTATTATTAAAACTTGTGCAAAAAGAATCCTTTGTGAATGAACATAATCAAAGACTGAAATACCTGAATATTTTTACAGATTCGGAAGGAATCATACGCGTAAAAACGAAGATATTTCAACGAGAAGATGAATCTAATTTTAGATTACCTATCTTACTCTCTTCAAATCATTACGTCGTAGAACAGATTATATTTTCGAAACATTTAGAATTCGGTCATTGTAGCGTACCCTTGTTGATGACTGCATTACGAGAAAATTACTGGGTGCTGAAGAGTCGGAAAACAATCAAAAAGGTAATCGGCAAATGTATCATTTGTAAAAGACACTCACCAAAACCACCTGATGTAGTAGAAAGTGTCTAACCTCTTGATCGTGTCAGAGAAGCCGCGATTTTCGAAATAATAGGAATCGATCTGTGCGGGCCTCTTTATTTGAAAAATCAATCTAAAGTCTGGATTTTGATAGTCACGTGTGCAGTTTTTAGAGCTGTGCATTTCGAGCTATTGACAGCTCTTTCAACCGAAAGTTTTATCTTAGGACTGAAACGCTTTATTTCTAGACGAGGTCGTCCTGCAATAATATATTCAGATAACGGCACAAACTTTACTGGCTGCCACAATTTATTGAAAACAATTGACTATGAAAAAGTAAAAGCGGTTACTGCGTTTTCACGTATAGACTGGAAATTTATTCCACCTTCTGCACCTTGGTGGGGTGGATTTTGGGAAAGGCTTGTTGGAATCCTGAAACGAATCTTGAGAAGAGTATTGGGCAAGTCGTCTTTAAATTTTGAAGAACTACATACCGTTATCTGCGATTGTGAAAGTATTCTAAATGCCCGCCCCTTGACGCATGTTACAGATAATAATGAAGATCTTCAAGTTATAACTCCTTCAATGTTCTTACAGGAAAATACTAAAATAGGTATGCCTGAATTAGAATTTCTAGACCACAAAGAAATGAATAAACGATACCATTATAGAATAAAAATTAGAAATGATTTAAAATCAAGATTTAGAAGCGAATACCTCGGCACATTAAAATGTTCGGTCTTTAGTGGGAAAAAATCAAGATCTTTGTGTGTAGGAGATGTTGTCCTGATGTGGACGGAAAATTCTAGCCGAATAAACTGGCCTCTTGGTAGAGTTATCGAACTTATACCCAGTCAAGATGGCGTTGTGCGCGTAGTAAAGTTGAAGACTGCAACTGGAATGCTAATTCGTCCCGTTAAGAAACTTTGTTCTTTGGAGGTGAATGGAATCGCCGATAATCAAAGTGATGCATTACTGCAAAAGCGTTTGACTACTCGCCGTGGTCGAATTGTACGGCCACCCGAAAAACTCCAACTGCAGTGATTGAGTTCTGTCCCCTAATGAACTCAAGGTGGGGAGTGTGAAAACACTCTTCACGAAGACTCACTGGCGCCAGCAACCGCTCATTTTGAGAACATTCTTTTATTTATTTTTTTTCTTTCTTGTGCAAACTAAAAGCTGATTGGTTATTTTACGATCTTTTTTATTAATGTTTTTTTTTTTACCTTTCAGATTTCGATGTAGTCATATAAAGAATAATGATCAAGAAACATGTAATATCTGCGCGCGTGTGTAAATAATCAACTTTTTTTGTGTGTTTACGTTTTGTCTTATTTTTTCTGTGGATTTTCTGTTTTTGAAGATGGCCAAGAATTACGATTTTGCCCACCGTACATCCCTCAAGAACCCTCAAGAAATGTAGGAAAATTTTATACTATTATTTTTAAGAATAATTTTTTTCTACTGTAATGACGTATTTGAAATCAACACTTTCATTTTCATTAAGTTTAAACCATTTTAAAATGAACATTTTGTTAGAAATATAGCATGAAACAATTTTAGTAGGAATTCTATTAAAATAAATAATGCTTCATTTCTGTTCGATATTTCTTTTTAAATTATCTAAAGAAACAACAGAGAAAATAATAGTGATTTCTGAAATTTTCATCTACTGAAATGTGAATATTTTGTCACGCAATCCTTTGTGTAAAATCATGCGGTATCTCAGATTTGATGTGCGAAGTAACAGGGCGAAGCACCTGCCACAGATAAATTTGCTCTCGCTTCTGATACCTGGTACAACGTGATTGCAAATTGTTATTTGTGTTGTAATCCTGGAGAAGAAATAACCATTGTTGAACAGTTGTTACCATGTAAATCAAGGTGCAGATTTATCTAATACATGGCAAACAAACCACACAAATTTGGCATCATGTTGCCACCTCATTCTAATAGATCAAGTACAGTCACTGAAGCAAACGAAATGTGCCTTTAACATTGCAAGGGATAAAATAAAATTTTTGTAAGCTGTAAGGGATGTCAGAAACTAATTTTTTTTAAAATGGTAAATGTGTTGCTGCTACAGTATAGCACGGATATTTCTGTTTTTGAACTGATGTCTAAGTAACTTTTAAACACATATGCCTTCTCAGGATTTATTTTCTTTATTTTCTCACTTTGAAGCATATTGTGTGCTTATTTGTATTATTTGCATTTGTAACTTTTGTTTAATTTCTTATCACATTTTTGTGTAATATTATTATATTATGATATATATATATATATATATATATATATATATATATAATATATTATTATTATTATTATTATATATAATTAACTATATTGTGCGGTATTCTGTAATAAAATATATTGAATTATATATTGTCATTTATATACCGTCATTTTAAAAAAAACGTAAAAATGGGCATAGACGTGCTCTAACAGCTAAATAAATAAAAAATAAAAATTATAAAATCTTCAAAAAAATTTATATTTTGCAATTTAAACATCATTTATCAAGAAAAAACATTTTTATTTTGATATGGCTTGAATTTCTTATGGGGTCAAATTGACCCCAAACGGCGGTTTTAGGTAAGTCCAAAATCCGGCTGTTCTGTTAAGGTATAAAAAAAGGTTACATTATTTTTTAGTTACAATAAAATAGATAAAACTTACATGATAAAACTCATCCGCTGAAGACCAGACTACCCCCTCGCCACAGAGAGCGGCAGAGAAAAAGATGAAATTATGGTGCACTGTCTGCTGGGGCTCGTGCCCCTTCATGACAAACAACTGTGATTTGGTATGGAGAACTCTCAATCTTCTGCTATGCTACAGAAAGGCAGACCATTAAGCGGTTAGAATGGAACTGCACATTAAGTAATTATAAATGTTTCTTAATTTGGCAAGCAACGCTGGCCGAGATAACACCCCTTGTAGCCAGGATTTAAAGGGAGAAGGGTGATATCTGAGATGCCAAGCTTTAGTCAGAATACAGTGATAGTAGTATGATCTGGGGATCCCACTTCGCCACATTCACAGAGTTGTGAAGAGGCGTAATGGAATTTCTTTAAATATTGTTTAAAGGGTCCATGGCCATTGAAGAAGGCTGTGGTGGGTGGAGAAAGGAAATAAAGTTCTCTAGATACTTTTGGGGTGAGGTTGTAGGTTAGGCCGTCCCTTGTCAGACTTGTGCCACCTAGTCTGCCAGGCGGGTATGATTCTTCCTTTTAGGACTCGTTTGACATGGGAGAAAGACACTGGGAGTTCAATTTCTATTGTTGGATTTTAGGTCGCTGCCTTGGCCAGAGCAACAGCCCGTTCATTGTCCTCAATGCCAGTGTGGGACGAGAAGAGACGAAAAAAAGTTTTATTGACTAAGATCATTAATTGCTGTTGGATTTTTAGAACTATGGGGAGTTTAGTACGATAGGAAAAATGGCTTGCAAGCTGGAAAAACTATCACTGTAAAAGCTGATGAAGGGGTAGGGTTGTCCAGAGTTACATTCCAGTGCCCGCAGGATTGCAACTAGCTCCGCTTGAAATACGGAGTTAAAATCGCCAATCCTGCAGGTCTACTGATGGGTCACCTCGCCGCATATTTCAGATGTGTATATTGCTGGGACGATTACTGTTTCTAAACTAATAGGAGAGCGTCATTATCACGGTCAAGTACACGCCCACACAGTTTGATTGACAGGAACTCGTGGACAATTGACGGTGCTAATTATAACGATAATCTGTTGCGGATGAAAGTGAGCTGACTGGCTGAATGGTTAGAGTGTCGAACTTGAAACCGGAGGATATAGGTTCGAGTCCATCGCGGGCCGAGAGTCCGTTGGTGATTTTTTTTTTAATTATTGGAGGCTGTCTTTTATTAATAAATAAGACATTTAAAAAAAAATATTTCAAACCATTTTAATATTCTAAATATCGTTCCAAAATGATTTATATATATATTAAACAAATGGGAAAAAAGTATTCTGCGAAAATATCCGTATAAGCAAAATTCTTACTTTAATTTTTATTTATTTATTTATTTATTTATTTCAGGATCAGAGGAAGTATAATTTCTAATTGAAGTAAATAAAATTCAGTCATTTTGAAAAAAAAAATCTTTCGTACCTTTAATTTTTAATTACCGAGTACAAATTCAAACAATCCGAGTACAAATAAATAATAAACACACACGATCAATTGTCCACGAGTTCCTGTCAATCAAACTGTTTGGGCGTGTACTTGACCGTGATAATGACGGTCTCCTATTGGTTTAGAAACAGTAATCGTCCCAGCAATATACACATCTGAAATATGCCACCTCGCCGCCACTCAGGACACAAGATTACAGTTTTATTTACTTCTATCAATACGTTTCTTGATTCATAGATATATCATGTGATAACATAAAGCAGTAAAAAAATATATTCCGTATATAACGCGCACCCAGGGTTTTTGCCCTAAATTTTGGGAGAAAAAGTGCGCGTTATACACGAGTAAATACGGTAATTGAATAAAATTCACCGGATAAAAATTTTTAGGAATTTTTTTCTTTTTTTCAGATCACTGATTTGGAAGATTTTAGATATTTTGTGGTGAATTCAGTTACTGACCTATTTCATATATACTTGAATTATATAATAATTATGTGATATACTAAAGTAAAAATTTCTTCTTTATTAATTTAAATCATACTTTTATTATACATTGTAAAAATAAAATAAATAATTTAAATACAGGGTGTATCTAAACTGCTGGGCAAAACTTTAAGGGGCGATAGTACACATCAAGACAAATAATATAAAATAGGAAACTAAGGATACCAAACATCTTCCGAAGGAAATAGGCGCCATCAATGTTTAGGGTCCAAAATTTGAAATTATTATAAAAAAACGGAAAAATTGGTCGATTCGTTTGTGGTTTTCACGAAAACTATTCTTTTTGTCAGTATTGTCTTTAAAATAAATTATTAAGATAAATTTCAGAAAATGCCGATAGAGGGCACTTTAGACATTGGAGTAATGAACAATTATTTTTTACCATTATTTTTTGCTTTTTATTAATTTTTTTTAAAAAGTTTAGACATAAACTTACATTTTGAGCTGAAAATCTGTGGTTAAGTAGCGCAAACTAAACTGTGTTCAATGGGAGTGAGTAGGCTCAAATTTTAAATGATTATAAAAAACAGAAAAAATGGTCAATTGATTTGTGGTTTTCACTAAAATTATTCTTTTTGTCAGCATTGTCTTGAAAATAAATTATACAGATAAATTTTTAAAAATGCCGATAGAGGGTGCTTTAGGCTTTGGAGTAACATACAACTATTTTTTACCGTTATTTTTTCCATGTCATTAAATATTTTTAGAAGCTTAAACATAAACTTAAATTTTGAGCTGAAAATCTGAATCGTTAAGAGTGGTTAAGTAGCTCAAACTGAACTATGTTAATTGGGTCTGCGGAGGTTCACATTTCAAATGATTATAATAAAAGGAAAAATTGGTCGATTCGTTTGCGGCTTTCACTAAAAACATTCTTTATGTCAGTATTTCATTGAAAATAAATTTGAAGATAAATTGCAAAAATTCCGTTAGAGGGCGTTTTAAACTTTAGAGCAACCAACAACTGTTTTTAACCGTTACTTTTTTTATCTAAATAAATATTTTAAAAGCTTAGACTTAAATTTTGATCTCAAAATATGAATCGTTGAGTTATTAAGTAGCAAAAAATTGAACTGTGTTCGTGGGGTGGGCAGGGTAACATTTCAACTCCTGAACACAGTTCAGTTTGCTCTTCTTAACCCTTCCCAACGATTCAGAATTTAAAATCAAAATTTAAGTCGAAGCTTTTGCAAGTATTTAATTAGATACAAAAAATAACAGATAAAAATTGTTGTTAGTTCTCTAACGTTTAAAGGCGTCCTCTAACGGAATTTTTTGAAATTCATCATTAAAGTTTATTTTCAGAGAAATACTGACATAAAGAACGGTTTTAGAAAAAAAACCGCAAATGAATCGGCAATTTTTCCTTTTTGTATAATCATTTGAAATTTGAACCTTCCCACCCCTATTGAACACAGTTCAGATAGCGCTACTTAACCACTCTCAACGATTCAGATTTTCAGCACAAAATTTAAGTTTATGTCTAAGCATTAAAAAATTTAATGAGATGCAAAAAATAACGGTAAAAATAGTTGCTCGTTACTCTAAATTTTTTTTATAATCATTTGAAATTTGAACCTTCACACCCCTATTGAACAAAGTTCAGTTAGCGCTACTTAACTACTCTCAACAATTCAGATTTTCAGCACAAAATTTAAGTTTATGTCTAAGCTTAAAAAAATTTAATGAGATGCAAAAAATAACGGTAAAAATAGTTGTTCGTTACTCCAAAATCTAAAACGCCTTCTATCGTCATTTTTTGAAATTTATCTTTATAATTTATTTTCAAGACAATACTGACATAAAGAATAGTTTTCGTGAAAACTGCAAACGAATCGACCAATTTTTCCTTTTTTTATAATCATTTCAAATTTAGGACCCTAAACTTTGATGGCGCTTATCTCCTTCGGAAGACGTTTGGCACCCTTGCTTTCCCATTTAATATTATTTATTTTGATGTGCACTATCACCCCTTAAACTTTTGCCCGGTAGTTTAGATACACCCTGTATATATATATATATATATATGTAAAGTTATGAAATTTGGATTTCGAGAAAATAAGATTCCGAGAACAATTTATGTAATGCTAACAGCAAAAATTCATGTAACGGAACATGATCAGCGAAATTCATCAATTTTCGTCTGCGTCCCTTATCTACCTCCCGAATAGTCCGACTTTCTTGCATGAAACGGTGCCGAAGTTAAATTTAAAAGAGAAACTAGACAATTTAAAGACACTAAAAACTGAGAAGAATGGGTGGGGCGATGAAACTAGATGAAACTAGCAAATGCCAGAACCGACGTCCAGAATACGTTAGTCTTGGATGGTGTTTGGGGGTGTATGGGCGGGCAACAGCCGCGGGATCGGCCAATTTTCGTCTATAACATCTACCTACGTCCCGAACAGCTAATCTGTCTTGTACGAAGCGCAGCTGATGCTAATCGGCCAAAAGCCTGCTCAAAGGAGTAGTCTCTAACTTAAAAAGGAGAAAAAGAAGAGAAATTGAAACCGGACAAACCAAAAATCCGGAAAAGTGAGTAGGGCAATGAAACTAGCGAACCTACGTCCCGAATATATTAGTGCCGGGCGGTGGTTGGGGTTGGGGGGGGGCAGTCAACTGCCACGGGAGCGGTCAATTTTCGTCTGCGACCCCTTTCTACGTCTCAAGTAATCCGACTCATGAGCGAAAAAATGTCTTTTATGTCTATTCCAAGACTGATCGAATGACCCTTCGGTGATTCACATGTTATACTCCGGTGTGTAAATTGAAGTACAATTTCTGAAATTGTTTTACCTAATATTCAAATGTCCGTTGTCAAATCCGATAAATTGCGTTATCAATTTCTTAACTTTATTTCTCTATATCTTAAGCAATGTAATTGTTTTATTACCAGTAGCATAATGGATTCTGAAAGTTAAGTAAAAAAATGATTAAGGAAAATCATTGAACATCATCTATACTAATTAAAGAACAATACGCTCTGTCTGTGTGTGTGTGTGTCTGCGATGGCTAGCAAAATCTACAATATTTACGAGGCTCAAAATTTTTTTGAGAGTAGCCCCAAATCTCTCTTGATTCACCTGAGCTTCAGAATTTCGAAATTCCAATTATTAACTGAGTAATTATTTAAATACTAAAGAAATCGCCTTTTTCCACTTTTTTCCCTTCATTTGTTTATGGTTGGTTGGTTGCATAAATTTTTTGCAGGAATAATTAAAAAAGCTGGAACAGAATTAAAGAAACAAAATTTGAATGTTTAACATTTCCAAAGTGAATTTTTTTTCAAAAGACCTTTAAAGTTCATAGAATGGCAAACTGTCAGTTTAACTGAGGATTTTTTTTTACCACAGCTGTTGTACGCCATGGAGGAAAGAGTTAAATGAAGGTGAAGCAAGCCGCAAAAAAGGCTTGGAATATGAAACCATTTATCGCTCAAATTTTAATGACCCAATGAAAAGTACGACAAAGGGATTTTGTATTAATGAAATGAATTGAAAGAAAGGAATTACAGATGAAGCACATTTTAAGAAGAAATAGTTATTTTTTAAAATGGTCTTTTTTCTAGGATATTATTTTTTAAATAAATGTTTGCTTTTAAAATAATTGAAATTGGAAAATTAGAAATAAATAAATGTCAAAATAAAATAAAATAAAATATTGAAAACATTTGATTTCAACTAAAAATTGTATTACTAAAAGTTTTATTTTTTTCAGAACTTTTTAATACTTTATAACGTAGATGAAAAATGTTTATGACTTAACAATATATTAATAATTGCATGTCAGAATATGAAATATATTGATGAAAACATTCTTTTAAAATCATGCATGAAAACTTAAATAATAAATATTCATCTAAAATCCAGATTTCAGAGCGCAGACGATTTTAAAACATTAAGGAAAGATTGTTAACTTTTCAAGTAAAATCTTAAATGATGCTTCTATATTGATATTGCAAAGTATATGATAAAAATAATCAAATAATTCTTGCTAATGATTGATCTATTTGTATTTTTTATGCATTCCGATCGTGTATTATAGCCAAAAATGGCACAAATCATCATTTTTTAAACGAAGTCATTTTTTTTTTGCTCTAATTACTTGACGAGTTTAAAATTGCCAAGAAATTACTTAGTTAAATAAAAAAGTCAATGTTCAATCCAAAAGACATGGAACGCACAATAAAAGAATTTAAAAATGGCAAATTACTAAGAAAATTTGCACAGAATTATTTTCTAATATCCACAACATTGCATAAGCATCTCAAAATGAAAAACCAATTAAAAAAAGAGAGGAAAGCAGACAGTACGAAGGGCGGAGGATGAGGGTGTACTAGTAGATCGTATTAATACATGCAGCGATTGAGGGTACTCGATAGATTCACTTACCCAGTGACTACTTGAAAAGGATATCACAGAACAGGGGTGAATTTTTTATTAAATTCCAACTTCTGCAATTTGAATACAATTTCTAAGGATACATTCCGATTCATCCCTATCTGCGGGGTGAATAGGAACACGATTAAATAAATAAAACACATATATATATAGTAACAAATGTTACGTTTTTGCTTAAAATGTAAAGAACAAAACAGGACCAAAGTTTCTAGCAAAAAATAAAATAATCAAAAAAATCAGTTGTTGCTTTTTTTTAAACGTTACAGTTGAAAAGTGTTCCGATTCACCCCATTTTACGGTACATGATCAAATTGTGTAAAAATAGTTAAAGAGTATCGGAAAGTGTTTTACTTTTCATACCTGACACATGATTTTTCATTTTCGTTGTCTCATTTCTTTAATAAAAATGTAAAAAAAAATTAATTTGCTTTTTAAGAGAATAAAAAAACACAGTTAAATCTAAATTATTATTATACAATTTTTAAAAGAAGGAAAACTTGGATTCATGTAACAGTATAAATGTTATTCAAACTGAAATCTGTAGTTAAATGTTATTCAAACTGAAATCTGTAGTTACTCTATTTCGGTTTGAAATGTTATATGTATTTAAAAGTCATCAAAATTAAAGACAAGAATTGTATATGGAGGTGCATGGAAAATCACGGATCATACTTCAATATTTTCACAAATAAGGCATAGACATTTCAAAACACTTTTTTAATATTTTACTAAACACTAAAAATTTCTTTATACATAAACGTAACTCAATAAAATAACCAAGAAAGTAACAAAAATTATATTACATTTTTATCTTGATATATTAAAAGAAAGTAAACTTATTTCAGTGCGAAAAAAAGTATTTTGTTTTAATATTGTAAGAAATTTGTAACAACATTACTTCATGAGAAAACGAAGGAAAATAATAACAAAATATCTCAAAAAAAAAAAAAAAAAAAAAAAAATGTGAATTTATATAAGATTATACTACGAACAATGAAACTGAAGAATCTGATCATACAAGTTAACGATTAGGAAAATAGACGCCATATTTCATTTCTTCAATAAATATTTCATGAAGGGATATTTTTTTCTTATTTGTAACTCATATGAAACGAAAAAAACGATATATTTTATTTCTTCAAACACTTTTCGTATCTTCGTGATGATAAGATATAAGTGTCGAGAATCTTTTCACTGATATATTCTAAGTGCAATCTAGACTTTTCCACGGACGACATAAATAGATGAAAAATCGAGAACGAAGAAAAAAAAGAGCATTCAATAAATTATATTCAAAGACCTTTGGAGAAATCTGTAGACGACATATATGTATGTCGGAAGGTCATTTTTCAATATTATTTGACTTGTATTATTTTACTAAGTATAATAAATAGTTTTAAATATTACATAGATTAAGTACATTAACGAACCAAAATGCGATGTAAAATGCAGAGGTAATATAAATAAAAATACCTTCGAAACAAGAGTTCTTTTTAAATTTTAAATACATTTTAAAATTTTTTATTTCCAGATTATAACCCAGTATTATCCATGTTATCGTCTTCAACCGTATATGTTAATTAAGAAAAAAAAAGTTTTAAGTCAGATTTAAAATTTAATTCGATATCAGAAAAAAAAAGTCATTTATTATATAGATCTTCAAAATAAAAAATATATAACTCATTTTTGCTTATAATGCAATGTAAACTTTTATATAATGTAAAATTATTTTTTAAATCAAAGTAAAGTAAAAAGCATAAATGTGTAGATTATCACAATTTTAAAAACAGCTCATACAAATCTGTAACTACAAAAATGGCTAAGAATATTCAAACATAATGCAAAAACTATAGTATTAAATATTTCTTCATGGTGCTATTTGTGAATCGTATTTTTTTTTTTTTTTTTTTAATTTCTTTTTTATGGAATTAACATATTTTTTGTAATATAGTTAATGCAAGATGGTATCGTACTTTTTCAATGATCAGCGTTTGTATTTTGGTAAAATATAAAGTTTTCTATTCTGGTATTATTCACTTGTTTATGTAACCAAAAACTGTGAAGTGTGCTTATGTACAGGCAAAGAGATGATTAGATTATTTCAAATAGAAAACCTTATAATTTATACAAAACGACCTTAAATTGTGATTCGCAGTCCAATTCTGTGGGCGTGGGATCGAACTAAACATTCATCTTCGGCTGCCCTGAAGAATTTCCCGTCAGGCTGGCCGATTGTGGGAGCGACATTCTAAGTCCTACTAGCCAGTCTGCTGTAGGTCCCGTATCGTTACTCTGAGTAAAAGGTATTCCAGCAACTCAGATGAATAAAGAATTAGATCAAATTCAAGAAAGCCGCCGAAGTGAGCTGAAGAGAGCTGTTTTGGAACGTTTTTTGTTTTTTGTCATTCTTTCGGCGTGAAGTGTGGATGATAGTTGTTCCGCGGGAGATGTATGGAAGTTATTTGAACCCAATTCTAATGTAAATAGCCATGACTGTAAATAGCTCCTTTGTAAATAAGTGTATTTTTAATATAATTTACTTTAAAAGTTATCGGTCTCAGGATCATGGTTTTTTTTTTCAAATGTGTCAGTCTCATTTAATATGATATTTGAAGAACTGCAAATCTACATTAATAATTGACTACAGTAGTCGTTTTTTCGTTTTGTTTTTTACGTGCGTACCTCTCTTTTTTGTTATTAGTCTTATACTAATTCATTTAACATATTGCCAAAATTTGTTTAATGAAGGTAAATCTCTCAGAAAATCAGTTATCATTTCTAACTGATTTCCAAATATCTATGATATTTGTATGATTCTCCTATGAAATTCCTATTCCAATATTCCTCCCTCTATGAAACATAAAAAAAACTTTTGCATGCGAATGGCGTTTTTTTTCAGAGTTTTTTTTATTATTCCTACATCGTAAAAAAGGAAAGTATTATTTCAAAGAAGATGTTTGGTTTATAAAATACCTCTTTTTTTCACGTGTCAACACTCTTTTAAGTGATTTAAAATATTTAAAATGGTGTGATTATACTCCTTTCAACAAATTTTACTAGCCATACCCCAGCTCTAGTGAAATCATCCACCAATTATAAAAGAAAAAGTACTCGATTTTGAAATGATTTGATGATTGTCATGTTTCCCGGGTAAAAATTTTATTTGATTTTTCTATGAATTTTCAATAATGATGATTGATTTAAAAAACTGTTGAAGTAGACCTTATTACCTTTTTTATTGACTTACAGCAGTGATTAATTTAATTTGCTTGGACAATTCAAAATCAAAGGTAAACATCTGCAATGATGTTATATGATGTCAGCTGCCGCATAGTGTTTGGTTTACAAAAAGAAAACTCTCGTGCCATTAAGTTCAAGATATAAGAAATGAATGATTTATGAATTGAATAAAAAACTCTGCATTCTGTTAAAATTTCTTTTCACGCGAAACAAAGTTTGGATATTCGTTTAAATAAATAGTTGACATATATTTACAATTTGTTTATGTATACAATCATTTAAAATTCTCGTGTTTTATATACACTATATTGCCATTGATTATGGGACACTTGCGATTTTAGACATTTTACTAAATATCTAAAAAAATACATGAGGAATCATCTCGAAACTCTTAGTGTGTAAATATAATAGTATACGTCATACATCTCCGTGAAGAGTTTTTACCGAAACTCCATAGGGGACCGTCAACAAATTAAAAAAGAATGAATATCTTTTGAATAACCCTGTCAAAACTAATGTAGCAAAAGCGCTCAAACTCTAGATTATGATTGAATGCCTTATTGTAATGCACTGTGTTCATTTTTATGCAAATAGCATGCATACTCGCAGAGTAATTAAGGTTTTTATAAAAATGGTCCCAAATTTTTCCAAGTTTTTTCCTTATAATTTTCAGAGTTCTTAATATAAAATAATATTTTTTTCAGAAAATATGACAAACAACATTGCACACAGTACCCTGTAATCAGAATTAAAAAATAATGAAAATTGTATACAAAATGAGTTGGTTTACTAAATAATTTTTTACTGCGCATGCGTCAACGATATCAAAATTTCATTTGCATATTATGTTAGCTAAATGTATAGAGCAACTTTTGTGAAAGTCACAAAATCATAACTTGAAAATTCTGAAAATAATCGTCAATTGAATAAGTTGAAAATCCGTTATTCTCAAAATGAAGCAAAAAGAAGAGGGGTTGTATCCATATATTCATTGATTAGTGTCAATATAGAATACACAATACGGGATGTTACGACTACTTTTGGATAAAATCCCTCATTTTTTTTGCTTCATTTTGGAAACAACGTATTTTGTCCTTTTTCTATAGGCGATTACTTTCAGAATTTTCAAGCTATAATTTTGAGACTTTTACAAAAGTTGCTCTATACATTTAGCTAACATAATATGCAAATGAAATTTTGATATCTTTGACGCATGCGCAGTAAAAAATTATATAGTAAACCTACTCATTTTTCATACATTTTTTATTATTTTTTAATTCTGATTACAGGGTACTGTGTGCAATGTTGTTTGTCATATTTTCTGAAAAAAATATTATTTTATATTAAGAACTCTGAAAATTTTAAGGGAAAAACTTGGAAAAATTTGGGGCCATTTTTATAAAAACCTTAATTACTCTGCGAGTATGCATGCTATTTGCATACAAATGAACACAGTGTATTACAATAAGGCATTCAATCATAATCTAGAGTTTGAGCGCTTTTGCTACATTAGTTTTTACAGGGTGATTCAAAAGATATTCATTCTTTTTTAATTTGTTGACGGTCCCCTGTGGAGTTTCGGTAAAAAATCTTCACGTAGATGTATGACGTATACTATTATATTTATACACTAAGAGTTTCGAGATGATTCCTCATGTATTTTTCTAGATATTTAGTAAAATGTCTAAAATCGCAAGTGTCCCATAATCAATGGCAATATTGTGTATATATAAGTTTTACATATATATATATATATATATATAAATTGACACACACTACTTGTAAATTATGATTTTGTGGTCTAGCTCCTTCAATATTTTTAAAATAAAAATTATATAATAATATAAGCACGTAAAATTATCATTTACCTACAGAGTTTTGAAATATTTAGTTTTGATTTTAGAGTGTTTTACATGATTTAAATTCCTTGAATTCTAAATTACAGAAATGTTAATAATACATTGTGTTATGTCTTGTTTAAACAAAATTGTCTAAATTATTGGGAGCAATAGCAACAACGTGTAAAATTTTAATAATTTTAATTTTGTTTTTTGATATGCTGATACTGAAAGAGTAAAGAGAATGTCATATTCTTATTTTTCTGTTTATTAAATTTGTAAAACATATAAAAAATGATATGAGCGCCCATTTGATTATCTTTAATAGAAAATGTGGTAATTCATGTAGGGGCGGACATGTTCAGTAAGAAATTCTCTATGAGAGACACCAAAAGAAGCTTAATTTAATGCTAAACATGCATAATACGTGGGACTAAGCCAAAATTTAGAGGTACTGCAGCTCCAGCTTGCTACTACCCTCCCCTCCCACACACACACTCACTAAGATAAAGGTATATTTAAGCATCTAAATATGGAAAATTTCATTGTTTATTAACTACTACGTTTAAAGTGTACGTTACAAATTATTGTCGCAATTAAAAGGAAGTTTAACAGACTCTTTCAGTGAAGCTATTTATTTTTAATTATGGCTGTGATGAATATAAAATGTAGTCTTTAAATTATATTTTTTTTTACTGTCATGTAAATATTAAGAAATTCCGTTTTTAACCAAATTACACTTCAACGTATTTTATGTACTTTAATAAGTGGTATCAAAATAAAAAATAATTTAAAGTTTACATTTTTAATTTGCATACAGTCATATTTTAAAATAAACAAATTCACACAAAGAGGCTGCTAAATTTCCTTTTACTGGAGATAATTTATCATAACGTACATTTTAAATATACTACTTACTGTATACCAAAAATGGTGGAAACTAAGTTGCCACAAAAGTGGTGTTTGTTTACATCTGTCGATTGTTGTTGGTTTATTACAAGAACTTATTGGTGATGTTATCTTACTCTACAGTTAGTAGCAACTTAATTGTCACCATTTTTTATGTAAAGTCACACGAATATTTTCTACAGTGTAGAAACAACTTAAACATACACGAAACACCACTCTAATATCTCAATAATTAGATAAAAATAACTGAATACTTTTTATTGAAAAGAAATCTGAAATCTTCTCTAGAAAGTTTTTAAATTCGCAACATGATTTCGTATCAGATGCATTACGCTTCTATTGAAAATAAATTATTTATAAGCATATCACGTTTTTACAATAAAAAGCCAATTTTCTGTTTGAACCCACATGCTTTTATAGGCTTCAATATATTTTAAGAGCATATTAAATAAAGAATATTTTACTCTTTAAAAATATATCCTATTTCTTGAAACTTCTTCGTTTAGTACACATTTTCGGTTTAAATATAATCAATTTTTTGAATTATCTTCAAAAATATCACTTTAATTTTTAATGATATCCTTTACTTAATATTGCGAAAGTATATAATGAATGTAAAAACGGAATGAAGAGCATTTTTTAAAAATGTTATCCAATAGATAAAAAACTTTTTTTTTTCTGGGTTTTCGTTTGAATTAATATGAGAAAAAACTGAAGAATAATATATTATATATATATATATATATATATATAATATGAATCATCATTTTAAAATATCAAATTACTTATGTTATCATATGTATATAAAAATAAAAGGTATAAATAAAAGTATTTTGTCATTTTTATTTTAATGTACAACTTATAGCATAAATAAGTAATTTGAAAAATATATTTAAAAATATATAAAAAATAAATCCTAAAACACTAATATATATTTTCAACACATTTTTTGAAAAAGTGTAATATTTTAAAGTTTCTGTAAAATATATCGATGGTGTTAAATAAATTAATTCGTAATATAGATATGAATATAGATAATACAGACTCATACTATTCATAATATAGATTTCGAAAAATTCAAGCTATAAAAATAATTTTCCAGATATAAAATGCATTTAAATTAAGCGCAATTTTAATGTATTTTGTAAATAATATTTGTTTTAAAAGGTTTTGTATGAGTTTAAATGTATATATGTACTAATATTAGTATTGTTTAAAAGATAAGACAATTATTCATTCAGAAAAAATAATAGCCTGGTTTTTGCATGGCATACACCATATTCTTTAATGTGTACAGTCATTTGTGATTTT
Organism: Maratus speculifer; assembly: GCA_964019185.1. Classification (NCBI taxonomy): domain Eukaryota; kingdom Metazoa; phylum Arthropoda; class Arachnida; order Araneae; family Salticidae; genus Maratus; species Maratus speculifer. The sequence goes on from OZ025290.1 coordinate 292,037,930, forward strand.
AGATGTTTTATTAAATACACAGAAAAACACGTGATGAATTGTTCTGAAGCTCTAAGTGTGTATTCAGGTCATATATTTCCACGAAGATTTTTTTTTCCGAAGCGCCGTAAGAGACCGTCAACAAATAAAAAAATAATGAATATCTATTGGATAACCATGTTCAATCTAATGTAACAAAAGTGTCCAAAGAGTCGAATATAATTAAGGGGGCTATTGTATTAAACTTTTTGTCATTGTATGAGGATAGCATGTATATGCGTACAAAAAGTGAGATTTTCATAAAATTAATATAAAATTTTGCCAGGTTTTTTTCTTATAATTTCCAGAGTTCTGAACTAATGTTCTTTTTAGGAAATAGGATTAACAACATTGTACAAAATACCGTGTATTATTACAATATAAATAATAATAAATATATATATAAAAGGATAATTAACAGAGAAATAAATAATGTTTCACTGCGCATGTTTGAATGTAAACCAAATATAATATATTATCAAAATTTAGTGAGCAATTTTTGCGAAATTTTTAAAATCATATCTTGAAAATTATAAAAATTATCGTCTATATAATAAGCTATCATACCATTGTTTCAAAAAGGTAAAAAAAAGATTGTCTGTATCTAACTATAGAAGTATGATGCAATAATGTGTATGCTTTGTTGACATTAATCAATGAATATATAAATACATCTCCTCACATTTTATACTTTATTTCGGGAACAACGGAATTTAAGCTCTTTATGTAAACTATAACTTTCAGAATTTTAAAACTATTTTTTTAAACACTTTAACAAAAGTTGCTCTATGCATTTGTTTGCTGCCTTATGAAAATTATTCTCCATTAGCTAAAGGAATAAGCACAATATGTACATGTTTTTTTCAACATTACTTTATATTTATAGTACATTTGAATTAAAAAAAAAAAGTGCTAACGGTGTCACTTTATTTTTTAAAAAAGTAATAAACAAATGTAATAAATTTTAATAAGATTATTATTCTAGGAAATCTAAAAGTAGGTATATTTTTAATTCAAAAACTGTTATTTAAAATAACGGGAATTCAAACGAATTATTATGTATTCTTTACGGAACAAGCGACAAACAAACGATGTTAGTTGCATTAACTAAATATTAAATTAATTTTGCTACATTTTAAACATCCACATTGTTCCATAACCAGTAGCACCACTTAATGCAACTTAACTCATAATAAATGAAAAAATAATTAAACTTTAATCAATTGATTATTTAATGTGAATTAGATTTTATAAATACTTAAAAAAATTAGAATTTCCATTCACATTTATCATTCAATTTATGGGCATTAAAGATTTACTACACTTTTTTTCTAAATACATATACACTAAGAAGAAACTTTATAAGTGAAACATCGAAAGAAAATTTTAATCCACATTAAAATAATGCAAAAAACAACAAACAATATCCTTCTTAAAAAACTGATTTATAATAAAACTGATAATTTCAATTTTTGTTGTATATAGCATTCAATAACATGTCTAAATAATTTACGAAATCTCTAATGAATTAAAAAGTTCTTGCATTTAAGAGCTACTTTCTTATAAGTGTCATTATATTGTAATTAATTAGTGTACATTATTGAATAAAAATAAATGTAGTCTATCTGGATAAATTTTCAGACAAACTTAGAGAAACTATATATATTTTAGAAAATATAAATAATTAGTCAATATAAAGTAATTTTGTGCAGAAAATAATATTTAAAATTAAAATATTTGAAATAGCACATACTGTATAAAATGAAATATAATAAATATTAAATATTGTTTATTTAGTACATTCTGTCTAATCTAAGTTTTATTGGGGTATTTATTAAATAAACCTGAAACCGAAGTTAATTTTTGGCTTTTAAAAGAACCTCTAAAATATACTCTATCTAGTAATATCGAAATATTTGACATATTTGTAATTAGTTTTGAAAACCGTCTTTAATGAAATATCTGCTTCATTATCCGTGACATAAACTTCACGATTTCGTAACCGAATTTTTTCAAACACATAAGCACAAGAAAAATACTTTGAGTTTTACTTTATGTGAGAGCTGCAAAATTTTTCGACACGTGACATTTTCAAATTTTATATAATTACCAATTATAATTTCTAAAGCATGCAGAATGTCTATAAATAAATTTTAGTTTATAAAGGTTATTTGTAAGATTCTTGGTGTAATATTAATAACTTATTTAAAGTTTGTTAACAGCATTAAAAATATAATTTTAAAGCATGATACATAATGAATGAAACTTAAAGCGGGACATGAATCATCATTAAGCATTCGTGTATAAATAATTTATTAAACTCACTTATTAATTAAGACATTGATTTAATTCAGTATGAAGTTGTTGACTTTCTATTTTTGATCATATCAAAATTGTATAGTAACGAAATAGCTTTTGCATTTATGAACGAAGTGTATAAAAGGGCTGTTTTCATATTCCACTTTGTCATATCTCACGTGCATGTAAGGCACTGAAGAATTTTTTTAATGAAATTTATATACATGAAGAATATATTTGCATCATTAAAATATACATGGTTTAGTGCCTTTGCTTGCATTGTAAAAAAAATCATGAATGGTGGTTTTATTTAACAGCAATAAATAAAGCATTTTCATTTTATTTTGTGCTGCCTTTACACTTAAAGATGTGATTTGAGAACATCGAATGTGATTTGATCTTTGAAATCCATTACTTTCTTTAAGTAATTCTTGTTTTTTAGGTATGTATATTTTTATTTGAAGCAATTACTAAACAATTCTTCAAAAAATTCCGACATTTATATGTTTGAGAAATGCCTCTTTCGGTGATTTATTTATAAAATAGATTTATTGTGTTAAAAGTAATATGATGCAATTACGCGTTTAAAAATTACTGTAGTTCCCCATAATTGCGATTTATTCCGTTGAGCCGATTCACATATCAGGACAGATATTGAGATCAATAAAATTACATGGTGAATCATGACCTCTTGATTCATTCGGGATAGTCCAGTTGATGTAGTATTGGCAGCTTTAGCCAAGATATCCCTGTTTTGAATCTTATTCCGAAGATTTTACGCCCATGTGGAAAAACTCGTGTGTTTTATTTTCCAAAGATATTATTCTTTTAAAAAACTAATCTGGTAGAAATAACCTTCTCTCTGCCACGAATTGATATATCTATTCACTAAGCTGCAGGTTTCACTGCAATAAAAGGGTTATTTAAATTAATATATTTGCACACACACACACACACACAAAAAAAAAAAATCGACATTACAACTTTGACTTTTTGCTCGACGGTTTCATTATCTACTATTTATTCTGTTCGGCTGATTCATATATATATAACTCGGTGGTATTATCAATAAGGTTTGTTTAATAAATTATGTATTTCTCATTTTCTCAGTTGGCAGAGATTGGCTTCTTCAGACAAAACTCCCAGTGTCAAAAGCCAGGTTGAAAATTTTCATTCAATTAAAAGATTACAATTGATGCGACTTATTTACTAGTTAGAATAATTGTGTCCTAATTAGTATATTATGTTTGCGCATCCAGCGTTTACTGGTGTTTAATTTACGGCAATTTACTTTGTTGCGTTCATTCGTATATCTGACTTGATACTTTGATCGATACTGTTAGATGAATGAATTAAGTGATCTAGATTCCTCCGAAATGATTTATTTTGTAGACCATTACATGATTGAACAACTCAAAATAAATGAAAAAATAATTAAACTTCAATAAATTGATTATTTAATGTGTATTATATGATCCTGCATGTGTATTTTATGTCCAATATGATCCTGCATACAAAGCTGTGTGTGACATTTATTATTCAGTTTTAAACACACACCTCATGTGATTTATTTTACATTAGAATAATTGTGTTAAAATTAATGCAGTATAACTTCGTTGTTTGAAATGGATAAATTATCAGAGCATTGTCTGCTCTAGCCAAAATGTCCCTGCTTCCAAATCTGAACCGTGAAATTATCGGTCGTTTTCAAACTTGCAAATCATGTGATTTATTTCCTATCTGAATAACTAAATTAAATTTAATTACTTGTAATCACGTATTTAGTATTTAATGGGTTTATATTACCTATGATTTATTCTGTTGAGCTAATTCATATATCACACACAATGAAATGATCAGTCACATTATCTTTCTAAATTATATGCTGTTGACTCGCCCGGGATGACGTAAATGACGGGGCACTAACAACTTCCACTAAGATGTTCATGATACAAAACCTAGTCGGGGCAGTTATCCGTCAATTTTACATACACACCTCATGTGATTTATTTCGCAATTAGATTAATTGTGTTAAAATAAATGTAGCGTAATTACGTAACGAGCGCTTACTGGACTTCCATTACTTGCTACTTATAATGTCGAATTGACACATGTCTCAGAACTGATACTATTATTAGTAAATTTAGCTGAATGAGTTAAGCGCACCTGATATGTTCCGGATGACTCCGAATGTAGGAAAAAAATCACAGTTTTAGCTATTAAATCCCATAGTAAAATCTGGGACTGAAAATTTTCGTTCATTTGAAAAACTAATCTATTTACTTATTATACTAATTATTTTAAAATAAATCTAGTGTAATTGCGTATCCAGCATTTACTGGAGCTTCATTGCCTTTGATTTAATATAATGAGCTTATTAATTTATCTGCCCAGATGCAATGATCAATAAGAATACTAGGCTCACCAGATTCGTCCGAGACAGTTCAATTGATAAAGTATTATTAGTTTTACCGAAGAATATCCCAGATTCAAATCAATCCCGAGCATTTACCGATCATATTTCAAGCTAAAAACGTGATTAATATTCTAGTGTTAAAATTAATCTACACTGTTAAATATCTTGTCCTAGTTTGAACCAAATTTTGGTGCTCAATAGCTGCCACTATAAGATTGTGATTCTTGAACCAATAATTGGAACTCCTGTTTAAACATAGTTCCAGTACTTGGAATGAGGTTGAATAGGAAGCTGCAATTGTTAGTACAAGATTTTAACATCTTATAGTAGCAACTATCGAGAACCAAAATTTGGTTTAAACTAGAGCAAAATTTTTTGCAGTGCAGTGCAATTACATATACACCGTTTACTGAAATTCCATTACTAAAGCTGTTTTATACCTTTAATATATTTTGTGGGGTTGATTTATATCTCATACGAGATGTTTTTATAAATATATTTAGCTTGAGAATTTAGGTCATCCAGATTGGTGCAAGATGAGTCAGTTGGTAGAGCAATGTGTTAAAATGCTTCAGTTTCTTCTTCTGGTACGGACGTGTTTCACCAAGAAGGAAAATTACAACTTATGTGATTTATTATAATTAATTTTTTATTGAATTATACTATACAACCAAATTATTATTTTTTTCATTTAAGTGTTTGATATTAATAGATAGATTCGTTCTCCTCAAATCTAAAAAATCATTGATATATAGAATTTTTTAAATTCTAAGGGCACTATTATTTTGAAACTACCTAGACTGCAATTGCATTATTTAACTGATTCGTATGAGGATTTGATATATCGTTCTAGAGCACGTTTATAGGACAGACTAAGGTCTCGACCGTGTTCGTTGTACAGCTTCCTCACCTACTTGAAAGAAAATGTCTCTCACATTAATATTTCAAGTTCAAACAGAGGCAGACAGAAATGGAATCTAGAGTTTTCTTCCCATTAAGCATTTAACAGAAAATTCTAAAAAATGTTTGACCTATTTAAAAAAAAACGGCTGAGATTTAGCTGTTTTAAAAGTGGTTTATTTCTCTTTATTCAGGCTTTGTTTATGGCTGTAAAGAAGATGGTTTCTTGAAAATCTGCATTAATTATTGTAACCTTTATTTCTACACTCATATGTTTAATATTAAACAAGATGGAACCCGTCAAAATTCGACATTAAAAAAAATGCATTATAAGGCCCTCATCAATTATTCTTCGTTTCATTTTATATTCTTCAGAATAGTATTTGTTGGTTTAAGCTAAATAATACTTAAGTAAAAAATAGAGAAAATGATTTTCAATAATAGGGCAATTTGCATATGAAAAAGAATTTTAATTCTTTCGACTTATAATTTCTTAACTTGTTCTTTTTCCTTTCTATAATCGGAATGGCTAACCCCATTTCCACACGCGGGGATACATTTCATTGTATAAAGTGACATATCCAATGGATTTTTAAAAAATAACGAAACATAATTCCGATCATAATCTGATTCAAAACATAATTCAAGCAATTTGACATGATATTAATTTTATTTTCTACATAAACTGAATATCTGTATTTTTCGTTAGCAGATTTTAACTTTGTGACAAATTGCTGTATTCTATGGATAACCTAATCTTATGATTTATATATATATATATATATATATATATATATATATATATATATATATATATTGGATTTTTACGCTCGTTGAAATAAATTTGAAAAACGATTCGTCCTTCAAAATAATTTAAAACGCACTAGATTGAGACTCATCTATCAAATAAATGTCATCCTAAAGTTAATTTTAGACCTATTTTATCGTGCAACAATCAAAATTGTATTGTTTAAATTTCGTAGTACTATAAGTAAGATAAAAGTAAAGCGATAGCGCTGTTAGTTGTCATCATCGTTCTAAAAATTTTAATTTCACATTTCTAAAAATTTTTATTCTGTTTTGCCTACAGTTCAAAAGTAGAGTACTATTTTTGACAACAACAGAGGATTCCACAATGAAAGAAATGGGACTTTGTCAATCATAAGAAAGTGTTAAATGAGTTTATAGTAAGCCTACAAAAATTGTTTCTATAGAATATAAGCATTACATCATGTCTTATGTTTGCTGTAAAATCATTTTTTTATTAATTTTCATTTTTCTAAAATTCTTCACTTTTCTGAATTTATTAACACATTAAAACATCTTACCTAAAATTTATTTTTTAAAGCGAGAGTGAACATACAATCTACATAAAATATTGAACAAAATCCTTAATTACCATTTTTACAATCCAGAAATGAAAAAGCGTAAATTCCGTCATTTTAGCACCAACAGATCCATTTTTCTCTGTACATGTATCAGGGTAAAAATGCATTTAAAACTAATGATGTTACCCCTGTCACCGGAAGATTTCTGCCACGTGCGCTCTATACAGGGTGATTCAGCTCGTCGGTGACAAACTTTAAGGATCGATAGAGCACACCTAGACGAACATTTTTGAATAGGGAATGTAGGGTCCCTGACGCGATGGTAAGGCGCTAGGCGCTTTCGAAAATTTGGGTGCCGAAATTCGAAACGTCATAAAAACTAGGGAAATGGTTAGATTTTCTTGCTTGTTGCGTCGAAATGATTCTGTTTGTTTAGACTTTCTTCAGTACCAATTTGATAAGCGTATCTCTTAAAACATGGATAGGGGGCGCTGCAGACTTTGGAGAGCTAGACAACAACTTTAAGCCCGTTATTTTGATAATTTAACACATGCTCGCCAAAGTTTATACTCTAACTTAAAGTTTGAACCCAAAAGTAGAGCCCTGCAAAAAGCGTAAGAGCCGGAATAAAATGTCAAAGTACAGGGTGGTCGAAACTCGAAGGCTCCTAAGAGATAAACAAACAGATTTCTTGACTTATGGCATGCATTTTCATGATTCTGTTTGCTGGGGCTCTCTGAAACTCAGTTGAACGGTACAAAAAGAAACATCGATAGGGGGCGCTTTGGGCAAAAAACATAATTCGTTGACATTTCGGACGCTAACTGGAAACGGGGCGCTACGATCAGTTAGTAATAATGAAAACACATTTTCTACCTCAGCTCAACACTTCTGAATAAATTTAGACCAAAAACATCAATGATAAACATACTGGAAATTTATTTACAAAAAATAACACTACAGAAGATGCTCGAAATTTCGACCTTGGGCCATGATGAAGGCTTCGCACCTCCGTCGCATTGAGGAGTGTGTGTTTCCAACAATGCCAGGAGTATCTCTGATCTGCCCTGCAGCTGCCACAATGCGCGCCACAAGTTCTTCAGCACTGCTGACAGGTGTATGGTATACCTCGGCCTTCAGGTAACCCCAAAGGAAGAAATCCAAGCAGGTGAGGTCTGGTGATCGGGCAGGCCAGTGAACTGGACCCCCACGCCCGATCCACCGCTGGCCATACCTTGCGTTTAGATTGAGACGCACATCGTTCGTGTAATGGGCCGGAGCTCCATCGTGCTGGAACCACATCTGGCGACGCGAACCTTCGGGTACGTGCGCCTCCTCCAGAAGCTGCGGCAGCACTTGATCCAGGAAAATCAGGTAATTTCCACCTGTCAGCCGTTCAGGTAACAAATAAGGGCCAATGAGGCAATCCCCCAGAATGCCGGACCACACATTTACTGAGAAACGCTCCTGGGCTGCTCGGCTTCTGGTTTCATGTGGATTTTCATCACACCACACATGACTGTTGTGGGCGTTCCACATTCCCTCCCGGCTGAAGGTGGACTCGTCCGTAAACAAAATGCTGTTTACAAAACGGGGATTCCTGGATCTCATCGCCAAGTACCATCTTGAGAATTCCACTCGAGGGCCAAAATCCTGCTCTCTGAGCAACTGCACCCGCTGGATGTGGTAGGGGTGCAGATTCCGGGAACGTAAGATGCGCCACGCAGTTGCTTGCGAAATGCCAACATGTCTGGCGATATCTCTCGTGCTAAGACCTGGGTTGTCCTCAACCAGGTTAAGCACAGCCTCTTCGTTGTCGGGGGTGCTCACTGATCGCTCCCGTTCAGGCCTGCCTCCGTCGAAAGATCCCGTTGTGGACAACCTCTGGTGTACTCGAGCGAAGAAGGCATGGCAGGGGATTTGCCTGTTGGGGTAACGCTCGGCGTACAACCGCTGAGCGGCTCGTCCATTACAACCAGCAGCGCCATACGCCAAATGCATGTCAGCCAATTCAGAGTTTGTGTACCGTTCCATCCTACTACCGATCTGCAGACAAGTAACCCGAAGCTTAAGTAGGTACCGCACGTTCAAAAGACGTGTCTGCGCATACAACTACGTCATCTCGCGTTGTCGTCTACGCATTACGTATCTTTTGCATATCGATATGGTACGATATCTTTTGCATAAATCAGCAAAAAGCACCTTATGTAAATTTTATTGCGCGCATTGTGCATGATTGAAACCAGCTATGTTTGTTAAAAAAAACAAACAAACTGCAGTTTTAATAGCTTCTTATGATAAGTAAATTACTCTCTTGTTTTGTTTCTAACTGATCGTAGCGCCCCGTTTCCAGTTAGCGTCCGAAATGTCAACGAATTATGTTTTTTGATTAAAGCGCCCCCTATCGATGTTTCTTTTTGTACCGTTCAACTGAGTTTCAGAGAGCCCCAGCAAACAGAATCATGAAAATGCATGCCATAAGTCAAGAAATCTGTTTGTTTATCTCTTAGGAGCCTTCGAGTTTCGACCACCCTGTACTTTGACATTTTATTCCGGCTCTTACGCTTTTTGCAGGGCTCTACTTTTGGGTTCAAACTTTAAGTTAGAGTATAAACTTTGGCGAGCATGTGTTAAATTATCAAAATAACGGGCTTAAAGTTGTTGTCTAGCTCTCCAAAGTCTGCAGCGCCCCCTATCCATGTTTTAAGAGATACGCTTATCAAATTGGTACTGAAGAAAGTCTAAACAAACAGAATCATTTCGATGCAACAAGCAAGAAAATCTAACCATTTCCCTAGTTTTTATGACGTTTCGAATTTCGGCACCCAAATTTTCGAAAGCGCCTAGCGCCTTACCATCGCGTCAGGGACCTTACATTCCCTATTCAAAAATGTTCGTCTAGGTGTGCTCTATCGATCCTTAAAGTTTGTCACCGAAGAGCTGAATCACCCTGTATACGTACTTTTATGCTTAATCAGTATGTCTTATAAAAAAATGTATTTTCTAATTCAGAATTTTTATTTGCATTTAAAACTAAAGCACACGCAAAGATTTTTTTTTTTTTTTTTTTTTTTTTTTTTTTTTTTTTTTTACCAAAATATAACTTGCAACTTAAAAAAAACGTTTAAAAACCCACGTGTCCCTTTTTTTTTTTTTTTTTTTTTTTTTTTTGTAACAATAGAAATGTTACCACTGTTTTGATAAAATTTCGCGAAAATCATTAAAATAGGATAGAAAATGGCAAAAAAAAAATTAAAAATAATTAGAATGGACACATCTACGCATGGACAGTTTTCAATAAAAAAGTCGGTTGCAAATATTTCAATTTTTGTTTTTTAAGAAATTTTAGGTGCATTTTGAACTCAAGTATTACAGACATTTCCTTTTCCTACAGATGCAGGCTGTCAGAAATTCTTATTTTTATATTTATGCGTATAAATAAATAAAAATTTCAATATACTTCACCTAATGAATTCGCTATTCATATATATATTTTGTCACAAACAATTTCAACTAAATTATAAGCAAATAATCGTAAATATAATAAGCTTATTTTAAATCTCAGGTTTTTGCCTACAAAAAATATTCATCCTGTAATCTGCCTGAAATCTGACATATTCTAAATTACTCAAAACCTCCAAGCAAAATTTCTATCCTCTTTGTGGAAAAATGAGCTTTTTTTATTTTTTACTTCTTTAATTTACACATGCCAACTTAATGTCATGTACATCAAGATTTTATTTTAAAATATAATTTTACATGTAAAACTATCAAGCTATTTTCTTTAAATGCTGTATAATTCCAATATTTAAAAAGGAAGTTGAGACACTCTAAAAATATAATCCTTTGAGTAAAAATACATGCCAAACTTTTTGATATGAAATATAAATGTGAATTTCTCGAATACTATTATAATACATTTTGAGGAGTATAAGTTATTTCCTTTTACGCACTTCAGCATTTATTAGTGTTAAAAATATATTTAATGTTACTGGCATATTTAACGAATGGTGTAAGTGTTTTCTTTTATTGTAAAAAAAGGAAAAAAAAAACAGACAAAACGAATTATTAAGAAACATTTTAAAATGCATCTAACATGATTATCGAGAATATTTCATTTTAATAAAATAAAGTTTTTGAAAGAAAAAAATAATTTTATGCCAATATCATAGATGCCAACGTCTCTTAATTATTCCGGAGTCTGATCCATGACAAACGTGTCTCCAACCGGAAATTTTACTTTATAAAGAACTTTGAAATGAAATATGATAAATCCCATCTTGAACCAAGACACTTTTGCGATTTAAACTTGTTTATTTTGGATCAGACTCCGGAAATATTAAGTGATTTTGGCATCTATGCATCACACAAGTTTAATTCCGTAACAATTTTTCAAATTTCTATCTCAAATATACCCAATAATTATCCCACAGTTTACTTATGGCTTTAATCACAATATCCTAGCATATATATATTACAAATTTTAAATTTTTTTCGCCAAAACTAATTTTTATACTATCTTAATTTTCTTATAATAATATTCCCTACTTACTTCAAATTATTAAATTAAAATCTTGTTTCTAGATCTAATCTCTTAATCTTTATGCAGACAATATAAATTCTTAATTTACCTTAAAAAACATATTCCAGTATGCGTAAATTAAAAAAGATGGCTCTAAATTTAAAATAGTCTTAATTAAACTTTATTTCTTAATATTCCAAATAAAACTCATTTCTTCTATGTTTTTATCAACCCTTTTTAAGAAAGGGTTGTAAAATATAATTGTTGTAGGGGAATAAATTTAAAAGAAAGTCTTTTAAATTTATTCCAAAACCATACCTTTCAAAAAATATCATTATTTTATTTTATCTATTTATATATTTTCCATCAGTTAACCTTTGATAGTGTGCAATAAATTCATTTCTTTTCCTTTTCTTTTAAAATTAATCATCTATAAAAGTCGTCTGCCTAAGAAATTCTGAGTCGATTATAAATTGGTTAAATAATATTTTTTTTAAATAAAATTATCGTCTGTGGAAAATAGTCTCGTAGCTGGAAAAGAATTCTGTTTACATAAAAGAATGATGGTTTGAGGTTAGAGAATGTTCTAGAATTTTCTTTTTAGATTTAAAAGAGGAAGCTCGAGAGGTGGTAAGGGAGATAAGAAGAAGGATTCTTGGGTGCGCTCTTGCATGAGTACGACTTGATGTAGTAAAGCACTGAATATTTTTTGGATGTTTCGGTAAAATATCGCAGCCAAGGAGTGATTATTTTGACCTTCTACATTTATTTATTTATTTTTTTTTTCTCGCGTGCAAAGACTTCTGTGCTGAGTAAGGGAAACCGGACGATGATGTTTCTGCCTCCTAACTTCAAAATGTCACACACACACACACATATATATCTATATATATATATATGTGTGTGTGTGTGTGTGTGTGTGTGTGTACATATATGTAATAATAATTTTTCTAACCATTTCCCTGTTTCCATGTCGGTCCAAATTTTTATAAAAATATACTTTTATTAATATTTCAGTAATATTATAAGTTTTAATTATCAGCTAATTTGCTCGTTTTCCTTTATTCGGAGCAATCTGCTATTTAATTTCCTAAAAAGATCTCAATTGTATTACTAAAATGTCATTATTCTATTTAGAACTATTAATCTATTTTATTATTTCATTTCTCTTTTTTTAGAAAAAAAATATTCTATCTGAAGTTTATTTTTGATGTTTTTTAAATCTCGTCTGCTTCACCAGAATGCTTTGCAATCTTTCGGGCCTTTTATCACCGTTTAATTTTACAAGCTTCCGTAAGTTTGGAAAGAGTTCGAGCGTGACGCTCCACTTACTAGCGAATAACGTAATTGGATACACCCTTTCTCCATCCTCGAATACCGTTTATTGTGTGTTCGGCGTTTAGGATAAGCCTTAGCCGGAGCAGCATTGTAATATTCCGCGATTAAAACGCATAGACGCGAGGTTAGAAATGAGAATTCAGCGGCCATTTAGACTGTAAAAACAACTCACGCCAAACGTCAAACTTTATTTTTTTTTTATTTTTTTTATTTTTTTTTTATTTATTTATTTATTTTTTTTTTGACTAGCCATGTTTCTCCAAGATGCAGAGTTGTGGAGCTACTTTTACCAATTCTATGTCTCATATTTAGAATAGACAAGTCACTTGATTTTTTTAAACTTTTATTATGAAGTGACACAGAAGTAGCTGGAGAAAGAGCATTTTTGTACTTTTATTCTGAAGATGTGAGTTTCATTTATTCCATCGTTTTTGAGTGGAGACAGCTCGAGTACATTTGAAATGTGGAATATATTACTCAACTGATAAAAGAATAAAGGATAATTGCTGATCTCTTGCATTATTTCTGGAGAAATTTTCGTACACGTCATCTCTATTGCCTTTCACTCCGGCAACTAAATCAATAAGGAAATCCCAATGCCCTTCATTTCATTAATCATCATCAGTTTCCTTTTAGCATATATCACCAAGTGTTATTCTACGATTACCTGCTTATCATATCGTATATATACTATTTAAATAGAAAAATTAGAAATTCGTTCATTGAATCTTTAGAATGCTACTAACATAATTAACGAATGGTGTCAGTATCTTCTTTTATTGTAAACAAAGATAACGAAAACTAATAAAATAGATCATTCATAAACATTTTTAATTGAATTTATTATTACTCAGGGTATTTCATTTTCATAAGATCTACAACAGAAATTGTTAAAAAGATTACCTACACATCTGAAAAAAATGTTTAAAGTAAAATGTTATATTAAATCAGCTAAAAATAATAATTAAATCATAAGTACAAAACTCTTTATCAAGTTAAAATGATTAATAAATATGAATGTAAAATCTATCTATATTATAAAAATATTATTTATTTGAGAGTTAGTTTGACCATTATAAGATGCATTTTTTATTTTAGGTAATTTTGTAGGTTTATTATAAATCAAAGAAACAGTTTCATCTTAAACATTTACTTTTCGCAGAAATTCGACGGGTTCCGTGTTGTATATTTAAAAGACTTGGCTGTTTTTTTAGTCATCAGCCCTGAGCTTTCTACTGGCCCGATTTTGATAATTATTTTTTTAAATGAAAGCTGTTTATGTGTAGATGTGTCCATTCTGCCTAATTAGGTGCGTTCGTATTTATGTAAATACGTAGCACTTATTGTTGTCGTTCAGTCCGTTCGTCAGTCCGTCCGTCCGTCCGTTTGTCTGTTCGTCTGTCCGCTTATAACAACGCAAAAACTACCCAACTGAATAGTTTAAAATTTAAAATATATAATTATTACATAATTTTGTCGAGTCATTTCATGTTTTGTGAAAATCGGATGCATAGATCAATTACAGGGACAATCAAAAGGATTCCGTTACATTAGGGTCAATGAGGAAAAAAGTTTCAAATGCATTTTTATCGTTTGGAATTTTAAATACATAATTATTGCATAATTTTGTCGAGTTATTTCAAATTTTCTGAACATCGGATGCATAGATCAATTATAGGGACAATCAAAAGGATTCCGTTACATTACGGTCAATGGGGGAAAAAGTTTCAAATGCATTTTAATGGTGTTATACTCATTCGAACGTAATAAAATTGATATGCATCTGTAAAGTAAATATTATAATATACATTTTGCATAATCTGTGGTGCAAGGAATTTTTGTTATTGAAAAAATATTCTTTGCACCAAAAATTGTAAAGAATGTACATTTTTAGTACATATTTCGTAGATGCATATGAATTACATTGTGTGTTTAACATCATTAAAATGCACTTGAAACTGTTCGATTCCTGTTGACGATAATGTAACGGAATGTCCCTGTAAATAATCTATGCAATTGATTTTCATAAAATTTTAAATGACTCGATAAAATATGTATTAGTTATATATTTTAAATTTCAAACGATTCGGTTGGCTAGTTTTTGCGTTATCAAATGCGAGCAGACGGACGGATTGAACAGTGAGTATAGATGTTACACTTATTTACATAATTAAAAATGCTCCTGAAAACGAGAGAATAAGTCGCTGAAAATTTTAAAATATATATATATTAGGGTGGGCCGAAAAAAACTTTTATTCGATTTTCGATTATGGTTTATGTGGAAAAGTGGCCACTTGTGGCACTGAGATAACACCAAAAAAAATTGAGATTTTTTTTTGACATTTCCTTACCTTGTCGCAAATTGCTTAAAATTTTGCAAAAATGTTGATTTTTGAAATTTTTTAACAAAAAATTTTAAAATATTACATTTATTTTGGTTATTTTTACTTAAAATGGCATATTTAATGTCCCAAATGTTTTAATAAGTTTTGATAATGCATTGTTTAATTGCTATGTGTATTTTAAGTTAGTTAATTTTTATAGCTTTTTCGCGCATAACAGCCAAATGTTGTATTTGTTTGAATCGTTCGTTAGTCACTCTCTTATTTATGTTCTTTGGACTTTATTTTTTTCTTATGCGTCAGAGGTCATATATTTGGGCAACGGGCAGCAATATACTTCAAAAACATATATGGATAGTGAGAAGGGGATGGAAGCAGGACTCTTAGCAAACGCAGTGACTCACCCCAGTGTTGAGGGAGTGAAGTAGGAAATGGAAGAGAGGAAAAATACGATAAGAAATTCTTACTATTTTCTAAGCTCAGTTTCCCTGCGACATTTGTTCAGAGTAAACGTGAAACAATTTTCTAGTGATACAGTGCTTTTTGGATCATTTAACGTGTCATTACAATGTTTTGTGCGTTTTTTTACGACAAGCTTAGAAATGCCTAGTATGAAGGGCCATGGCAATATAGAGACGCGCGATAGCGTGAAAAGTAGACTTTTTGGGGCACCATGCATATTGAAACACTTGCAATTGCCAACTTATGCTGATATTATGCTGATCCACTATTAGTGGTTGCGAAACGATATAAGATACCCTAGGGTAATAACGCCACGTTAAGGCTCTACCAATTTTCACGGCTTAGTTTTAGATTGTATTTTTCAAACAAATATAGGATATGATACAGCAACTCATTGACTATCTATATAAAATAAAATAATTTAACAGATATGTATTCATAAAATGTAATGGCGTTTTTTCTTGACCTATGCTATTTGGCATTATTACCCACCTATATGGGTAATAACGCCATGCAAACAAAACTATGAAATAAGATGGAATAATTGCATGTAGATAGCCCAATTCTAAAAGTACAAACTCTACAAACTTAGAAATTGAAAAATTGCATTCTAAGCTATTGAAAATGTTCATTTTTTTGTGAAAGTGTAAGAAAAATAAAGGTGTGGTGTGGGAGGGGGGGATGAGGCAAAAGAATATCAGACCGTGAGCTTCTTTTTGCTTAAAAAAGACCGTTTAAATAGAAATATGAGAAACATTGCACAGTTTTAACTGTGTTTATTTGAATCAGTATTTAGGATGTAGCTCGGCCACTGTAGGGAATCAAAGGGGAATTAATGTCAAGGATTGTCGTTATTACCCCGGTATAGTTATTGCGCAGTACATTTTAAATTACAAATTATCTCGAGAAGATATCCAAAATCTTCAACAACATTTTAAAAGTACATGAAATGCACTACAAATTTATGTAATTAACAAAGTATTTCCGGATAAAAACATAGTCTTCACATCACAAAACGTATCTCGCAAATTTTAGATCAAGCAAGATTTTAGTTGTTTGTAAAAACAATAAGACCTAAAAATGAAACAAATTAACTTGAAGCTGTTTTTTGCGATTTATATGACTCAAAACCCTTCTGCGCAGAGCACATGGGTGTCATTTACCTGATTATTTCATAATTATGCAAAATATAAGCACTTGGCGTTATTACCCCGCCTGGCGTTATTACCCCAGGGTACCTTAGTAGAAAATCGAAAATTTTAATATCAGTCAGTAGAAGATGTTATTAAATTTACAGGTGAAAATTTTACCAAAATCTGGATAAAAGCTTCCATACCAGTGATTTCCCAACGATCAATTTACAGAAAGATTAAAAAATATTTCAACAAGTGTAGATCATTGGAGAAATCCTGTAATCGTATGGACGTGAAAGACAAGACAGTTCGCGAAGAATTCGTACGAAATGCGGAAATGTCTCTGTTTGACATTGCAGCTCTTAAGTGTAAGGACTTAAACAATTTTAGTGGCTACACCATGCATAAAACTTCACAACGAGAAGTGAACTTCTTGAAGAATCAAAGAAGTGATCGAAAAATATTTATAAGAAATACTGATTTTAAAACAAGCAAAACTCTTGCAAAGAAAATATCGCGGAAAATTAAAAGGGAGACAATTTTAACTAGGGATAGTGGTTCTTCTCCAGAACACTTTACAAGTGGAGTTAGATCAAGAAGTAAGACAGATATATTGTTAAAAGATTCAAGTAGTGGAAGCTTTCAAGAAAGCAGTTCTACTGAATCACAATTTTGAACCAGCTACTTCAAAGCCAAACACTCCTAAGCGCTTGTTCCTTTCTCATACTGCATCCGCTGCATTTAGAACTGGTGTAATAGACAGGGAAGTTGCTTTAATAGCTTCATCGGTGCTTCAAGATGCAGGAGTTGTGACAGCAGAGGATACAAATCTCGTCATTGATAAAAGCAAAGTCAGAAGAGAGAAACTCGGAAAAAAGATACAAGCGGAAGAAGTTCTTGAAGAAAGGAAAATTAAAAGCATATTTTTTATTGTAGAAAAGATAAAACTATTTTCATAGAAAAAAAGAACAAGCCACACAGTCGAGAGAAAGGTTAGGAGCACATCACCGAGTTCTGTAAACTTGGTTCGGAATACTTGGGTCACTTAACACCTCTTTCTAGTCATGGAAAAGAAATAGAAAAATCATTATATAATTTTCTAAGTCAGTAAAGTTAGACTTTTCTGAACTGATAGTACTCGGGTGTGATGGCATTGCTGTTAATACAGGACAACGCAATGCTGTTATTGCCTGTCTTGAAAAATAATTAGGAATGGAGCTTCAACTTTCATATGTACTCTTCATACGAACGAACTCCCGCTCCGACATGTGCTCTCTAAACATGATGGTGGAACCACGGGACCTACGATTTTCGCCTGTCCAATCGGTGTTAGACTAACGGAGTGTGAAAATCTGTATGTCAATTTGTTCGAGTCTATTGCTGTTTCGTGGCCATCGGAAACGGAAAATACCGAAGATATGAGTGCAAATCAAAAGTACTTATTTGGTATTTGTGTTGCGGTTTCAACCGGAGTATGTCCTCGAGGACTACAAAAATAGAAAACCAGGATCGACTGAGCAATCGAAATGGATCACAATTACCTGCAGAATTTTACGATTGTACGTTAGTTGTTCAAACCCTGATAAAGAATTAAAATATATCGCTGAGTACGTGATACGTGTTTATGCGCCCGTGTGGTTTTCTATAAGGAAAAGGCCACCAGTTGCCACCAGTTAGAAGATGGCTGTCTCCTTTAGGAGACAGCCATCTAAACAAATGGATACTATGGTCATCTCGAGAATTTACTGATAGCAATGGAAACCGACGATAAACAGCATATTAGAAGGGTAAAGAATAAAAAAATGCCGCAATAAAAAAATAATAATAACCAACATAGTGCGGGAGTTTCAAGTTCCAAAGTTCAACTTTAAAGCAACGGAATACTATGAGTGTATCGACTGGGTCGCCGCCGAAAACAATGATCCTCATATAACAAGAACAGTTTCACTAGAAGAAATTGAAGAAAACGTTATTTCAGGATCCGTGTTAGATAAGTCATTAGTCTGCTTTTCAAATCACTCCCAGGAAAGAGTCGTTAAAATTTTAACAGAAGCTGCATCAAAAGGTATGCGGGACTGAAGGAATAGATACCTTTATTAGAGCCAAACTTCAAGCAAGGAAAAAAGATGCTGAAATTAATGTTAAGAAGGTTTTTGTTGCGTAAAAAGGTATGCATTTTGAATATAACGTTCTATGGGTTGGAGGGCGGGTGAAACTCGGCGTGCAGCTAACTGTTCGTGGTGAGTTCTGAGTTGTTTCACATTGATACCGAACACAAACAAGCTAAAACCTGTACAATTTTAAGGAACATAGCACTAAAATAATGTATAATCAGAGGTTATTTAGACATTGGTACATTAAAAATACATTTTCAACTAAATACAAGCAAAATTAATTTATTTGAACATTTTAAAATTTTTTGTTAAAAAAATTCAAAAATCAGCATTTTTGCAAAATTTTAAGCCATTTGCGGCAGGGTAAGGAAATGTACAAAAAATCTTAAATTTGCCACCAGAGAGTGCCACCAGTGGCCACTTTTCCGCACCCGTCATAATCGAAAATTTAAAAAAAAAATTTTTTTCGGACCATTCTATTATGTATATATATATATATATATATATAATAGAGTGGGCCGCAAAAAACTTTTTTTTCAATTTTAATTTTTATCTCTGTATAGTCCAATTACACAACGCAAATATTTTTCAAAATAAACTGCGCTACTACTTGCTACGGTTTCAGAAAGTTTCGTGTGAAACACACTTTAACATTTTTTCTTTTTTTCTGAGAAATAAAATATCTTTTTCAAAATTCAATTATATATTTTAATTTCACTTAGACAAGAAATGATCTGAAAATAATATATACGGAATACTGTTATCTATGTATAGTTTTTGATTCGGTTTAATTTGGAGAAATTTTCCATTATTGTAGAATATGCATATATTCTTGTCTCTGATTGTTATCTTCTATCTGAGAGAGAATTTGCATGTTTGAAGTCTGTACCTTTGAAGCACTATGAGTTCACAAGTACCTTACAATAAAAGAAAGCAATTCCTAAATATACCTTACAGTGCATAATACAAATAATATTATAGAATGTAAAAATTAATTTTATTTAAAATATTTAGTTTTCTTTTAGGTAGCTTTCATTACAAAAAGTAAAAAGCTACCTATTGCAGCCGTCCGGAGGAAAGCACATCCAAAAAATTTTGGTATACTTTCACCGATCATGACCCCCCAGACCCCACAACCACCCTCCGTTCAAATGTTGACACACACACATATATACATATATATATATATATATATATATATATATATAACTAACGTATATATAACTAACGTATTTATGAACCGATTTGAATGAAACTTGGTATGTACATAGTACATACAAATATCTCGACCGAGTTTGTTCGCCAGCACCATCCGCCATCTTGTTTCAAAATGGCGGCCATTTAAAAATTTTTAAAAAATTTAAAATTAAATGCGGAAAAATTAAAAGTTGGAAATTTTTTTAATTTTATGTGTTACATCATAAAACACCATATCCAGAACACTTTTTACTTTGTCTATATCTTAAAAAATGATTGAGTTATAGCACTTTGAATTTTTCTTATGGCTGACACTTTCAAATGATCTGATTTTTGTTATGCTATAACTAACGTATTTATGAACCGATTTGAATGAAACTTAGTACATACACAGTACATACAAATATCTCGACCGAGTTTGTTGGCCAGCATCATCCGCCATCTTGTTTCAAAATGGTAGCCATTTAAAAAAAAAATTAATTTTAAATTAAAAAATTAATGCGAAAAAATTAAAAGTTGAAAAATATTTTTATTTTATGTGTTAGATCTTAAAACACCAATTCTAGAACACTTTTTACTTTGTCTATATCTTAAAAAATGATTGAGTTATAGCACTTTGAATTTTTCTTATGGCTGACATTTTGAAACGATCTGATTTTGTCACGTGATAACACTCGTATTTATAAATCTATTTGGATGTAATTTGGTGTGTACATAGTACTTAATAAGGCCTGGACCGAGTTCGTTAACCAGTTTCATCCGCCATCTTGTTTAAAAATTGCAGCCATTTAAATTTAAAAAAAAATAAATTTTGAAATTAGGTACAAAAAAGTGAGAAATTGAAAAAGATTTTTCTTTTATACATTTGACCTTGATACAAAGATTCCAAAGCACCTTTTGTTTCGTCTATATCTTAAAAAATGTCTGAGTTATAGTACTTTTAATTTCTAGGGTTGCTCACATTTTGAAATGATCTGGTTTTCGTCACGTGATAACACACGTATTTATACACTGATTTGGATGAAACTTGGTGCGTAGATAGGACATACTTATGCCTGGACCGAATTTGATGCCCAGGTCCAACCGCCGTCTTGTTTCAATATGGCGGAATATTATTTTTTTTTATTTAAATTTTAAAATTAGGTGACAAAAAGTAAGAAATGGAAAAAGATTTTTCTTTTGTGTTTTGACCTTGATACAAAGATTCCAGAGCATTTTTTGTTTCATTTATATTTATAAAAATGGCTCAGTTTTAGCACTTTCAATTTTCAGTGATTTTGACATTTTGATACGGTCTGAAATTTGTCACGCGTTAATACGCATATTTTTTATAGATTGATTTCAATATAACTCCGTGTGTTCATGGTACATACCAATGTCTTGACCGAATTCACGGGCCAACTTTATCCTCCTTCTTGTTTCAAAATGGCGGCCATTTAAATTTATCAAAAATCTTTTAAATGTATAATGATGTATAAACAAAAAATTAGAAATTGAAAAAATGTTCTTTCTAAACTATTTATCTTAATAATGAATTCCGGAGTATTTTTTTGCTTTGTCTTAACCTCGAAAAACGCTTGGGATATAGCAGTTTGAATTTCTAATGTGGGTGACATATTTTTAAAAGTCAATTTGCCCGCGACAGCACTCGTATATATTAATCGATTTTGATGTGAGTGTGCATGTTCACATGAATTAAGGTTTCGATTAAGCTCATTGGTTTTTTTTATCCATCATGCTGCATTAAAATGGATATCGTTGAATTTAGTGACCCTATAAATCGCTTAAAATAAAACCAGGTTGAATAAAAGATTACTAATTTCTAAAATTTCCTATTAATATTCAGTATTGACAAAAACTAGTATTCAATCTTACATAATCGTGTTCCACTATTTTGAATTTCGTATATTTGATTTATATAACTGAATTTAAAATAAATAAATAGGTATATGAAAGCTACCTCTTCCTCCCGGCATTGCCGGAAGGACTTTTTAAAGTGCGATGATTATTATTGTTCAATATCAAAACTATAGCAAATTATTATGTTAACAACTAGCTAAATTTAAAACTGTAGAATTTTATATTCTTGCTTTATTTTATCGACATATTTAATAAGCTTCATAATAATATAGTGTATTAGCAAAAAAATCACTCTATTTTGTGAATAACAAACTTAAAGAACATAGTTATAACACTAAAGAAATTATATTTCATTAAAACTACTTACGAAATACTGAAAAATTTAATGATGTGACAAAATTTAAAATATTTTCGAAACATTTTGAAATACTTTATAGTACCAACTTCAAACAAAAATGTTTTGTTTCTGCTAAAAGTTTGAAACGACACGCATGTTATTGGCATACCTTTCATGTGCATAATAATGTAGAAGTTAACTACTCTATTATTTAAAAGTACGTCGAAAAATCCATAATGTAGAGACAAAAATATCGGCTAATAATTATTGAAGTATAATATTTTGCAAGTACCATAAAGTACTTACGTACCTTTTAATGCATATATATATATATATATATATACAGGGTGAGTCATAAATATCGAAACAATAAGCTATCTCCTTAAATATTACCCCTAGATCCATATTTCCATATGCAAAAATTAATAAAAAAAGGTGAAATTTTTGATAAGATCAGTTGCAACTCCAAGCGGGGGGAGGGAGTCTATTTGAAAAAATACGAAAATTAAATTTTTATACGGCCCCCATTGTTCAAAATTTGACCTATATTTGAGCTATAATAAGTATTTTGACCAAAAATACTTATTATAGTTTTTCGTTTTTAATATTTATACTTTTTTATTATTAAATAAACGCCAAAGGCTGCGATATACTTGTTTTATCAATGAATCTGTATTTATATGTAAATGTTTCACTTGTATTTTAATATCGTTAATCCATATTCCATGCGTTGGACACTTTGAAAAATTTTATACAGCATGATGAGTTCTTTCTCGTCTTTAAATTATTGTTAAGGAAAGAAAGAATAAACATGAAGCATGCCATTTTTCATTATTTTACATTAGTTTTGTTTCCGCAAATTTGAAAAAAATATTTACTTTTGAAAATGTGATTTTTTTTTTAAATATTATCATTTTTAAATGAATATTTTTAATTGTTTCAAAATTAATGTTGAAA
This sequence comes from Maratus speculifer, assembly GCA_964019185.1. Classification (NCBI taxonomy): domain Eukaryota; kingdom Metazoa; phylum Arthropoda; class Arachnida; order Araneae; family Salticidae; genus Maratus; species Maratus speculifer. The sequence continues at coordinate 292,061,152 of OZ025290.1, forward strand.
AATAACCTCTGGAACAAAACTAAAATCAAATTTTCATCTTTAATTATATGGAAAGAAATTGAAATCCGATAAATAAAGTTTCGTGTTATAACTATTTTAAATTATCCCATTTAAACAAGTACTAATTATTTGAAATTTTGATAAACTTTATGAGAAATTTTAGGATGTGATTTTCTTAGCAAATTATATGGCTAACGATCGCAAAAAAAGAAAAAAAAATCAAAATTCTAACTCAAAAGATTTTTTTTTACATGTTTCTTCGAACTTTTAAATTAAGAATGTTTCTTGAATTTCGCGCATTTCAATTTGTGTCTAATCCCTTAAAACCTGATGAATTATTTAAACGGCTATAACTCTGCATGTTTTGAAAATATGAAGGTGCAATTTTTTGTGTCCAATTCAGGACTGGATAAGGTAAGTTTTTTTTTAACTGGAATTTTTATCCTACGGGGGACGTAAATTTAATTTTCGTAATATTTCGAATAGACCCCCATGGAGTTGCAACTTATCTTATCAAAAAATTTTAATGAATTTTTGCAACTGGAAGTATGGGTCTTGGGGCAATATTTAAAGAGATAGATTTCGATATTTATGACTCACCCTTATATATATATATATATATATATATATATATATATATAAGGTATTTGTACCCTATATGGATAGAGCTCTCAATATGGACACCCCTAATGTTTTTAAAGGTAATAAATTTGATCGAGAGATGGCTCAACATTTAGCGAAGAAAAGCAGTTGAAAAGATAATTAAGGCAGGAAAGTGTAAAAAAGCGCGCTGTTCGCCATTTAGCAGGAAATTTGTTGTTTCGAGATGTGCTGATCTTAATTACTTGTAAGCTTAAATTCTTATTAGATATAGTAAAATTGCATTAAATGTTGAAAAGTGGACTATTTTAGAAAGCTAATAAAACAAATTTTCGATTGCTATTGCATATTTTGCTTAAAAATATTTTCCTTATTCATTTGTTACAAGATTTAGTAAAACTATGCACGGTTCCCAATATAGACAGCTTATGTCCTTTTTGACTACAATTGTAAGAATGAAGAAATCTCAACGTTGCCAAGCAATAAATTGAAAAGCCATCAAAGTGGTAAAATCTTTGTTCAACAAGATGCCATTTGAACAATCGCCCAAAAACATTCCTCCAAAAAATCCTTGCAGAAAAATAAAAAGAACCCCCCCCCCAGTAGGATATCTGTTGGCGAAATCGCAGGTACCAATGGTATGACTTCCTCAACAAAGGATAAATGGTACTGCTTCTTTTGCAGTATTGAGGCTTTCTCGAACATGCGGTCATGCATCACATGTAGCAGATATGTTCATGAGGATTATGTGGGACTTACTGCCCATGGTGAAAAAGTTTCTATTTGTCCATGCTGTGAGGACTGAGTAATACCAAATGTAAATTCGCAGACAGATGCAATAAAGCTTAGCAAAACCAACTTTCATAATATTTACTAGTAACTAAGGGTCCATGGGTCTTCGTAGGGTAAAAACCGAGAATGACCCCCCCCCACCGCTTTCTAAAATTCATGTTCTGAAGATATTTACTCTCCCCCCTCCTCCTCCGAATACTTTAAGATACATTTTTTTTATTCTCTCTCTTCTAAAATCCCTTGGAAAAGTGGCTCTTCCATACACACTGTGTAGAAAGTCAATAAGGAAACACCTGTCCATAATAGGGACATGTAGTTCCTTATATGGACACTTGTAAACATTTTTTTGTTTTTATCATTTAAATTAAACCAGAATAATTACAAGGTCGCTAATTTTAATAATGATAGTCAATAGTCCAAGGATAGTGGTAATATATTTTTGGATTCCTATGACTTGTATATGGGGTGAAAAAAAACATTTTCCTTAGGATGTCCATATTGGGTACAGGTACCTTATATATGTTACAGGCCAAACCCGATTTTAGGCCAAACTAGAATGGCCTAAGCCAAACCGGTCCATCCTAACGCCCATCGGATAAACTAGTTTTTCCTAGGCCAAACCGGTCTATCCTAACGCCCATCGGATAAACTGGTTTTTCCTAGGCCAAACCGGTTTATCCCAACGCCCATCGGACAAACTAGTTTTTCCTAGGCCAAACTAGTCTATCCTAAGGCCCATAGGACAAACTAGTTTTTCCTAGGCCAAACTAGTTTGGCCTAAATCTTATAGGATAAACTAGTTTAGCCTGCTGTTGATTGGTCTGAACTAGTTTATCCTAGGCCGATCTAGATTATCCTAGGCCAATTCAATTTGGCGTGACTTTATTGAATTCAATGACCTCCTCAGCGCCAACATTCTAGTTTGTCCTAGGCTGAACTAGTTTGTCCTAGGCTGACCTAGTTTGTCCCAGGCCAATGTAATTTTACGTGTTTTTAGCTCACAGGCGTCAAAGCCCGAGAAATAATGAGTTCGCAGGTTCTGTATTTATGTATGTACGCATGATTGTACGTATGTACGTACATATGTACGTAATGCGATAACTCTTGGTAGAAATATTCGATTTGCTTAAAATTTTGGAAGTAGTTTCATTTTGATAAGGTACTTTTCTGATTAGTTTTGGCAATTCATTGGATAAGATTAAGAGGGAGTGAACGGGAGGCTAATACTCCATTGTCAATTCAGAGAAATGGATTTTTCATGCAGAATTATCACTTTTTATTTAAAATTTTAGGTATAGGATCATTCTGACCAGATGCCTCCGTGATTTGTTGTGGATGTTTATCGTTTAAGTGGAAAACAAAAGGCAATGTAGGTAACCCCCCCAATAATTTAGATAAATGGTTTTGATGCAGAATTTACGGATTTGCGTCAAATTCGAATGTATGTTCTTTCTGATAAGCGATTCCCTGAATAGTTTTGGGGAGTTTAATGGTTAAGTATGAAAGAAAAAGTGAAGGATTACCAACTTTCATAAGAAAAACTAGTTTATCCTATGGACATTTAGAGAAATAAGTTTGGCATAGGAAAACTAGTTTATCCAATTGGCGTTAGGATAAAATAGTTTGGTCTAGACTAATATAATCTGGCTCAAAATTGGGTTTGGCCGGTAAAAACATATCTTTCACTAGAATAAGCATAAATGTGTGTCAAGAGTCATTGCTTGTAACATCAATACAGAAATTTAACATGTCCACCGTAGAGACATGGTACATTGGACATGGTGTTTGCTTATTTTTATTTTTCTTTCTGCAGACTCAGGCCATGCTGCGATAAGCTTGCTTTTATTATTACTATTATTCGAGCCAGATCGCAGCTGAACATAATTTGGAATCGAACAGCGTTTTCCATTTTTGAGAAATTAATTACCTGTCGACATATAGCTATTTTTGTCACGGCGTCAAGTTTTTCTTTTCCGTAAAGTCACAACTGGAAATTCGATTCAAAACGTAGCTTTAATAGTATTTTCTCAAAGAAACATCGCTTTTATGAAAAAATGGTTAACGCCATTCAATTACATATTTTCTGAGTGAGAATGCCTGTTAATCTTATGCATTTCTAAAAAGGAATTAATTAATAAATTTGTTAGGATGTAGCTCTTTTGGATTTGAGAAAACCCTTAAAGGAATGATAGAAAAATATATTTACAAATCTACTTTTTACTAAACATATTCAAAAGTTATAATGTTTATAACACTCCTTTTTTTCTTTTGTTCTAACTATTTAATGAATTCCTATTTGAATATTGAAGGACTAAGAATCTAAATAATCAATAATACATTGTGTATTTTCCATTTAGCGAACACATCGTAATTTAAAAATACATTGTAAATTTATCCATAAATATGTATGCAGTATTCTTTAAAAGAATCTTAAATGTATGTGAATTAAAATCTGAATTTTTTGCAGAAATTGGGTAGGACCAGGTCGAGCCGGACTGAGTCCCTTTTCACTGATTTTTTTACAGGCAGGGCTCGGGCAGAACTTTTAATTTTTATACCAGGCTTCGAAATTCCGGCCCGGGCAAACCTGTAACAGTATTCTACTGCCCTTCAAATAAAATACATTATACAGGGGTCATAGCAAAACCACTTTGCACAAGATTAGAGAGCAATAGTCAATATTAATATTAAAAAGAATATTGCCCTGTTAAAGTAATGGCTTTGCATTCACAAGCTGTTTACACTAATTGTGTATTACAGACATTTTTTTTAAATATCACACTCGAAAAAACAAGTAAGGGAGATTGCTTTTTCCCATTTCCCCTAATTATACTTAATCATTGAACCCCAAAACTAATCACAGATACGCTTTATAAAATTGAACAATTATCCAAAATTTGAAGCAAATCAGATAATTCTGCTCAAAAACGATTCATCTGATTTAAGGAGGGTAATCCTACATTCCTCTTTTTATACTTAATCATTAAACAAAACTATTCAGGGATTCGCCTTATGAAAAAAATTATGTTCAAAATTTAATCAGCAAATCAGATAAATCTGCTTAAAAACCATTTATTTAATTTAAGGAAGTCAATAAATCATCCACTACACCATTATACTTAAACAAAAGAAAAATTAATTAAAGAACCGTCTGATCAAAATGAATTCATGTCCAAAATTTTAAGCAAATTGGATAATTCTGTATTATAACTAATTTATCTAATTTAAGGAAATAAATTCTACGCTTCCCCTTTATACTTAACCAAAGAACCACCAAAATTAATCAGCGAAGCGCTTCATCAGAATGAACAAATCAAAGATTCGCAGCAAATCGGTTAATTCTGCATGAAAAACCCATTTGGCAAAATTAGGCGGGAGTCCCCCTTTCTTCCATTTGTTCTTAACCAATTAACTTCCAAAACTAATTACGGAAGCACCTTACCAGAACGAATCTATTTCAAAAATTTAAGCAAATCAGTAAATTCTGCTTGAAAAAAGCATTTACATAAATTATGGGGCGTTACCTATATTTCCCCCTCTTTTTATACCTAAACAATGAACATCCACAACTAATCATGGAGGCGCCTCATCAGAATGCTTCTATATCTAATTTTTTTATTATAAAATATGCTAATAATGCATGGAAACCCATTTATTTGATTTAAGGGAAGGGGCGAATCAGCCTCTCGATCTCCCCCCCCCTTATTATTCTCCAGTGACCTCCCAAAATTAAACAGAAAAACTCTTCATAAGAATAAACCTATATTGAAAGTTTGATGCAAATCGGGTATTTCTATCAAGAATTTTTGCGTTACGTACTTACGTACATACATAGATACAGTATCCACGGGCACATTATTTCTCAGGCTTTGGTAGTCTGATGAGATAATAACACGTCAAATTACATTATTTCTATCAAGAGTTATCGTGTTTCGTACATGTGTACATACATGCGTACATAAAGAACTTGCGAGCCCATTATTTCTCAGGCTTTGACGCCTGTGAGCTAAAAACACATAAACTACATTGGCCTAGGATAAACTAGATCAGCCTAGGACAAACTAGAACGTTGGCGCTGAGGTGGTCATTGAATTCAGTAAAATCACGCCAAATTGAATTGGCCTAGGATAATCTAGATCGGCCTAGGATAAACTAGTTCAGACCAGTAAACAGCAGGCTAAACTAGATTATCCTATAAGAGTTAGGCCAAACTAGTTTGGCCTAGGAAAAACTAGTTTGTCCTATGGGCCTTAGGATAGACTAGTTTGGTCTAAGAAAAACTAGTTTGTCCGATGGGCGTTAGGATAAACCGGTTTGGCCTAGGAAAAACTAGTTTATCCGATGGGCGTTAGGATAGACCGGTTTGGCCTAGGAAAAACTAGTTTATCCGATGGCCGTTAGGATAGACCGGTTTGGCCTAGGCCAATCTAATTTGGCCTAAAATCGGGTTTGGCCTGTAACATATATATATATATATATATATATATATATGTTACAGGCCAAACCCGATTTTAGGCCAAACTAGTCTATCCTAACGCCCATCGGATAAACTATATTCGTCTAGGCCAAACCGGTCTATCCTAACGCCCATCGGATAAACTAGTTTTCCTAAGCCAAACCGGTTTATCCTAACGCTCATCGGATAGACTAGTTTTTCTTAGGCCAAACTAGTCTATCCTAAGGCCCATAGGACAAACTAGTTTTTCCTAGGCCAAACAAGTTTGACCTAACTCTTATAGGATAAACTAGTTCAGCCCGCTGTTTATTGTCTGAACTAGTTTATCCTAGGCCGATCTAGTTTATCCTAGGCCAATTCAATTTGGCGTGATTTTATTGAATTCAATGAATGCCTCAGCGCCAACATTCTAGTTTCGCCTAGGCTGATCCAATTTGTCCAAGGCCAATGTAATTATCCGTGTTTTTAGCTCACAGGCGTCAAAGCCAGCGAAATAAAGGGCTCACAGGTTCTGTATGTATGTACGTATGTACGTACGAATGTACGTAACGCTATGACTCTTGATATAAATATCCGATTAGCTTCAAATTTTGGATGTAGGTTCCTTCTGATAAGATACTTTTCTGATTAGTTTTGGAAAATCACTGAATAAGAATAAAAGGAGCGAACGGAAGTCTAATCCCCTACCGTTAATTTAGAGAAATGCGTTTATCATGCAGAATTATCAGTTTTCATTTAAAATGTTAGATATAGAATTATTCTGACAAGGCGCCTCCGGGATTAGTTGTGGATGTTTATTGTTTAAGTGTTAAAGAAAGGGCAATGTAGGTACCCACCATAATTTAGATAAATGGTTTTTAATGCAGAAATTACGGTTTGCTTCAAATTTTGCTTATAGGTTCTTTCGGATAAGGCAATTCCCCGAATAGTTTTGCGGGTTTAATGGTAAAGTATGAAGGAAAAATGACGGATTTCCCTCTTACCTAGTAAAAACTAGTTTTCCCTACGGGCATATAGATAAACATGTTTGGCGTAGGAAATCTAGTTTATATAATTGGCGTTAGGATAAAATAGTTTGGCCTAGGCTATTCTAATTTGGCTCGAAATCGGGTTTGGCCGGTAAAAAACATGTGTTTCACTAGAATAAGTATAAATGTGTGTCAAGATAGTGGATATGAGTCGCTTGCAGTGAATATAGTGCTTATAACATCAATACAGGAATTTCACATGTCCACCCTAAAGACATAATGTATTTTACATGGGTTTTTTTCCCCTGCAGACTCGTGCCAACTGAGATCAGGCTTGCATTTATTATTATTATTATTATTGCATATTCGAGCCAGATTGAAGGTGAACATAATTTGGAGTTGAACAGCGTTTTCCATTTTTTAGAAATTAATTTCTTGTCGACATATAAGCTATTGTTGTCACGGCGTCAAGTGTTTCTTTTCCGTGAAGTCGTAACCGAAAATTCGATTCAAAACGTAGCTTTAATAGTATTTTCTCAAAGGTACATCTCTTTTATGGAAAAAATGGTTAACGCCGTTCGATTACATATTTTCTGAGTGAGAATGCCTGTTAATCTTATGCCTCTCCGAAAATGAATTAATTCTTAAATGTGTTAGGATGTAGCTCTTTTGGATTTGAGAAAAGTCTTAAGGAATGACAGAGAAATATATTCACAAATTTACTTTTTACTGAACAGTTTAGTTATGAAGTTTATAACTCTCCTTTTTTTTCTTTTGTTCTAAACTACATTAATTATTTAATGAATTCCCATTTCAATATTGAAAGGTCTATGAAATTAAATAATCAATAATATAGTGTGTATTTTTCATTCTGTGAACACCTCGTAATTTAAAAATACATTGTAAATTTATCCAATATGTATATATGTAGTATTTTTTAAAGGAATCCTAATTGTATGTTAAGCAAAATCTGAATTTTTGGCAGAAATTGAGAAGGGCCAGATTGAGTGGGACTGAGTCTTTTTTCACATATTTTTGTAGAGGCAGGGCTCGGGCTGAACTTTTAATTTTTACACAGGGTCACGGCAAAAAAACTTTTCTTCGGGAAAGGCGGGACCCGGGACTCGAAATTCTGGCCCGTGCAAACCTCTAACAGTATTCTACAACGCATCGAATAAAATACATTATAATGGTGATGACAAAACCACTTTGCACAAGGTTAGCAATGGAGCAGTAGTCGGGATCAATATTAAAAAGAATATTGCCCAATTAAACTGATGGTTTTGCATTCACAGGCTGTTTACACTCATTGTGTATTTCAGCCTTATTTTTTTATAGAATAACACCCTCGAAAAATAAAGTAAGTTGGATTACTTTTTCCCATTTCCCCCACTTATATTTAACCATTGAACCCCCAAAAATTATCACAGATACGCTTTATAAAATTAAACATTTATCCAAAATTTGAAACAAATCAGATAATTCTGCTCAAAAAACCATTCATCTGATTTAGAGAGGGTAATCCCACATTCCTCCCTTTATACTTAATCATTAAACCCTCAAAACAATTCAGGGATTCGCCTTTTAAAGAAAAAACTATAAGCTATATTCAAAATTTACGGCAAATCGGATAATACTGCATAAAAACTCATTTATCTAATTAAACTAATTTAAGGAAGGCCATAAATCGTCCACTAACCCATAATACATAACCATAAGAAAATACCCAAATTAATTAAAGAAGCACCTGATCAAATGAATTCATGTCCAAAATTTTTAAAAAATTGGATAATTCTGTATTATAACAAATTTATATATTTTAAGGAAGGAAATAAATTACTGGTTCAGACCAAAAACCAAAGAACCACCAAAATTAATCAGTGAAACGCTTTATCAGAATGGACAAATCTAAGATTTGCAGGAAATCGGTTAATTCTGCATGAAAAACCCATTTAACAAAATTAGGCGGGATTCCCCCGTTCTTCCCTTTGTTCTTATTCAATTAATCCCCAAAACCAATTAGGGAAACGCCTTACCAGAATGATCTTATTTCTAAATTTTGAAGTAAATCAGTAAATTCTGCGTGAAAAAAGCATTTACATAAATTATGGGGCTTTACCACTATTCTCCCCTCCCTTTATACTTAAACTATTGACACCAACAACTAATGAAGGCGCTTCAACAGAATACTCCTATATCTAAAATTTGAATAAAATATGCTAATAATCCATAGAAATCCATTTATTTGAATTAAGGAAAGGGGCGAATCAGCCTCTTGTCCCCCCCCCTTATTCTTCTCCAATGACCTCCCAAAAATAATCAGAAAAGATCCTCATAAGAATAAACCTATATTGAAAGTTTGATGCAAATCGAGTATTTCTATCAAAAATTATTGCGTTACGTACTTACGTACATAGATAGATACAGAACCCACGAGCACATTAGTTATCAGTCTTGGGTAGCTGACGAGATTAAAACATGTCAAATTACATTATTTCTACCAAGAGTTATCGCGTTACGTACATACGTACATAAATGCGTACATGCATACATACAGAACCTGTGAACCCATTTTTTGTTTGGCTTTGACGCCCATGAGCTAAAAACACGTAAAATTACACTGGCCTAGGATAAACTAGATCAGCCTAGGACAAACTAGAATTTTGGTGCTGAGGCGGTCATTGAATCAAATAAAATCACGCCAAATTGAATTGGCCTAGGATAAATTAGATCGGCCTAGGATATAGTTCAGACCAATAAACAGCAGGCTAAACTAGTTTATCCTATAAGAGTTAGGCCAAACTAGTTTGGCCTAGGAAGAACTAGTTTGTCCTATGGGCCTTAGGATAGACTTGTTTGGCCTAGGAAAAACTAGTTTATCCGATGGGCGTTAGGATAAACCGGTTTGGCCTAGGAAAAACTAGTTTATCCGATGGGCGTTAGGATAGACCGGTATGGCCTAGGAAAAACTAGTTTATCCGATGGGCGTTAGGATAGACTAGTTTGGCCTAGGCCAATCTAGTTTGGCCTAAAATCGGGTTTGGCCTGTAACATATATATATATATATATATATATAGTCACGAATTTTGTAAATAGTTAGTGTTTATACTCCAAAATAATGTAAACAATCTTATTAAGCTCCATTACTTTACTAATATTAGTTTTTGTTACATTGTCTCTGTTATCAAGCAAACCTGTCTATTATTTTTCCGTGAATGTCTACGGCAGCTTGGCGAAATATTATAGTTATCGCCAAGTTGGTGCCACTTTTGACGACTAATTTTGGTTGTCAAATTTGGCAAATTTGTGGCGACAAACTTGGCGATTGTTGGCGATGGTAATCTCCCCGCTTCTTATAGGTATACTGATACATTGAATGTTATTTCGGGGTTTTCTGGATTTTTCTAGAAGCTTGTAGAAATTTCCAGTGCATGCCGCGAGCCTATATATAAGAGAGCTGGTGGTTATTATTTATCAGTCAGCCACTGAGTGAGCTACTAGACAATTATTAAGCAGGTTTGCTTGAGCATTGTAATTTATCTACGCTGTTTTAGAATGTGATATTATGTTGAGACGTTGAGTAAAGAGTATCTGTGAAATTTTATCTGTACTTGTACATTGGATTTGCACAGTTATTTCTGAAAAATTGGTGATATTTGTGAGTTCCGAAGACTCTATAGCTATGAAGTTTTGTAAATAAATTTTTCTAAGTGACAAGACTTTGAACTTGACCAACCATAAGTTCAGAAGAACCCTATATGCGCTACAATATATTTAATCAGTAGGTAGATATGTGACTGTATATACCATATAAATATTTTCCACAGATTCAGCTAAATTTCAAACAATTAAATGCATGTTGTGAGGTTATTATGCATATTTTTAAATTATATTTTGTAAAATTTTAAAATAATCCCTTTGTTTATGAAATAAAGTCTATTCCTAAATTTAATTTGCAAAATATGTGTAGTATAATTTAGCAGATCTTTCGTAATTTTTTTAACTCCGGGTCCTCAGTTATCTTATTCTATTCATCAACATGTAATCTACCGTCATAAAATAATTATTACCTTATGAATAGCTTTGCAGTTTCTTAATTAATATTCACATGCATGTAATGGTTCTACACATAAATCAAAGTTTTTGTAGTTGGTTACCACAACTACTCAAAACGATTAGATATTAGTCCTTTTTCTTTTTTCAACTACGCAAATTTATAATCCTGTCATTTTGTAATGTCAGCAATTTTACTTTTTCTAGTTTTTGTTCATAATTTAAATGGGTCTAATTTCTCTTCAGTTTACTACAAATTTAATAAATTTCATGTGACGGAATTTTGCAATTATAATTATACATTTTTATAAGTAAGGTTAGAGTGATTTCAGTTAAAGATACATTTTTAGGTTTTGTGTAATATAATATAAATAATATAATATAATAATATTTTTATTATATAATATAATTATAATATAATATTATAATAAGTATATAATAAAATTATCCTTTTTAAAAAGTATATAATGATGTTCATTATGTAGTTTCATTTATATCTGTTACTATATTTGATAACTATTTCATACATGTAGTGAATCAAAAGTTATCGCATAATATATTTTATACATGTAAAAATGGATAATTATAGTTAATAAAAATACAGCCAAAGTTTAATTGCTATTTTACGCATTCATTATGCATAAAATTTTAATAAAATACATTTTTAAAATGCAATCTAAAGATATTTTCTTTTAATTAAACTGTATTATTTTTTAGTCGATAAACCGATTCTTAAAATTATCAATGTCATTAAATGTCTTCTACATATTAATGCTGGATACACGTTGCGGAGTCTTGAGCAACGTCTAATTAAAAAAATATGTAAATGACTTTTGTTGGTTGTTGAAAGCGTCAGAAATTTACTTCCACCCTTTTGCGCAAGAAACTGGTAATAGACCTACGGCATAATATTGAATTAGATACTGCCAATATTATGAAAAAATACATCTCACCAAAAATATGAAAAAAACGACTTAATTTAGAAATAAAACATTCAATCTATGAACTCGTATGTCGAACATTATTTTAGTGCATGTATTACTCTAAGTTTAGTTATATACAGTGTGATTCTAAATTTAAAACTTAAAACTTTAAGAATTAGTACAGATCGTTGCTACAATCTTTATTGCATAGGAATGTATGAGCAGAAGTGACACGTTGAAATACAAGAAATTTACTTTCATCTTTTTACGCAAGAAACTGGTAATAGACCTAACGGCATAATATTGAATTAGGTACTGCCAATATTATGAAAAAATACATCTCCCCAATAATATGAAAAAAACGACTTAATTTAGAACTAAAACATTCAATCTATGAACTCGTATCTCGAACATTATTTTAGGTCATGCATTATTCTAAGTTTAATTATATACAATGTGATTCTAAATTAAAAGTTAAAACTTTAAGAATTAGTACAGATCGTTACAACAATCTTTATCGTATAGGATTGTATGAGCAGAAGTGACGCGTTGAAGTACAAGAAATTTACTTTCATCATTTTACATAAGACACTGGTAATAGGACTAGCGGCATAATATTTAATTAGATACTGTTAATATTATAAAAAAATACACTTCACCAATAATACGAGCCAAAAAGACTTATTTTAGAACTGATACATTCAGTCTATGAACTCGTACCTCTAACATTATTTTAGTTCATGCACTACTCTAAGTTTAATTATAAACAGTGTGATTCTAAATTTAAAAGTTAAAACTTTAAGAACTAGTACAGATCATTGCATCAATCTTTATTTCATAGGAATGTATGAGCGGAATTGACGCGTTGAAATACAACAAAAGATCGGCCCTTATTTTATTTAAAAAATTTTCATGAAAAAAAAAATCCATATTAATATTTTTTAGGATGTGCAGATGTTTCACGATTATTCTAAGAAAAAAAACCTTCATAACTTCCGATATGAAATCAAAATTTTTCAAATAAAAATAACACAAAAACCGGAAAATCTTAAAAAAATATTAAATACATAAATTTGCTAATTTTATTATTATTATTAGTATTAAAAAATTTAAATTTCATACCAGCAATTTTTAAAGGAGATTTTTTTTCATTGTGTACTAAAGAAATGTATGTCTTAAATTAATAAAAGAATGTACCACGTATTTTCTGGTATGAATGAAAAATTTTGAAATAAAAAATGGATACATTTTCCTGGTAATTGTTGTACGTCAATGCAACGTTTTTGCCAATAAATTCCTACACAATAAATGGTTGTAACAGCATTCTGACTAAACCTTAAATTTTGTACCAAGCATTTAGAATAATCCTGTGCGTATTCTATATATATACATTACACCTGGTAAATTATGATTCAAATTACATACAAATGCAAAGTGTAAATACCTCGTGATCCTTTATGCTAAAGTGGCATTTGTTAAGCAGTTAACTCGAATTTCTGCTTTCAAAAAATGGATTGTAATCAATGGTAATAAATAAAATAAATAAAAATACAAATGGATTTTTCAAAAATGTTCCGAGAACTTAAAATTCCCTTTTGACATTATTTATTTTTGTTTTACTCAAATATGGTTGATAATTTGTATTGGTGATTATATAAATAACAACAACAAAACCAGTTTTATATAAGTAAGATGTTGTGTTAATGGCATTTAATATGATATTATTATTATTTTTTTATTTATTGCCGCAATAATTTGATAAAATACTTTTTATTAGAAGTACTATAGTTTGTAAGAAGATTTAATTTAATTTAATAAAAATTCAAGTTTTAATAACGTTAATAATCATACATTGTATAGAATTTTTTTTTACAGGTAAATTATTTATTTATTTATTTGTTGAAAACATTAATATCCTTTATAATTTAGACGTGACTTTTACTAATATTTAAAAAATTATAAATGAATTTAAATTATTGTTAAATCATGCAAAACTTCATGGAATATTTTCTGTCGTAATTGAGTTCATTAGGCGTATATATATTCATAAGGCGTATATTCAAATACTAGCAAAAGCCGTGCTTTGTTTGGATTCGCGAAGCATTATTTCATAAGATAAATATTTGAAAGGAACATTACTTTTTCATATTATTTTCGCATTTTTATTAAGCAAAAACGTTATCTCATGTTTTGGTGCATTTAAATTTTAGAAATGTAAATTCAGCTAAATAACTAAGAATTTCCTCGGAATTTTTTATTTATGATATAACGCTGGTATAAATAAAAATATTTTCGAAGAAGAATTTTACAAAATATTTTTTTTTAACTAAAAGTTTTAAAGATGTTTTTACATTTTCCAATGGCCAGTAACGGCGTTCGTTTTGGCCAATAAGTGTTCTTTTTCTCGACATTTTTAAATTACTAATACATTCCAGAAATTATTTATAAACGTAGTTAATATATTTAATTTGGTTGAATTAAATCATTCTTCAATCAATTAAACTATTCTTAAAATTTTCTTTAATCTTTCATTTCGAATACCAGATTTAAGAAACTTACCAAATTTAACAAAATATTCACTTTAAATATCAAATATAAGAATTAATTTTGCTTGTTTACGATTCTTTTTTTTGCCACTTTACCAAAGTAAACATCTAAATAAATAAATCATAATGTAATTCTTTTAAAATCCGTAAGTATAAACTACGTAAATAATTTTGGCAGAATAATGAAAATATATTTTATTTAATATACTAATCATGATTCTATCTATAATTACTAACCCCATAGTTTATTTTCCTTCTTAAAATAAAAAGATATGGGTTCAATTTTTTATTTGCAAACGATTTTGGCGGAATAATGAAAATATATTTTATTTAATTAATTAATCATGATTCTAACTATAATTACTAACCCCATGGTTTATTTTAATTCTGAAAATAAAAAGATACGCGTTCAATTTTTTATTTACAAAAATGCGTCCATAATAGAAAAACATATAGAATAAATTAGTTATTAAAATAAAATTTTTTAATGGTTATTCTGTAAAAAAAATAACATTCTGCAAATCTACATATCATAATTTATTCTTATGTTTAATTTCAAGTCAAAATACTGAATAGATTTTTTATAAAGTGTACGACAAACTGTAACTTGAGTGGCCTAGTAGAGGATTCGCTTCGCTCATCCTAAAAACCCCATGGTTTATTTTAATTCTGAAAATAAAAAGATACGCGTTCAATTTTTTATTTACAAAAATGCGTCCATAATAGAAAAACATATAGAATAAATTAATTATTAAAATAAATTTTTTAAAGGTTATTCTGTAAAAAAATAACATTCTGCAAATCTACATATCATAATTTATTCTTATGTTTAATTTCAAGTCAAAATACTGAATAGATTTTTTATAAAGTGTACAAAAAACTGTAACTTGAGTGGCCTAGTAGAGGATTCGCTTCGCTCATCCTATTAAATATATTTGATTTTTTTCAGAAATTGTAAATATTTAAATTAGAATTAAAACATGCTACATTTATACTTAAACATCAGATATTAGGACATATAAGCTAATTAAAAAACATGTGAGTGGAATTAGCCGTAATTTTCGATTCCCATATTGAAAATTACTGCATTTAAAATATTCATAGGTTGGAATTCGTAATCTTTCTAAACTGAATTCAGTCACCCACACGAAATTAGTAGAGCTTGGTTGGGAAGTGATATTACATCACTCCTACAGCCCCTGACCTGGTACCATCTGATTGCCATATATTTCGAAATTTGCGGAATTCTTTTAATGGTAAAAATTTCCCAAATGAGAATGTCCTTAAACTTTTCTGGACTTACTTTTTAAAAATTAACATTTATTTTTTGCCACATTTGCATTCAGTAAATATAAAATTAAAGCAAAATATAATTTTTATGAATGGTGTTGAAATTTTCATTCTCAGATGAAGCATTTTTTTAAATAAAATTCTGAATGAAACGGAATCGTTGTTCACATCATATTTACAAAATATAATAGCTTTTGACATTTAAAACGAATAGTAACGCAAATAACATATTTTGCATATGGGTCATTCCATGTCAATTCAACCAATTTTTCCCCCATTTGTAACCCGACCGACAGGGATTTTGATGAAACTTTGTATACACACTAATTCTATCATGAAATGATTCCATCAGAAATTTTTCCTTCCCAGACCTCATAGTTTGTGAGATATGGGGGATCCAATTCTTGGGTTTTTCTCAAATCGCGCATTTCTTAATCTGTATTTTGAGATTGCAGTTCCATCTTCAAAAAAGTGTTTCTCTGGATCTAAAACATGAATTATCCTAAAAATATCACTGTAAAAATATATAAAAATGCAGATTTTAATAAAAAATATTTAAAAAATTTACTTGTAATATTTAGGATAAAAAAAGTCAGCCAAAGTTGAGAGTTTCTAATTTTTTGTGACTTCATGAAAAAGGCTGTACACAAAAAGGCAAATTAAATTTCCAATTTCTTTTTTTTTTAAATAAAAGTTTACACTTTGGGCTTTCTATCTATGAAATAAAAATGATGTGTTTCGCATGGCTTATGCAAAAATTTTGGGTACTTTCCAATTAGCCGGTTGCACGTTTTATTTTGACATATCACATAAGCACACAAAAAGGCAAATGAAATTTCCAATTTCTTTTTGTTTTAAATAAAATTTACACTTTGGACTTTCTATTTATGAAATAAAAATGATGTCTTTCGCATGGCTTATGCAAAAATTTTGGGTACTTTCCAATTAGCCGGATGCGTGTTTTATATTTACATATGTACAGATCTATATAAATACAGATGTATTATACATGTACATATGTATGTATATATGCAGTATATTGATATATATATAAAACACTGGTGCCCGTCTAACTGAAAAGTACCAAATTTTGCCTTGTTTTGAAAATCTGCACCAATTAAAGAGGAAAAAATCTGACTAAGTTTAGCTGTAATACTTAAATAATTACTGAAGTTTCTATGAGTAATTGAATTAAATGTTATTTGATACAAAAACAAATTGGAAAATTTTCATTTTCCTTTTTGTGTACAGACTTTTTCATAAAGTCACAAAATTTCGGAAAAATAATCATAACTTTCAACTTTAATTTACTTTTTCGGCCATATATAAATCTCTATTAACTGCCCTAATTCCTTTTTTCACTTACTTTTTATGCCGCTTAAATGGAACTCCACATTTATATTGATAAAATTCATATTTCATTAAGAGCTAAATTCTGTGATGCTCACTAATATTAATCAAATGGTTTTCACTTATTTTTTGTTTTATAAATGCAATAGTCCTAAGTAATAAAAGTTCTTTTTCTGAATCACAGAGATTATTAATGTAGTCTATTTCTCTGTTATTTGTATAGCTAGTTTTGTGACATTCTAAACCACTTAATATTAGAAGCCTGCAAGCCTGAAGACTAGTAGAAAGTTTAATATCAGGCTCTATATTAAAACAATAAAGCAAAAAAATATATATTTATACATATCACAAACTATAAAATATATAAAAATCAGAATATAGTTTTAGTAGTACAGTAAAAGTTAGATCACTCTTCTATGATAAGAAACAACAGAATGACAATAATTTGATTAAATTGATTTCAAAACATCTGTTTTCACTAACGAACATTACCCTGCCTTTATCAGAAGGTGTTTATACAAGGCAGGTGCAATTAAATCAGAAACAAATTTAAGCTCTGTTAAACATTTGTGTATTTAAACTTGCCAATATGAATATTTAAACTGATTAAAATTACCCAAGGAAAGGAAATACAAGGTTTTGAAATTTTTTTAAACACAAATAATTAATACATAAGCATTCAAAAGAAAGAATGAAAATGTGAGGAGAAAAAATTATTTATTTTATACTGTACAAAAAAAAATCTGTTTTGAGTTTAGTTATTGAAAATAAAAGTAAGAGATTCTTTAGATTAGCAAAAAATGCCCATTATTAAATAACGAAATGAAATATATGGCCCATCTCCCTAAATTTAATGGGGAAACGTATTACAGTCAGATTTTCTTTTAATCAAAAAAAAAAAAAAAAAAAAAAAAAAAAAGCAAAGCCTAAACTTTATTTTGCAAATAAAAAAACATGTATGGAATAACATTAAATTCAATAACTCATAGAAATTCCAGTAATTATTTAAGTACCACAACTAAACTTAGTCAGATTTTTTTTCCCTCTTAATTGGTGCAGATTGTCAAAACAAGGCAAAATTTGGTACTTTTCGGTTAGACGGGCTCCAGTGTTATGCATATATATATCAATATACTGTATATATATATTGACCTATGTTGTTAAATACATACATACATATGTACATGTATAATACATCTCTATTTATATAGATCTATACATATGTACATATGTAAAAATAAAACACGCATCCGGCTAATTGGAAAGTACCCAAAATTTTTGCATAAGCCATGCGAAACACATCATTTTTATTTCATAGATAGAAAGCCCAAAGTGTAAAATTTTATTTAAAACAAAAAGAAATTGGAAATTTCATTTGCCTTTTTGTGTGCTTAAGTAATATATAAAAATAAAACATGCAACCGGCTAATTGGAAAGTACCCAAAATTTTTGCACAAGTCATGCGAAACACATCATTTTTATTTCATAGATAGAAAGCCCAAAGTGTAAACTTTTATTTAAAACAAAAAGAAATTGGAAGTTTAATTTGCCTTTTTGTGTACAGCCTTTTTGGTGAAGTCACAAAAATTTGGAAAAATAACCATAACTCTCAACTTTGGCTATTTTTTTTTATCCTAAATATTACAAGTAAATTTTTTAAATATTTTTTATTAAAATCTGTATGTTTTTATATTCTTACAGTGATATGTTTAGGATGATTCATGTTTTAGATTCAGAGAAACAATTTTTTGAAGATGGAACTGCAATCTCAAAATACAGATTAAGAAATGCGCGATTTGAGAAAAACCCAAGAATTGGATCCCCCATATCTCACAAACTATGAGGTCTGGGAAGGAAAAATTTCTGATGGAATCATTTCATAATAGAATTAGTGTGTATACAAAGTTTCATCAAAATCCCTGTAGGTCGGGTTACAAGGTCTGGTTGAATTGATATGGAATGACCCATATAAGAAATTAAAATTTCAATTTTCGGGATCTCATAAGGACCAGAAGTACTGAGAGCACAAAATCATGCAGCTAATAGAAAGATGACAAAAGGGACTTTTTGAAATTGGAACTATATATCTATGACTAACGGATTACGAATTACCTTTCGGACGTCTTTCAGAATACACACACTGTATATCTAGATAACTATTGCAGTTAGAGAATTTTAATTAAAGTTACATATAGTAACAAAGCATCGTAATTTCAAGAGTCTTTATGTTAAAGCAGCGTTTAAATAATTACTTACATTAGTTACTTAAAAAAATAATTGAAACTAATATAAAACAAACAAACAAACAAGAAAATATGAATTCTGCTAATGAGTCTTTTGGAAAAGTTCTCAGAATACGGCGGTCTTATTTTGAGATTATTTTTAATTTTTTAATATGTTCTAAAATTTATGTTTCTGAATAATTGAAACAATACCGTATTTACAAAACCATATTTAAATAATAAAGCTTATTACAATTAATATTTGCAACAAATATGTTTTTTATTATTCTTATTAGTAGTAGTATTTTTCTGAAGAAAATGTTCTGAATTTTCAAGAAACAAAATTGTTGGAATACTTTCTTTATATTATTTGGATGCATATTTAATTAAATATGATAAGTATTCACACTTTTTAAAATTAAGCAATACATATACAAAATTTAGAAATATATAAATTAATCAGTAAATCAAGTTCTATAATGAAATAAAATTCTTTTGAAACGCATTTGAAGAAGCATATACATTGGCATTTATTTTTCGCTGTATTTGCATACGGTAAATATAAAAATAAAACTGAAAAATTAATTTACTGAATAATGTTGAAAATTTCAATCTCAGCGAAATAATTTTTTTAAAAAAATTTCTAAATGAAAAGGCATCGCTGTTTACGTGATATTTATAAAAGCTAATAACATTTGACATTTAAAATGAATAGTAACGTCGATAAATTAATTTGCATATAAGTAATAAAAAACCCAACTTTCGTAAAAATAAACAATAATATAATTATTATTATAGAAAGTAATGTCAGATTCTGATTTTGTTTTCCATTTTTGCAATTAAAGTATAATTTCAAATTTTTCGTACGAAAAAGAAATACATGTATATATATACAGTCACCGAAAAAAAAAATTGACATTGCGATATTAGATGTTTTGTTAAATATCTTGAAATATACTTGAGGAATGACTCTGAAACTCCAGATGTATAAACAAAATAGTACAGGTCATATGTTTTCGAGAAGATATTTTTCCTCCAAAATCCGATAGGGGAGCGTCAACAAATTGAAAAAAAAACGAATATCTTTTGAATAATCCTGTCAAAACTAATGTATCAAAAACGTTCAAGCTGCAGATTATGATTAAGTGGATTATGGTAATAAACTGTGTTAATTTTTATGCGGATAGCATGTATACTCGTAGAGAAATTAAGGTTTTTATAAAAATGGTCCCAAATTTTGCCAAGATTTTTGCTTATAATTTGCAGAGTTCTTAATAAAAAACAACGTTCTTTTCAGAAAATATGAGAAACAACATTGTACATGACACCCTGTAATCAAATTAAAAAAAATATATTATTAATTGTATGAAAAATGAGCAAGTTTACTAAAGAAAATTTCACTGCGTATGCATCAACTCTATAAAAATTTCATTTGCATATTGTGTTAGCTAAATGCATTAAGCAACATTTATTTAAATTTCAAAATTATAGCTTGAAAATTCTGAAAGTTCTTGTCTAAAGAATAAGATAAAAATCCGATATTCCCAAAATGAAAAAAAAAACAAGCAAACGAGGAGCTGTATCCATTTTCCATTGATTAGTGTCTACACGGTATTGCACGTACTACTATATTTGAATACAACTCCTCATCTTTTTGCTTCATTTTGGGAATAACGGATTTTGATCTTCTTCTATCGACAATAACTTTCAGAATTTTCAAGCACTGATGTTGAAACTTTAACAAAACTTGCTCTATATATTTTGCTGACACAATATGCAAATGAAATTTTAATAGAATTTACACATGCGCAGTGAAAATTTATTCAGTAAACCTGTTTATTTTTCATACAGATATTAATAATTTTTAATTTTGATAACAGAATGTTATGTATAACGTTGTTTCTCATATTTTCTGAAAAGAACATTGTATTTTATTAAGAATTTTGCATATTATAAGCAAAAAACTTGGCACAATTTGGGACCGTTTTTATAAAAACCTCAATTTCTCTACAAGTATACATGCTATCCGCATAAAAATGAATGCAGTTTATTGCCATAAGCCATTTAATCGTAATCTGCAGTTTGAACGCTTTTGCTACATTAGCTTTGACAGTGTTATTCAAAAGATATTTGTTCTTTTTCAATTTGATGACGGTCCCCTATTGGATTGCGGAAAAAAATCTTCTCGAAAATATATCACCTGTACTATTTTGCTTATACATCTGGAGTTTCTGAATCATTCCGCAAGTATATTTCTAGATATTTAACAAATCATCTGAAATCACAAATGTCAAGATTTTTTTATTCGGTGACTGTATAATTTAAATATTTTGAAAAATAAAATCGTAAGAATAATGAAAATGAATACATACATTTGTGAATAATTTGTTCGCCTGTTTGCATACAATAACTAATAGTAAATTCATTAAAATGCATATTCTTTTCGTTTGCACTCTTCGATATATCTGTTACTCCCAGAAAAAAATGGAATGATATCTATACTAATAAAAGAACAAAACGCTCTGTCTGTCTGTGTGTGTGTCTGCGATGGCTAGCAAAATCTACAGCACGTACGAAGCTCAAAATGTTTTTGAGAGTAGCAGAATGTCTCTCCTGATGCACCTGAAGCTCAGAATTTCAAAATTCTATTTATTAACTGAGTAATTAATTAAATTCCAAAGCTCACTCTCATAAAAAATCGCCTTTTTTCGCTTTTTTTCCATTTCATTTTCTTATGGTTGATTGGTTGCATAAAATTTTCGCAGAAATAATTAAAAAGGTGGGACAGACCTTTAAAATTCATAGACTGGCAAACTGTCAGTTTAAATGAGGATTTTTTTTACCGTCGTTTTTTTTACGGTATAAAAGTTTAAGGTTAGGAATTTATACACAGAGTGAATCTATACGCAAGATTTGATTAAAAATAACACTTACTTTTGTTAAATAGCTCTGAAATTATAGTACTATATACCAACCTTTTAGCTACCACCGTGTATCGATTTCATTCATGGTATAGTCGGATTTAAGAGTGATATGATTAGTTTGAAATTCAAAATATTTCACTTGGGATTTGTATGTGAAAATAATAATTAATTACGTGACTTAACAGTGATTTTTACGGGTAAATATCAACTTTTTTTACACGAAAATCATGCAATCGTTGGATACATATTCCCTCCCGCGTTTTTCATTGCCCATTTTGAGTATTTTTAGAGCTTAATATTAGTTGTTTTTAAAACCGATTTTTCATACAGTCAGTGGCTACGTATTTCAGACAATGCATTTCTGCATGTAACGATTTAATGATAAAATCATACAAATTTCAAGTTCGTTTAATATTGTTAATACGGACCCGGGAAACGCCGGGCGGGTCAGCTAGTCTATACTAATAAAAGAACAAAACGCTCTGTCTGTGTGTGTGTCTGTGTGTCTGTGTGTCTGCGATGGCTAGAAAAATCTACAGTACGTACGAAGCTCAAAATTTTTTTGAGAGTAGCCCAATATCTCTCATGATGCACCTGAGCTTCAGATTTTCAAAATTCCAATTATTAACTGAATAATTAATTAAAATCAAGAGGTCACTCTCATAAAAAATCATCTTTTACCCATTTTTTTTCTCTTTCGTTTCTTTACGATTGATTGGTTGTGTAAAAATTTTCGCAGAAGTAATAAGAAAGCTGAGACAGAATTAAAGAAACCCATGGAGGAATAAGATAAGTGGAGGTGAAATAAGCATCAAAAACGTTTTGCGATATGAAACCATTTATCGATCAAATTTTAATGTGCCAAACAAAAGGACGTGGAAGGGATTGTGTTATAAGACGAATTGAAAGAAGTGCATTACAATTGAAGCATATTTCAAGAGGAAATAGCAAATTTTTAAAATGGTCTTTGTTCTATTATTATTTATTAGAATAAATGTTCGTTTTTGAAATGAAGGAAATTGAAAAATTAGCAATAATTAAATATCAAATTAAAATTAAATAAGATATTGAAAACATTTGAAACGAACTAAAAATTTTATAACTAAAAGTTTCCTTCATTAATGTAATTTTAAATACTTTATAACGTAGATGAAAAATGTTTATGACTTAATAATTGCATGCAAATAAATATTTAAAATATAATGATGAAAATATTCTTTTAAAATCATGCATGAAAACTTAAGTAATATATATTAATCTGAAATATAAATTTCTGACTGCAGACGATTTTAATGTACTAACAAAATAATGTTATATTTTCAAGCAAAACGTTAAAATTATTTTCTATATTGATATTTAAAACACATATGATAAAATAATTAATAAATTGTTACCGGTGAAGCGATAAATTAGTTTTTTTTTAAACGAGAGAAAAAAAAATACGGGTTTAAACCTGTTTCAATTGATAAGCGTGTCAAAGCACGTGTTTTTGTTGGTACTTAATTGGTTTTAATGTAGGGTTACTTTTTAAGCATGACCTCCAGAAATAATACTTCCACTCTATTAATTTCTTTTTAATCCATAAAAGAAACCAATTTGAGATTTTCACATTTCAAAAATGATGTTTTTTTTCCCCAAAGACCTTAAAAATTCATAGACTGGCAAACTGTCAGTTTAACTTAGGATTTTTGAACATAGCTGTTACGTCAGATCGTTGGTACTTTGTACATTAGAATGTATTTGTGGTTAGCTATATTGCAGTTAATATATGTATATGTATATATGAGGCTTTTTAGCAGTTTTTTTTTAAATAATTGATTAAATTTGAATGGATTTATTTAAGTTAAAATTTTATTAAGACTTCAATTTGTTTTAAAACAAAAATGAAATGGCTCTTTGACGTACAGTTGTTCGAATCGGCAGACGATTCATACACCGTAACAAATTATCAAATAGGAAAATAAATTATATATCAAAAAAAGTCACTAAAATAATTGTAGAAAAACATAATGTTTAGGCGTATTAACACGTACCCGAAAAAAAACAGACCATACTCCGATTCAAGCAAGACAAAAATTCCATGAGCATAAACCCGACCCGAACCTAAAAATTCCATTTGAAAAAAACTATGGATTTGATATCTGACCCGAATCAAATCTGAATCCTACAAAAATATTCAAATGAAGCATACCCCAATCCGATCAAGGAAAAATAATGTTCGTGTATATACAACCCGACTCGAACCTAAAATTTGTCTTTGAAAAAACCCGAAAAATGACCAGAACGAAACCTGAAATCGATAAAAATATTCCAAAGAACTATAACCCGACAAGAGCAAGACAAAATAATTTCCGTGAACATAAACCTGACTCGAACCTAAAAAATTCCATTTGAAAAAAACCTGAAATTTTATGCAAACTACATCTGAATCTAATGAAAATATTCGAAAGAGCCAAAACCGGATTCGAATAAGAGAAAATAATTTCCGTGGATATGAAACCGATCCGAACTTAAAATTTCATTTGAAAACAAAATTGAAATCGGACCAAGTATGAACCTGACAAAAATATTCCACAGAACCATACCCGGATTTCAACAAGACAAAAAAATTCCCTGAACATGAACCCAATCCGAACCTTAAAAAAATGAACTAAATCTGAATCCGACAAAAATATTCCAGAGAAGCATATCCTTATTCGAACAATGCAGAATAATTTCCGTTGATGCGCAACCCAACCTGAACCTAAAAATTCCATTAAAAAAGCCGAAATCTGAAGTGAAACCGAAAAAATCTGAACCCGAAAAAAATATTCCAAAGACCCAAAACCGGATCCGAGCAAGACAAAATAATTTCCCTGGACATGAATATGACCAGAACCTTAAAAATCAATTTTAAAAAAAACTTGAAATCTGAATCGAACCAAATCTAAATCCGGCGAAAATATTCCAAACAACTATAACCAGATACGAACAAGACAATATAATTTCCATGGACATAAACCCAATCCAAACCAAAAAAAAAAAAAAATCCCGAAATTTGAACCAAACCTAATCTGAACCTAACAAAAATATTTCAGTGAAGTATAACCTCATTGGAACTAGGTAAAATAATTTCCATATAAGTACAACCCGACCCGAACTTAAAAATCCCATTTGAAGGAAAAAAAAAAAAACCACGAAATCTGAATTGAACCGAATCTAAACTGAACAAAAATATTCCAAACAAACATAACCGTATCCGAAGAAGACAAAATATTTTCCATGAACATGAATCTAATCCGAACCTAAAATTCGGATGCTCTACAAAACATAAAGCGCTCCATAGCGGTGGAAAGTGAAACTAAGTACTTAGTGCGAGATGGTTAAGATGTTTCGTTTATAGTTAGTGTTAAATTAGAACTTCGTTACGGTTAGGTAACAGTTAGGTTGCAATTACGTTCCGGTGAGCCTTTTGTTATATTTATTTTCCGTTTAGGTTACAGTTTGATCATGGTTAAGTTACAGTTAGATTAAGGTTAAGTTGCGGTTAGGTTGTGGTTAGATTATGGGTAGGTTATGATTAGGTGACGGGCACGTTACATTTATGGTATATTTAAGTTACAGTTAGGTTACTGTTAAGATACAGCTAGGTTAGAGACAAGTTATGATTACGATACAATTAGGTTACGGTTAGGATTTTGTTCACAGAATGATCATTACGCATATTTGATAAAAAATATACACCTATTTTTGTAAAATGGCTCTGAAATTATAATACTATATACTAACCTTTTAGCTAATCATCGAGAATCGATTTCATTCACGGTATAGTTGGATTTAAGAGTGATATAATTAGTTTGAAATTCAAAGTATTTCACTTGGGATATCTATGTGAAAAAAGTATTTAGTTTAGTCACTTAATAGTAATTTTAAGAATAAATATCAACACTTTAAAACGAAAATCACGCAATCGTTGGACACATATTCCCTCCTGCGTTTCCCATTGCAGTCATTTTGGGTTTTTTGCAGCTAAATATTAGTTCTTTTAAACCAATTTTTGACACAGTCAGGGGGCACGTATTTAATATAATGTACACTCTAAAAAATTTGACCCTTTTGCTGCATCATCACTCCCCCGCTTTTATAGAATATATCTCTTTTGACCTATGAGAATGCTCCATAATAGGCTGAAGTAATCATTTTCTATAAAAGCGGTGAAGTGACGATGCAGCCAAAGGGTCAAATTTTTAACAGTGTATTTACACATATTTCGAGTTAAAGATAAAATCATAAAAATTTCAAGTTCGTTTAACATTATTATTACGTACCCGGGCAAAGCCGGGCGGGTCAGCTAGTCTATACTAATAAAAGAACAAAACGCTCTGTCTGTCTGTGTCTGTGTCTGTGTGTCTGCGATGGATAGCAAAATCTACAGCACGTACGAAGCTCAAAATGTTTTTGAGAGTAGCCCAATATCTCCCCTGATGCACCTGAAGCTCAGAATTTCAAAATTCTATTTATTAAGCGAGTAATTAATTAAATTCCAAAGCTCACACTCATAAAAAATCGCCTTTTTTCGCTTTTTTTTCCATTTCATTTTCTTATGGTTGATTGGTTGCATAAAATTTTTGGAAGAAATAATTAAAAAAGCTGAGACAGACCTTTAAAATTCATAGACTGGCAAACTGTCAGTTTAAATGAGGATTTTTTTTTTTAAATCACAGCTGCTGTACACCATGGAGAAAAAGATAGGTGGAGGCGAAGTAAGCCGAAAAAAGGTTTGCAACACGGAGTAAGAAGTGTCTTATTCCGTGGTTTGCAATATTAAACCATTTATCGCTGAAATTTTAATGTCTCAAACAAAAGCACGAGGAAGGAATTTTTGATTAATAAAACGAATTGAAAGAAACGAATTACAGTTGAAGCATTTTTTACGAAGAAATAGTAATTTTTTAAAATGTTTTTTTTTTCTATTATATTATTTAGTTATTAAGTTAGGTTAAAGTTAAATTGCATTTATGTTATGGTTGGAATAAGGATATGTTACAATAAAGTGAATACATCAGTGGCTACGTATTTCAGACAATGCATTTCTACATGTAACGAGTTAATGATAAAATCATACAAATTCCAAGTTCGTTTAATATTGTTAATACGGACTAGGGCAACGCCGGGCGGGTCAGCTAGTAATGATATAAATATTTATCATTATGATGATTTGAATGATATGAAAAATCAATTCCTTTGAATTCAAATATTTCCCTACTTAGAGTATTTTAAAATGAGAAACTTTAAAATTTAGAGCAAATTTACTTATTAAATTAAACAAAATTTTATTAAATTCATTTAAAAAAATACAAATACTCATAAAAGAAATTCTTTGAATGGAATACCACGCTGAAGATCGGATATGGATATTAATTTATTACCTTAAAGGATAAAAATGGGATGGATAAACGTTTTAATAACAATTTCATTTTACTTAAGAAAGGGGTTATATTTCTTCTATCTGCAATAAAAGAAAGTATTGTAATCGAAATTTTATCGACTTCCAGTTTTCGACGGATTTACACGTTTTAGGCGTCAGATACTCGAAAGAACATGTTTTTACAAAATGTCCGTCTGTCAGTATGTCGCCATTCTACCATGAAAAAGTGTATGAAGATATACATAGAATTAGTAGGCATAGAATGGCATAGTGCCAAACGTTTTGTGAATGTTTTTTGGCTGTATCAAGCAGGTCTTTATTTATTTTTGAAACATTCCACCGGAAGGGAGAGCTGCAATAGCAAATTTTGTGCCATTTTCGATATTGCACCGACTAAAATTATACGAACGTTTTACCAATGTATAGTTTTACAAAATAAATTCTTTACTAATTTAAGTCAAACGCTGGTGGAATACAGTTGCCATGTTATATCATATGGACGTGTGCAATACAAAGAATATCATTGATATATAATATAAAATGTTTATCAGTTACCGTCACACAATGTCTAAAAAAGTCTTAAAAATGTTTGCATGGTGAATGTTTTTCCGATGTGCATACAAATGAAGACAATCCTTGCGATTTTTTTCGTAAATTTTGCTGTATATAAGGTCATCAAATCATAAAATGAGTGCTATCATATTCACTAATGTTCATACAGACATACACAACCAGGTCGTGGTATTAATAATAAAAAAACCAATTTCGGGGATGTGAAAACATGAGGAAATTACAATATAAAAGGGGAGATACATACAAACATGCACATAAGGAAATATTGTAAAAACGACGAAAGCGGTTTTAAAAAGCTTCAAAACGTAAAAGCACACCAATATTTCCGCAATCGTGTTTTTAGCATGATTACGGTATATTCAATACTCTATATGTGTACCTGAAAAAAGTATCATCCTTCATGCTAATTATCGCAATATATATTTTTTTATGTATTCTTCCTCATTCTTCTATATTCAGCTGATTGATAAAAAGCTATTTGAGAATTTATATTTAGTAAAATTTGTATATTTTGATTCGTATATTTTTCTCTGACTAATGGACCCAAAGAAATGGCTTTCCCAATACACATTCTAGCTTATTTACTATTAAAATAAAAATGATGCCATTTCGGATGTGACTATTTTATGCCCAATGGCCGAGAATTAGATTAAGAAATACGGCCAGAATTTACAGTTCTTGCTACATAAAAAAAGTGAGATTTTTAGCTACCGCAATTTTCCATGTCCATTGAATACATCTGAATCTTGTTCATCCTAATTTTTAACAATTATGGTTAATAAACAAAAGAGAAAAAGGAGTATTATGCCAAACTAATTTTTAGACATAAAAGACTCATCCTGATTACTATGACAGCAAGTATAAAAAAATTTGTTGGAATTGAAAAAAATCTTATTTTATATGTCACATTATTTGTAGAGACATGTGCTACAAATAATAATTGTTATATAATTATCTACTGTAATTTCCATAATTCGTGATCACTAGGATTGCCTGAATGCATCGGAGTCAGTTTCATTCTGACTTTTCATAATTCTGCCAATTACACAAGAATATATAATCCTGCCAAACATTTTATTTGAGGTATAAACAACTCACCATAGTAACTAGGATAGAAATTATACATATTTTCTATTGTTACCTAAAAATCTTTTGTAATTTATAGACTCTTCTGTTTCAAGCATCATTAATTAGAGTGCTGCTCAAACAGAATGTAAATAGAGATGTTACGGCTGTACTGTTTTACTCTATAATCTACTACACACACTAAGTCCACAGACAAAAAAAAAGTATTTTTATAATGATATTTTGTCAGCAATTTTTAGAAAAATTTAGAAACTCATATTTCGTACCTCTTTTAATATTTATTCAAGATTTACTGTCAAATATTTTGTAAATTGAACAACTTGATATTTATTCTGCAGCAATGCTTTTTATTCTACACTGTCTAATATCTTCTTCTGAAAATTGGTACAACATTTTTTTTTTAGTACAACAATAAAGAGATTTTTACAGATCATTTTCAATTTAAATCGAGAAGTATGTAAATGGAATAATAATTCCGATTCAATATATAATCCTAAAAATTTTGTACAATTATGAATTCATTTTTAAAAAGTAAATACTGAAATGGCTTTTTATTATTATTCTAGCATTAATAACATTTTCTCAAAAATAAATACATACTCATTTAAACTTAATAAACTCATAATAACTCATTTCCTTTCTCTATCAAATTCAAAAATATTAGTTATTGACTTAGACTTCAATATCAATAACTTCCTGTAAAATCTACATTAATTTTCATTCCCCGTATCTTTAAGACAGCTTAAAAGAAGATAAAAAATATTTAAGTAAGTATATGGAAACACTAATTTTAATAGTTCAAATACATAATGGAGTCTCTTTAAAAAACGTTTTTCATAAATTATGTAATCCCCATGCAAATCAAACGATAACCTTATCCTTTTAAGTTTATTATTTATTAGATTAGAAATAGATTCTATCATCATTTAATAAATTCTTACAAGTATGATAATGACAAGTAAGGGTTACTTAATGAGTACTTCAAAATGGTTAGTATTATTTGCCCAAGGAGAGAATTATATTATGTAAGATTCGCTTCTAATATTTCTAAAGAATGCATAATATTCCTAATAAAGTTTCATTCCATGCTCCACTATTTTTTTTTTCAACTTTCATACTTCAAAAAATTTATGTCAAAAGCAATTCTGTTGAGACTTTTTTTTTTATAAGTATTGATGTATTCGTAAATGCTTCTATTTCTAAATGTAAAATAAATTTAAATATTAAATCGTGTTGCATTACAGAAAATGAAAAACTAATGCTTTTGTTAATAATGTAAATTTGATTATCAAACACCAAACTTATATAATTGAGCGGCTTTACATTTTTCAAATATTTCATTTAAAATAAAAGTAATACTTTCCAAGTTTTATTTATATTAAAAAAAATAACTTTCTTATAAAAAATTTCGTCATCTAATTTTATTCCTATATTCGAAACAAAAGTAGAGAAAAACACATAACCATTGATTTTGCTTTCTGAGTTACAATTTTATTAAAAAATACGGTTAACACAAATCAGTATTTCACTACATGCTTAAATATGATGGTTTTGTTTTAGATAATGAATTTTTTCGAATTCTATAAAATATATTACAATATATCAAAGAAACCTATCGTGAATGTACAAAATATTCACTTGTTTTACATACAAAT
Organism: Maratus speculifer; assembly: GCA_964019185.1. NCBI lineage: Eukaryota > Metazoa > Arthropoda > Arachnida > Araneae > Salticidae > Maratus > Maratus speculifer. Next base: position 292,091,998 of record OZ025290.1, read on the forward strand.
TATGGAAATGTATACATTTTTTTTTCTTATTGACTTTCGTAATAATCTTTTATTGGAATCTTATCAGAAGAAAAATAGAATTAACAAACAATATTTAGAAGCATTTTAAATGAGTAATATTTTCCATTTTTATGATAATGTAGCGAATACACATGCACACATGCGCACACAAAACGCTGGTCTTTTTAATTCCTCTCTAAAGTTATGATAAAGATATTTAAACTAAAAATATAACTAAAACATTTACCATTAAACTTCTCCTTTTTTAGATTATACATCTGGAATTTTACACATCTGTTACAAATTGAAAGAACATATAATAAATATTTAATTAGAGAATTATCCCATTCCTACTTCAGCGTACAATCAACAGAGTGAAAAATGTCGAAGTAAGGGATCGAACATGGAATCATTGGAATAGCGCTCCAAGAGCTCTATCATGAGGATCACTCACTCCATGAGCATCCATAAGCATCACTCACTCCATGAGCTTCCATAAGCATCACTCACTCCATGAGCATCCATAAGCATCACTCACTCTATGAGCTTCCATAAGCATCACTCACTCCATGAGCATCCATAAGCATCACTCACTCCATTAGCTTCCATAAGCATCACTCACTCCATGAGCATCCATAAGCATCACTCACTCCATGAGCATCCATAAGCATCACTCACTCCATGAGCATTCATAAGCATCACTCACTCCATGAGCATCCATAAGCATCACTCACTCAAATATGTTGGTAAGACTAAAATATTAAAAACGAAAAAATAAATAAATAAATAAATAAAACTTAGAAAATATTTTTAAATAGGTAATAAAAGATGAAATTGCAATATATGAATGAAAAATTGGAAATTTTCATGCATTATTCTTTTAAAATCTACGATATTACTCAGTATAAATTTTTATAGAATCGAGTTTTTATCGTAGTTAATGCATCTATATAACCTTTAAAAGTATTTCCTTCTAAAGCATAAAAAATGCGACTTTATCAGTCTATAGTATATCCATATAAATCCAATTTCTATTTACCTTTCATGTTCAAAAATTTTGAAAGTATATATTGGTAAAATCAGTTATCTAGAAAAGTTGTTTCAACAGTATATGGTATAATATTTTAAGATATCCAAATATAAAATATGAAAGTTGAAAAGTCAAATATTAATATATTCTGGATTTAGTGACATGGAAATTTATACAGTGAAATATTTTTAAAAATATTTCTCATGGAATAAAAAGTTGAAGAAATTCACAATAACTGTGTTCAAACGTAATCTATAGAATTTAGTAAAGATGGAATTATTATTATTTTCTTTTCTGTGTCAAAAGTCAAATTGTGAGTAATTCTTTTTTTCCCTTTTTTAAAATATTTATTATAATTTGATTTTGAAATAAGTAAAATAAAAAAATCTTCTAAGAATTGCACTTTTATTATTAAATTAGAGCCTAGAAATAGAAATAATTTTTAGAACTAGAAATAAACTAACGGATATTTAGCTCAAATCTCAAAAGTTCGGCCGATACTTTACCGTTTTTTGATGCATTGATTTGTTTAAAATTGCTGTTATAAGTCTGACCGGTCTATTCGGGATTTTTTTTATTTCTTCCTGGTTTCCGCTTGAGACCAAGATTAAGGGTGTATTCAAAAACATTTTTTCATCCCCAACAGTTTGAAATTTTCCGATACATTTTCAGGCTTATTTTTAAAAGTAGAAACATGAAACTTCTTGAGGTGATTTCTGAAATGATGTATACGATGTCGTGTGACTTCATTTTTCGCTCAATTCATTAGAGTTTGATGAATAAACAATTACTTTCTAAGTTTGATCATTTGTTTCGTTCTCAGATTTCCCGTTTCGGAAATTAGGTTCAAAATGCCATATTGTACAGCGTTTTTTTTTTTTTTTTTTTTTTTTTTTTTTTTTTTTTTTTTTTTTTTTTCAATATTCTCCACATTTATCAAAAACTTAACAAGCATGTCACTCTGCGTACTTTCTAAATAAAAGAATTCGCCAGTTTGATGCGTTTGAGAAGAAAAATAAATTTAAAAATAAATCAGAAAGTAAGCAGTTTTGATTGGAATATACCCTTATGATAAGAAAAGAAAAAGAATTGTGGACGTAACGAGTGCGCCTCGGTCCATGAGTTCTACAGGATTAAAATAGAATATGCGTTTATATTGCGTATATACCGGGTGTCCCAAAAATGACTGATGGATTTTAAAATTCAATAACTTGCAAATGGTGACCGCTATCTAAAATTTTTTTGCAGAAGATTATATATAATGTCAGGAGATTTTTTATTTAGGCCAGGTGATCAGTGCTGAGTGAGGTCAGTTTCGGCGTCGACCTGGGCATCAATTGCCGTCAGCGCCATCTATTGTTTGAAATTCGAATTAAAAGCAAAAGTTACGGTAGAAAAACTCCTGACATTATACATAACACTCCTGCAAAAAAATTTTAAATAGCTGTCACCGTTTGCCGAATTTTAAAATCCATCAGTCACTTTTGGGACACCCGGTATATATGCGTATATATATATACGTATATGCTATACCAGTGTGTTTAGAAAGTGAAAAATATCTGACTACATATCAGCGCAACGCGCGTATCTTCTCCACGGTGCCTTTACCCTAATTCTCTCTATTCCGAAACTAGGGGAAGCCAAGAAGGAAGGGAAAAAAATCAAACCGACAACAACGGACAAATTTATCAGCAATGGCACAAAAGATATGTTGTGTGAGTAGTAATTACTTAAAGTGCGTGTTTCATTTCGACATGCGCATTTAAATTTGATTTTTTAACCTCCTACTTTTATATAAATTCTATCATAAGCTTTAAGAAAAAAAAAAAAAAAAAAAAAAAAAAAAAAAAACTGAAACTATTACAAATTATTGCGGGTTACTACTGAAGGGGAAATATGAATTAAAGTATATATGAAGTAAAGTAACTGAACGATGTTTAACATCTGATATGCAAAATTTGAAAATTAAAAAATATATTACAATTCATCAGACATGCATAAGAAAGAATTACATAAATACATATACATCTGTTACAGTTTTTTTTTGATTACTGCTTCTCTTTAAAATTTTAATTATTCAAAATTCAAAACACCTCTTTCCTTTTTTTTCTAGGTACGCACAGGCCTTAATACTCCTGTGATTCCTTTTTCCGTTCCCACGCCTTCGCAAGCGTTGGTGAATGCTAGAAAGAAAAGCACACCCCCTCCCCTTAAGACTTGCATAAAATCCCTGCTCGGCAGAGAAGTGCAGTAATTGCTAAAAGCCCTTTTGTTAAGATTAAAGATGTGTGTGTTTCCCAAGCTATGAGTTGTCAGACAATAAATAGCGTACCCTATAATAATTGGCCACACACACAGTTTCTTAAGCCCTGGGTAATACTGCTAAAAGTACACTCCTTTTTTTATGACCCATAAAAAATTGTATAGTGTCATTTCAGAGAGAGAGCGAGATACAGTTTCGACCATAAAAATATCCCCGTGCCTGTTACTCCTTTTGTGTGCAATACTTGGAATCCCTGCTGTAGATTTCATGGGAACGGGAGCTGAAAAACACCTGCCTGTGAAAAACCTCATGTAAGTCACGTGATTGAGATATAGAAACATGTCCTTATATGGACTTTGGATATGGTACTTGCGCGCTGACCAACGAGAAGTCACCCTTTTGGTTGGGGAAAGTGGGGGATGCGTCCGTGTTCCCAGAAAAAGTACCCCCGTATGTTAGAGGCTTACGTGCAATTGGTTTTTTGAAAAAAAGGTCAGTCCTGGTGATAGGAGTCGTACGGAGAGCATCTGGTGGAAGAGATGCAAAAGTTCTGTCCCCCCCCCTCCCCTGTTTTGGATCTGGGAGAGGGAAGGCCAAAAAGAATTCTACGATTTTTCGACACTACTCCCAAAGATACGCTAAGTGGAAGTCGCAGAAGTGTTGCCTGCCAACTATAACTGAGAGTTTGCTGAAGAAGTATGTCCCTTCCGAACTATTGGTCTAGAAAAAAGGGATCGGAGCCCCTCGTTTTAATTTGAAATATCTTATATGTCGCAGTTGAGTATACCAGAAGTACAGTTGATTTCCCGAGCTCCCGCACTCATAAGGCTTATTTAGATACCCGCTTAACGGAAGCCTTTACCGAGAGCAGCGGAATAAATGGCCCTTGGCGGCAAATGACTGTTAGCATGTGGCAGTGAACGTCCAAGATTGTTTTTGTTGTTTCAAATACTTCTCAGGGTAAAATGTGGATACCCAAGAGCCGAAAAATCTCAGCCTAACGATTCGTGTCGCTGATGGATGATAGGCGATTATGTCGCAAAGCCCTCATGAAGTTACCGTAGCTCAGCGTACTGTTTCAGGCGAAGGGAAGTTAGAGTAGAAACTTTTTTCAAAGATTACTCCAAGTCTAATTTGGGCAACAGAAACGCCATAAATTAGTATAAAAAAGTGCTCTGGTGCAAGGAAAATTTGTGATCCACGTTAATAATACATATGAAAATACCCTAAATGGGTGAATGGTAGAAATAGCTGTAGGTAAGAAATGTATTTTGTATTTGTTCTTAAAATACTTTTATCCTAGTGAATATTCTTGTTATGAATTAATATTTCCATATGTTTGCAACAAAATTTGTGTTAGTGAATTCAGATGCCTTTTTTTTTTATTATGTTAAATTAAATAAAGGAGAATGTATTTAAAGGATATGCTTTAGTATAGTTCTTTAGTTTTTTTTTATTTATCCTACCTTGATATTAGTTTGTTTGAATTTTAATCTCAATAGTGTCAAAATAACTATACTAAATTTTGTAATACCATGAAATTAAGGTAGTTTCTTTGAATGTTTAAAAGTAAAAATAGTTTTCAACCATTTCTTTTTTTTATTCAGATTTTTAAAGTAACTTATCAGGCTGGAAATCATATAAGCACTGATTAATTAATATACTTTTATCTTAAACTGAGTAAAGATATTTAGCTAATTAATAGAATTTTTAAAGCAAAACTGTTGAGAAGTTCACATGATTTAAAATGAATTAACTTATCTTATAAAAAAAAAATGGAGAAATTAAAATAGATGTACTAACAATATACTTTTTTGGCCAGAATGTCGTTGTTGTATTATGGGATGCTTGTGTTTATATTGTAGAAATCTTATTGCTTGTAAAAAAAATTTTTTTTCTTTCTTTGCTCCCCACAAATAGATGGGAGATTCCAGGGTCTTTCTTCTATCTTTTGAAATTTTAACAAAGGTCTTGAGCTTTAAAGTTATCTATTCGAGTTTGATATCCCATAAAACAACATTGGCAAAATATTGGGTTCACTGCTACAGATCCTTATATGCTACATCTGAGATCTAGACAGATTGAGATTTTGTTGTGTTATCATTATTACTTACTGGAAATCATTAATATGTATAGAAACTTAATGAATATGTATTTTTTTATTAGTTTTAAATTTTATCTTGGTAATCTTTCTTATTTCTGTAATTTCTTAACTTAACTTGTGTTATCTAATAGTATTTATCCTTATGAAATCTCCTTTTGTTTTGATTATCTTAAATTACAACAAAATTCATATAGAAGGTAGTCTAGTCCGGATCTCAGCTAACTCATTAGTAAAGTAGATGAAATATTTGAACTAATTAAGAAATTGAGTGTAGAAATAATTGTTTATATAGTAATGTTTATATGAAAAAACAATTTTATTGAATGAATTTTTTTATTAATTAATTTATGATCTGTAGTAGTAAAACGCTGTTGAACCTAATTATTGCAATATACACAATAAGTTGATGCCGTGTGGCAGAGCCTAATTATTACGGTATACACAATAAGTTGATGCCGTGTTGAAATGCCTGATTTTTGCTATATACACAATAAATTGGCACAGTACTGTAGAGCCTGAGTTTTACTAAACAGTGTTTATATTAAGTGTGTTTCAAAGTAAATAAATATATGTATTGTTGTTCTATTTTTATTATTTTGTTGTATATTGTAAATTTGAGTAATAGGGGTATACATTGCTATTTTATGGGTATTTTATGCCATATTTAGAAGTAGTAAAAGTTTGTGTGTGAATATTTTATTATTCCCTTTTTTTCCCTCTTTTATCTTTATTATTTTCAAATTTTGTATCGTATCTTGTGCACTTTAAAACGCAAAAATGGCACTAGACCCCTCTAAAGAGATGGCGAAAATTCAGCGAAAAACTGCCCTTATTGATAATCTCAATTATGTTCCCCCATTCAGTGGCGAGGGTAATTCAGTTTCTTTTTGGGATTTTTATAAAAAATTAGACAGTTTTGCCAACATGTTTGGCTGGGATGATGAGGAAAAGAAATTTGCTTTGCTATCTAGATTATCTGGTGCAGCTGCTAGACTGCTAAAAATTCACAAAATTAAGTCTTTTGAGGAGTTAGTTTGCATTTTAAAAAACAGATATAGTCAGCACATAACCCCAGATGTGCAGCTTAACAAATTAATGAATTTTAAACAAACCCCAGCAATGACAGTACAGGACTTTTATGACAGGGCATGCGACCTGTCACTAAACTCGCTCGTCATAGAGGGTATACAAGACGATGTTGTAGAAAAAAGCAGAAAAGCACTCCTTCACTCAGTGCTACTCAACAATTTGTCGCCTGAAATAAGAAAAGGTGTCATCGCTAGAAATCCAAAAACTCCCGAGGAAGTCCTCCAAATAGCCCTACTTGAGGAAAAAGCTTATAAAAGCGTAAATCCATTCTATAACTCTTATGAAAGTAGTGAGAATATACCGAACCCCCAGAATGTACCATGTGCTGCCGTATTTTCTCAGAAAAGTGATAATGAGTCCCATAACAGACAGATTCAAAATTTAAAATCGCAAATTGATCTGCTCGCAGCTAAAATTGATAGTCTAGTTGAAATAAAATCCAAAGAAGTCCAATATAATTTTAACCAGGGATGTGAAAGTAACCAAACTGGAAGTTTTTACTGTTTCAAATGTGGTTTGCCAGGCCACTATGCAAGAAATTGTACCCTAAACAGGTACACAAATGATTATGGAAGGGGCTTCCATCAAAATCCCAGGGGACGTGGACAAAATTCCAGGGGCAGGAACTATCAGAGTGAGAATTATAGAGGAAATAATAATAGAGGTGGATATAGGAGACATAGGGGCAATTTTGATCAAGGGTATGAGACTAACCGAAGAAATAGAGATGATAATGCGAGCGGTGAGACTCGTCAGGATGAACACAGTAACCCTACTACATCCAATAATGCTTTAAACGTGTAACGGCTGGTTTCGATTTGGTCGAGTCGTCTCCATATAGGCCTCCAGACCCCCCAATCATTTTTAGTATGTTCTCCCCCCATTCTTACCATTTACCTACTGCTATGATAAATGTAAATAATATTTCTCTTACTGCACTGTGTGATACTGGGTCAGCCATAAATATTTTAAGCAGTACAGCACTTATTAATTTAAATTTTTGTGAAGTTGTCGAGTGCAATACTCCTATTTTAACGGTAACTGGCGAAAGAGTAATTCTAAGCCAAAAAGTTTCTTTGAACTTTAAATTTAATGATTTATTATGTCAGTCTGAGTTCTTTATTGCCCAGGGTAAATTAGCCGATGAATTTAGTGTGATTTTGGGGATGCCCTTTTTAAATAAATATCAGGATGTTATAAATTGTAAAAATAATAATGTTGTTTTAAGTATTCCAGTAGAAACACAATGTAAACAAGTAGTAGAGAGTCATGCAAAAAAATTATCTCCACTAAAAAATTCCCTAGAAAGAAATATTGTAAATAATACCAGTGATATCAGAGTGAATAGTGCAGATTTATAATGTCAACAAGCAGATATCTGTAATGAACAGTCAAAATGTAGGCCAAATGTCCCCATTCCTGCTAATAAACAGGGAGATGAGTATAGTAATAATGGCACACCTATGAAAATTGTAACCAAAACGGATAAGGAAAGTTTAAAAGAAAAATGTGGGAATCTTAGTAGTAAAAATGTGACAGTTCAGGGTACTACATATCCCAGTATGAAAGTGAATGCAGATTTAAACATGACAATTAAAGCAAATGAGGCAGCTAATGAAACTGCACATGTTTTTTGTTTACAAAATACATCACGCAGTAACACGAGTACAAATGAATGTGAAATTAATGAGCCTTTAGACCTTAGACAGCAAACAACGAGTCAAACAGTCCATGCTAATAAAAGTGATTTACAAAATAGGACACCTCAGACTGGTGAACAAAGCAATCTTGACAATAATAACAACAACAGTAGTGAAATTACTACTTTAGCTCTTTTATGCGAAAGGATTTCTATTCCCCCTAATTCAAAATTAATAGCTGAAGTTAAGTGCAATAAAAATAATTCCATAACAGAAAATGATGTTCTAATGCTAGAACCTTTAGCGAAGAATTTAAGCCAAGGTCTGCTTATTTCTAGAGCCATATGTACTCAGGAACATGACCTTTTTGTTTCTCTTGCAAATTTTTCAAATCATACTATAAAGCTAAGCAAAAATACATATGTTGCAAAAATCCAGAAATGTATAGATAAGTCGAATATACCACTTACGGATAATAGTTTAAGTTGTAATGTGAATTTAACTACTCCAATAGCTGACTTTGATCATGCTGATCTCACTTGGAGTTCTAATATTGACTTAAGCCATTTAGACCCTCCCCTAAAATCTAAAATGCAAGAATTTTTAGATCAAAATAAAGATGTATTTGCAGCATCTGTCCTAGAGTTACCAGGCTGTAATACCATACCCCATGTTGTCAATTTAACCTCTAATAAACCTGTAAAATCCAAAGCGTACAGAGTTCCATATAAATTACGTCAAGAAATGGAAGATCAACTTAATATTCTACTGCAAGCTGAAATTATTTCCCCATCTATGTCAGAATTCGCATCACCGGTTATACTTGTAGAAAAAGCAGACGGTTCTTATAGACTAGCTGTTGATTTTCGTAAACTAAACAAAAATCTTGTCAAAGACGCATATCCTATCCCAAACATTACTGATTCTGTGGATGCTTTAAGTGGAGCTAAATTTTTTTCAACACTAGATTTGACTAGTGGTTTTTTTCAACAGGTCATACGACTTGAAGACAGGCATAAAACTGCTATTATCACGCATAAAGGTCTTTTTGAGTGGAATAGAAATTGTTTTGGGTTATCTAATTCAGGGAACAGTTTTCAAAGGCTAATGAATGCCATTTTTGGAGATTTAGGAAATCTCGGAATCTTAGTATATATAGATGACATTGTCATTGCTTCTTCTGATGTAGACTCCCACTTTGAAAAATTAAAACTGATTTTTGACAGATTAAGGCAGCATAAACTAAAGCTTAAACCCAGCAAATGTACTTTTCTTTCAAATAAAATCCAATACCTAGGCTTTGAAATTCATAGCGGGCAAGTATCCCCTGTAAATAAAAATATTGAAGTAATTGAAAAATTGCAACCACCTACGACACGTAAAGGTGTCAGGTCATTTATTGGAACCCTCTCATTTTACAGGCGTTTTATACCTGACTTCACAAAAAGGGCATTAAATTTAATTGATTTAACAAAGGAAAGTGGGCATTTTGCCTGGACGAAAGAAGCCCAAGAGGAATTTGAGGATTTAAAAAAGGCTCTAATTTCTAAACCGTGCCTCTTATTACCTGATTTTTGTAAAGAATTTTATGTCTATACTGATGCGAGTGGAGAAGCATTGGGTGCAGTTCTGTCACAGTTGGATGAAGAGAATAAAATTCATCCAGTGGCGTTTGCTAGTAGGCGACTCAAAGGTGCAGAAACGAGGTATTCTGCCACTGAGAGAGAACTTCTTGCTCTAGTTTGGGCAACTAGCCATTTTAAGTGCTACCTAGCTAACACCCATTTTACCATTTTTACAGACCATGCCCCCCTTACTTTTATGTTAAAAATTCATGATCCCACTTCACGTATAGCCAAATGGGTATGTACTCTATCTGATTTTGACTTTACCATTAAATATATAAAAGGCAAGTGCAATAGTGTAGCAGACTTTCTCTCTCGATTTGCAAAAACTGATGAAACACCTGAGATTAGCAGCAGTAATTTTTGTATACAGGTAGAAAAAGAAACTACTTTTGTACCGCATTCAAATTTAACTGATAAAATTAGTGAGTTGCAGAAATTCGATAAAAAGTGCTGTGAAATAGCCAGAAAATTAGACCAAAATTTAAACATAGCACCTAAATATATGAAATTTTTTTTTAGAGATGACATTCTTGTGTGTGAGGACACTAGAGATTCGAATATAATAAGTAACCCAATTAAATTGGTAGTCCCTAGGGAAATAATTGAGCAAGTGTTCGCTCTAACACACGATTCTCTGGCGGCTTGTCATCAAGGTTTTAAAAAGACGATTGACCGCATCCGAGAGCACTTTTACTGGCCCGGAATGTCAGCTGATATCAAGCACCTAGTAGAGTCGTGTATTAGTTGCCAACAGAAGAGGGCGTACAAACCTAACCAGCAGGCACCTCTTCAACGGATGCCTACACCCGAGTTTCCTATGAACAAGGTACATTTAGATCTAATAGGCCCACTACCGGTTACATTTTCAGGTAACACCTATATTGTCACGTATATCGACTCTTTTACTAAGTGGCCAGAGGCTTATGCAGTTAATTCCACCACATCTGATGTTATCGCAGATACGCTTGCTGATTTCATTTCACGTTATGGCGCGCCTGCGGTGATAGCAACAGACAATGGGAGAAATCTGATATCCGAAGCGATCAAACATGTCTACAAAATGTTCGGCATTAAACATATCACAACATCTGCCTTTCATCCGGCGTCGAATGGGCAGATCGAGCGACAGAATTCTACGTTAAAAAATGCCCTTAGTCACATAGTAAATAAAAACCAATCAGATTGGGATACTAAACTTAAATTTGCCCTGTTAGCGATGCGTTCCGCTGTACACTCCTCAACAAAATTAACACCCGCAGCAATTTTATATGGCAGGAATTTAAATTTACCATATAACCTATTTTCTCAGTCACCTAGATTTAGTTATAATGACGCCCCATCATTCTGTGAATTGCTAATCCCCGCCCTCCAAAAAATATATGCCGAAGTGTACGATAATTTGGTTAAAGTATCAGAAGTACAAGAAAAATACAGAGAGAAAACAGCGGTCGTTAAAGATTTAAAAATAGGAGATAGAGTATGGCTGTATAATTCATCTATAACTGCTGGTAATACAAGAAAATTGTCAAAACTAAACAACGGACCTTTTACAATCATTGAAAAACTCAGTGATGTCAATTTTAAAATTGCATTAATTGCTAATCCTTCAAAAACCCAGGTTGTCCATGTAGATCGCCTCACCTTATTCAAAGATAGATGCATTTCAGGTATAAATAAACAGAATGGAGACACTCATTCAGACCAAAACCACAGCCAAAGTCAAATGTCAACAACAACAAGTGAATCGAATATTCAATTCGATTTTACTGCACGTAAGAAAAGAAATCGGTTCATAAATCGATTCCCGCCACCCTTACCACGTACAGCATCCATCCAACCTGATGCGCAAGGTCCCCGTGCTACGAGCAGACGTCACGAGCAAAGCAATAGCGAAACTAGACCCGGGTGGGAAAACGAAACTAGTAAACAGATGGCCAGCGACGTTCCCCCATCACACTCAACTCCATCCGAGCATATCGATGGAAAGGTTGATAGGTTGCTTGTTGAAACACAAGGAAAGACGGGCTTATCGGATAGCGTTGAGCGCGAAGCGGAAATGATGCGAATAGGAGCGTCTAGTGATTCAGGCCGTGTGAGTCGTTCACGAGAACGATCCGGCATCAAATCAAAACAACAGAAGTGGCGGTCAGTACCGGGAGCTGATTACTCTTTGAGAAACAGGAATTCGCGTCCTAATTATAGATTTTAGAGCTGTTTAGCTTTATTTTTTTTAAGATTGTATATATATAGGTAATTGTATTTATTTTTAAACAAATTGTAGGCCCAATATAAACAAATTTAGGTAGTGTGTGAACCTAATAGTGCTTTGTTTTGATTTTGATCCGCAAATGTTTATTGTGGATTTTTAGCCTGCACCTTATTTTCTCTCGGGAGTGTTAGTAATATTACGATATATTAGGACCAATTGAGTGCTCCGCCTCCTGTTTGTATTCTTTTTTTTTAATTTTTAGCGGATTTTAACGCTAATTTTGGGAACTTAGAAAAATTTCTGGTCAGGAAATTTTGGGAAAGTAGGCATGATAGCAATATATGTAATGCCTGTAAAACCCAGGTGCAACCCTTTTTGTATATAGTATAGTTACTAGTGTAAATATAGTTCATTCTTTAAAAAAAAAAAAAAAGTAAGAACTTTTGCAATTTTTTTTTAAACTTTACCTTTTTTTGGGGTATTTTTGGAAATTTGTTTCTCTATTTGGGAGATAGAGGATTTCTGATACAAGCAATGTACACCCCCACAGATATATTTATCTAGTTTTTGTACATTTTGTATATATATATATATTGTTTGTGTTATCTATTTTATTATGTTGTTTGATTTTTCTAACAATCGACCCTTCCCCTTATATGTGTAAATGGGGTATTTTGAAAAAGCTCGTATTCCTGGTCAAAGAAATTGGCAAGCTCTCGTGTGGAGTTAATATTATTTCACTTTAGGTGTTATTTGTGATATTTTAAGGACTGTGTATTTTGGTTACTGTCTGTATAAAAACTAGTTCCTCATCAGTGGTAACAAAGGTATACAATTATCACTCAAAGTTACACAAGGTAACCTATACAAATATAGTGTTATGTTCTAAATGTCCATATATTTGTGTACTTCAGTTTGAAAGGTAAAATACATTATATTGTTTTTTTTTTTATGTGCACACGTTATGTAATTGTCCCCACTGAATATAATCAAGTGTGAGTGCTAATTTCACCTTCTTTTGTGTGTGTATACCCAATGTATGTAATGCAAGGTATTGTTCTTTTTATTGTATATGTGTATACAACATATTATCCTACTTATATGTGTACATATCTGTGATACCTCCAGCTGCAATGATATATTTATAGTGATTTTTCAGGAATTGGTTGTTTCGGCCCTTTGGCTCAGTCCTGCTCACAGGATTCAAATTTTTTCAAAAAATTCCTTTCTTTATACTGGACAAATCTTCCTTGCATTCGACTTGTGGGAAACTTTTTTTAAAGGCTTAATATTTACAGAGGTGGTAGCATGTAGAATTATCCCAGAGTATTGGTATTCGTAACTGTATGCCCAGCTTGAAAATCTAGGTGGGTATGCCACGTAAATAGTGTAGGTTTTGCAATAGCAACTTAGGCCCTAGTATACATTTAACTTTCAAATGTTATACCCAAACTTCAACATTGCATTCCGGAGTGCATAGTTGTTGTGGTGATTTAGTTAGGGTGAAGTTATCAACTTTTCGGGTCGTTGTGTGATCTGCTCTAGTCGGTAATCTTAATTCAACTTGTCAACCGGGGTACTACATTAACTTGTCATTTCATTTTTCCATTCACTTTGGATTCAATTTTTTTTGTACTTTTCTTCGACTTACCTTCTGGGATCTTCTAGCTAAAAAAATAAAATTCTTGTTTTTTGGCCAAAACGAATAATGTTTATTTTTTTTTCAACGAGGGGGAGCTCTTGTTACAGTTTTTTTTGATTACTGCTTCTCTTTAAAATTTTAATTATTCAAAATTCAAAACACCTCTTTCCTTTTTTTTTCTAGATACGCACAGGCCTTAATACTCCTGTGATTCCTTTTTCCGTTCCCACGCCTTCGCAAGCGTTGGTGAATGCTAGAAAGAAAAGCACACCCCCTCCCCTTAAGACTTGCATAAAATCCCTGCTCGGCAGAGAAGTGCAGTAATTGCTAAAAGCCCTTTTGTTAAGATTAAAGATGTGTGTGTTTCCCAAGCTATGAGTTGTCAGACAATAAATAGCGTACCCTATAATAATTGGCCACACACACAGTTTCTTAAGCCCTGGGTAATATTGCTAAAAGTACACTCCTTTTTTTTATGACCCATAAAAATTGTATAGTGTCATTTCAGAGAGAGAGCGAGATACAGTTTCGACCATAAAAATATGCCCGTGCCTGTTACTCCTTTTGTGTGCAATACTTGGAATACCTGCTGTAGATTTCATGGGAACGGGAGCTGAAAAACACCTGCCTGGGAAAAACCTCATGTAAGTCACGTGATTGAGATATAGAAACATGTCCTTATATGGACTTTGGATATGGTACTTGCGCGCTGACCAACGAGAAGTCACCCTTTTGGTTGGGGAAAGTGGGGGATGCGTCCGTGTTCCCAGAAAAAGTACCCCCGTATGTTAGAGGCTTACGTGCAAATGGTTTTTTGAAAAAAAGGTCAGTCCTGGTGATAGGAGTCGTACGGAGAGCATCTGGTGGAAGAGATGCAAAAGTTCTGTCCCCCCCCTCCCCTGTTTTGGATCTGGGAGAGGGGAGGCCAAAAAGAATTCTACGATTTTTCGACACTACTCCCAAAGATACGCTAAGTGGAAGTCGCAGAAGTGTTGCCTGCCAACTATAACTGAGAGTTTGCTGAAGAAATATGTCCCTTCCGAACTATTGGTCTAGAAAAAAGGGATCGGAGCCCCTCGTTTTAATTTGAAATATCTTATATGTCGCAGTTGAGTATACCAGAAGTACAGTTGATTTCCCGAGCTCCCGCACTCATAAGGCTTATTTAGATACCCGCTTAACGGAAGCCTTTACCGAGAGCAGCGGAATAAATGGCCCTTGGCGGCAAATGACTGTTAGCATGTGGCAGTGAACGTCCAAGATTGTTTTTGTTGTTTCAAATACTTCTCAGGGTAAAATGTGGATACCCAAGAGCCGAAAAATCTCAGCCTAACGATTCGTGTCGCTGATGGATGATAGGCGATTATGTCGCAAAGCCCTCATGAAGTTACCGTAGCTCAGCGTACTGTTTCAGGCGAAGGGAAGTTAGAGTAGAAACTTTTTTCAAAGATTACTCCAAGTCTAATTTGGGCAACAGAAACGCCATAAATTAGTATAAAAAAGTGCTCTGGTGCAAGGAAAATTTGTGATCCACGTTAATAATACATATGAAAATACCCTAAATGGGTGATTGGTAGAAATAGCTGTAGGTAAGAAATGTATTTTGTATTTGTTCTTAAAATACTTTTATCCTAGTGAATATTCTTGTTATGAATTAATATTTCCATATGTTTGCAACAAAATTTGTGTTAGTGAATTCAGATGCCTTTTTTTTTTATTATGTTAAATTAAATAAAGGAGAATGTATTTAAAGGATATGCTTTAGTATAGTTCTTTAGTTTTTTTTTTATTTATCCTACCTTGATATTAGTTTGTTTGAATTTTAATCTCAATAGTGTCAAAATAACTATACTAAATTTTGTAATACCATGAAATTAAGGTAGTTTCTTTGAATGTTTAAAAGTAAAAATAGTTTTCAACCATTTCTTTTTTTTATTCAGATTTTTAAAGTAACTTATCAGGCTGGAAATCATATAAGCACTGATTAATTAATATACTTTTATCTTAAACTAAGTAAAGATATTTAGCTAATTAATAGAATTTTTAAAGCAAAACTGTTGAGAAGTTCACATGATTTAAAATGAATTAACTTATCTTATAAAAAAAAAAAAAAAAAAAAAAAAATGGAGAAATAAAAATAGATGTACTAACACTATACTTTTTTGGCCAGAATGTCGTTGTTGTATTATGGGATGCTTGTGTTTATATTGTAGAAATCTCATTGCTTGTAAAAAAAATTTTTTTTCTTTCTTTGCTCCCCACAAATAGATGGGAGATTCCAAGGTCTTTCTTCTATCTTTTGAAATTTTAACAAAGGTCTTGAGCTTTAAAGTTATCTATTCGAGTTTGATATCCCATAAAACAACATTGGCAAAATATTGGGTTCACTGCTACAGATCCTTATATGCTACATCTGAGATCTAGACAGATTGAGAATTTTGTTGTGTTATCATTATTACTTACTGGAAATCATTAATATGTATAGAAACTTAATGAATATGTTTTTTTTTTATTAGTTTTAAATTTTATCTTGGTAATCTTTCTTATTTCTGTAATTTCTTAACTTAACTTGTGTTATCTAATAGTATTTATCCTTATGAAATCTCCTTTTGTTTTGATTATCTTAAATTACAACAAAATTCATATAGAAGGTAGTCTAGTCCGGATCTCAGCTAACTCATTAGTAAAGTAGATGAAATATTTGAACTAATTAAGAAATTGAGTGTAGAAATGATTGTTTATATAGTAATGTTTATATGAAAAAACAATTTTATTGAATGAATTTTTTTATTAATTAATTTATGATCTGTAGTAGTCAAAAAAAAAAAGGATCCAATAAGTTGGATCTAAATATTCAAACATTATGGGCTAAATTTTAGCCCCTCATCAATACAATAATTTTCAAATGATCATAAAATGTACATGACACAATTATAATAACATAATATATAGTTTTTTCTTCAATTAAATACTATTGTTTTAACGAAGGTCTAAAACATAGATCGAAATATTTGCATTTTTTTTAATTGTATATGTATTTATGTAATTTTTTTTTTGACAAAAGGCATTCACCTCACTGCTCTGTCTGTCTGTTACAAAGTCCGCACACAAGATCTGTATAAGTCTTAACAATAACTAAATTAACATTTTGAAAAACCCCATTATTTTAATTAAATTATTTTTATTAAATGTCATCCGTTCATTTTTGGGGGGATTTACATTTTAAAAGCAAAGATTAAATTCAACTTTTTGAAGTGGGCATCATAGCTTGGAATTAAAGCATCTCGCTAGTAAACAGAATGCTCTTAGATTAAACCCCGGAGTTGGAAGTTAAAAGATGCATTTATTTAAACGAAATTTCGTATTCTTTGCCAATTTAAGGGTTTATATTTTTTATGCTGTGATAAATAATCACTGAAATTCATGATATTTCTAAATTCTATTTTTATTTCTATTTTGTTATTTTTTCCGTTGCGATTTATCAATGATTCAGCATTTTCAATTTCGCTTAAACATTTTTTTTCGTTTTTGCAAACTTAAAATTTTATTTATGTTTCCGTTATTTTTTAATTTAGGATTTATAAAAAAAATTGGAATTTTGGATTTTATTTAAATCGCATTTCAACATTTTTAATTTGATTAAAGTAAATAATTTCCTTTGTAAAATTAATAATTTTTAAAATTAAATTTATTAGTGCTACCAAAGAAGTTAATAATTTTGGCATATATGCATGCATTTATTAGATATGAATTCACATGAGGGCTACTCAAAAAATTAAGATGATTTTTGGATTGTAAAGGGGAACAAATGAACTTGAGTTTCTACGTGTGTTATATGCTTCCGCTTGATTATTCCGCCGAGAAAGAAACATGAAATGTTAATTTCTTAAGCGGTAGAGTTCTGTTATCTTATTCTAAATGTATGGAAAAGTGTTTTATATTACGCTTGTAAAAATAAATTTTTCTTTCTCGTTCTGTTTTTCTTTTCTGTTGTTTTAGTAGATTAACTGATTTCCATGAAAAGCTCGATCAGGTTTAAAGTTTTAAAGCATATTTTATGATTGCATATTTTAAAAATGACACGTATAAGAAATACGTAAATCACAAAAAAAAAAAAAAAAAAAAAAAAAAAAAAGAAATAAATGATCATGTTACTCAGTATAAATTCATTTTTCTAATATGCATTGTTGAATCGGAAATAGATCATACCGTTCCAACTATTGAATATAGGTAAAAGCGTGGTTAGTACAAAAGTGACTATCTCATTGGTGGCGTTGCAAACATGAGGTAGGTATGTTCGAATATTGATGTAATAATTGCGATAAATGAAAGAAAATGTATTTAAAATTTTTATAAGTTATTTTTCTTACGTCTCTTGAGATAGAGTATTGACGGAAACAACGCGATAGCAGAATTTTTTATTTATTTATTTATTTGTAATATCAGATTAACTTTTTACTAAAATTAGAGTGTAATGTACTTATACATTGGAAATTAATGTTTCCATGTTTTATTTTAATTCTAATAGTTGTTAGAGTGGCACAATACAGAATAGCATTTGTCAAATATTTATATAATTTGCACAGATTCATAATCTTGATAAGTGCAAAAAATACATTTACAATCGATAATCTGGAACAATCTGGAACAATCGGTACGAGTGTGGTTTCGAATCTGCCCGATTAAAGAGCTTCTAATATATATATTTTTACGTAGTTTTTAAGCTCATTATTAGAAAAAAAACAAGTTCAAATACTCACTTACAAATAGAATGAAAAATTGTTTTATTCCTCGTAATGAATAAAATCTTTTAATTTTTTTCTAATTAAGAATTATATTTTAAATTTTACAGTTAATCTCTGAGATATTTGAAAAAATAAAATATAGTTATGCAAGAAATTAGGGAATGAAAACTTAAATATTTTTAATTTATCAAAGAATTTATTTTCATGAATTTTTTTGAACTGTATATTGATTAAAATTTTTAAAATTAAGATAAATGATGAATTTTAATAAAACAGAAAAAAAAAACACTTCTATTGTAAAATTTTAAAATAGATTTCTGAATTTAATACGTGCAACCTTTTATAAAAATTGAATTCTCTAGGGTAATAACTAATAAATAATAAAATGTTCTTATTGTTTATGTAACCAGTTTTTGAATGTAAGAATTTTTCGATTATGTACCATTTTAAGATAGTAGATTATACAAATTTCAAAATTCATTATATATATATTCACTAATGTG
Source organism: Maratus speculifer (assembly GCA_964019185.1). Lineage (NCBI taxonomy): Eukaryota > Metazoa > Arthropoda > Arachnida > Araneae > Salticidae > Maratus > Maratus speculifer. The sequence goes on from OZ025290.1 coordinate 292,110,851, forward strand.
ACTGTAAAAATATTGTAAAAATAATATATATATATATATAAGGTGGTCTGGTGTAATATTGCCAAGCGGGGTAATAACGCCAAGTGCTAATATTATGCATAATTATGAACTAATCCGGTAGATGACACCCATGTGCACTGCGCAGAAGGGTTTTAAATCATATAAATCGCAAAAAACAGCTTAAAGTGCATTTGTTCCATTTGTAGGTCTTTTTGCTTCTGCAAGCAACTAAAATTTACACTTGATCTAAAATTTGCGAGATACGTTTTGTGATGTGAAGACTATTTTTTTTATCCGGAAATTCTTTGTTTATTACATAAATTTGTAGTGCATTTCATGTACTTTCAAAATGTTGTAGAAGATTTCGGATATCTTCTCGAGATAATTTGTAGGTTAAAATGTACTGCGCATTAACTATACCGGGGTAATAACGTCAATCCTTGACATTAATACCCCTGTTGATTCCCAACAGTGGCCGAACTACACCCTAAATACTGATTTAAATAAACACAGTTAAAACCGTGCAATGTTTCTAATAATTCTATTTAAACGGTCCTTTTTAAGCAAAAAAAAAATCACGGTCTGATATTCTTTTGCCTCCTCCCCCCCACACTCCACACCTTTATTTTTCTTGCACTTTCACAAAAAAAATAAACATTTTCAATAGCTTAAAATGCGATTTGTCAGTTTCTAAGTTAGTAGAGTTTGTATTTTTAGAATTGGGCAAGCTACATGCCATTATTCCATCTTATTTTATAGTTTTGTTTGCATGGCGTTATTACCCATATAGGTGGGTAATAACGCCACATAGCATTGGTGAAGAAATCACGCCATTGCATTTTATGAATACATATCTGTTAAATTATTTTTTTTATATAGATAGTCAATGAGTTGCTGTATCAAATCCTATATTTGTTTGAAAAATACAATCTAAAACTAAGCCGTGAAAATTGGTAGAACCTTAATGTGGCGTTATTACCCCAGGGTACTCTTATTACCCCAGGGTAATTAGTTACCTGAGGTTATTACCCCAGGGTAATCCACTCTTAAAACGAAAGAGTGGATTTGGCTGCTCAAGAAAGAGTTATAATTTATTGGATCGTGAATGAGTTGATTTTTAACCGATTCAGTCATCTTGGTTTGATTTTTTCTCTTTCTAATCCACTCATACAGCTTTAAAACTAAACAACTCAACTCAATAATGAAACAGCTCTTTTTCCGCGCTGATTTTCGCCGCTGACTCGTCACGTGACCTTGCAAGATAAGATGGAGACTTCCGGCGTTCGCTAAACAATTTGCTGAAAATGCCTTTTTTACTAAGTAAGTAAGTTTTATATAAGTATTTTATTTTAATTATGCTTTCTTTTAATAACTTTCCTTTCTCTTTTTAACAGACTAAAATTCATAACAGTATCATACCTTGAAATTAAAATGTCGTGTCACACGGTAATATTGAGGATGTGTTTAATGCATTTCTATATTAATAATTGGTGTTACAGTGCTGCTACAAAACTTTCGTGCTTTAATAAAATAAATTAGTATATTTAATCAGAGTAAAAATTGTTAATGCAATGTAAATATCTCGTTATTTAATTGCCTTGTATTAAAGTTTTGTAATTATTATATCTTTATTCATAGAAATTTATCAAAACATTGTATTTACATCTTGTTTGCAGTGTCTTAGTAAAAACGTGCTCCGGATTACATTATACACATTTCTGAGATTTTTTTTTTTTTTCATTCTTAATGTTGAACTTGTGTTACTGTTTTGTTTGGCAATGTTTCATACTGTTATTGGGCAAAATTATTGCATGCATGGTCTGTATTATAATAATCTGCTTAATATTTATAAGTTGTTACATAATGCATGCAGAAATAATAGTTTTCTTGTGCCTGCTTCCCAGGTAGCTTTAAATCTAAATGATAATTTATAAATGAAACGAAAACAGTGGACAAAAGTTTGTCTTTCTATACTGGTAAATGCATGTATTATTTCCTAAATATTATGCAACGATACCAAAAAGCAAATCCTCTTTCTCTTTAGAAAATACCTTGTAATATCATCCCTTTCCCTTAACATTTTTTATGCATAGCCCAGTGGTAGAATTGATTTTAAAAAAAGTTACTGGTCCCAAAGACCAGTACGCATGAGAGTTTACTGGTCAGAAATAGTCATCAGTAACCCGCTACATAAAATGCTATAAAATACTTTTAACCGTCCCCCCCCCCTCTTCACACACACACACTCCTACTAGAATGTAAAATAAACCAAACTTCCTTTGCAGTTATACAAAATTTTTGGCATAATAAAATGGAAAATTACTATTTTATAAAAAAGTATGTAGTATGTAAACTAAAACTATAAAATTGTGTATTTTATTTCCGATCATTTATTTAACAGATAGTAAGGATTAATGCAATATTTTCTTATAATTATTTTTTCAAGTATTATTTTATGGTTTGTGTTTGGTACGGTTTTCTCAGGCAGGAAAATTTATTTACTTGTCAGAGATGAAGTGGGTGTGCAGTGGTGTAGCTAGGATGGGTGACATCCCGGGACAGATGTAAAAGGTGTCAAGCCCCCCCCCCCCCTCCTCCTCCTTTCCAATCTGTCATATTTTTTCAATCTCAATTCTACATTCTTATAAAAAATAACCTTACCATTCCTTATTTACCTTTTGTCCTTCTGCATAAAAAAAACCGCAGAAGTGAATCATCACTCGACCCATAGTCTGCACAAGTCAATGCCGTGCCTATACGTAGAAGAAAATTCTTTCTTTTAAAGTTTGCTTTTGTTACCCACTCGTTGAATAGGTTGGTTTTTGTTCCCTGGTGCGTATCTTATTTAGACACACCGTTCTGTATAAAACTTCACTTTAGCAAAGAAAAGAAAACTAGCTGTATTGCATCATGAGCTAAAAATCTCATTTTATTTCCTAATTAGTCTCCAAAATTTTATAAAATTGTATTTTTTATTTGCAAATAAAGATTTGGTGTCACCCTTTAGAGGATGACACCCGGGTAATTTCCCTAATCAAGAAGAATTTCTTTTACAGCTTGACTAAAATCTTAAAGATCAAGTTGTATGCAGTTCTGTGGCTCCATATTCAAAATCATCATGTATGTTATGACAGATTGTTTTAAAAAATAGGCATTTTTCTAAAATTAAAATATTTTATGCTAAATAATTGATTATTAAAAACCTATTTTATCTTTGAAAAATTCCCAAGTTTTAAAAATTTTCTTTAAAGCATTAGATATGTTCACCAACACTACTAATTTCCATCCTATGAATATAAGCATGACCTGGACCCACTATATTTAATGCTTATTACTGAAATAAAGTGTTAAAAGTAGAAAACATTCATATCCAATAATTTCAAACCCTTAAATTATGTAGAAAAAATAAAAAATGTCATTAGATTTCTTTAAAAAAACCAATTGGTTTTTTTGAGAAAAAAAACCATTTGGTTTAAACCATGGTTTAAACCATGGTTAAAACCAATTGGTTTAACCCGTGCCAACCCTGCGTACCAACCAAAGAAATTTGCGATTCTTATGTGATGAAATTTTACATTTTCTCACAGTAAATTGACGATTTTTTCCTACGACATAAGCACAAAAATTTCAATTTTTTTCCAGTTGTAAATTGATGAAACTCGCGGGCCACAGGTTGTGCATCCTTATTTTAGTTTATTACTTATTTTAATATTTTATTATATTGTAAGCCTTTACAATAGTTTAGATTTCCTTGTTAGTTACATTCAAATTACTGTTTAAAAAATGTAAAGAAAATAATGACCAGAAATCCGCAAAATTCTAAAATCTGCAAAACCTCTGGTCCCAAGCTGTGCGGATTTGAGGAAGTCTACTGTAACAGCAGTATTACTAGCAAAGTGCCAAATTTTGACCTACTTGTGATATCCTTAAATTTGGCAGCAAAAATAATTTGCCATATATAAAAACAATTTAGTGAAATTTTCTATCTTTTAATGCATTTCTTAAAAATGTACAGTATTGTGCATGTTATATTAATAAAACATGCCTTATTTTTTTTTTCATTTATATTTAATAATAATAATCTGGTTTATGTAAGTCTGTAATGTTTCAAACGATTTTTAACCGGCTTCCTGGTATGTTAGAATCATAAAAGTTGTACATAATGTTTTTGATGACAATATAGCATTAATACAGTTGCAATTATTAAATTTAATTCATTTTCATTCAGTTAACTCAATATTAGGTGTCACCCCCACAATTCATTGTGGTGTGTCATCGCTTTATTCTTGTGGCCTATAATCTGATAAAATATATGATTTAGAGGACCCTTGGGGGGAGGAGATTAACCCTTTAAATTTACTTACCCAGTCAAATTATCAAATTCAGTTGGTAAAGATATATCAGCAATTTTTACATTTGTATATATAACATATAAAGCTAGGATTATTTTCAAGATGTAATAATATGCCTTGATTTTATTCACAAGAATAAATTTTGTTTTATTAGCAATGCCAAAAACAAGCTTCTTTGAAGGTTTAAAGGGGGGGGGGGTGAGATCTCTAGCAACCAGGCTGTAGTTTCAATTTATCCACAAAAGATCGCCATGACTAGAACTCACAACCAACTACATCCTGTCGATACTCTACTGAAAGCAAATAGTAGCTGAACAAAATCCATCAGATGTACAGAACTTACGACTAAAATGAACAAAGGAACGAAAAACTGACCAACTGAAAAATTAACCAACCATCAATTTGATCTTCTGCTTATAGGCTGGATCAAGTCTTCCGGAGAGGTCTAATCAGTCAGGATGTCGGACTCAGTCAGGGGTGCCCAGAGAGGGGTTTGATAACGCAAGATGCGTCCTATAACTTAGTTTGGGGGGGGGGTTAATTTCAGAAAAAGTACATTTTGGGGGGGGAGGGGATTTTAAATTCTTAATATTTCTTGTTTTTACTGTTAAAAAAATATCTTTATTTTTAATATCATTTTTAATTTTTTTCAACATTTAATTTCCAGAAAAGTCCCTGTATTTTCTTTCTTTAAATTCTAGATAAGGGTAATAAGAACTCATTCTGCTATACTCAACTCGCTATCTTTGTAAATCTTGATTCTTAAATTTCACTTTTAAATTTTTTCAACATTGAATTTCCAGAAATGTTTCTGTATTTTTTTTCTTTAAATTCTAGATAAGGGCAATAAGAACTCATTTCATTATGCTTAACTCACTATCTTTTGATGGTGCAGTAGGTTATAAGTAAAATATATTTTACAATTGATATTCTGTTTAGGGGGGGGGGGGGTTATCAATGTTAAAGTATGAAGATTTTTTTTTTTTTTGGGGGTGGTCACCACTGGAGTCAGTAAACCTCTTAGTGAGATCATCAGCTTGTTCATTTAAGGGGATCCCCCGGTGTCCCAGAACACAGCACAAATGAATTTTAGGGGAGAGACCCGCAATGCCCCGATCTTATGCAACCAAATTAAAAAAAAAATTCTTCCGATTGTGGAGATTACTGCACCTTTTAGTTCACTAAACTGGAAGGTTCATTGTGGGGTTAGATCTAGCTGTGCTGAACTTAGCCTTCGAGTTTTGGACCAGAGTGAGGAAAGAGTTAAAGTTTATCTCCATCAATGAGTGCAGCTTGTTGTTATATCACGGCAGATCAACGGCCAATTATAAAGGGGACGACAAGGAGGAGAGGGGTGGGATTAATAGTGACAGAAATTTCAGTCCGGAAGTGACCGTTGTCAAATAAATCTTCATCCACACGCAGCGTGGATCTTTATAACTAATATTTTAATTACTAATAATAAACATTTGAAAGTAGTCTGATAAATAAAATATTCTTCTCCATAGCTATCCAAAAAATAAATTTCAAATACTTCTTGAGATTTTGTTTCTTGAATGACAATTTGAAGTCAGCATTTTTGGTGATAGATTCAGCAGATAACTAACAGGGGGGGGGGGGATCACTTATTAAAATGCTCTAAGTAGCATCCAATCTTTGAAAACTCTCTTATTCGACTTCATATTTTGATTTTAATGCTTAAGATAACCTCCCCAATTAAGATTGGGGATTTCTTTTACAGCTTGAAATCTTATGGATTGTGTTATGTTATTGCGTTAAATAATCTGCAGTTTTCAAAAAATTAGGATATTTTCTATTAAATATTGAATATTTTTAATCTATTTTATATTAGATCGATTCACATGTTTGAAGCTTTTTCTAAAGAGAAATAAATATATTCACCAATGCAGACTGATTTTAATCCTATACCCAAAAAGTGATCTAAACCTGCTACATCCAATGCTTATTGCTGATATAAAGTGTTAAAAATAGAAGTTATTTATATTCAATAATCTGACATACATAAATTATTAAGAAAAAGAGAAAATGTCATTAGATTTCTTCTGAATTTTTTTTTTAGAAAAATACCAGTTGATTTAAAACTAAACCGTTGCTTAAACCAAAAGGAGTAAAACAGTTGTTTAAACCATAGTTAAAACCAATTGGTTTAAACCGTGCCAACCCTGGTCTAATTGTTGTAGGTTCTATCTTGTATTATATAAATATGCAAATATATAGAAAAACAACTAAAAATCCACAAAAACCTGTATTGGTTGGGTATTTGCCAGCGCTGATACATTTTGAAAGTAGCAACAAAGGTGAATTTTCAACAATATTTTATAATGTTGCTTTAAGAACTTTCATTTTAAATTTGTTTTTAAAATGGTGATTTATTGTATCAGATGTAACACCATGATTTAAACAAGCAGATAAGTGTAATCGCACAGGATTTATTTATTCTATTTCCATTTTATTCATGATTGGCTGAATTTTCAGTAGTGTAATATTTATAAAGCTAAAATTTTTAGTGTATGGTTCATTTTATGTTTAGACTATGGATGGGAAATTTTATAAAACATTTAATCTGAAAGCTGCAAAATATTTTAATATGTTCATAATCATTCCTTAACATTATATTTATTGCTATTTAACTTAATTTCAATATTTTCTTTTAACACAGGAAGATGGTGATTTCATGGAGGAGTAAAATTCTACTGTGAGTGAGGAGTCAAATTCAACAATCTTATTTAATCTCAAGGATTTTCAAGAAAGTGTCTATTTTGCCTAAGATTTTAAAAGTTGGACAAACCAGTGGACAGATTACAATATGCTCTTTATGTATTTAATGTTTAATGCAAATGGACTGTTATATTTATAAAGGTCCTGTTAAAGATGTTATTGAAACTTGTTTATCTGATGTTGGAAAGAATTGTTATCAATTAATGTTAGGTTTATTTTGTCCTTGCTAAATAAAATGTTTTTGTTGTTAAATAAAATTAGTTTTTTTTCTTTCTTGCAACATTCTAAATTGCACATTTGGCTCTACTTTTGACATAAACTGCTGCAGTCTTATACTTTTATATTTATTTAAAAGTTAGTTGATTTAAGAAACATTGAATAAAATCAAAAATTAAATCAAAAATTCTTTATGAAGAAGAAGTAAGTTATTCTTGAATATAAATTCAAGTTTTAACAAATGTTTTAAATGATATAAAGAATAATTGCACATGGTCAATAAATCCATTTCTCAGTTATTTCTGCATTTAACTTCATACAATAAAATAATTGTCCATAATCAAAATTTTAGCTATACAAGTTTTTTAATGACATTCCTCCACATTTCCCAATTGCAATGTGCTTATATAAATGCTATGGGTAACAATTATTTTATCTAAGATTTCAAAGCCATTTCAGATTTCAAACTAAACAATTAAAATATTTTTTTTTTAATTTAGTCAGTTTAAGAAATATGATTTTGATTGAGATTTAAATCGAGGAATAATTACAACAAGGTATCATGGGTTGATGTTTATCCATTTAAAATATTTTCAATTTCAATTATTTAAACACTGCACTGGACATGTGTGGGGGGGAATACTTTTTTAAATTTAGGTTTTATGTTTTTTAATACTTTCTTTTTCAAAACTGGGTCTGAAACTCCTATTAAAATTAAAAAAAAATAATTAACCAAAATTGCAAAAGTAAAAACTAACCCACTTACAGATCATCCTCAAATATTCTATGCCCCCCTCCCAAAAAAAAGGTAAACATTTTAAAATCCAAACAAGATATTTGAAAATAACTTCTGCATAGGATTATCTAAACTCTTAAGGGGAACAATCAGCTTCTGACATTGTGGTGCTGAAGTTGAGTCGTTGGGCTGATATCAAGTTTATTTTTTCAATATTTTTTTAGTAAGATGCCTAAGATTGGTTTATTTGATTGAAATCGTAAATTTTTAATAAAAAAATAATTGTTATTTACAATTAAATCAGAAGCTAATGAAAAAATTAAAATTGTATATAAGCATATCTGAAGCTATAAGTATCATTGGAAAATATGTAAACTTGAAATTGCCCAAGAAAAGAAAGGAAAAATCCCATAAGCACCACAGCATCAGAAGCTGATATTCTGTTTAATGTTGTTCGGGTGCTGTTGTACAGTTATGCAAATTTAGGAAGTTTGCATGAATAAGTGTTTTCAAATTTACAATTTTGAGATCACCAGTATTTTTAATTTAATGAATATATGTACTTTTAAATTTAACAAAAGAAAATTCTGATGTTAAAAATTTCTGATTTGACAGAATAATAAAAAATTCATGTAAGCTCTATTTAATTTTGTATAACGATTCAATTGCCTTTTCCCCTAAATTGACATAGGAAACAGTTTCATTGAATTAGAAAGAAAAAAAATGTTTTTATGATTCATTAGAGAACTTTCAGTCATGTAAATTAGAATGTTTTAAGTCTTGTTAATTAAAGACTTGGAAGAAATATTGGAGAATCCATGTTACAGTTTTCCAATCTCTCTCTCTCTCTCTCTCTCTCTATATATATATATATATATATACCCTTGTAATGTCAATAAACAGAAATTTAAATCCGAAATGAGAATTTAAATGCAACACTTGAAAATGTGGCAATAATTCCATGTTATATTGAATTTCATTGATAAAAATTAATCGAGGATTACTGAATTTAGTTTTAAATGATGTGATTTTATTTAGACGATTTAGAAATCGCTTGAAGATTTTTGTAATTTTAAGCAATTTTGCTTTTCTTAAGAGTGAATTTATTCAATTCTACAAATTGAAGGAGTTTTGGATTAACTCTTAAATGAGTTGATTTTATTCATGTATGCATTGGTTACAAATCGCCTAAGTGCTACTGGATTAAATCAAAAATGACAACATTTCACTCCAACTTGAATTGATAACAAATCGCTCAAGTGCTACTGGATTTGCCTTAAATTATTTCACTTCACTCAAATACGAGTTGGCTGCAGCTAACTCAAGTGCTACTCGATTTAATCCTAAAGACTTCATTTCACTCAAGTATGATTTGGTTACAAATCGCTTAAGTGCTACGAGATTCAGTCTTAAATGACTTCATTTCACTCAAGTATGACTTTATTACAAATCACTCAAGTACTACTGGATTTAACCTTTATTGATTTGATTTCACTCAAGTATGAGTAAAAGAGAGATCACTCAATCATGAGTTGATACAAAACAACTCATTCACTTGAGTTGTTTCAGCTCTTCTTGAGAAGGTTCCTTTCAACATGGGAAAAGAGTGGATTTCAGCTCAACTTGAGTTATTTCAGCTTTTTCGTTTTAAGAGAGTACCTTATATATATATATATTTCTAAAAATGCAAGATCACGTCTTGATAAGGCTGAATATGAATGTCTGGTTATTTAGTATGCATTCTGCATACTTCGTCAGAAGTTGGAAATTAGTCTGTAGTACATTATATACGTATATAAATTGAATTAACTTTTTCATTAATTGAGATTACTAAAAGAATTTCGCTAAGTTTCATTGATCCTTATTTGAACGTCACGTCGGTAATGTTTTAGAGTAGTATCATTTTATATTATAGCCTTTTCATCAGGATAATAATAATAATAATAATAATAATAATAATAATAATAATAATAATAATAATAATAAACAGCTGCAATGAGAAACAAATTTCCTCAGTGAGTTGATCTGCTTAAAACTTCAGATTTAATCGTTAATATATAAAAATCAGCAATTAATTTAAAAATAAGGTACATTTGAAAATTTAAATAAACATTATGGGAACGCGGAACTAGTAAATTTTTATACTTGATCAAATTCTTCGATTTTAGTGGTTTTTTAGAATTCGCTTACTTTGTTAGGTAAAAAATAAACAATTGTACCAAACGACCTCATTTAATTATATCATGGCATCAAACGTCCTAAATATATTGGAGACTACAGACAGTTTCGCAAATGTCATTTAAAAATACGTTCGACGATTTTCTTAAAATTAATTTATCTCCATTTAATTACAAGGAGTAACTCGTTTCTATGATTTCTCTTAATATAAACTTTCTCCTTTAGTTAGCTTGCGTAAAACATTTTTTAGTTGTGTTCGTAATTATGAAAATACGCTGCACTTATAGTCGTCGTTCTGTCCGTCAGTCCGTCCACATATAACAGAGTAAGATTACGTAAAACATTTTATTTTAATTTTTTTTCTTTGAGGTTTGTTCGTAATTATGAAAATACGCAGCACCTATAGTCGTCGTTCTGTCCGTCAGTCCATCCGCATATAACAAAGTAAAAAACTAACTAACCGAATCCTTTGAAAATATATCGAATTGCTGAATAATTTTGTAGAGACATTTCAATTATTTTATGAAAATTGGATGTATAGTTTAATTACGGAGAAAAACAAAAGTATTCCTTTACACTATGCCCAATGAAAAAAGGAATTTCAGGTGCATTTTAATGATGTTACACTCTCTCGAACATAATAAAATTGATATGCATTTATGAAGTACATACCAAAATATATATTCTGTACAATATGTGGTGCAAAGAACATTTTTTATTAATTTATAAGGTCACACGAAATTATTTTTTCACATAATGGTATAGAGGGAAACAATATTTGGGGCGCGTTTTCATAAGGTTAAATTATTTCACATTCTATGAAACTGATATACGTTGCTCAGGTTTGCTTGAAATTACTTACTGTATAATAGAAATAAGATGTTATTTACAGGGACACAAAAAAGATTCTCCTATTATATTGTATAATTTTATACCAAAACTTGAATCTTTTTATAACGTTATGTTTACTTTACTTTAGTTCTCAGGCTATAAAAGCCTGGGAGCTTATGTGTTGCCCATTCTGTATGTATGTATGTACGTGCGTACGTACGTACGAACGCGATAGCTCATGATAAAAATATCCGATTTACATGAAAATTTGGATTTAGACTTATTATGATAAGACGCTTCCCGATTAGTTTTGAGAGTTCATTCTATAAGTATAAGAAGGGGTACGGGGGCTACTGCCCCTCCCCTTAATTTATATAAATGGGTTTTTCCTGCAGAATTGATAGATTTCGTTCAAATCTTTGATGTAGGATCATTCTAATGAGGTGCCTTCATGATTAGTATTGGGTGTTCATTGGATAAATTTATTGAGCGGGAATGGAGGGAGGGTAATCCCCCTGTCTTTATTTAGTTTTTTAACGCAAAATTTATCTATTTGCTTCAAATTTTGTATAAAGGTTTATTCTGAAATGGCGCTTCCCTATTTTGTTTTTGGAATTCACTGGATAAGTATAAAGCGAGGATAGGGGGAACTAATCCTCATAATTTATGTAAATGGTTTTTCATACAGATTTAACCGATTTGTAAACTTCGCTCATTTGTTGTGGTATTTTCTTTTGTTAATTATAAATAAGGGTACGGGCGATTACCTCCCACTTAAGTTAGCTAAATAAAGTTTTATGCAGAGTTATCCAATTAGCTGTAAATTTTGGATGTAGGTTTTTTCTGATAAGTTGAATTTTCAAACAGTTTTCGAGGTTTAATGATTAATTATAAAGGAGGGAATGGGGGAAAACGTTTCTTAAATTACATAAATGGGTTTATGCAGAATTATTCGACTTGCTTCGAATTTTGGATACAGGTTTATTATATGATAAGGCGTATCCCTGATTAGTTTCGGGGCTTCAATGATAAGTATAAAGAAAGAAAATTGGGGGAGGGTACTTCCTTCTTTATTTTTTCAAAAAGGGCATTATTATGTAAGGCTGTAATATACAATTAGTCTGCATAGCCTGTGATCTCTATGCCATTAGTTTAACTGGGCATCATTCTTTTTATTTTTATGTTATTTTAACGTTATTCATATATTACGAACACACCTCATTTGCTATGATTGACGTGCAATTTCCGACTTCTTTTTATTTATGTTAAATATTATGCGTGTGACATCAGAGAATTATTTATATTTTTCCAATTCGCCTGATATTTTCAAGCTTATTGCAAAGAGCATATACAACTTTAGTTTAATATTAATTCCATCCGTTTTTACAATCATTCTGTTATTTTTGCTTATTGAAACTATTTTATGCGGTTCAATTTAATTAGGTAATGGACAACTCTTTGTCAAGTCTTATATTTCTTTGTCAAGTTATTTATCATCATTCAAAACTGCCTCAAAAGAACTTTTAATCATTCGAACAATTTATTTCGCATTATTTTGATAATGTATTTAACCTTCGGTGATTCTCATTTTGATGGAGATAATGGGAACATTTATTTGATTGTCTAACTTATTTTCTTTTATATTTTGCAGAATTTAGTGAGTCGTAATAATTTGAGAGAAGAAGCAACACGTAACTTTATTACCGCGCGTGTAAAAAATATGGCTCTTTTCTTGTGGGAATCCTTATTTGTGTGATTTTTTGTTGGATATTTATTTGTGTTTTAATAAGACGAAAAGAATTTAAAGAACCACCTCGTGAATCCCACAGAACTCCGCAAGGTAGAAGCAAATAATAATATTATTTTATTTGATAGAATATTGTTTCGTACTTAACTTTGAAGTTAGAAAGTTATTAGACGATAATAGAGATTTATGCATAATTTGAATATAAAACACAGAATTCTTATAAAATGCATATGAGTATTGCTTATTAACACATATCTAGTGAGATAATACATAGACCGTAAGCACATATATTTTTTTCAGTTTTATGCGTGCTTTTTTTTTGTTGTTGTTTAAATTCTTTTTGCTGGAGTATCAGTAAAATTTGCAAATTGGGGTTTTTGCGCTGTTACCTAGGACATAAATACGAAAATTAGAGGTTAAACAAATACAATTACAAAAAATGTATAAAAAAATGTCATCACTGAAGTCTGAATAAAAGGCGTAATGTTAATACTTTCCAACATACTTGAAAAGTATTCTGTCTGAAAAGGTACGTTTCTTACATACGTATTTTTTTCAATAAAAAAAGACCTACATTTCTGAAATATTAAAAAAAAGTTTTATGTTTACACAATTTGTAAAATTAATTTAAATTTCTGCTGTCCTCAATTAGTGTAAGAAAATATGGATTCTTTGGATTAAAATTTGCATTATTTTTCAAACATTGCAATGATTTTTAATATGATTACTAACCTTTTTCAATCCATATGTTAAATTAGACTTACCTTGACAATAGTTGATCTCTAAACAAAATTTTCTCGCTTGATATTAAAATAAACCATTTCATTATTTCTCCTTAAAATTCACGGCTCGATTCTATTGCTCTAATTATTTTATAAATGCAGTTTTTTTTTTTTAATTTTCTTTTAATATATACTTATAAAATGTTCTAGTTTTAAATTCTAAAATTCATCGTAATAATATAACATAAAATTACATAAATGGATCAATAATCAAAGATGATTAAAAGATTAAAAAGACGCTAAAAATCGAGTACTTTCAGCTAATAATGAGTCTTTGCCAGGACTTTAAAATTGAAAACATACACCCATTGAATCGATCATAAAAGTCGGATGTGTCTTTTCAAGCCAAGGTATTGTTAGTCAAGTACAACTAACATTCATATGAACTATTTAAATTTAAAAATCCTGATAATGGTTTAATATTACCTAAAAGTACTCGATTTTTAGTATAATTTTATTTGCATAATCATTGTTTAAATATTAATCCTTTACCTACAGACGATATTTATAAGTACAATTAAAATTATTTATTATAGAATTCTTTTACTACGTCAATTAGTTGTAATATTGTATAAAATGAGTTACAGATGCCTTATTTAGTCTTCTTCCAAAAGCCTTATAGGTTACACAAAACAAAAATATTTTTTAAATGATGAATCGTTTTGCCTTTGCATCTTTTCAGCTTTCTTGGTGCTCAGGGAGGGGAATAGGGACTTTTCAATTCGGGAATATTTCAATATTTACATTGTAAGAACATCAGATTTGTACTGATGTAAAATAAACAGATAAAAATTCACTTTACAATTCTACAAAGTACTAAAAACAGTTTAAAATAAAAGATTTGAGTGGGGTTATAAATATTGTACAAAATCCCTGTAAATTCAAATTTAATTAATCCTTCTAAATCCTTCAATCCTTCTAAAATATTTCAAAAACTATTAAAGGATTATGTAAATCATTTAATTCAGTTTAAACAATTTAGAAATGCTTTAAAATGTAACTTTTCATGAATTAATAATTCGGTTGATAAATTGTTAAAACATTTATGCAATTTTAAACTCTTCAGGTTTAGATAATTATTATAAGTTTTAGTATAATAATTGACAGGAATTTTTTAGAAAATATTTGTTAAGAAATATATTGAAAAATCATCAATTTTCTTCAGAAAATTCTTCTAAATGCGTTTAAAAAATAACTATTTAATAGAAAAGTATATTAAAACTAATATAAATTTTTCTTTTTCTTTAAAAAACTTTATAATACTGCATTTATATTTAAATCATTACTAGTTTCTATCATTCCAACAGTATCACATTTGTTTATAGTGGAATATGTCTTACTGATATGTCTCATTGTAAAATTAGATTTAAAAACCATACATTTTAAATGCATTCTTCTAGGCAACGGAATTCATTCTTTTATCCAAAAATGTCACATTTTTATGATATGGAAATTGTAATGATTGAGAGCGTGTCAATATTGTCCTATGGAAAAAATGCAAGACAGCTATAATATATTTTATCTTTCGGGGTATTTTGGTAAGAACACTTTCAGGTAAGCTATGCGCTAAATTGTTTGTTGGATTGCTCCCGTTTAATAATTTTCTATTCTAAATCATATACATGGATGTAATTTAAAAAAATGATCTCAATTTGTAATAGTGAAATATTAAATGCAGAATTATGCAACAATTTCTTTGCTTTTCTTTGAAAAGAGCTTTTCATAAAAGTTCTTTTCATTGGTAACAAGGCATAAATAAACAGAAAAGGAATGTGCAATTTTTAAATCTGGCAAAAGTGTATATAGAACATTTTCAGAGCTTTTAATATATAATAAAATATAAAACATTATTCTGATAGATTTGAAAAAAAAACAAAAAAAAAACAAAAACAGAAAACGAAATATTTCTCCAATGTAAGATAGTTATGTTTTCGGAATTTAAAAGATATATAAATGTGAATCAGAATATATTAGTTATTTTTCTACAAGTTTTAAATTGCCTTATAAACTAAAACTTTTCATTTTAACCAATTGCTCTGCCTTCTTATTGCCAAAGACATAGATTTAGATTTATAATTGAAAAAAAATTATTGAACCATATTACATAATGACATTTGCGTAAAATATATAATACTTTCAAGGTACTATTTATTCAACCAGGTTATTTAAAAAAGCTGTTATTAGAAAGTTATGTATATGTAACGAACGAGATTAATCATTCAATAAAATTAATTTTTGCCATAAAATGTTATAAAAGTCGGTATACTTAAATATTTTATTAGTTTTTGTTCGAGCAATAAAAAAAATGTTACAGAATGTGTATTTTAAAAACTACAAAACTGACTTTCATTTCAAATACTTAATTAGATAACTTTTCTATAATCAAACATAGTTAACTGCATATTTTTGTTAACTGTATACTGTTTTAACAATAGTAAATATCTTATATTGGTATGCTGTGCTCATCCATTCTTTGTTATCTATGATCTCGCAGAAAGAAAGAAATTCGCTTTTGATCTCAAGTTTTATTAACATTTACAAAAGTAAATTTTCCCGCCTTTTTTTTTTTTTTTTTTTTTTTTTTTTTTTTTTTTTTTTTTTTTTTGAGAAAGGGGGGTAAAAAATGTCCGGGCCAGAAATCCAACCAGGGATGTATTGGCTGAAGCCGCCAATGCTCTTCCAACTGAGCCATAACGGACGCAAACACTGGAGAACAATTTCACCCAATTAACCTCAACGATCACTTTATCTGGTCTTATTATCTTTACTCTGGATCAAACAAAAAATGGAAAATTTACATCTGTAATTAATTTACCGATTGAATAATCGTATTTAAAATTAATGTAATGTTATTTCGTATGCAGATATTTTCTGCAGTTCCATACATTGACCTTCGATTCATTCTGTTGAGATGATCCAGAGTATCAGACAAGATTAAGTGATCGTTCAGGTTAATTGGGTGAAATTGTCCTCCAGTGTTCGTGTCCGGGATGGCTCAGTTGGAAGAACATTGGCGGCTTAAGCCAATACACCCCTGGTTCGAATCCTGGCTCGGACTTTTTTCACCCAAAAATAAAAAAAATGGAAAAATTGTATCTGTTATAATTAATTTACCGATTGAATAATCGTGTTTAAAATTAATGTAATTTATTAACAATGTTTTGTTAAAAATGTGTTTTGGAATGCATAACATAGAATGTGAATTTCTGATACATACATTAGTAAAATGTTAAGTTATATCGATGATTAATTCTTACATTCTCGTTTTTATGTAAAAATAAATGTATAAGACAGAAATATGCTGATAAAACCGACCTCTTTTCTCTTTCTTCTCAATGATAAAATTTCAAATGTGAAAGAATAATTTTACAACGCGTGAAAAATGGCAAAAATGCGATAACTTATCGTGCTATGTATTAACGCAAGCAAAGTAAATCTAGTCGTTAGGGGCCACCATAATACTTATTCATCATGAATATCCAAAATATAATGCATGAAAATAAAACACATGTAAACTATTTATAAAATATATTGCAATTCGAAAACGAAATTTAAACGTATGTTAAAATATTTTTAATACACATAGTAATGCTCTATTAATGAACTGCTGATGAACCGAATTTGTCTAATTATATAAAACTCCAAATGACTCAAGTAATACCGAATTGCGTAAAAGAAACATCCTTATAACTCCAGATATCATAATCATATTAACTAACAGTTTACTGCGCCCGATTGAACGTCTCATTTCCATATCCACTATATCTTTGAATTGAATAATATAAACGATCATAAAAAATAGAAGTTTTTAGAAGAAAGGATAACAAATATCTCGACAATTAATTATCCGATCGACTACGTTCTTCATGCAAAATTTTTGTTATTGTGTTGCCTTTTACTTCCACTTCTTAAAAAAATGAACATTTTTATGTTCCTTTCATTTCAATGAATACTTCGAGCGTCCTTAAAAAATATTTCTGGATATTCGAGGTTACTCATATTAACTAGGTATCGTTTCATTCTTATATACTAAGTACATACAAAATTTCAAGTCTCTATCTCAGTTTGTTGAGGAAGTAGAGTATTTACAGTCACAGAGACGGGCAGATGGCAATTTTTTTGACTAAAATATGTTTTTCAGAATCTGCAATATCTGAAACGTGTAAATCAGTCAAAAAAGTTTCGATTTTCAAAACGATTGTAAGACGTACCTCATACTACGTATGATAGGTATGTAAAACTGGTTCTTATCCTTAAAAGTAAAAAAGAAAATAAGGTTTGGATGAAAAGAGTTATTTTGGAAAATTGTCTAAAGTAATCGGATGAAAGAACGGATCTAGATATGCGAAATATTATTTCAATTGTTCATTAATATACCTCTTAGATACTATTAAAATTTGAAAAATTCAATTTTTACCTAATCCTGCTTGTTGATAAGACAATTCAATCGTTTGATCTAGGTATAATATTTTTTTTCTAAGTTTTCTAAAAGAAGAAAAAAAAACTATTCGGTCCGAAACCATTGGACGAAATCGACTTTGGAAACCTCTTAGATGCTTGTATAACTAATGTTTAATTATTAGAGAAATTGCATTTGACATCATCAGCATGTAAATGACGATAGCATCGTAAACTACTTTGCAAGTTGAAGCTGCAAAGTTTTTAAAAAATATAATATTGAACACAAGGAGAATTAATTTATCATTTTAAATAATTTTATACTTATACTTAAACTGACATTAATTTCAGTGATTACACTTAATGTGATAGGAATCTAATAATTTTAGAAACCGAAGTTCTAATGATTTCAAATTTGATGTCTTCTTCTGATGATACTGACAAACTCTGTCTTTTATGAAATTTCTCCTTTTGTCTTTTATATTTTTTATGAGTGAAATTATAAAATGTGCCATTATTTGTTAATGGATTTCAATGAGCAATAATCGATGAAGACATGCTTTTAAAGACATGGGTCTAAAAATCCCCCATTTCAAAGTTTGTGTAAAAGTGAAAGAGGCATGTTTAAACTTGGACACAAAAACAACATGCAAATTGAATTCATACGCTTTTTTACACAAAAGTATGTGAAATTTAAGCTTTATTAATCTGTGTAAATCTGATATTTCTGTCAGTACAGTTTAAAATAGTAATATAAAAAACTTAATGCGTTTTTACCTTTTTAAATTTTTATTTCTTCAAGTACTAAACTTTTCTTGTGTGTGTGTGGGTGATTAGTATAAAGGAAAATGCATATGTTCAGTTCTACTCCTATTTACTAATTACTCTTAATTAAACCATATAAAGCATGATAAAGCATTTTTTTAAAATGAATTGAGTTTTTCAGAATAAGAAAAAATATTTGGATGTGCATATATTGCCTTTTAGTTTCAAACTATCCGTAGATTATATTTTTTTCCATTTTACCTTTTAGAACGGCTTTTTTATTACAAGTCCAATTTAAAGCGTAAAACTGAGGTTCCATTGAATTATACAAATGCAACTCTTAAGCGTAAAGTTCTGCTTTACTAAATTGGAAAACAAACATTAGATTTTAAAAAATGCTTAAATTGCTATATTTTTTTTATTTCCACAAAAATAGTATCAAAATTATTATTCTTATCAATTAACATCTTTACTCACGGTAGATAGACTATTACTATAGATCTCTATACATATATTTGGATCTTTTAAAGCTGCTTTTATGGCTATATTACAGTAATTTTCTACGTTATCGTTTGCTGTTTATCAATCTATATATTTATGTGTAGATTCTTTCGTTTCAATGAAACATGATTTTGCTCTTAAAGGAGGATATTTGTTAAGGACCTAAATGTTTTATCTACCTGACGTACAAAATTTCATATTATATTAATGCGCCATATATATTAACTTATGGGATTAAAGTATGTTTACGTTTATCTAATTTTATTAAGCCATTCCAAAATGCTTTTAAAATGTAGTTCAGGTAAAATCAGTTTATTTGAAATATAGTTTACATTTTGAAATGTTTTATGTATAAACTTGAGTGTATATATGTATATTAGGGTAGTGCGAAAAAATAAAAGTTATTATTTACGAATCGCTATACTACGGAAAAGTTGCGATATGTAAAAACAAAAGAAACAAAAAAAAGAATTTTTCGTATCAGAATTTATTTTCAAATCGCGCAAACCGCTTAAAAATTCAAAAAAATTTAAAAGAATTGAAACTTTTTTTAATAAATGTTATATACATATATTTTTTATCGCTAAAGTGAAAAACATGTGCAGATCGTACTATTTAGTAACAGTAATTTTAAAATAATGTGTTTAGAGAATATATTCCGATCGCGCACGCTCAATGAAACCGGTAAAATTTCAGTTTTGAGGGATTTTTATGAAATAAGAAAGTATAACTTGAGGTTAGTTGCATTTCAAATAAACATTTGCATAGCTTGTGCAGCACTTTGTTTTGTTTAAATATTTTAAAATATTTAAACAACCGGAACTTGTCATGGAAAGGCGGCTGCAGTTCGAATTCCGCCCACACCCTTCCTCTATCCAAACAGGGTGTTTGTTATTTGCATTCCTTAAATACATAATTTGTTATTTTTTCTATTTAAGTATGATATTTAGATGCAACTTTGTACTTCAATTTGGTGGTAAAGTCTGGTATAATGGACCTTGACTCCAGTGCGGCCCTAATGAAACTCTCTATGATTATCTCTTGATTGGGGTCTACATACTTTAAGCGATGCTTCCGTTACCATCATCCCAATCTAGGATATCACCTAATTGGACGAAGGAATGAATTTCATCGTTGGTTACTCTCCGTAAAACAGATAGAGATTATGATTTTACATTACTCCAATCAATTAATTTCGGATAATCTGCCGGATCGAATTTTAAAGTTACAAGGATGAAATTTCTGGTACCGTTAGCTTCAGAAACAGCCTGTCTGGCTTTTAACACTCTTCTTAGACTTAACTCTTTTATGTGCTTCTTATTATCAAAGACCATTGCCATCAGTATGTTTTGCGGATGAACAAAAATTTTGTTCGATTACAGGGAGTATCACTTTCTTCAGGTCGTTAGGCAAATATCAAGGTGTTTCCATTGTTCTGTACAGATGAATAGGTCTGTATGTAATGTATTACTGCAGTTCATTTCAAACCAAATTGACATGTGAAATTTTAAAATAAGTGTCACTATGGCTTTTAAGGCATCCCATGGATTGTGCACGCTCAAGTAAAGTCGAAGGACTCTTTTTGGACAAGTGAGTCATCTGGCATGAGTAATAGGGCTAGAATCAAACTTTGATAAGTCGTTTGGACAGTTGCCGCTTCTAATTACTTGACCTACGTCAAACAGATATCTTCGGCCTTTACTCAACATTTATCAGTCAATTTCTGTAATTTCACAATCAATTGGTAAAATGCTTTCACTGAGAGCTTTTCACAACCAATGAGATACTGTACAATTGGTCCACTAAACGATCTTAGCTAGTTGTTTCTCCATCTAAATGTTGAAAAAGATGGCAAAAAGGTAAAGTGAAAAATAGAATAAACAAATAACCCACTGAAGTGGTCTTCCAAGATGCACTTCAAGCCCTTTGATAGTACCACCTTCCCACCATTCCATGTCTTCTCGCCACATCCACAGCGCGTCGTTTCGTATCAGTGAGAATATTAACGAATTTCGTTTGTTAATGAGTGTATTGTTTTATTTTAATTACAATAACAAGTAAAATGGATACGGATACTCATAAGGCGATGACCAAGAAAATTACGACACAATCTTTTCATTCTTCCTATATGCGGTCATTCAAGAGACATTCTACTAAATATTCTTTCAACACATGATGATGTTCTTCGATACAGCTTTGAGGAGAGGTTTCTATTAGCTATTTATTTCTACCAATCGTTTTTATAAAGTTTGGCTTTGTCTCAAATATAAGATTTTATTAATTTGTAATACTAATCGTAGTAGGCATTACTTATCTGAATGATCCTATAATCGGAAACTGTTGCTATCGACATCTTCTGAGAAATATATTATATTTTTTGTGCCACTGCATTGCTGAAAGTTAAGAAACTCGCTTTAATGTTGTTGAGTTTACTTTCTAATAGAGACCTCTACTAAATGCAGCATCAAATAACTTCCTCGCTGGAAAAATATTTGTTAGAAAGGTCCTCTTGGATGACCGAATATAGGACAATGAAAAGATTGTCTAGCAATTTTCTTGATCATCGACGAATGCGTATCCGTATCAATTTCATTTGTTAATGTAATTAACAAAAAACAATACACTAAATGGCGCACTGTAGAAGTAGAAGGAGGCAGGGAGAAATGGGTGGGCACGTGTATGGTGACTTCAATGTTATTTAACAATGCGGCTAATAAGAGTTGCAAGAATTACTAAACCTTTTCGCATTGCAGCGATTTCGTCGTGGTAAGATCTGAGTTGTTAAAAATGGCATTATATGCTCAATAGTATTAATTTACATTATAATTTTAATATGACACTACAAACTGAACTCAATTATTTACTTAATGCATCGAAATCACTGAAAATTGAATTTTTCCCGATTTTTATTGAGTTTGTGCGAACGGAAGATATTCTATAAACGCAATTTATTTTTTAATTATTATTAAACAGTACAATGTGCAAATATTTTTCACTATAGTAATAAAACATATATATATGCAACATTTAAAAAAAATCTAAATTTTTTTTTTAATTTTTAGGTGGTTTGCGCGATTGGAAGATAAATTCCGATTTGAAAAATTCTTTTTTAGTTTTTCTTGTATTTATTAATCACAACTTTTTCTTACTACAGCGATTCTGAAATAATAACTTTTGTTTTTTCGCAGCACCCTTATGTATATATAGAGTGTCTCAGAAAGCCATTCAACTATGATAATTTTATATTTTATATTTTATACATTATATTTTAATTTCTACTTTTGTATTTTTGTAATTTAATATTAATTTACACTTTAAAATTGAATACATAAAAGCATTATATTTTAGAACATTTTATTTTCAGCAAATTTAATACAATTATTTTTCGAAATGTTTTTGATTTCAGTTATAAAATTCTCCGAATAAAAAAGTCTAAAACCATCTGTTTTAAATTTTGAAAAGCTAGATGATACTTTTCTAGGAGCAATGATTGCACTTAACGTTTCTAGATTGCTTGGAAATATTGGCCTTGAGGTATTTTTATAAACTTTGGCTATAGATTTAGATATGATAAAAACGTCTTTGGTAAACTTATTAGGCTTTATGGTGACTGCTTACAATGTTTCTGTAGACTGATAATGTAAAATCGTACACTATGGTACCTTAGAAATATTGAAAAATTTACATAATTGTTATTCGAAATTAAGATGATTGTTACTTTATTTTTTTTCTAGAAATTATTTTAAAATCACTATTATTTCTTCACATTCATAAACCTGAAAGTTTCTCAGTAATTAACTCTATTATCTGTTCTATGTGTGAAAATCATTAAGCTATATGAGGTGCTTTTATTTAACATCAGCTATGCAGTTTTAAATTGAATTGTATATTAAAATTTAAATATTTGTGTAAGTAATATCATATGGATAGCTTAATTTTATATAAATTAAAAAAACATTAATTTACAGAAGTATTAAAAATGGGACTGTGTGTAAAGATAACATTCATGTTTGAAATTTATAGCATATTAATATAATTGCAAAATATCGCAAGAGAAAATTGTTTGCTTTTTAAACATGTACACATATTTTATTAACTATATATGAGATCTATTTGCAGAAGAAATCAAAGTGTTCATAATATTATCTATATTTTTAAGGAAATATAAACTTTAAACTAAATTTAAAAATTATATTTCCTATTAGCAACAAATATGACTGAAATTGTTTTGTTTTTTCGTAGTAACTGGATTATTTAATAAAAAAGGAAATAAAATTAAAATAAATTTTGAATTTATTTAAAAATCTACTAAATATCTAAAACATGAGACTAATGTTAATTTGCAAGTGTTTATTGCAAACTATATATGTTAGTTATAAATATATTAATTTTGAGAAAAAAAAATCTTGTAAAAAATGTATAAATCTATCATTTGGATAAAAAATATAAAGTTTATATATATATATATATATATATATATATATATATATATATATTTACATTTTTCTTCCTCGTCAAAAGAAAAATAAACAGAAAAATAAACATAATTGACAAACTATGTATGATCTTTCAGTTCATTTGGCGCCTGATTTAATCGATTTTTTCTTCATTCTTCTTTGTTAAAATTTCGCAACATTATAGAACAATTTTACGTGACATCATAGATTTCCTTTAATTCCTTTGTGTTACTTTATTTCAACTATTCAGATTTTGTTCTAAAATCACTCTAAACATGTTTCCAGTAACAAAGATAAATCTGTAACTCTATTTATGTTGTTTGAGTAACTAAAAAAATTAATACAGCTTTTTTATTTTTAGCAACAAATATGGCTGCAATTATTTCCTTTTTAGCAGAAAATTAATTCTTAGCAGAAAAGGAAATACACATCTATTATTACAATAAATTTTAAATTCATTAAAATTCGCCTGAATATCTAAAATATGACAGTAATAGTACATTACGAATGTGTATTGAAAGACATAAACCGAGTTACATTTTTATCAATATATTGACTTTGAGAAGAAAAAAAAAACAGAATCAAAACAGAATAAATCAATGATTTGAATTTTAAAAAATATTGTAAAAGTATATTTTTCAAATATTTTTCCTCGTCAGATAGAATTTTTTTTTCAATGTTAAGCTCTCTATTATCGTAATCGAACAGAAAAAGAAAGATAAATAACAAACTATGTGTGATATTTCAGATCAGTCGGCTCCTTATTTAATCGATTTTTCCTTCATTTTTCTTTGTTAAATTTTCTTAACATTAAAGAATAGTTTTAATTTACGTTATAGATTTCCTTTAAGTCCTTAGTGTTATTTTAATTCAACTATTCATACTTTGTTTGAAAATCAGGATTAAAATGTTTCTACTAACTAAATCTGTAATTCTACTTGTATTATTAGAGTAACTAAAAAATTAAATACAGCCTTAGAAATTGCTAAGTATGAGAAAAAACAAATAAAATAAGTCTTTTATGTACAGTTGTAAGTAATTCTAAACAAGCATATTAAAAAATACGAAACAGAAAAA
Organism: Maratus speculifer; assembly: GCA_964019185.1. Classification (NCBI taxonomy): domain Eukaryota; kingdom Metazoa; phylum Arthropoda; class Arachnida; order Araneae; family Salticidae; genus Maratus; species Maratus speculifer. Next base: position 292,135,630 of record OZ025290.1, read on the forward strand.
AATCATGTATGTCAGATTAGAGTTGTTTTTCTATAATAATAAGCCAATATTTTATTCATCATAAATATTTGAAAAGTTTTTGATTTATTTTTTCAGTTAATTAAAGTAGAATATTACATAAAAAATTTCCAATTTAATAAAATATATCATAAAAGAAAATAAACTCTATTGAGTAAAGCTTATGTAAGATCCATGTTAACAATTTTATTTTTAAATGTCACAAGAGATTATCAATATCCTATTTCTTATTCGTTTGGCAATACTGTGATAATAACATAAATAGTTATATAAAAATACGACTATTTTCTTGCTTTCTGGTTTAAATCTATGCTTAAATTTTTAAATCATTTTGAATATTAAATTGTATAAAACGAAAAACATTTTTAGGTTATTTTTATATTTTTGCATCATTATTTTCGCAATATACATGCTTGACATTAGTTGAAAGCCTTTTGTTCCATTTCTGTAAAACAAAAGATTAAATATTGTTAGATGATATTTATAATACAGATATCATTATAGGAAATATTACAATTTTCGATGACTTTCTGAAGCATTTTGACTGATGTTTTCAAAATGCAATTCATTTGTAATTTTTGTACTTAAAATTGCATTATTAAGCCTATATTTAGCTCGTTCTTGAAGTTTTATAATATATATTGTATATCTTAGTCTTTGCACACGTTTTTAAAAGTTCAGTTTTCCATAAAATGTTTCTACTCATTGGAACAGGAGCACAAAAATATGTAGTAATGCAGATAATAATATATGCATTATATTTAACCATTAGACGAAAACCAGAGATATGTCTAAAAACTAAGATAACAATTAGAATCTCGATTAAATTAGAAATTTTGCATGAAATCTTATTGGAATTATAATGAAACAGTTTAAAGTTGAGATAAAAAATATATCTACAGCATTATTATTATTACTCACAATTAAAAAAAAATGATGAATATAACACAATTTAAACGAATACCTTGTTCAAAGTCAATTCTGCTTTTGGATTACTTAGTAACATAGAACTAATGCCTTTGTTGGCTATGTTTAGAAACATTGTTTATAGAAAACTGTGGTGAGTAGCGTTGTAAGCTTCATAAATATTTCTCAGTGTGCTTTTCTGATTGTCAAAAAATGCAAGCCATTCTCATCAGTAATAATACTTAGAATACTAAAATCGGAAAGATTTCTTAGGGGACACTCCGTAACACAAAAACTTCGGCACTTAAAAAATTAACGTCTTGTAAACATTTTCAACTCATCTCCATATTTAACAACGATTTATAATAATATTTAATAACATTGCATATGCAGATATAATATTAACATATTAGAATGTAAATTTAAAACTTAGCCTTATCTAAATTAAAAAATATCCACTTTTCTTTACCAACTTAATCTATTTGTGAGCCCGTATTAAGAAAAACGCTACAAAATGATTTAAAACTATTTTTATTATGTATTTTTGTCATTGTAAAATTTTGATTTACAATTAAAACCATTGAATGCATTCAAAGGTTTTTCATGATTTTTAAAAAAATCGACTTTCTGGATTTGGCGAATTTTGTTTCTTGTTATCTCAATGTGAGTTTCTTTTATAAATTCGACGATGAACACTGAATATTATTTTACAGTTATCTGAACTCCGTAAATATTTTGATAAAAATTAGAAAATAAAGAAAAGATCTCTCTCTATTCTTGTGCATCAGCGTTTATTAATCAACAGCATGTGAACACCAAATCAGGGATTGCTGAACTGCGAAATCATTTCGATAAATCGAAGTGTCTGTTCAATGCTACTAGTTTATCGCATATCCACAAAAAATGACGTAATAAGATTCACAATTTGATGTGAACTCTCCCATATTGCAGCCATACACAGCATTAAAACTATGATTAAAACATAAGTCAAAGATCTTAAAATTCCGCAAATTTCCCTATGTCAAATTTATACTACTAGACATAGAGTCAATTGCAATTTAACTTACGGAAATAAACGGTAATGTATTTTTAAGTTGACATTAAAATATTAAATGAAGGAAATTATAGAAATTTTAAATACGTTAGACAGTACCGTAAAATAGGGTGAATAGGAACAGCGGGTCGAATAGAATGGAAATTGCCAGTCATACAAATAAATTCATTACAAATTTATGTGATGATATTTTTAGTTGATAATTTTTTATACGAAGCTAATACCATTAACAATTTAGAAATTCAGTTTCGCCATGTTGGCACCACTACTGGGATGTATAAAAAACTGCAAGTGGATCCTGAAAAACATCACACTTTCAACGTCTTCAAAACTTTGTATGTAACTGCGGTATTTTTCGTATTCTAAACTTAAGAATAGGGATTTTCAATTAATAATACACCTGTAAACAATACGTTACATCAAATTCAACCTTTTTCTAATCTACATAATGAAAAAGTGAAGACTAGCTTGTAACATTGGAGTTTTATGATTTACGGGGTGAATCGGAACATGTTTACTGTCATGGTATATTTTTCTATACAGTAATAGTTACAGATAAAATATGAAAATATATGTATGAATATGTATTTAACAATATTTTGTTTACTCCAATTACTTGAAGAGTTTAAAGGTGCCAAGAAATTACTTAGTTAAATGAAAAGTCAACCCCCAATCCAACAGACATGGAACACATAATAGAAACATTTAAAAATGGCAAATTACTATAAATTACTATGAAAAAATTAACAGAGTTATTCTCTGACAACCACAACATTACACAAACATCCCAAAATGAGAAACAGATTAAATAAGAGAGGGATGGAAAAACAATATTGAGGGCTGGGACGAGACCGTACTAGTAGATTGTATTAATACATGCAGCGTTTGGGACTACGCAATACTTTCACTTAACCAATGACTACTAGTAAAGAATAACTTAGAACAGGGCTGAATTTGCATGAAATTCCATCTTATGCAATTTCTTATAATAAATTTTAATCATTCTTGAGTTCAAAGTGGTTTTCTAATATTTGAAAAACCATACCTTTATTTTAAGGATTGGTTTCATATTAATTACGCGTTCCTATTCCTCCCTTATCATTATTACTTGTTATTATTAACCCTATTAAATTCTGAATCGGAATAAATGAAAATATAAGATTTGTTTGGATTCACACTTAGATATGGGTGAATCGGAACACCATAAAAAGTAATATATATATATATATATATATAAACAGTAAAAAGTGTTTCGCTTTTGCTTAAAAAGTAAAGAGCAAAACAAGACCAAAGTTTCTAGTAGAAAAATAAAAAAATTAAAAAAATCAGTAGTTTTTCAATCAGTTTTTTTTAACGTTAAATTTGAAAAGTGTCCCAATTCACCCCGTTTTACGGTAAGTAAGAAATTATATTTCTAATGTATATTATTTAAAAATTACATAAATAAATATATAAATATTGTTCGCAAATGAAGTATTTTTGATGAAAAACCTACGACTATCATTTTCGGTACTTTGTAGTCATTTTTAAATACATGAAAGAGAAGCAAAAATTAAAGATAAACTTAACGATGAACCCATTTACGCAACTACATACGGATAAAGTGAAAAAAATCCATTTTCATTTGAAATTATTTTCATAACGTATTCATCTAATTTATTATAGATTTAGACATATAGATAGGCTGAAGTAAAATCAAAATTACACTTTTTTAAATTTTCTTAAATTAACAGTCTGTCGACACATGCTTCAAAAAATATTAATTTTAAAATTACTGATGTGAAATATTTTACATATTTTTTTCACGTTTTATTTTTCCCTACTGCAAGATGTTGAAATGTTCTAATTAAATTCTTCCATTTCATAATTATTTTGGTTGGATGCGAAACAACAAAAAAATATACTTCACTTTGTTTCCTCACATAAAATGTTTTTAGTATATTTCTCTTTATATTTAACTATTTAAACATGCATTTTAATATATGAAAAAAAGTCCACAACTTACTGAATACGGCTAGAAATACAACAGATATTTACGCGTTGTATAAAATTCGATATCATCAATAGTTAAATGTATTCTAATATCTTAAGATAAGCGTCTTGCTAAACTTTTTATTAAAATGTTTTCAATAACATTCTAGAAGAAGCTTTAACGTAACTTTTATGACAAACTTGGGGAAACAACAAAAAATATACTTCACTTTGTTTCCTCACATAAAATGTTTTTAGTATATTTCTCTTTATATTTAACTATTTAAACATGCATTTTAATATATGAAAAAAAGTCCACCGCTTACTGAATACGGCTAGAAATACAACAGATATTTACGCGTTGTATAGAATTCGATATCATCAATAGTTAAATGTATTCTAATATCTTAATATAAGCGTCTTGCTAAGCTTTTTATTAAAATGTTTTCAATAACATTCTAGAAGGAGCTTTAACGTAACATTTATGACAAACTTGATTTTAACAAAATTTCCTTATTACAAATAACCTAGAAACTGATTTTTTATATTTAATGCTATGAAAATCCGTTATCATTTAGTATGCGTATTGTAACTGTGAAAGGAAAATCACGGTATTTTATCAGATAACTCTTTTCAGAAAAGAAGTTTCATTTGTACGCCTGTGCAAAAGTTTCAAATAAAGTTTCAAGGTCAACTTCTTATTATAAATAATATATTTTTTTTATATAATGTATAAATTTTAGTAGCTATCTATCTATATCTATCTATCTAAATAGATATTGATATGTATATATACATCTAGTACTTTCGAAAAATGTATCATATTAAAAAAACTATCTACAGTCCTGGCCGAAAAATCAGGAATTTTTTTAAACATACACATTCACCTACTTTTGTTCATTTTAAGTTAATATTAGTAATTGCATGATATTTTTGCTTTTATCTATTAAATGACGACGATTTGGCTGAATGTCAGTCCATTGTCTTTCATTACATACCACCTCCCAAACACTAGTCCGTTGTACCAAAACAAACATGGCGGATTTATTACTGAGGTTGTAATTTTTCCTTAAATTCTGGTACAAATGAGTTTTTAAATGTTTTAATTCCCTCTTTTCTGATTAAACTAGTCAAAGAAATCGGTTATAAAATGTTGGTGTCTAAACTTAACGGGCAATAGTTACGTTAAAAAGTCTTTGAGTGCCGCCAATTCTGTGTCAGCATCCAGGCATAGTATTCAGAGAGCAGTATACTTCGAAAGACAATGCGGTGTGATTCGTCCGTATTATTGTTTTTCCAATACAAAAACACAAAAAATTATAAATGCACTGAAATTACTTGAAATGGACAAAAGTGGTAGAATAAGCACTTAGAAAGTCATCCTATTTTTTTTTTTTTTTTTTTTTTTTTTTTTTTTTTTGCCAGAATTGAAATTAACCTAATTTCAACCTTTTTCTAGTAAATGCCAAATTAAAATATTCATTTGAAATATACGTGTTTTGCATGTTAGTATCAGAGCTTTTTTAGTTTTATTTATCTAAGATCATTAAAAAAGTACATCTACTTTAACCATGAGTAACAGGTCATACTGCAGAAATGTTATTTTAGGATTCAGAAAACACTTAAAGTATTGAAATGTTTTAGTATATAATAGGATTTCTCTGTGAAATGTGTTGCAACCTTGTTGTAATAAAACTATTCATACTGCATAATTAGCGAATCAACTATCATTTAGCTATGTCGCAGTTTAAGAATTTAATTTTTCTGAAAACTATAATTTCGTTGAAGATAAGTTGCCATTAAAAAGAAAAAAATGTTTGGACACATACAAAAATGCCTTTAAATCCTTATAAGCAATCGAAAGACGAAAATATTTTAAAAGCTTATTTAGTGACATGGAAAATTAGTTTTACTTTTCCCAATGTTATCTAGAATACCTAATTCTATTCTAGAAAAAGAATTCTATTTTATAGAATTTCTAGCAGTTTTCACCCGATACTCTGTTAGATTTTTCTAAAAGACTCTTGAATCAAATAAAATACATTTAGTAAACATTTTAAAAAAATAATAATATCTAATCAAAATTATATTATTGTTTTCTTATTCGTATATTCTTACATTATTCTATTCAAAGTCGATGTTGACGGCATTATTGACAAAATAGCTCTAAAATGACTGAAGTACCTTTTTTTTCTATTTTTCTAGTAGGTGCTGTAGAGGTGTTAATTCATAGGCCCAGGTGATTTACCAAGAGAAGCACACACAAAAAAAACTCCGAAAAGCGAGTTACATTTTAGGACACATTTATTTAACTTGCGGTACGACAAAGCAAACTCCCCATAAGGGGAGGTGATTCTGAGAGAGCTCAGTGCCCTACATGTAGTCGATACGATGGCAATCAGTGGAGTGATACAACATCATACCCCTTATCGCCAAAAGGCAAAGGAAGTTTTTTATACAAAGAATTTTGGCGATATTTGATAAACCACACGTTCAGTATGAGCAAACCCTTGCGAAGCTAACTTTTGCGTTCTAGGAACCCAAGGGTCATTTTCACATCTGCGAATATTTTATAGGGTTAAAGAAATATTTAAAGCTTGGGAAGTATCTGAGATAAGCAAATCATTACATACATTTGCCTTTTGCAGACAAAACTTTAAGTTATCCAGATGCGCAATTGAATAGAAAGAAAGCACAGTCAGGATAAACAGAGATAAAAGTATTTCTAGTTTTAAGCTTTAATTGTGAGAATGAAAACAGGGTGTGGAAGGCAGATGTTAATAAAATGTAACGGATAAAAGATTCTGATGAACTAAGCCCATAGCTTTCTTTATTTTGTTAAAAAGTGCAGTAACTATGGGCAGATGGTTTTTCACAGACACAACAGAAAATTTGTGAGAAAGGAAGTTCTATTATTATTTTATACAGAGAGCTCCAAAAGATGAAAAGTTTTACTTCTATTAGTGGGAGTATGAAAGTTAGAACTTAACTATTAAATGTAGAATTAATTTAAACTACTGGGTTTATTAGTGAAAAGGGAAATTACAATAAACCAAAGAATTTATTAAAGGGAAATAATTATTACATTTATGAAGAGGAAAAGATATGTAGCGATAATCTCCGCTACATAACTCACCCCAGCCACCACAAAAAAAACTTTATACTTGTATTAAAGTTTTTTTTTTTTTTATTTTACTATTGTTGTCATAATTTTGAGGATACTGAATGTGTCGTCTACCAAAATATATATAAAAACACATCAAAAACATACAAGTATATATATAAGTACTACAAAAATGATTGAATATCTATTTGCTTGCAGCGTATGTAAATAAAAACAATGGCCATATATATCTTTATAATTATCATGACAGGGAGCTCCTTAAAAGTTCAAAAAAAATTGCCACAAAATATTTGATTACTATTGGATCCTTTATTCAATTTTTTTTGTTGTGGCGCTGGTACCAGCTGTTTATTTATTTTATTTTTGTCATGGGCAAAAATTGAGAGAAGTATATTATTTATTTATTTGTGATCACCTTTTAGCTTAGTATTTGATAACTTCTCTTTAAATTGATCCTTTTTGAGATCAAAATGGCAAAATTGCAAGCAAAAATATATTTTTATAAAACACAAAACACAAATAGTATATATTTAAAAAAATAAAAGAAAACTAACTAAACTAATATGTTCTAAAAATAGTGTATGTTGGTAAACATTGAAAATGAAAATTTGTGCATAAGGCACAGGACTACTAAAAGAAAAGAGATGCCACTGGCATGCCCATAAAAAGGTTGTAGCCCTTATTCTTGTACAAACAGTACAAGTATTATGGCTTCGGTTTAAGACGTCGGCCCTAGGGGGGAAGGGAGTAGTGGACGAACCCACATTGCGTACAATATAAGTCCGCCCCGCTCCTCAGTAAAATCGCACTGATCTACGAAAGGAGCGCGCTTGGAAGTCACTTAAAAATTAACATAAAGGAATTGGCAGGCCAATTCAAGGTAAAAATGTTTCGCAAGACAGGTGTGGAGTGAAACCTTGGGGCATAATTTTGAACGGTTCACGACTTTTGGGGGATGAATTAGAAAAATAAAATAAAAGTATAAGATGAAATGTAATCCATCTCATAAATTGAAACAGTCTGTTCGGGTAAAAGTAAAACAAAATAGTCAAGTTTAGGTGCTACTACAACTGGAATACATCAAAAATAAGAATGATACAAGGTTTTTTTGTGTTTTTTTTTTTTTTTTTTTTTTTTTGCATGGTACTATTCCACTGTCCAAAATAATTTGTAATTATTGTGGAACTACAATGTTGTGATAAAATGCATGTAATGAAAATTAATTATTAGTGAAGTAAGTGACCTTCTTTTCATGTACTGCCACTACATAAAAAGAGGTAAGTGTAACAAGGGAATTTACATGTAGTGTGAAAAAAAATAAATAACCCTATAATGTAGATGTGACAAACAAAAAAAACTAAGTGTCGTTTGAAGCACTGTAATATGTAAAGGGGATAAATCTAACCTTGAACAATTAAGATGAAATGGTTAAGTGTGAGCATGACAAACTGTAAAAAAATGTGAACTTTTTTTTTTTTTAGAATGAGCCATTTAACAAAAACAAAATAAAAAATGAACCGAAGAGAATTTAACGGTAAGTGTGTTAAAAGAAAAAAAAATATTCAAGATATTTGTGTGAATGAGGTTTTCAACTACCTAATTACAAAGTAATTTTATATTTAATGAGGGAAGGATTTATATCACATGATAAAAGTGTAAAAAAAATGTAAACACATGACAAGACTGTGTTGTGTGTTATCATGAACGAGTTTTGAGAAAACAAGTGAAATTGGTGTACAATCCTCAACCCGAGAAATAGGAGAAAAAATGTAAGAACCACATGACCTGATATGTTGCACATGACCTAAAGTGTATTCGCATGACCTTGTGTATTGCACATGACTGAGTGTATATAGAAAAAAAACACAATGTGATAGTGTAAGAAATCGCATGATCTTGTGCAAAAACACATGAAAAAAAATAGTGTGTAAAAGAAATCACATGACCGGGTATCTAATATACCTTGACCTAGAGAAAAACACATGACCTTGTGTAAAAACACATGAAAGAAAAAAAGTGTAAAAGAAATCACATGACCTGGTATCTAATATACCTTGACCTAGAGAAATGCACATGACCTTGTGTAAAAAACACAAGAAGGAAAAATTGAGTGTAAAAGAAATCACATGACCTGGTATCTAATATACCTTGACCGAGAGAGAAATGCACATGACCTTGTGTAAAAACACATGAAGGAAAAAATGAGTGTAAAAGAAATCACATGACCTGGTATCTAATATACCTTGACCGAGAGAGAAATGCACATGACCTTGTGTAAAAACACATGAAGGAAAAATGTGTGTAAAAGAAATCGCATGACCTGGTATCTAATATACCTTGACCGAGAGAGAAATGCACATGACCTTGTGTAAAAACACATGAAAGAAAAATGTGTGAAAATAAAAAAAATATATAACTCAAAGTTGAGGAAAGTAAAAAATGTAATTGTACTGTCAAAAATCCTTTTAAAGTTAAAATTTAATTGAGAACGCAAAAAAAATATATATACCATGAAAAATGTATTAAATGTGGAAAATGTAGCCTGTATAACAATAGAGTTGAAATATTGTTACTGTTAACTGCATTCCTGTTACTGCATCCACAAAAAAATTAAAAGGGGAAAGAAAAGTGTGCATATATGTGCTTGAATGTGTAAATATGTATAAGCTGATTGTGTACACCAACGCGAAACAACCAAAACCAAGTGAAAAAAACAAAATTGACGACCCGCATCAAAATTTTCACTCTTACATGCCTTCTTTCTATTACTCAACCATCTGGCGCCTGATAGCCGAATAAGAAAAAGAAATAAACTGCATTTGTACACAACATTAATGTGAAGAAACATTGTTAAAATTTAAAGTGTAACAGGAAATGTGAGGGAAACAAAATACTAAATGTTTTATAAAAATAAAAGCAAATCTGTCAAAATGTATAAAGAATGCATAAAAACGTAGTGAATTCATCCTTTAATATGTAATGTGTGACCAGGAAAATTAAATTAAAGAAAAAACATCATTTCTCATTTGAAATAGACTCAGTTGTATGAAGCGATTGTCTTTGTATGTTTATATATCTCTTGACAGCTGGGCAGTTATGAGAAAAAGCTGTATGTTGAATGTCAAAATGGGTATTACTTGATTCATTGCACCTCATGCAATTAATGCATTTTGGTGTGTTTACACAATTAGGATCTTTATGTGACATAGCACAGACAGGGCATATTATGTCATTAGGGCAGAATTTACTTAAATGAAAAAGACTCTGACATGTAAAACATCTTTTTATATCTATGTACCTTTTAAGAGTAAACTTTGTGGCCTGAATAATAATATGTTTATGTACAAGCAAAATTTCAGCAAAGTGGGATGGCATTAGAAAAATCCAGTTAAATAAATTACAATGCTTTATTTTTATTTTGCTTTGAAATTGAATGGGAGGCGAAGAATTATGAGTTAGCTTTGAAATAGCCAAAATAATGTCAGGTATGCCAAAATTTTCAGGCAAACGCATGATTACAACAGGGATAAAATTGGTACTATCTTTCTTAGGGGTACTGAAAATACTGGGATGAAAATTGTTACTGTCACATAAATCATTAACCTGTTGATTACTAGAGAAAGAGGGATTTGTATTGCCACTTTCATGTATTGTAGTGTGTGGAGATTTGCTAATGAATTTGTTATCTGTCTGTGTGGACATATTCTGAACAGATTTTAAACAAGCAGTATTAACCGAAGGAGTGCTATCTTTTTGAGTATTTGATATGTAAGGATTAGTTTTACTTTCTAGTTCCTGAGACAAGTCACGTATACGTTCCAAAAGTTTGTTATTTACCAAAAATAAATTTTCCTTATCATGTTTTACTTTAGTGTATTCATCTTTGAGTCCCTGAAAGGTCTCTTTCAAAATATTAAGATCCCATTCAATTGTGAATTTGAGTTCCTTAAAATTAGAGGCAAGTGTATCATTGTTATTTTGACTTTGTATTTGATTTTGAAATGCTGTGGCTTCAGCAACAATTGTGTCTGAAAACTTTGTTAAATTTTCCTCATAAAAATCAAGTAAAGGGGATATTGAAACTTGTGATTGTCCAAAAGTAGACCCAAATTTATTATCTCTCTCTGACATTGTTTGGGAAGTAGCTGAAACTTGGTTTAGCTCAATATCAGCCACAGATGTTTACCAAAAGGAAAAACACAAATCTAAATCAAAAGAAAGATGTATAAATAAACTAGGTGCACAAAAAAAAATGTGACTGTTAACCAGTATTAAAATTAATAATTTGGTGGAAATAACATGAAAATGCAAGGCAAAACCAAAAATTAAATTTTGCATTAGTCAGAAAGTAAACCCTGGTAAGTTACGAGTGAATCAAGACACATTTAATGAGGGGGGGGGGGGGGGTAAACAAAATGTGAGCCTAGCAAACAAAACAATGAAAATGCAGACACTAAATAATACCCCTTTTTAAAAAAAAATGCAAACACAAAATTTCTTTTTCTTTTCAAAAAAAAAAACTGTACTGCCTTCAAAATAAACTAATTAACCATTCAAAAATACCAATGACAAAATTCCTTTTTTTTTTTTTTTTTTTTTTTTTTACATGACAACCGAAAGTGAAAAAAAAATCAAAAAGGCTTGTTTAACAAGGTACTGGCATAGTTAATGGCAAAAAAAAAATTTGTAAAAACGAGAATGCGAAACACAAACTGCAATTAATTAAGGACAAGTAATGTCAGCAAAAATTAATGCGCGAACACATAAAATAATAAAAATCTGTGATATTTAAGTATGCAACCCATAAATACAAAAACAACATGCACTGAAAATAATAATAACTTTTGAAAATGAGCATGAAAAGAGAAGAATGCATTTAAATGTGCAAATGAAATACTAGAATTTAAAAATGAACCTTGTTAATTTAATAAGATCTTCTCTGTTCACACTGACATACATGAATAAAATAAAAAAAAGAAGGAATGATAATAACTTGGGCATTTTTTTTATGAAATACTAAAGCATGAAAAGGGAATATATCAAAATTTCAGTATCTAAAGCTAAGGATAATTACTGTCAATATGAGAAACGTCTAAATTAAAATTTCTATTCATAATTTTTATGTGTGGATAAAAATTTTATCTGTATTTCTCCTTTTTTTGTGTTTAACATTCTGTATCAGAATACTAATTTTTTTTCTACTCTCAATATTTAACACGACACTTTTTCTTGCTGTGATGTTTAAAAGGAAACTGTACGTGCAAAACTGGGTGCGACGACCCCTTATTGCACTCAAATCGTAACTTCACTGCTTTTGTGTGATTTATTGATGACCTACATAAACTTACACACAATTTCATTCTCATTTCACTAATTATGTATGGGTACGACGACCCGTTACGCATAAAATTTCTTCTTAATCTTTTTTTTTTTTTATCACAAATCTTTTTTTTTACTTTAGCATTCTCGAATGTTGACACACATAACGATGATTCCGAGCTACACTATGTTGCATATAGACAATTCTGTTGCACACCTCACTGGAACATAGATGATGAAAAAAAACTAGGCATATCATAACGCAGGGTAACACGAAACACAGAATGCAGAGGTCCGGAGCTGAAAGGACTTGACCCAGTTACCGACACTTCGAAAACGAAAGTGCCACTTTTGAGTCTTGAAAAGGTCGAACGCAGCAGCTTATTCCGGTTGGTGCAACCAGCTGAAAAATCGTGACCTTCGTAGATATTGCAGAACCAGACGGGGAAAAACGGAGATATGCAATCTTTCTTGAGTGCAGGAGAAAACATAATTGATTACTATAGACTGTAGCAGGTTTCGGTTTGGGTGTAGGAGAATACGTCACACTATGAAGTACAAACAGCCTTGGAATTTCGGGGAATGTTGCTTTAACAGTGCATCGATGTTTGATAGTCTTTTCTGTCGAAGATTTTAAGTATGATTTTTTTAAAGTCTCTGTGTGTGTGTGCGTTTTTTTTTTTTTTTTTTTGACCGGAGAAAAAAAGGCCCGATGCACCAGTATATTATGTAGAGGTGTTAATTCATAGGCCCAGGTGATTTACCAAGAGAAGCACACACAAAAAAAACTCCGAAAAGCGAGTTACATTTTAGGACACATTTATTTAACTTGCGGTACGACAAAGCAAACTCCCCATAAGGGGAGGTGATTCTGAGAGAGCTCAGTGCCCTACATGTAGTCGATACGATGGCAATCAGTGGAGTGATACAACATCATACCCCTTATCGCCAAAAGGCAAAGGAAGTTTTTTATACAAAGAATTTTGGCGATATTTGATAAACCACACGTTCAGTATGAGCAAACCCTTGCGAAGCTAACTTTTGCGTTCTAGGAACCCAAGGGTCATTTTCACATCTGCGAATATTTTATAGGGTTAAAGAAATATTTTAAGCTTGGGAAGTATCTGAGATAAGCAAATCATTACATACATTTGCCTTTTGCAGACAAAACTTTAAGTTATCCAGATGCGCAATTGAATAGAAAGAAAGCACAGTCAGGATAAACAGAGATAAAAGTATTTCTAGTTTTAAGCTTTAATTGTGAGAATGAAAACAGGGTGTGGAAGGCAGATGTTAATAAAATGTAACGGATAAAAGATTCTGATGAACTAAGCCCATAGCTTTCTTTATTTTGTTAAAAAGTGCAGTAACTATGGGCAGATGGTTTTTCACAGACACAACAGAAAATTTGTGAGAAAGGAAGTTCTATTATTATTTTATACAGAGAGCTCCAAAAGATGAAAAGTTTTACTTCTATTAGTGGGAGTATGAAAGTTAGAACTTAACTATTAAATGTAGAATTAATTTAAACTACTGGGTTTATTAGTGAAAAGGGAAATTACAATAAACCAAAGAATTTATTAAAGGGAAATAATTATTACATTTATGAAGAGGAAAAGATATGTAGCGATAATCTCCGCTACAGGTGCGTTATCTTGAATTTCCTTCTTCAATCAAAACCTACTGCTGAGATCTCGTGAAATATCCTAAACGTGATAATGAATATAAAATTTTCTTAGGGGGCCATTTACATATAAGAATTACTATAAAAGTATCTTTTTAAAACTAAAAATATATATTAACAAGCTATTTTAAATCTGAATTCCAAAGGTATCCAAATAGCAAGGTTTAAGACAATAATTTTGAATTATAATCATTCTAAATTTAGAGCTTCTAATGTTGTCTTATATTATCATATGTTCTTACTATTTTCTAAAATTATTATCCCAATTACCGATTTTGTATCTAGTTACATTTTAAAAATCTCAAACATAAATACATTGAATTTGCAATTCTTATAATTCTATAATATGAAATATAAATTATGTATTTAGAGAATTAGTTGTGTATTAGAATTAGTAATGTGTCAATTCGTATTTATTTCGTGTTTTTTGATGAGCATGTAAAACTTTTTAGATTCTGTTTTAAAAACTTTTTAAGATTAATTTAAAGAGGCCATCAATGATAAGTTGCAAAACATGGATTGAAAAAATAATTTTTTGCTTATTTTATTGAAGCATTTAGACTGGGATAAATTTCGAAATGCATTTTATCATAAAAAACAATAGCCAAATCCTATCAAGTGAGTGAAATGATCATTTTTGCGAGAAATAATGAATTAATAGAAGTCACTTGTCAGTGTTAGGGTTATTGTTTCAATAAAAAAGTACCGAACTTCAATTTAGATGCAGTTCCTAAATAGTACTCCTTTAAAAATATTAAATATGTCTTAATCTAAACGTAGAAACTTCATAAAAAATGTACATCGAATAAATAAAGTAGGTAGACATTTTTATTGAGGGAAAATTGGGTGTATCCTGTGGGAAAATCAATGTTTGGTTCTGTTGCAATATTTTAATGGTTTCCAAAGAAAAATTTTGGATACATTATATAAAAGTATATTTTATTTCAAGTCGTTTGGTACCAGTAACATTCTTTGACAATAATGTGTTGCTGAGTTAACTATGGTGTTTTCATGACTGCATTGATTTTATTGAAACTTTCTTAAAATAAACCATTTAACTACTATAAAGATTCACTATATTTCAAGTATATGACTCTTACAGATCAGAACTTATATTATAATGAATGCTTTCTAAAAAATGGCACTATCAAAAATATATAATACAGCGCATTTAAAATATTTTTAAATTAGGGGTTTTTTCTATGCAGAACACCTTAATTGGCACTAGTTTTAAAAAATTACTCTCAACTTACATAATGAAAGGACATTAATCACACATTCTAAATGTTTAAAATGAATGAGAAAGTGAAGTCTTGTATGTTATTTTAAATTAAAGATTTACAGCTGTTTTGTAACGCACACTTAATAAGGTAAAATTGTCTTTTCGCGTAAATATATATTATCTTAGAAGGCATTAGTTATGCTGCAGCAGTGAATTTTCAAAAAAGTATTCTATGTAGCTAGAATATATGTTTTTGGAAAATTTTGTTAAAATAGTTTGTAGTTATTTCAACTTCAATGAAAAATATTTGAATTTTACTTGAATGGAATTATTTTTAAATAAAATATTATGCTTTTAGACCAAAGTTTTTTTTTTTCAAAATATTCAGTTTTTGTAACATTTGAAAAAAAGAATTAATTGTTATACAGGAATTATCTCTATATATATGTACTGTTATTTAAGTGGCATTGAAATAACATCAGTATAAACCCATAAGTATTGTATCGAAAAATAAATTTCAAAATCCACTTTCTGAAAATAAGTTACGTGCCTCTCTCAAAGCTTCATTAATTTTTTAGAATGATAAACAAAATATAGTGATATTTTCAACGGACTTCACGTAACGATTTCGACATTAGATGAATTTGAGAGAAATGAGACTAAGCAAAGCAATTATTTCAATAACGTATTAATGAGTATTATAAAGCAGTTTTTACTCGTTATGTACTCATTTGTAATAATTTTTTAAAACCCCCATTAAGAATAAAATATTCCTACTGAAAAAAATTGAATATGTATGATTCCAGTGTCCTTCTTTTATAGAAAATTTTCATTTCAACTATTTTGAAAAAAATAATTACACTATTAAATATTTACTTTCTTGAGGTGTGGAAAATTGCCTAAATTATTGGAAGTATTTATAGTTTTATAATTAAAAGAAATACTTTGTTTTCTATACACCATATTTTATTTGTTGCACGCTATTTCCTTAAATGTAAACTTGTATTTATTCGAATAATTATTTAAATGTTTCGAAAATGCTTTATAAAACTTTCAGAGCTAACTAATTTTTACTTAAACTACATACTTTCATTTCCAGTAAAAATAAAACGGCGATAGTTATTTGATATTAAATAAATCATAGTAATACAATTTGCTTGAAAAAAAATTATTCATTTTATCTAGTTTTATTTCACTTTTACAATTTTTCAAAGCTTGATTTATTTACTCCATATCTGAATTTCAGTTTATTTTAAATATGCTTTCAATTTTTTTCTTCCATGCAGGCTATATAAAGCATTTTTCAGCAAAAAATAGGAAACCTAAATTTTATATGGTGTTTCGAAAAAATACATCAAATGCTAAGAGACAAGATATGAAACCTTGTTTGCGGAAACCAAACGGTATGAAATAGGAATATACTGTATGCAGGAATAGAAGCCAAGAAAAGAGAAAATATTGAACCAAATATATCAAGATGTGTTCTTGGATTCAGGATATATTTTATTATTTCAGATTTGCTTTATTTAGAAGCAGACAATTTTTTACTTTGTCTTAGAAATATATATTTCTTTAAAAGAGAAATGATATGTTTTTATTACTACTGTACTTTAGATTATTTCGTTTAAATGAAACTTAGAGATCTCTTCTAAATCTAGAGATATTTCTCCTCCATAGTAAAGCATACTACCGATTTTTTATGCGAACTAACGGTCAAAAATCTGTATTTTTTTGCATGTAAATAATATAAAATCCACTATATCTACTTGTAGTTATATTGCAATTATTAAGTGCTATATTTTGGAATTAATTTTCTTTTTAGTACGCATATAAATTCTTTTTAGTATGCTTTCCAAACAAAAGATCATTCAAAATTGTAATGACTTTATGTAAACAGCTTTTTTTCCACGAAGCACACTGAAAGAAGTAAATCACATAGATTCAAAGAAACAATATGTCATTCATACATCTCATATCATACTCTTTGAAATAAAAGTAACATGCCAAATTATATAATTTTAAGTGTGCAGAGTGTTTTATAAAATCTATATTTATATGTTTATACAGAGAGTTAAAAAGGTGGGAAATTTGAGGACTGTAAAGGCAGGCAGGTGGACCTTAGTAAGCAGCTTCCCATAGGCGTGTTGGTGCGGAAATGCAAATTTGAGGTGGTAGAGGACGCTGCTAAGTACATAGGATAAAAAAATCGTCACTTTCTGCACTGTTAAAAATCTTGTTCTAGTTTGAACCAAAAAAGTTTGCTTTTTGGTGCTCAATAGCTGCCACCATAAGATGGTGAAATCTCGCACCAAAATTTGGAGCTTCCTAGTTCAACCTCGTTCCAAGTATTGGAACTATGCTTCAATGGGAGCTCCAAATTTTGGTTTAAGATTTCACCATCTTACGGTGGCAGATATTGAGCACCAAAAAACAAACTTTTTTTGGTTCAAACTAGAACAAGATTTTTAACAGTGTACACGGTTTCGGGCAACATGCTTTTTTACATGAATACGGACCAGCCGACATATATTTCATGTTTGAAGCTGCACAATGAAAAGAAGCCACTTTTCAGAGGTTTATGGAACCTCTACGTAAGACTGTTTTATGTAAGACTCTCAAGGGTTTTTCGATGATTTGTGTGTCTTCATTGGAAAAAGTGCGCGAGTGGATCATTTTATGCCTTCAGGTGCAATGCAGTCACTGATAGAATTTCACCAGTGTACACTCTTAAACCGAAAGACTGGATTTGAATTCGAGGAAAGAGCTGTAAGAGATAAAATCGTGAATGAGTTGTTGTGTAAACGTTTTACTCGTCTTGATTTAATTTTTTTTTTTAACTACACATCTTGATTTAAATTTCTTACAAACAACTCGCTACTCGAGTTGTTTCAACTCTTGTGAGAAGCTACCTTTCAAATCGCGATATGATTGAATTTCGGCTCAACTTGAGTTATTTTGTGGCTGCGGTTTTAAGAGAATAACACAATATTATGCAGAGTAGAGGAATGTCTTCCAAAAGCTCGAGAAATGCTTTACTCGCGTTGGGTGTGAGCTATTTCCTAAAGCTGTTACATACCTGACATACATGTCGGCGAATCGGCATTCGTGTAAGATACATTTTTTCTGAAAATCGTGCAGGAAATGACAATTCAGAGGAACACTTTTATCGAACTCAACTGATGTCTCAACGCTGCATTTTCGCAGCCATATTCTTACATGAAATCTAATTCCTAAAATCCACTTTACGTTCCTTTACATTTATGACATCTCATGTTCAACCCTCTCTATATAGTAAATTTATATATCATTATTAAATTACAATAATAAACCAAGAGATTATCAATAAATTATTCTTTAGCTATATTGAGTTAGCTATATACACCTTTTTGGTAATTTTTTCACAGTAAGATATTATAATGTGAGCTTGCACACTTGAGACAACTATGTAATAATAAGAACATACATAAATTAAATCTAAAAATAAAAAATAAATTGATTTTCTATTTTACATCCTAGTACATAATTTTTAATACAAATTTATTTAATTTTAAATTATAAGTTACACATATATATTTTTTGGTGAATACTAAAACATTTACAAATTAATTCTATTCTTCAGAAAGATTGATATATAAAAGCAGAGAAAGTGTATTTCATAATTGAAGATGTGCTACTTTCTAATTCATAAAACTTATTAAACACACAATGCATTTGTAAATGTAAGAAAGATATAAATTATTATATTAAAATACAAATAGAAAAATTCCTAAAGTATGCCTCTTTACACTTGTTAAATGTAAATAATAATTATATGCAGCAATACGATTGCCCAATAATACGACTGAAAATCGATAAACTACATTTAAATTTGAAGACTTAACTTTCATTTTACACAATAAACACATTTTAGTAAAGAAATATGTTTTTTTTTTTTAAATCTACAAATAATTTTTATTCGTTCTTACATATTATGTCTCTTTTTTAGCTATTTGAGAAAATAGTTGTTGTTCTCGGTAGAGAATTGGGAAATCTAGAGCATATCCGAACCTTTTTAATGGTTAAACTCCGCAACTTATTTTATTTTATTCGTTTTCTGATTGGTTCATGCTTAATGACTAGAAATGAAATACTCCTGTTTTTTTATATTATTTATTTTTTATACGTTTTCTGATTGGTCCACATTTAATGTCCAAAAGTGGAATACTTTTGTTGCAATTTTTTTATTATAATATATGGCTGGTGAAAAAATTGATTATGCGTTACTCATTCTATACTGTTTAACTATTTGGGAAAATAGTTGTTGTTTTCGGTAGAGAATTGGGAAATCTGAAGCATACCTAAATATTTTTATTGGTTGAATTCCGCAACTTTTTTTTATTTTATTCGTTTTCTGATTGGTCAATGCTTAAAGTCTAAAAATGAAATACTTCTGTCTCTTAATTTTATTCGTTTTCTGGTTGGTTCACATTTAAAGTCCAAAAATGGAATACTACTGTTGCCACGATGACAAAAAAAGTATTAAAAACAGCAAAAAAATTAATAACTCAAAAACAAATTTAGATACCGATTTCAAACAAGTTGCATTTAAAAGTAATTTTTTTCTTTAAACGATAATGTAAAAGTTGAAAATGTGCGATGTTTAGAAATTTTAAAATTTGCGGTACCGAAAATTGTTAAACTGAAATTTTATTTATATTTGTTTATGATTGGTCCAGGAAAATTAACGTTTCTCTGAAAGTCCAGGCATATTAATGTGACTCTGTATTACGTAAGATACGTTTTCATCATCATAAAAAGATGTTATTATTGCTTTTTTTTAAGTATAGAAATCATTTATAATTCTAAAAATATAGTATCTGAAAATTATCTTTTCCAAATAATAGTTGTAATTTTTTAAATTACAATTTTTTAGTTTTTTTACGAAAAATATTGATATAATTATTTACTTTTTTAAATAATTGAAAAATGATACGTATTTTCTGATTTTTTAATATCACGATATAACACATATGTTTGTTACAAAAATCATTTTAAATTACCTATAGATTTCAAAAATAATTTCTTTTTCTGAAAAAGACTTACTCTTAATGAAAATTTTTGTAGTCTCAAATTTCACAAGTAAATCATCGTTATGTAAAATCATTCCTTATGGTATGTGGCATTGAGTATTTTTATTTCGCGTATTATTATTTTTATATAATATTATGTACTTTAAAGTTCCAGAACGCAAGTTTTACACGCATGCATTTAAATGATCAACAGTGAAAGAAAAGTTAGATTAAATTAGTTTATAAAAGAACCAAGTTATGCCCATTAACCATTTCAAGAAGCACATTAAACTTTCATTAAAATTCTTCTAAAGTGTATTTCTTAAAGAGCCTTTTAGTGTAGTCAATTATTTTTCCTGTCACGTTCCCGTTGTAAACATAAAATTCGGATTAATGTTATAAAAGAATTAAAGTAATGTTCTTACAACCATAGAAATTTTATAATATAAAAGCCGCATTGTTAGAAAAAATTCTTTATACTTAAATAGTTTGCAAATAAAAAATTTTACAAATGGATCTTTTAAATAAAATTTTTTTCATAAAGTTATCATAGCACATATACACTAAATAGCCTAAACGTTATGACCACCTACCTAGTAACCGTTTGGTCCACATTTGACCGACAAAACAGCTGCAACACATAACCTTGGTTATCACAGGTTTTGGGGCTGTTAGAATAATACCTGCTCAGTAGCTGAAGTGGCACCTCCGAAATTTTCTCTAAATAATTTTTTTTGACATAGTGCACACGTTATCTTAAAAACTTCTGTATATTTCCTCATGAAAGTTTGAAAATATGCGTTTCATGTATGTTAGTCTGTAGAAGCGGAACCTAAAATTTTCTTTTTAATATTCAAAAAAAAAATTATTTTAAGTGATTACACTGCTGATTTTTTTTTATTTACACTAGACAAATACAAGTTTACTTTAAATGTATAAAACTGCATTAAAGAAAATTTATTTAGGTTCAGGATATTTCTTATAATTCGAATTATAGGTAGGTACCAAAGTTTTTATTAGCATAAAAAATTATTGGCGTGTATTCTGTTACGCAGAATTTTTTTTCTGCTCATCAAATGTTGCACAGTTTGGAGCCTTCTGTAAAAGATAATTCTGCATTTTGCAATTGTTTAGATACATAAACTGAAAGAAAATATTTATATATTTCCTCTCAATAAAACTGGGCCTTCAGAGCTGATGCATCCTACAGGATACATATCTTAACTATTTGGTTTCACACATATATATATATATACATTTATACAATGTTTAAAAAAAGAGAAGATGGTGTGCAGGTCGCTTAACAGATAGCAGAACTTAACAAAATATAAATTTTTCTTAGTGATCTACATGCTATATAAAATTAGCTTGCAGAATAAATGTACGAAATGTATGTAATATGAAAATGCAAACAATTATACTGTGCATTTTTATCATTTGTAGAGTCCATAAGCAATACAAAATTATTTGTAAAATTAAATTAAAATAAAAAGTATATTAAGTATTTGTCAAAAAGTATACTTTTTGAGCATCAATATATCATCAAAATATATGTAAAATTAATAATTTTTATTTTTTTTCGTTGTTCGATCTTTCTTTTTGTTATCAGATGGATAATATAAATCTGTAAATGAAAGTTAAAAAAAGGTCCATGCATAAATCCTGGAGTCTTAAACTCCTCAGACCTGTGACAAATTTTACGTGGCACTACAAAATTCAGTTTAAAATTGTTGTAAAATATCTCCAAGGATGCATCAGTCTATATATCCATTCTTCTAATATGCGATTATAATACTTATTTTTCTAATATGCAATTTATTAAAAAGTCTAGATGCAAATTTGACAATTGTAGAAACATTTAAATTTATTTAAATTTTGTTGTTTAGTTTTACCTCCAAGCGACATATGAATTGTGGAGGTTAAGAGGTCAACATAAAATTATTTTTAAGGTATTATTTATATAAGGCATGCTTTAAGGTATTGCCAAATTATTAAGGACAGTCATATTTTTCGCTAGTTTAGGACTTTAGGTGCTTTAGGTGCACTTTACTGCTGCTCTAAATGGTTTAAGTGTTGAAGGAATGTGTTTTACCGTTGTCAATGTCTCTATAATTCAATTTTTAAGAACTTTTGACATGTTAAAAGTTTGCTTTTTTTTCTTTCTACAAATATCTTAATAACGGGGAGACGCTGAGTCTTTTACACGCGCAATAGTGAAAAACGCTTTTCTTTAATTTAAACAAAATTCTTTAAGATAAGAATTACATATGAGTATTATGTTTCTTTTATTGACTAAATATTTGTTGTTTGTGAAATTATTAATGATTTTAATTCATTTTTTATTTTTATTGATTTCAGTGTGGGTTATGGGGTTGAATTGTTCCCTTGGAAAAAATCTGAGGTTAAAACCTTTCTTCGACATTTGAGTCATTCCTAAAGGAAGATAACAGAACTTGCTGGAGTTTCCAAGTCAATAGTAAACAGGATAAAAATAAATCTGGATAAAAACTAGACAATTTCGCCCAAACGACAACGTAACAGGGGGAAAAACGCATAACAACTCCATATACCTATAAAAAATTAGGGATATCTGTTTAGGAAACAAAGAAAAGGATGAGGCTCCTTACTCATATTAATTAAGAATATGGAATACTAGTTTCGAGAGAATTGTGCAGTGAAGATTAGCGAAGGAAGGGTTGACAGGATTTGCATTGGCCAGGCAAGAAACCCCAGTTGACAGAAGCACCTTGCCTAGGCTCGTGAACACCACAAGCAGACATTTGATGATGGGAGTAAGGTGAGTCGTTAAGATAATTATTATTTATGTCATTTAAAATAATTTATTTCTAAATTATTAACATATTTAAATTTTTTCAGGTGCTTTTCTCAGATGGATCAACCTTTCAGATTTTAACCGATAAATGCAGCTTTGTCAGGTGCCGCCTAGGAGAAAAGTACCGCTCTGACTGCATAGTGTAGAGTGTTAAACACTCTGCTAAAATAATGGTGTTGTCAGTCATAAGTGCTAAAATAGTTGGACGCCTCTACATTGTCTAGTGATTGAAGAGACAAGACCAGTACAAACAAGTTCTGGAAACTTGGCTGCTTCCAGAAATTGAAGAATGGTTCACAAGTGGTGAAGAGTTCATGTTTATGCATGATTCATTGCCTTGTCATAAAGCTAGAAGCATTACAAAGTTTTGGGAAGACCACAATATCCCAGTTTTACCTTGTCCTGGCTATTCCCCTGACATGAACTCCATATAAAGTTACGGAAGATCACCACGGCAAAATCGCCAAAGACACGATTACAACCAAGGTACAACTCATTGAAAAATTAACAAATATATGGCATGAAAAACCTAAAATAAAAAAAGGCCAGCAATTGAGAAGAAAGCATGCCGAGACGCGTCGAAGCAATCTTTTAACCAACGGAAATGTCACCAAATATTAATATTCTTTACTCAACATTGGTAAATTGACTGCATCTTGTTTTTGTTGGGTTTTTTTTCATATAATACTACGTGAATATTCAAACTGTAACAATAAATCTTTTTTAACTTAAAAACAACGTTTAATTTCAAATTATATCCTAATATTGTACAAAAAACCTATACTCCATAACTGTCCCTAATAATTTGGCAACCCACTGTAAATGTGGAAAGATATCTTTTTTTTTCATTTTTTCAGCTTTTTAATATTGAAACCGCCTTGAAATAACAGATTGCTGTTCGAAAGTAGTAATTTGATGTTATATATATTAATGATTGGTTTTTGTATATATTTATATCAATTATTTTTTTTTTTCATTTTTGTTACATTAATGAGTCATGAAATGTAGGGGGACTGGGGCACATTGATACAGCTTTTTTCTAAGAATTTTTTGGTGTCCAAAAAGGAGAAATTTCAAGTTATTTTTCCTTGTGGTGTCAGCAAAACTTGTGTAGTGTGTTATAAAAATGTACAATCGTTGTTTTACATATTACTTCTGCATGTAGTAAAAAAAATAAAAAAGTCATTTGTACCAATGTGCCCCATCCCCGGGGCAGATTGATACACCTCATGGGGCACTTTGGTACGTCTGGGAAAATGGAGACAAAATAACACCAATGCATATTTTTCATAGAAAAATAGTTAGCAAACCATTTTATATTTATTTATAGAGATTCAAATCACCCACAATGTTTTGTAATCAAAATTAAAGCAATCAAATTGAAATGCATAATGATCTGATGTTCTGGCTGTTCCTTATCTGATTGTTGGCTGTAGTAATTTTTTCATTTCTGGCACTTCAACCTCGCATTATCTTCTTGCTTTGGAAAGATGAAAAAATTACTAGGATTTCTGTTTATAAATCAGTTTATAAACAGAAAATAAAGGATAATTATATTAAAAATTCTGTATATAATATAATTATCCTGTTCTGTTCGGCAGCTTGTTTCTCTTACTTAACATTTATCATGTCGAAAATAACTTTTTTCTCTGGAGAATCGATATGAATTTGAGATTTTCCAGGCTGCTGTCCTTTTTTTGATAGTTGTACTAGCACTAGACGTTGGATAAATTCGTACGTCTTCTGTTTGCAAAAATACTACAAAATTTTCTAATATAAAGAAATTAGAACTATTTCACTTCAATAAAAATTAATATTGGAAAGTTTTGGCGAAAATGATTGGATTATGGAGTATATGGTAAAAAAATAATAAAAGTAATGAAAAAATGAACTAGAAAAAGATTTAGGTTGTACCAATATGCCCCGACATAGACTGTATCAATGTGCCCCATGCAGCCATTTTGAATAGAATGATTCTCAAATCCAACATTTTATAATTTATCTAACAATAAAGAATTAGGAACTGATAAAGAGTAGCTTTACTTGCCAGGGAGAGTATTCATTTCGGTTGAAAATACTAGAACAGTTGTATAATACCATTTTAACTTCATTTTAACTTACCATTTTAACAATTGTAGATCAAATTTACTTTTGACCTACAAAAACAATAAATCAAATATCCCATTTCATCACACTACTGAATCATTCCAAGACTCTCTGTATGTAGTTGAGTTCACTAGTATCACCTTTTGGATCGGTTGTGAAACTTCCTGTAATGGCCCTTTGAACAGTAGAGGGGGTGTATCAATATGCCCCAGTTCCCCCTGTTTAACTTCTGTAGGTCATTAAAACCATGTTCGAAAATTTTCATTTTTTTAAGCTTCACCCTTTTTTTCACGCAGGTTTTGTACATACGTATGAGAAGAGTTTAAAAGGTGTTTTTGTACGAAAAGTATATAATAATAAGCTTATTGATTTAATTTTAAAATAAAAGATTTGAATAAATCTTGAAAACTGAAAACCTTAAATATCCACATTCTTAAAATTTTTCTTTTCGTAATTTTGTATGTGTTATCTTTGACAACACATGCAGCGTGTGATTATTTTAGAAATCTTTAGATTTGTCTTTTAAGGTGTATTTTTTCTGTTTGCTGAAAATTGATATTTATCATACAAAAGTTAATAAAAATATCTAATCGCCACAGAAGAATAAAAATGTTTAATTAACATCTACTTTTCCATTTTCTATCTATTTACTTTCATTAACAAACTATCTGTACAGTCCAAATAATATACTTTAAAACGGGGATTTCATAAATGAAATAATTATTTCGGCAATATGCTTCCACCTACCTTATTTTAAACATTTAAGATAAATTTTCGAAACAAATGCATACATACTTTATGTTCATTTCCTTCTTTATGATAAAATTAATTTAATAAATGAATCTTTCATGTAAATAATTAAACGTATCAAATTTCTTCCATTTCGTCTCTTAGAGTTTCTGAAAGTTTTCGTATTAGATTTCAATTGAATATTTTTACTAATTTTCAATTCCTGCTTCAACTAAACATTCTATTACAATTGGAAGTATGTATATGTTTGCTTGACAACAAAATTATAAATTTTATGTTTCTTGGATTACTTTTAGAATATAATTTGTCTCTTATGTGTTATTTCCAAAAGTTAAACAGTAAACTTTATTAGTTTTGTGTTTGAAAGACTTACGTTATGAAATTTGAAAATTCTTGAAGTACGAGATATTTCACAATTACTTTGAGTGCTTGAAATTTGTTAGAATTATTTTTCTGTGAAGAAATTTAAAAGATTAACCATTATTGCAGATATTCGAATATGTTAGGCAAACTCCATCATAAATTTAATTTAATTTTGTAATTGTGTCACAAATGCAATTATTAAAGACAGAAATGTGACTGTGAAGAATGACTCCTGGAATGATGCTGCTCACATGTGGTGGACCACAACTTTCATTGGTCGAATAGACCAATCAGGAAAGGGCACCGTCTATGCTTCGACCAAAGGGGAGAGGGATGAATTCCAAAATTGAGTGTACACTGTTAAAAATCTGCTGCATTTTGTTGCAACGCACTCCACCGCTTGTATATAATATCTCTATTCCAACCAATGAGAAAGATCCACTTCACGGCCAAGTAACCGTTTTTTATACAAGCAGTGGAGTGAGTTGCAACAAAATGCAGCAGATTTTTAATAGTTACGGAAAATAATGTATATCGAAGCGATTCCATGGAGTATTGGCGAGTGCAGCAAGCAGGGGTAGCCTACAACTTGGAATCGCGAAGAGATTACGCGGGGGGTTGGCGAGCGTATCGAGCAGGGGGGCGGAGCCCCCATAGTAATATTAAAAATTAATTGAAATCTATATAAGGACGTGAGTTTCAAACCTCGCTTTAATCAAAAAATCAAGTTATGTTAATCGCAAAAACCACTGACTGCGAAATTGTTTTTTATTATAAATTAAGAATTTACAATGTTAAAAGTAAAGAATAAAACTAATTTTTATTTCTGCAGATTGAACTATTTTTTGTTTTAGGTTTAGAAATAAAATAGACTGACAGAGAAAATAAGATTTTTTAAATTTTTGGATAACACTAGTTTTGAGAAAGTATATATATGTATGTATATATATATATATATGCATATATATATATGTATATATATATATGTAAATGTATATATATATATATATATATATATATATATATATATATATATATATATATATATATATATATATATATATATATATATATATATGTATGTATATATGTATATATATATATATATGTATATATATATATATGTATATATATATGCATATATATATATGTATATATATAGATATATATATGCATATATATATATGTATGTATATATATATATATATATATATATGTATATATATAGATATATATATGCATATATATATATGTATGTATATATATATATATGTATGTATATATATATATATGTATGTATATATATATATATATATATATATATATATATATATATATATATATATTACAAATTTAAATTTTTTTTTTTCGCCAAAACTAACCTTTATACTATCTTAATTTTCTTATAATAATATTCCGTACTTACTTCAAATTATTAAATTAAAATCTTGTTTCTAAATCTAATCTGTTAATCTGTATGCAGACGATATAAATTCTTAATTTTCCTTAAAAAACATTATTCCAGTATGCGTAAATTTAAAAAGATGGCTCTAAATTAAAAATATTCTTAATTAAAACTTTATTTCTTAATATTCCAAATAAAACTGATTTCTTCTATGTTTTTATCAACCCTTTTTAAGAAATTCTTATTAAATTTATTCCAAAACCATACCTTTCAAAAAATATCATTATTTTATTTTATCTATTTATTTATTTTTCCGCCGTCAACGATAATGTGCATATTAATAAATTCATTTCTTTTCTTTTTCTCTTAAAATTAATCATGTATAAAAATCGTCTGCCTAAGATATTTAAAATTCGGAGTCAATTATAAATTGGTTAAATAATATTTTTTTAAAAATAAATTTATCGTCTGTTTAAAATAGCCTCGTAACTGGACAAGAATTCTGTTTACATGAAAGAATGATGGTTTGAGGTTACCGAATGTTCCAGAACTTTCTTTTGAGTTTAAAAAGGGGGAAGTCTCGAGATGAAAGGGAGATTCTGAAGATTTCTTGGGTTGCTTCTTCGATGAGGACAGCTCGCTGAAATAATGATGGAATTTTTGCAACAAGGAGCTTTTCCTTCCTCATTATCACGAATTTAATAAATGAATTTACAGCAGCCCATGACTAATTATTGGATCTTCTACATTTATTTATTATTTTTGTTTTTTCCCTCGCTTGCCATGACTGCGTGTTTCTGTTTAACCAGTGGAAATAATTCGAGTTCTCCTGAAATCGTCATATATATATATATATATATATATATATATATATATATATATATATATATATATATATATATATATATATATATATATATATATATATATATATATATATATATGTGTGTATATATATATATGTGTGTGTATATATATGTATATATATATATATGTATGTATATATGTATATATATATATATATACTTTCTTAAAACTAGTGTTATCCAAAAATTTTAAAAATCTTATTTTCTCTGTCAGTCTATTTTATTTCTAAACCTAAAACAAAAAACAGTTCTATCTGCAGAAATAAAAATATAAGATATATATATATATATATATATATATATGTATATGAGTGTTTGTATGTGCGCATACAGGTACCCTAGGAAGTGGTGAGTCGTAAAAAGACTAGATGGTATACGTTTAAAACAGTGCGTATATCCTAGAGTGTACGTACTATAGTTTTATTGAGAAAGAGAGAGCATACGGTGCTTTTTGAAAAAATCCAGAAGGTATACGGCGCATACCCACGTATACACTCCACTACATCCCTGACCCCAGGCATTCCTGTACAAACATGAAGGGGGCAGAGAATATTGTGAGGAACAATAATCATATATGAATGCAATGGCATAAATCTATAGCTGGCATATATGGAAACTTTCCAGTTGGCACGCGTGGAGTCTCAAATGTATTGCGTATGATCAACTTGAATCACAGGAACAACAACTCGCATGAAATCCGATCACAAGCCGCATAACAAAATTCCACTTTGAATGTGTGGATGGATTTCGAGGCAAACGATTTTGTGGTTCCATACTTTTTAATACCTCGATTGCAGTATCACTGCAAGTATATCCTTTTTATTCAGGAGACTCTAAACAACGATTCCCCATATGTTTGACTCAGTATGTGTTTTCAGCATGATGAAATGCTATCTCAAAAAGAAAGGGGTATAAGTAACGATTTCAGTAGGAAATTTTTAAATAATTGGTTTGGTCGTTGCGATAAAATCGCATGATCTCTCGATTCACCTAATTTATCTCCTCTTCATTGTTTTACCTATGTGCCATGGAAAGCATTGCGTACAACATGTTCGTAAACTTTGAAATGGTTTAAAAGTCTTAAAAATTCCTTGTTGTGGCTGCCGTCTACATAGTCACTAGAATCTTTAAATATGTTCACAAATCCATGTTGATAAATGCCAGATATGTGTCTATAACAATGAACACAATTTTAAGTCATACATTGTGTTATTTTCTATAAAAAAATATATTAAACTGTTAACTGCATTTTGTCTTTTTCTGTGTATTTGTGTCTTTTTAACACGTTGGAGTGACGATTACATCCATTCTTTTTTATGTAATTATAGTTCCTAATCGTGTTCTCCACCTATCCCTAAGTTTTTGTAAAAAATTCTGGGACATTCTCTATGTATTATATTTGTTTATATATTTATATGCATAAAGCTTTTTGCTCACAATGAATCATGTTTGCCTTGAAAACTCTTTTATTATTACAATTACATGCAATCATTATTAATGAATATCATTATTGAAGTATTTCATAGCAGAAATTAGATTCATTTTATTAGAAAAACATTGTGCCTAATTTATTCTTAAATATAGACTTATATGTTTAAATTATGCTTAAATGTACAGGAGTAAATTACTTATGAAGATTTACGAAAAGTTTATTAGAAAAAAAATAAGACTTCTACATTTTTGTTATTAAAAAAACATACCACACGATGTTATTTTTTTAGATTCTAAAAAAATACTTTTTTTTTTTTAATCTTTATAATGGTAAAAAACAGTTCGATGATAAAACAAAAAATCACCTGTAGATAAAAAAGGATAGTTTTTCTTATTTAAGTCTTTATTAAAACTTTCATATGTAATTCAGATGGAAAAACTACATTTTTTTTATGTCTGAAGAATTAAAAACGGATCTAAGAATATATTTTTTATCAAATGTAAATTCAGGCAGGCAAGTTATTCTTATATTTTATTTGCTCTTTATTATCACCATCATTAAATTATGGATATTTTAATCTTCCATTTACAATAATAAAGTTTTTCAAATAACATACATTTAAAATTTACATTTAACTGAATTTTTGTAAAATTAACAATTGTATAATATAGAAATACGCTACATAAAATTTGCCTGATTTGCAAAAAAAATTTTTAAGAAGCAGTTTTATTAAAATTCTAGTTTGTTTCTGGAAAATAATGTACGAAATACTCTTCAGAAAAACTTTTCAAAATTTCAGTAACATTACATTTTGGTCCTGAAAACACCAAATATACATATTAGGTATAAACATAAATATGTCAATTTCACTTTTAAAACTTGTGAAGAGATTTTGAAAAAAAGCTTAAGTATAGAGTAGCTTAAAAATTCACAAAAATGAACATATCTTTCTTTTTTTTTGTAGTTCGACATCAGGAGAGTAAAATGAGAAACACTAATTTTTAATCCGACTAACGAAATGCAGTATAATGTGTACATCGTTATAGCTATATCTAAGCTTAAAAAATCAAATCTACGAAAATTTGTGGTATTAGATTTACAGCCTACAAAAATGTTGAAATGCCAAAAAACTATTACAACGTTTCTTACAAAACTGTTACATTGTTTTCAGCGAATAAAGCGTTTTTCACATAAAGCATCAATGACGAGAATTGTTTTCTTAAAATAAATTTTGTTCCTATAAAATCTTTAGTTTTAAATGCATTTACCTTATTCTTTTAAATCCTTAAATTATAATATTTTCCATTTTTTGTTTTCAAATGCCACATTTGAATCTGAATTTTGGAATGAAAGTTTTCCTATTATAAAATAATTGAAGAAAAACTTTTAATTGATTAAAAACTTATTTGTAAATTGTGCCATCATTCAATTGTTTAAGAATTTTACAATTAGAAGTGCTTTACTTAAAGAATGATTATTTTCAAAAAAATAGAGCAATGGGACTGTAGTGTGAACTGTACTTTCAAAAATTATTCAACTAGTTTTACACATTTTTGTTGAATTTCTTTTAATTTAGTAAGGTTTTTAAATTCACAATGACAAAGTATAATTCGATTGCTCTTGTCTTATATTGGGTATTTATATTTAATAATAGTAATACAAAGTATATATTTTTTCGTAGACTAAGACGATTTTTTACAAAATTGGTTTTCCAAACGTCTCAGTAAGCCCATTAAACCCATGCTTGATGAATCCCATGTGAGCATTTTATTGAGTCCATTTGACTACAGGATGAATACAAAATTTTGTAGCTATTACTGCTGCCGTATTGAGCTTGGTGATTGAGGTTTTTACCAAGCTCAATACGGCAGCAGTAATAGTAAATTTAATTATAACGAAACAAAGTTGCACAAATTTCAATATTTTCCTGGTCTCTTTGAATGTCTAAAGTTTAAATTAAAGAAATACAATCTACATTTAATTGCTTCCCCCCTAATAAATAATGCACAAGACTTCACAATAGCATCGATCTATCCCCATGGAAGATTCAGCAGGTGTATATTTAATCCCAGCCACAATAATGGAGAACAAAAAGAGAACAGATTACATTGGAATGACAACCAGGAAATTTAAGAAGCGTTTGTCAGAATACATTGCAGATATCAGACATAATCGATGCAATACCGCTCTCTCTAAACTGTACCAGGAACAAGAACATATAATAGATTTCAAAAAAGCTAAATTACTAAAGAAAATATCAAATTATCAGAAGAATAAAATCATGGAATCAATTGAAATTTTATGTCGAGTTAACAATACTTGTAACGATACTTTGTCGTACGATATTTCAAGAATATGGTACAATCTGCTCAAAATCACTTGAACCCCCCTTTCTATCGAATTTGGAACATTCTGACTCCTCCCCCCCCCCTTGTTTACGTTGTCTTTGAATCAGTTCAATTCAGATCAGTCTATTATTTTGTTCATTTAACCCTGATGATGAGCATGACATGCTCGAAAGTACTAGGTTTTGTTAATAAAAAACACCTTTAAGTAATCTGAGTATTTTATTTTGGTTTTATTTAAAAAGCTTTTGTTTTTGAATTTATACTTTCCTGCTATCTTTATCAAAATAGTATGTATAGTACACATAAACAAAGACTTTTCTCGTTGTACATACAGCGTTTACATACTTAGATACATAGTTAATATTTAAAAGGTGGTAATTATTATAAATAGCGGCCTTTTACTAAACTTATTTATGGTAGAAATTGTGATGAAATTTCGCATTTTACAGAATAGTTCCGCTAATTTTACAAACTTTCCTAGCAAGGTAAATATAATTTGTTTTTTAAAACTATAACAATTTATAATATATCAATTTAATACTGTTATATCACTGTTACGTGTCAAAAATGATGTCAAATCTATATTTTCATTTTCTACTGTATTAAAAAAATTATTTTAAAAGAAAATAAATATCTAAACGTATGGAAAAGTGCACTGAAATAAATTGAAACTCTTTAAAGTTTATTTTTTATTTTATTAAAATACCTTTACATTTTTTATTATAAATAATTTCAAAAGTATGTTTTAAGTTTAAAAAATAGTTGTAGAGAAAGTACCTTTGAACTTTTTTAATTTCGTTTTATTTCTAAAACAGCCACATTTTGGTGACATAGATAAGATGAGAATCCAGAAGTAAGCGATATCCTTTTAAAAAGAAATGAATGATAGATTTAGTATATTCAATCTTTCAGGATATACTGTCAGGTAAGCGATTTCGTAAACTGTTCATTGGATCGTTCCCCTTTCATCATTCTTTCATCTTTTATGTTTCGTATCGATGCACCCTATAATAAAGTTCATGTCGCAAAAAAATAGGAGCATATTAATCCAATAGAATACCTCGCCTTTTTTGCTTTCAATTCTAGGACATTTTCAATAAAAGTAACTTTACAGATATCTCGCCGTATACAATAGCAAATGAAACATGAAATGCTAAAATTAAAAAAAATATATATGCATAAAATATTTGTGAAATATTTTAAAAAATTCAGAATAATAATATTTTAAATGTTGTTATATTGTTGCATTAAAAACAGCTGTCCTGTTCAGTTTAGGTTGTGTGAAATTTCTATTTTTTTCCGCTATTGTCCTTTGAGGTATAAATAGTGTATCGTAGGGGAGTTCGAGATTGACGGTAGTAACGTGTTCGAAAAGCTTTTTTATATGACTTATATATGATAGCACCAAATGGTTTATGGGCCATTTTCGCCATTTGCTTACATTTCAGAATTTTATATTTATTTTTCAAACTTAATAATTTCTTTTGAAAATGGAGACAGGCGTTAAAATAAATTTTGAAGGTACATGAAAATTTGTTTGAGTAATTTTTTCCTATAATATAATATGTAAACGCTATTTAAAGTTGGCTTGTAAATTAAATTTTCAAGTCCGTTACCATACAAAACTACTGAAAATATTCAGCTTTAAATTTATTAAATTTCCTAAAATTAACTTACTTTGAAGTGACATATGTCCCTAAATTTCAAAACATTGTATTTATCAAAAATATTTAAATTAAGTTGATATGAGAGACAGTTTTAGCCACAATAGTTTGTTCACATAGAAATTATACAAGGACATTTTCTAATAAGTACAGTATATATTCATGTAAATTATTAAATTTTAAGGAAATTGAATATTTGTTTCTTAGTTTAATAAAAAATAAAAGTAGAATGGCGAAAAAATGATAATCATTAAAAAACCGTGCGGTAACAGACTTGACACTTGATAACGGACTTCACATTATGTTGAAAAAGGCCGTTATATTCATATCGAAAGACGAATAACAAAAGTCCTTCATACTGATATTTTTTCTGGTTATTCTTTATACTGGTTGCTGTTTATTTCTTGAATCTGTTACAAACTCGAGTTATTTCAACTCTTTTTTGAGAAGCTGCCTTTCAACATTGAGATGAGTGGATTTCAGCTCAACTTGAGCTATTTTGTGGCTGACTTTTTAAGAGAGTAGCAACCTATAATTTGACACAGTCTACTTAACTTTTATGAGCTTATTAACAAAAAGTAATTGTGTAACATTTTTCAAACTATAATTCATTAGCGCTGACGAGAAAGTTATACACAATGAAAAATTACATTGCACAGTTCCAAGTGGCTTTTAAATAAACTTTATGATTCTTAAAACATTTTACAAATAAACAAGAGAAAACCGCATGATAATTTAAAAAATAAGTTATATTGGGAGTGATTTCTAATGCAAGAACTTCTAACAGTGGCATAATTTTGGAATTCAGCTATAAAAAATACAAAAACAAATTGTAAAATGTTGAAAATACAATAATGAAATTTATTTTTTAATATCATATTTTTGCTATGTTTTTTTTTTTAACTTTAAAATTTACGATTTGCAAAAACGCTTTATGTGATGATAAAAATTTTAAATTCAATTTTAGATTCTGCGTTATAGAAAACATAGGAATCAATTACCAGATGTTAAAAAAATCCTGTCATACCCCAATTTTTACAGGGTAGTGTAGTTTAACTGCAACTTGTTTTTGGAACATCCTGCGATGCAATATGGAAATAATTATCCTATTTTATAAAGGATGACGCGACTTATTTACATAGTTAAAAGACTTTCTAATAAAACTAATTAAAAAAAAACAAGGGGATTTTTATTTAATACGTTGTTAGGATGTTTTGTAATTTTTACTGTCTTCCACCTTCAATAGCAGAAAGTATTGTAATTGAAAAATTTTTCGACTTCTGTTTTTCCATGGATTCACACGTTTTAGGGATCAGAGATACTAAAACACACATTTTTACAAAATGTCTGTCTGTCCGTATGTCTGTGTGTGTGCTCGTATGTCGTCATTCTACCTTCAAAATGTGTACGAAGATATGCATAGAATTGAACCGAATTTTTTGCGAATATTTTTGGTTGTGGCAAGCAAGCCCTTCTTCAATTTTGAAACGTTCCGCCGGAAGGGGGAGGTGCAATAACGATTTTTGTGACATTTTCAATATTGTAACACCTAAAAGTGTATGTTATCATACATATAATTGAACCACATTTTTTGTGTAAGTGTTTGGTTACAGTCAGCAGACCCTCCCTGAATATGAAAAAAATCCACCAGAACGGGGCGCTATAATAGCAATGTTTTTGTCCTTTTGATTACTTTACCATCAAAAAAGTGCATGAAGTTATACATAGAACTGAATTAATTTTTTTCTGTATGAGTTTTTTGGGGTATAGCATGTGGGTCCTCCCTGAATTTGACAAAAAAATCTGCCTACCATTCTATTGTAAATCGACTAGTGTAGAGACAGAAATCCTTTGTTGCTTTGGTTGATATACTGAAGCAGAAATTTAAGATGAAAATCAAAGGTGGTATAGTATTGAATTAATAATATTAAAGCATTAACATGTGCAACTACTTTTCGAAATATTAAAATGTACATATCAGGTAGAAAAATAATTGGGATGGGAACATGCAAATTGTTTTCATCGTTTTTCCTGCGACAAACGGTACTTTAGATTTCCTAATTGCGTCAGTTTTGGAATATACATCAATCATTTTTCTAACGTTTGATAGTTAACCATGAAAAAAGATTTAAATGTTAGATACTTTTTTACATTATTGTATAACAAAATACGGCTACGTATGAATAGCGCAGAAGAAGCTAAGCTATCAAATACGAATTTTGTGTTAATTTCCATTATTATTACAGAATAAAGCTGCAAATTACACTTTTTAAAAATACTTCTAATGATATTGAGGCTTTCAAAATACAGGAATAAACAATAATAACAAATGCAAAAATATATTTTCCAAATATTACGTAATCAGGTCACATACTGTGAGGGAGTGTCCGTTTGTGATAAAGGCACTCTAATATTTTCATGTGTGATCATGACGCCAATGTGATATAATATGTGTGGCGCAAAAGCGACATCTATCATTTATTCAACTTTAACACTCCAGAGCGTGTGCGGCGCCCTGGAGACTACAATTAGCTGCGGTAGGAGTATTATGCAAATTTATAGCTCCGCCTTCAGTTTTCAACGTATAAAAGTTATGACTTGGAGTGTCTGGGGCGGAGGGTGAGGCGGCGGAAGCCAGCCAAGTGAGATAGATTGTGTAGTGAAGCAAATCAAGATTGTTCTGAAGCGAGATAGCTAGTATTGTGAGCCGAGTTAGCTTGTGTTGTGAGCTGAGTTACCTAAGAGGAAAGCCTGCGGGTAAGAGTTATTTAATGCGTTGAATATTTTTAGAATGAAGATTGTTTCAAGCCACGGGCTGTTTTATTATAGATTTAACGTAGCATTTAGCCGCAACCTGAAAGTAGAGCCGGTTTGAGTGCGCGGAGCTGAGCTTAAGCCGTGGACGTGAGTATAGACTACGATTTAATCTCTTAGTATTGTGTTTAGTGACTGAAATCTTGAACCTAGCTCCACTTCCCATTTTCCAGAGATTTAAATAAACTGTTTGATTTTAACTTTTACTTAAGATTATGTATTCATTTAACCAACAAAACACCAGCGACGTCACCGGCCACGTCACAACACTTACAGATGTTCGTCGTATGACATAGTCGTCTATAGATATTTTTGCTCTAAGTCGATTTGATCGGTCGGTTTGCATAAATATCCTGTGCAACAGTTTTGTACAGGATGCCATAATGCAGAAAAAAAGGATGGGCAACAATCCTTTCTACAAAGACCAATATCGAATTTAGACGGGCATATTATACATTGAATAACTTAGTGTTATGTTAGGCATCTCTATATGAAAATGAAATCAGTATTTTTTTACTTACAGAAAGAAAAATAAGTCTGGAGTCTCTATCAAGCAAGTTGTTTAAGCAAGGAATTTGGACTGTTCTCTAAAGAAAAAGTAACAATAAAATTTCATTAATTAAGGACGTTAAGTGTAATGACAATATAAAATATAAAGACACTAGAAATAATTTCACGCGTAAAATATTCCCAACATATAAGACAATCTGTATAGAAACCTAACAAATTTTTATATCATATTTAAAAATTGCAAAACATTAGCTTCACTCTAAACTATTTTTTAGTTAAAGTATTCACATATTATTATTATATCTGTTTATTATTATATCATTTATTTAATTTAGGCTTCTTTTATACTTGATTTATGTATAATGGGTTTCTCTTCTACAAAAGGCTCTTTTTGGTTAGAACTTGTTTAGTCACTCATGAAACATAGCTTTCCTCTTTATGTACGACATGATGGAAGAAGCATCAAAATTTCATTTATATGTCACTTAATTTTTTGCTTATCTTATCATGTTAATGTCAAAGCAAAGACGTTCTACTAAGTAACATAATTATATTGAAGATTTTTCTTTCCTTAAACATTTGATCGATGTTAAATTTTTACTTGTTTAATATTTCAAATATGGTGAAATTTTTATTTAATTTTTTTCTAATAAAGTCAATATAAGTATAATCAATTCAGTGTATATCTTATGTCTCACATTATAAAGAAAAATATTGATTCATTTTAAAGGAACAATTATTAAATTTGTTATGAATAGTATTCTTTACACAATACGTATTACGCCAGTAATCATGAATAGTAAACATGTAAAGAGTAATAATTTTAAAAGACACTGTGCGCAAATTAAATACGACTCCCTTTATTTACACTGCTCAAAACAATCAAAGGATATTTGAAGTTTTATATAAAATAAAGATATAAACGAAATTTTTTTGCCGAAAATAGAAGAAGAGAATCACAAATGCAAATTTTTCTGGTTTTCAAAATGTGGAGTACGCAAATTTTGAGTTCGACGTCATAAACGTCGTTTCAGTGGCAGCGAATGAAATTTGACTTTCAACTGGATAAAAGAGAATGAAAACAAGGATGATCGGCATTCAGTGATTGCTTTGTTTCGATGAGTACGATGTCTCAGCGAAGTCATTTGACAGATTCAGAAGCTTGGAGAATTGTTGGTAGGTTAGAAGGGGGCCAAACTCAAGCCGAAGTAGCGCAAGCCATTGGAGTGTCACAAAGTGTTATTTCCAGGATCTGGAACCGTTTTCTGGAGAGTGGATGTGCAGGCCGAAGACCAGGGCAAGATCGTAGACGGGCAACAACGCCCAATGAAGATCGGTATTTAGCGTTAACAGCTCGGAGACACCGAAACATGAACGCTACTCTTCTCCAACAACACCTTCGCTCGTCCACAGGCACCACGATTTGAATTCAGACTATCCAAAACCTACTCCATGCTGTAGGTCTGTATGCTCGCCAACCGATGGTATGTGTTAGATTAACATCAAGGCATGGTTCGCGACCATAGAGAGTGGGCAACCGAGCATGTCAACTGGAGGAGAAATGTATGGAGCAATATTCTGTTTTCTGACGAGTCCCGTTTTTCTGTGCATCCGGATAATAGGCGAATTTTCATCTGGAGGGACCGTGACAGTAGGAATAATCCTGCGTTCGTGCACGAAAGTGTCAGATTTGGCGGTGGAGGAGTGTTGGTGTATGGTGGCGTCTCCATTGACGGACGCACTGACCTCTACATCATTCGAGATGGAGCTCTGACTGGTCGCCGATATAGGGATGAGATCCTCAGACCTATTGTAGTCCCTTACGCTGCAACAATCGGAGATAACTTCATTTTAATGGACGATGACTGCAGGCCACATCGTGCAAACCTGGTGGAGGATTTCCTTTTCGAGGAAGGAATCGTTCGAATGGAATGGGCAGCGTGTTCTACAGACATGAATCCAATCGAACACGTTTGGGATGCTCTAGGAAGACGATTTTCTGGCCGCCAACAACCCCCACAAACTCTCCAAGAACTGAAAAGAGCTCTTCTGGAAGTGTGGGACAGAATACCCCAACTCGTCATTAATCGCCTCATTGAGTCCATGCCTCAAAGGTGTTCAACGTTGCTGGCCGCCCGTGGAAACCATACCCCATACTGAAAATGATTTTCTTTGAAGAAAACCCCTTTTCTTATTTTTTTGTTCTCATATGCACAAATTGTGTTTTTTTTTACTTTTGTACACAAATGCGCAATAAAATGCATTTTTTCTGCCAAACATGCGTAATTTATTCTCATATAACCTACTATGTCTGTCGACCATGTATCAATCAGCTAAAAAGTGTCCCAGATACAAAATCCACCTAAAACTGCAATGTCCTTTAATTGTTTTAAGCAGTGTATTTCATACTAAATGTATATGGGGAATTTCCTCATATACAGTGCACCCACTGATGCCCATTGTCACTCCAGTAATTTTTAGCGGTAAGAACTATAGTCCTACAAGTAGGATCTAGATATAGTCAAGTTGACATGTGCTAAGGAATGAAAACGCGAAGGAGCTACCTGGTAGGAAATGGCGTCATTAGCATTTGCATCCTTTAAACGTAAATTTATCAATTTAGTTATAGAGCGTCATCGATTTAGTACTAAAGGACATTTTGTGGAAATTCATGTGAAGAATACAA
Source organism: Maratus speculifer (assembly GCA_964019185.1). Classification (NCBI taxonomy): domain Eukaryota; kingdom Metazoa; phylum Arthropoda; class Arachnida; order Araneae; family Salticidae; genus Maratus; species Maratus speculifer. The sequence goes on from OZ025290.1 coordinate 292,175,753, forward strand.
TGGTTGAAACTCGCATTTTTTTAGTAATTTCCTATTTTGTAACGTCATAAAACCTGAACCGGAGTATAAATAATTAATTTTTGAAAAAATTGGCCTCCAAAAGTGCATTGCAGCAAGCGGTGAGAAATGTTAATATCTCAAATAAGGGTATATTATTATAACTAGTTATTTTCGATGTCTCAAGTGCCAGCATAAAAAATCATGATAAAACAAGTGTGCTTTTTAAAAGCTTATTTCTTTGCGTTAATGTCCACGAGTACTGAATTGATGATACTCTTAAACGTTTTTAATTACTTTTTTTCGTATATCGTTCCTTTTTCAAGATAGGAAAGCTAACTGCACAGTTTCACTTTAGGTGGCGAAGTAGGTAGCTTCATTCAACAGCACATTGCAACTTTACCACGCCTAGACTCTAAAATTGTTGTCTAGGCTTGGTGAAAAAATGTCTTGTCGTTGAGAAATTATTGGGTGACAACGGACTTTAGCAGGCACACTGGATATGTTTGTTAATGAAAAGATATAATGCTAACAAATCACGTGGCTTTACTCCCACAATAGTTTAAATATGGCAAGTGATATTTGTATGTCTATATTTTGTTAGAAAAAATTATACTTTTAAGAATAACTCCAAATGTACTAAGTATGCCACAATTTGATAAAACATAATTTTTAAAATGCATTAGTTAGAAATCAATATATAAGAAGTGCTACTGATAATCTGGAAGATATTTTAAAACTTTTATGCTCATCAATATTCTTTTGAAATTTTGAATGTTTTAGGAACCACTTTCATTATCATTTATTTCTCAAAATTAACCATCAAGTCAAATTCCGAACATCAGGTCTAATGATATATCATCTCTCTGGGGTAATAGGACCAACTTAAAATGCCTATGTTGAACCAGGAATTCTACCAATTAATTTGCCATGATTAAGGTTGAAATCAATTTAGCAATTAATAACATTTCATAAAACATAATTTAGAAAGATTTCAAAGGTTTATACATTTTCTTAATCCTGTAAAACCTTGATGGTGCACGGGTTTAAAATATAGCCTGTGTAGGATAAGACATTATCACTACTGATTCGCAATCACTACTTTTACAATCGGTTTACTACTTCGTGAGATAGAAATCGTATTTTAAGAAAGTTTTTGGAACGCATTTCGCTATATCCATCGCTTCACAACTTTTAAATTTCGAATCTATTTTCTGCTGTTCTTAGAGAATATTGATATTTTATAAGTAACTGCAATGCTATATTTTCTGGTAGTAATTGCATAAAATGTACTTTCTATTTCAACAGGTTCTATCAACACCAATTTACACATTATATTTTTAATTGATTTGATGTTCCATAAAATTGCATAAAAAGCGTAATTTAGGAAATTTTTAGAATTACTTCCTTTTTCAGAGTTTTTAAACATTTTTTAGAAAGCATTTTCATCTTTTAAATATTTAAAATGGCAAACATCAAAATGTTAGACACCTCAGTTGTACAAAAAAAATGCAAATTAGAACGTTCTTGCTCTTTCACTCTCAGGTGGTAATAAAAAACATATATAGCATACTTTGGGGCAGGGACTATCACCATTAATTTGTAATCTATAACTACCGGCTTGATATTTACTGTGATAGCATAAAAATCTCAATTTGGAACATTTTTTTAATTCTTTAAACGAATTTTTAGCCCTTCTAAATTTTGAATCTTTTTTAAACTGTTCTTAGACAGTATTTGCATTTTATGAGTAATTACGATTACAAATTTCAAATTGATAGTCCGCGTAGTATTATTCTATACTCCCTTATACCGTTTTTTGCTCCTGTAACTCCAGGTGGTAACAACATTGATATGAAGTATAGCCTATATTGGGGCAACAAGATAAAGCATCATTTATCAAGTTGTTTTAGGAAATATCTTTGGAGATCCTTATTTTTTAACTAACTACCATGGCTAATTTCAAGTTGCTATCTCTTGCAGTATCACAAAGATTGTTATTTAGAACGTTTCAGCTCGGTGGTAGTGAAACAAACATGAAACACAACCCATGTTACACCAAGGGCGCTGTGTATCAATTTTTACTTTTAAAATTGGTTTGACGCTTCTTGACATCTTGGAAAAAAAGGGACATTTAAAACGTTTTTAGAACGCTTTTCGCGAATTTTCATCACATTTAAAATGCGATTTTTTGAAAAGTTCTTAGAGATCATTTATATGAAATAAGAATCTACAAAGCAAATTCAATGTATTTAGTCCCTCAGATCAAGTCACTCAAAGAATGAAAAAATCGCATTTTTAAAACGTATTTATTTCCTGCATTCCCTTTGAGGTAATAGCAACATGTATCATATATAGTTTTGGAGCAAAATACATCACAATCATTTACATGCCGTTTTTTTTTCAATCGTTTTCTGATATAAAAATCGAAATTTAGAGCTTTTTAAAAACGATTTTAATTCCTTTCGCCCAGATCTTTTTTAATTTATGTATTTTTTTTTTATTTTTTACGAATTGGTCTTTGACATTATTTATAGCTTATAAGAAATTACACATAAATTGCTATTTCAAACGTTTTCAAACAGCTTTTCTGGTATTTTCTCAACTTTTATGTTTTTTTAGACATGTTCTTAGACATCATTTGTATCTTATAAGAAAGTGCAATGCAAAATTTCATTTTCTAAATTTTTCAGTCACACAAAAAATGCAATTTTAGAACAATTTTTGCTCCCGTACAATCTTTGGCGTAGTGTCACCGACATAAGATATAACCTATGTTTGATTTGAGGCGAACACCATCATTTTGGTGCTATTACTTACGAAATCGATTCGGTAGTTTTGTAAATTACCTCCTACAAATAAACTAACATTAGCTCGTTATGATATTATCAGGAAAGCATCTGATCACTATGATAGTTTTATATACATGTTTATATAATTGCGATTAATATTCATTTATGATTAAAATTCATGTTTTATATAATTATGAACAAATTTAAGTATCACATAATTTGCAGTATTTTTTTTTGTCTTTTTCATATATTTATTTATTTTTTAATTAAATATATGGACAATCTCATCTTACACCGGTACTTATTAAAAAGGGATTTTTAAGCTATTTTTTCTAAAACACAGAACTGAAATTAACGTTTTTTTTTTTTACTTGAAATAAGGCACATCATGCAAGCAAAACTTAAATAAATAACGTATTTTTTTATGCATCATATTCTTTTTATGGATATAAATAGAAATTTTCTCTTGCATATTTATTAATTTATAAAATGTTTTCTGTCACTCAGGAAACATGTCAGTATGTTACAAACATCAAACAAAATCCTGATGTGTCAATGAACCATTTGTCAGGCTTCGCTTCTCAGTCATATATGTCATTTATCATCATTCAATTTTGCAAAACTTTTCTTCGGAAATATCTGATTCTTATTATAGAAGTTTGACACTGTGAGAAAATAAATAACAAAACAGCATGCATAAGTAATTGATTGATGCTTTATTTTTCAAATTACGTTAGCAAGAAAAAATTATGTAAAATATATCAAACAGTACAAATTACTCCAATTTATGTGTTACAAACTGTAGTAAAATATTCGATATACAAAATTATTGATTAAAAAACACATTTATAGCACTTGTAACACATACATTAAAAATAGCATATTTTTTTATCATGAAAAATTTTCATGTTAAATAGTTTTACGCCGATTTTGAATGTTTATCTTATGCAGTTCATCATTATTGTCTCTTGAAAATAGCCAATTTGAATGGGCTGAAGCTGTTGGGGAATTTTTAACACCATTTAAATGTTCAAACATAATGCATAATTTTTAGTTCATTTTCCATTGTACACAGGTTCAGTAAATGTATAATAAATTTCAGTTTTTTAGCTCATTGTTGATATATCACTCACAGTTTAATATCCACTCTTAAATTTTTTAAGTGTTAAATAATATTTATATATCTATGTAAAAATATATTATGTACCACAGTAAAATTATATACTTACTTCTGTTTCATACTAATAGTGGAGATGACCGTGCTATTCTTTGTCAAAATTAGCTTTGTGCTCAATTCATATAATATTCTCAATATATAAGTATCTTTGTGTTATTCCTATGAAGCATGTTGTTTTACAAAATTAATATTTACAAAGACAACTAAACAGAAAACTGCGCACTTATTTGATTCTTATTTTTACGTTATTTATGTATTCTCAAGGAAAGGGCACCAATTCAAATTAGATGTTTAGTTCGACTCTAATTTAGCTATGTATTTAGAGTCCTATTAAATGTTTTCTAAAAATTCTTTCACATTCTAAAAGACTATTTTTATCGACAAATTTAGACAAAATTGCCGATATTCTTTCATTTGATATTGTCTTGTACTTTTGAGATAATAATCTTTAAAGTCGATTTTTTGAACAACTTTCGCAATTTTAATAACAACTTTAATTTTTCTTAAGAAAGGTGTTATAGTAAAAATAAAATACATTGACATGTTTCGGAACCGTCAAATAAGTTCCATAGTCATAATATAAAAATTTAGTCATATTTTATATTATGACTATGGAACTTATTTGACGGTTCCGAAACATGTCAATGTATTTTATTTTTACTATAACACCTTTCTTAAGAAAAATTAAAATTGTTATTAAAATGTTTATATAAAAGGTGAATATTTTAAAATCTGATGATTTAAAAAATCAATTGGCTTTAATTAACTTTTTATCATAACTTTCGCAATTTTTCGCCGAATTACACCAAATTTGTGGTTTTGTTACCTTGTTTCGTAATGACCCGTAATGAAACACTAATAAAAAGTTCTCGAACATATGAATTAATTAAATTATCTTCTGGCAATCCAAAAATGCATGATATTCAAAAATCGTTAGAGCCGATTTTTGAAGAAAAAATAGCTAAACCTGTAGTAATCCAAAAATGATCCTTTAATCAAAATTTCTTGAACGTCTTATCTAGCCCAATGATCTCCTTTTGCTCGAAAGCGGTATAGTACAGAATTTAGTCAAAATAGCTTGACCGTATTTTATATAAAATTACCTTTGACCGCCAAAATGTCCTTTTAATCTAATTTTCTGAAACATTTGACCCAGCTCAATGATAACCTCAAGACTGAAAATAATGTAACTCAAAATTAAGTAAGAAACATTAGAATAAAAAAATTTTTAGATAAAAAAAATTACACATTTTAGATTAAAACATGTTACATAAGGTTTCTGATCCAGGAAGGATCCATTAACTGAAATTTTTTGAACATATTATCTAGTGCAATCATCAGAAGATCCCGAAAATGGTGTGCTGGATATTTTTGTCAATATCGTTTGAGCCGTTTTTTAGCTATAATTAGCTTGACCTGGATTCACAGGGACCCAAAATGGCTTACTAATAAGACTTTTTGTAAATGAGATCTAAGTGGTTTTCTCTATCCTCAAAGCGAAAAATTAAAAAACTAAAAAGAACATTGCCCAGTTAAACTGATGTCAGTGAGCTCACTGGCTACGCATTCTAATTGTATATTGCAGAATTATATTTTCAAGGGTTAATTCCGTTGGAAAAACAAATTAAGGGGGGGGGGGTCAGCTCCCTCCATTTTACATTTGTATCCTTAATCACTGAACCCCTTAAACTAATCAGGGATATGATTTATCATCTAAAAAACCTGGATGAATAATACTAACCAAGGAGACGCCTCATCTAAATTTTGAACAAAAACTGATAATTCTACATGAAAAAACCATTCATATCAATTAAGGGAAGGCGAATGAGCCCCCGTTCGAGCTGTTTTTTCTTATCCAATGAACACCCAATACTAATCACGAAAGTGCCTCGTCAGAATGATCTTACATCTAACTTTTGAAGGAAAACTGATAATTTTGCATAAAAAAGCATTTATATAAGCTAAGGGGAGGGGGATTAGCCCCCGTTCCCCCTGTTATTCATATCGAATGAATTCCAAAAACTAATCAGGGAAGCGTCTTATCAGAATATACATACATACAAAATTAAAAGTGAATCGGATATTTTTATCATGGGTTATCGCGTTTCGCACATACAGAACGGACGGGCACATAAGCTCCCTGGATTTTATAGCCTGTGACCTAAAAATAATAATCACAATCGTTAAAGCCGTTTTCTAGTTAAAATTAGCTTGACATGTAGCGATCCAAAAATGAACCACTATTAAAAATTTGTTGAACATGTGATCTATTCGAGTGTTCATCTCATGCCAAAAAACGGGTTAATACAAAATTTTATAGAAATCAGTTAAGTCGTTTTTTACACATAATCAGCTTGACCCAGATCCATTGTCTCCCAAATTAAAAGACCCCTCCCTGACAAGATCGTGTTAATATGTTCACTACGCTCCAAGTTTTGCTTCAATACAACCAATATTTAAAATAATATAATTGTATTAATTTAATAGTTTTATACAATGATTAATACTCTCGAGGTTTACATTTATATTCGTAATCAAGGTTTTTTATATATAATGTTTAATAATTCAATTTTTTTTAGTATTTAAAACTAAATACAGAGAAAACAACATTAAAATTTTGCTCTTTTGGAACACTGTTAGACGGTTAACCCACCAATCAAGCCTTCTTAAAGATGCGCCCTTGCCCAGTCATGTTATTATGGCTGAAAACGATGTGATACAAAATTTTGACAAAATCTAAAAGCAGTTTTCTAGATAAAATTAGTTTAAAAATTGTGGCGCAAAAATGACCATTAATCTAAATTTCTCTACCATGTGACCTAGCTCAATAATTTCCTAATGCCACTAAAAGATTGGTTAAAACATTTAGTAAAAATAGTTCGTGCCGTTATTTAAATATTATCATGACGCTGATCCACTACGACACAAAATTAGCCACAAATGTTATTTTCTTGAACATGGGTTCGAGTCCAGTTGACTACTAGTGCCCTAAAATAGTAAAACATAAAATTTAGTCAAAATCATTAAAGACGTTAAAAAAACACACAAATACAAATGAAGACACACACAATTTTTTCTTGTATTATAGTATTTAATATTACTTTTTAAAAAATACACGAAATAAACTAAATTGTAGCTAAATATCATCTTTATTCTATAAATACAAAACATCATCTTATTAAAAGCTTTATACGCTTTTAAATAAAAAAAAATGCTTTTATCATGCAATTTTTTTAATAAAAGAAAACACAAAGCATTTGTTATTTTTTTTTTATGTTTTAAGTTTACAGAAAATAGATAATATTTAGCTTCAGTCTGATGTAAAAAAAATGTTTTAGAATGTATAGTTACTCAAGATTAATGTTTGACTTTCAAGAAATTAAAAAAAAGTCTTAAAAATAATATTTATCTTAAATTAATAATCAACCTTTTTTAAAAATATGTAATTACAGAAGAATATCAATTTTTATTAATATTTTCAGACATCTTTGTTCTTAAAAAATATTAATAAATGTTGCAAAAAATCTTTTCAAAAGTTTTTTTCATACTCAGTGAAACGAATAAATAATATACAACGCCTCGATAATAATAATAAAAAAACATTCATCACGATTTCAGCAGACATAAAAATCGATAGAAATGAAAAACTGTCCTGTATTTAAAATTAGAAAGTTATACTTGTCTTAGAATAGATATTTATTCAGACAAAGTGGTTGTCTTTAATTTTTTTAAAAAATGTCTTTGATATAATATTTGTCTTACAGAAATAATCGATCTATTTTAAAAAGATGTAATCAAGAAACAACATAATATTTTACACTAATATTTTAAAGAATATTTAGATTTTCTTCTCGTTATTAATGAATTTGAACTGGTTGTTAAAAATTGACAAACAACCGTATCAATCTAAAAGTAAATAATTTTATGTTTTTTACAAAAATGAATAATTAAATAAATAAAAAAAATCAAATTCATGAATAGTTTGACAGTTAATATTAAAAAATGCAATCTGTCAGAAAAAAAGGTTCTACTCATTTTAATTAAGAAATTGTTATAAGAAAAAAAAGAATTTTTAATCCAACTAGAAAGTTAGTAATTTTTCAGTTAAAATCTGAAACTAATTTTGATTTTTGTATGGAAATATTCCTAAATCACGCACGTCGCACTAAATTCCCCTCATTTGAATTATTTTTTAAAAATTTCAACATAGACTATAAAACGGGAAATCATTCTGTTGAGTAATTTAGAAAAACTGAAGATTTAAAGTTCGGAATTCTTAATGTAAAACTCAGTTATAACTGTTCGAAAATGCACAGCTTTTGGGGTAGGCATTTTAACATAATAAATCTTCTTACCTGAATGAGCTCTTAAATTCGCACATTATGAGATCGTCGAAATTAATTTCTGTAAAATATGCACTAGTTAAAGATTACACAGTTTTTAAAAATTTAAGAAATATGTAATTTCAAAATATTTAACTATATAAATTGTAGCATATGATTTTTTAAATCGGGGTACTGTGTGAATGTTATTGCAAATTACAATTGCAAATTAATAAATAAAAACACACTAAATCATTTAAATGTGTGAAATTTATTGGAATTTTTTTAAGTTAACCAAACAGCATTCGTACTTACCATCATGCGTCCAAATCAAGACAGTTTTAATTCAACAATTTGCTACGGGGCACAATTTTGTATGATTATTTTGTTTTAAACACTGCTAAAAATATAATTTATCTAATACAAATCTGCAGTAGAAATCGAGAAAGTAAAAACAGCACTTATACGAGTAGAAATAGACCAAAGCTATCCAATGAAAATATATATATATATAATTTTGAAAATAATAAAGTATAAAACAAATATTTTAAATGAACTTTTGCAACGGTTTAACAATAGCTTGCGAATGCGTTTGCTTAACCATAATAATCTCTAAATAAATATAAAAATTCATGTGAATTATATAATCTAACACGTTCTCGTATCTTTCATTTATATAAAAAATAATATTTATTAGGAATTGAGGAAATATTTATTTTTCTTACAAACTTTTTGTGAATCAAAAATCTAAAGGGACGAAAATCTGCTATTTTCAGACAGATATAAAAAAGAATATAAATATTACTATTTACTACATTTAGGGCCTCTAATGATTATACAGAAGTTATACCAAGTAATTTCATTTATTGAATGATGTTTCATTTCGTTACAATTTTAAATGTTGAAAAAACTTCGAATGAGAAAAATATATCATATGTTCTGGCAGTGGTTTTTCAAGATGATCCATCAATGTGTCAGTTCAAAGATTGAAATCTTTTTTACTTCTTTACCTCAAGATAACATTTGACCAGAATTATTTGAAAGGATACGCTGGATAAAAGAAACGGAAATAGAGAAATTTAAAATATTTTAGTGAATTTCAAGTAATAATGTCTTTATATCTATATTTGCGCATATAGTGTTCCTACAAATATAATATTTCATGCGTTTAAAAATACAATTAAACATTTCTTGTTATGGGATCCATTACAATTTTCTTTCAAAAATACAGGGTATATCTAAGAAAAAGAGTGAAAACGTTACAGGGTAATATAATGCAGTTATGCGAGAAAATGTTTCATAATGTATATGGTCGGAACGCAAGCGCTGCGAAATTAAACAGTAGTTTAAGAATTAACACATAAATGATTGGAGATACTTCAAAAACATCATATTAACAAGAATGTAAATAATGTACATGTTCAAAGAAATTTCTCAAAAGATCTTCCAACGGTTGTAATGAACATTTCACATCTGTGTGTTGGGAACAAATGCACATTTGCAACGACACAAGGTATTTTCCGAATATCGCCGGTAACAATGACAATCCTACACTGCAAATTCGAGAAACGCTTTAGAACTCTAACTGAACATAATAATTAACGCTTCTATATAAAACAGTTTCTGATTGGCTTGTGAATGTGTTACGAATGTATTGTGCCTGAAAAAAGATTGTGCGAGCTATATTGTTAAAAATTACATAGTTTTTGCAGCAAAACAGTTATTGATATTTTTTGGCAAAATTAGTAAACTCACTCAGTAATCTCCTGCATTATTTTTACTATATGCAGCAATTTTACGTCCAAAGCAGAAGCGTTGTCTTAAATCTATTTTTATTTAACTACTATTCGTGAACGATACCTCTCTTAGCTTGAAATTATATCAAAAACTCGCCACTAAGAAGCAGGGGAAAGTGGTGTAAGTCAAGAAGTTTAAAGAATTTTTGAATTTAATATCTCTGTGGAATTTGTAGATTTCGAGAAGAATTTTCTTTGTTTAATTCCCAATGGATAAACAAAAAATTTCCTAATTGGAATTTTTTTCCGACGGGAGTCGTATAAAAGTTTAATTTTTGTCTTTAGTCAAATAGACCCTTCATTGAGTTGTAACGTATCTCATCAAATTTTGCACCTTTTTTATTTAATTTCGCAAATGGAAGTATGTGTTTATGGTCAATTTTTAAGGAGATAGAGTGAATTATACCTCTGGAGGTGCCTTGCAAGGTGAAGGTCTTGTCATCTGATCAAGGTTCTAAATTACGAGACCAAATTAAGTAGCCGTTTGCAATACATACAGCAGGTTATAACGTTAAGTAACCGTCAAAACAAAATATGCTTGACTGAGAAGCAAGTACTGCAGACGTGATGACGCGCGAAGCGAAGGAATCATGTTTTTTTGCGACTACGCGGCATTTAGGCGGTCACCCGCCCCGATACCGGGTATCTAACCCGTTAAGCTGAGGTAACTCGGCAGGTAGGGGCTTGGTCATCGGTTAGAAAGAAAGAAAGGAGATAGGCAGTTGTTTCGATAATTATGACTCACTTGTATGTAAAGCATTTAATTTCTTTTAACATTTAATATTTCAACAAATTATGTTAAAGACGTTTAAATCATAGGTTCTAAAATGTGGTACAACTAAATTTTTGGCTAACTTGCTATTTTTACTCTTTATTGTGTTCCCTCTTAAGAGCAAACTTTAAAGCATGTCGCTTGTAGCGAAAACATAAGCAGTTATAATGTTAAGCAACATAGAATCTATACAGATTTTATCAGTTGGATATATTTTTCCAATTAGTTAAAAGCAATAATCACATATTCTGATAGTTGCTTATTACTAAAATAGCAGTAGCATGCATTAAGTACATTTTTGTAACTACTACAGCCATAAATTAATGAATTTGAAACATTTAACGCAGATGCATCGCTTAGAGTGGATAGGAGTGCCATACTGTCTTATGGTCAAATCTGAGAAATTAATTTTTGACGCATTCATATGATCATTTTACATTATATCTGTTAGCGTCGCTTTTATAACAGCAAAAGAAATGCCATTTTCTAAAAAAATACATGAATGTTGACGTTGAACAAGATTTTTGATGGATGACAATCACTAAGTTCTTTACTAGAGCGAATCCTTAAGAAAAAATGTCATAATTATACAAACACCAAATATAGTACATCATCAAGGTTCGTACACTCCTTGGAATTTCCAAGGACTCTGGCACCACTATTAAAAATAAGAAAATTTACATTTAATTTTTAAACCACAACATTCGTAATCCCCACCTTCATTCACAGATTTTATGATATTTTTCTGCAGTGAAACACTTCGAAAATATTCTTAAAATCTAGTGGTAGAACTGTGCGAACCCTGATTATATAAACAATATTTTGTTTCAAACAAAAAAAAACTGTACTTTTAAAATTTACATTTTAACATTTAAAAATTATTTGGGAATCTCATTTATAATTTGCCACAGAAAACATTAATAACAGCACGTGTTTTAATTGCATCCTGGTTTTGATGCAAATTTTACTAATCTAATATTTTAAATCAATCAAACTTATTGTTAAAGTTATTATAGAAAACGAATGCTTCCAATTGAACAAAGAAATATTCATTCTGGGAATCGAATACAGATCTCTAGTTCTACCATTTAATTAACAGGGATGACAACCAGAGTACATATTTCGCTCATATAACCTGATATGAACTATTCAAAGTTATCTGAGTGAAATATGCTTGCCAAATGTCATCCCAGTTAGCGTAGACTGACTTGGTTGAGCACGGCGGAGCACTGGTCTTGTAAAACAAGGATCTTGATTCGTTTCCCGACTTGGGAATTTTTTGGCTCAGATGGATAAATTCAAATTGTTTAATATAAACTGTTTAAAGAAATTGCTTTATTTTTTTTAAGTTTTGCTTTAAGTTATCTCTTAACGGAAATTTAAATAAACCTAATGGGGAAATTTTAACATACATTTATATTATGCATTATAATACAAAAGCATTAAATAATACATTTTTTAAAATTCGTTCATTAAAATTTATTTCAAGATTATGTTTTAATATGCGTATAAAATAAAATCAGCATAGTATAAGAAACGATTAGTTTTCATATTGCATTTGACCTTTTTTTCTTTTTAAAAATTATTAGAGATAACAAAAATTTTACTAAATAAGATACTCGAAATACTTTGAATTTAATACACACTAATTGCTATATTTTTCGCGAAAAGCTGCTTAATGATGTTCAGCCTTTTTAGCTAAAAGAACATAGAGTATGTAATTAAGATAAGATTTCCGAAGCTTCATTTTAAAGATGAGCATAATTTTTTTAAAACTTATAATAAAGCTTTATGATGCATTTATCTTTTTAGATATTAATATTTAAGATACATTAAATTTGTAAGAAAGTAAATATTTCTCGGAGAACTGTTTCATTCTAGGCGCATATAAAGCACCAAAATATAGTTTAAAATCTATCTAGAAGCGATACTAGAATATAGCGTGTAAGTTTGTTTGTGAGGGAGTGACCTTTGTGATAAAGGCACTCTAGCATTTTTGTGAGATCGTGACGTCAATGATATAACATGTGTAGCGTGGAAGCGACATATATCCTCTCTTTTACTTTAACTTTCTAGAGCGTGTCTGTCTTCCTCGGATCTACAAGTTATGTCGCGGTTAGAAGAAATATGCAAATTTGTAGTATCTCAGTTTGCAGCATATAAAAGCTTTGAGTGTGAAGAGAACGGAGTGTATGTAGCGGTGCAAGCCAGCCAGGTGGTGAGTCCCGGCGTAAGCCGCCAAGCAGTGAATTGATTTAGATTGGGTATAGCAAGTTATGATTTAGCCTCCAGTGAAGTTAGTGGAGTTTTACAGTGAGTCGTCAGCAACGTTTGCCGACTTAGTTATTCAGAGCAGAGCTATTCAAGGAGATTGCCGTTGGTAAGAGATAGTATTAATTACGTTGAGTATTTCAAAGTTAATAAAGAGTGTTGTACAGCCACGGACTGTCTAATAAAGCTTTTATCAAGCAGTTTAGCCGAAGTCTAAGTGAGAAGTTTATTTGAAGTGCCCCGACTGAGTCTAGTGCCGGAGCTGTGAGTATATTTATGAGTTCAATCCTTTAGTATTGTGACTAGCGTTGAAATTAATGAACTGAAAGCTCCACTTCCTCTGACCCCTAACAGTTTAAATAAACCAGTTTTAACTTATATATCTCGAGTTATGTGTTCATTTCACCTCCACGTTGATTGTCCTTCCGTTACAAGTTAACTACACTTTAATTTGTGTTTGATACTACACTTAAAAATTTCGTATCTACATATAAGTAACTATGCCCAACACAATGAGACCACTACTACTCTCCTACAATGCAAAAATCTTACGCAACAATTTTATATGCACTATTCATGAAAACCTTGTTGGAATTATGACAAAAGTCAATTAAAAGTTTTTTTGCGTCATTAAATGAGTAAGAATGTCACTGTATGAACATAAAATATTCTAAACAATTTAATAAATAAACATGATGTACAACTTTACGATGTTATCATTATATCCATGGGCTCTTCTTAGTAGTTCGATTTAATTAAAGAAGCATAACTTTAGTTCCATATAGTTTATTTACACTTATTTAAAGCAGCCGCTCAAATGCAGTTCATATTGCCAAATAATTCATACATTTTCAGATATTTTTAGTGGTTCGCATGCAAAAGCCTTACAAACAAGTAACCGTATCGTTTTGCCATCTTTTAACACAAATTACTACTATTTTCGCGTTTTGGGGATATGACAGTTATGATAAGAATAAAAAATTAATAAAATTTGGAAAGACTTCACGACAAGATATATCCATAAATGTACTTAGAGTGAACTTTGTTTTTAACTAACACGACAGAATTTTCTTTAAAATATTTGCAATGAATTCTCAATGTGTATAAAAAATTAAGCCAGCTGCCTCATGGACATTTAATTTCTGATGATTATCCTACAGTTTGAAAAACTTTTCAAACACACTTTGATTTGCATGTGAAATTTCATAAATTATTAATTTTGTCCAAACCATTGCTCTCTGTATATCACATTGTTTTTTATGTTTATTTTTAGAAAAAATAATTTTGAATTTATCTGCTGTATCTTCCATAATCGAGATTCCATGTAGTACTTTACAAGCGACTTCCTGCTTTCGTAACGAGGGGTTTTATCTTTGCAAGATAATGCGATCGATGGATATATTGAAATAAAGACAGAAATTTAAATGAGACTTATGTAAGAATTGCCTGTTAAAATACTCTGCATTCTTATAATTACAGCACATTTCTCGTCGCAGATTTATATACTTGGATTATGTAACTCAAGGTACAACATTATTTGTTATGTTTCGTACTTTCGTTTATTAATTATTTTGTCTTTTTAAAATTTAAACTTTGAAAAAAAGTAATATTATTCAGTTAAACATACACTGTACAATTAAACACATAAACATTGAATTTTTATTAGAATTTATCGGTATTATTTTCGTATTTAAAATTTTCTAGAATTTTCGTATGAGCATCAGACATGAAATGTTTTGTCTACTTTCAATGGCAAATATATTTAAATATTCAGAAAATGTAACTCCTCATTCTAAAAATTCACATCAAAATTCGGATGCGGCAAAACCGTATATTTCTTCTATCTCATACACATTAGTACTGTCAGAAAAATGTAGCATAGAAGCGTCATCTATTAAGTAGTTTACATCAAAATTTAATCAGAAACAATTAGCGTCAAGTTGTAACTGAATGTGAAGTTTGAGGAAAATGTCTGCGTTAAGTTTTGAGATAAAGTAAATACAAAAATCAAAGATAAATCTGGCTAGAAGCGCCATCTTTTGACTGATTTACTCGAAAAAATATAGAATAACACACATTATAAATTAACTGCATCTGAAGTTTGATGAAAATTCGTGAATTAGTTTCTTAGATAATGCATCGCAAGGCCACCTGTTGGGTGATTTACAACAAAAGATAATCAGCACTATATTATATCAAATATTAAAGAAATCTGAAGTTTTATAAAAATATGTTGTTTAGTTATTGAGGTACAGCTATTTTTGAACTCGTTAAAAAGACCGTATAGCAGCGGTATCTGTAGGGCAATATACATCGGAACCTAATCAGTGTCAGTTTAATTTAAGATGTAACAAAAGCTAAAGTTTTGTGAAACTTTGCGCATTAGTTCTTAGGATAGAGTGCCTGCAAAATTTTTTTCACGTTCAGACTCAGAGTGGCAGAGTAGCAGATAGACTCAGAGAATGACAGAATGACAGAATGATAAAGAGACTCACAGAATGACAAAATGACAGAATGATAGAGAGACTGTCAGAATTACAGAATTAAATAATGATAGAGAGTCTCACACAATGACAGAATGGCAGAATGATAGAGAGACTCACAGAATGACAGAATGGCAGAGAGACTCACATGAAAATATTTTGTAAAAAATATCTTTTGGAGGTTCTCTGACCACAAGATATTTAAATTCCTCTGAAACCAATGTTCGAATATTTCCAAGAATCCAAGAATTCCTTCTTGTAAAGATAGTAGAATGAAATAAAAAAAACTATTGGAGATAGAAATTTAAAAACTGGTTGTTTTTTAAGGAAAACAGCCTTTTTATTTAAAACGATGTACTAGGGGCGATCAAATGAAAAGTTACGAAACACCCTAACTACCAAACCGGTTGAAGTTTGAATATGCCGCTTTGGAATAAAGTAGTGAGACATCGAGAGATGCAACTGGAGTATCCAGCGTAGTTGTGAACATGCGTAGGCGCTTGTACATGAAGGGGGGATAGAAGCAGACAGCAAGTAAGTTCCGTCCAAATAACTCGGCAGTGCCTGTGAAGCCATAATGCCTTTCCCATTGCAAAATCCTATGATTAAAGGGCAACGAGGTGTTATCAGATTTCTCACTGCATCAGACTTTGATCAAGCACCTCGTTGCTCTTTAATCATCGGATTTTGCAATGGGAAAGCCATGATGGTTTCACAGGCACTGCCGAGTCAGTTGGACGGAACTTACATGGTGTCTGCTTCCCTACCCCTTCATGACACAAGGGCCTACGCATGTTTACAACTACGCTAGATACCTCAATCGCATCTCTCGATGTCTCACTACTTTATTCCAAAGCGGCATATTCAAATTTCAACCGATTTGGTAGTTAGGGCATTTCGTACCTTTTCATTTGATCGCCCCTAGTATATGTAAAGCATTATTTAGCATCATAGGAAAACGTCAAAATACTCTGTTTAAAATGATTAAAAAGTGCAAAAACTATGCATAGCAGTGTGACTATCGTTTCAGGCAAATGATTAACATTAAGTGGATTACGCTCAACGTAAACAGGAATACATAAACAGGAAATATAATTACAATCATAATTATGTAAACACGCAGTACATATAGTCGTCGTTCAGGCCATTCATCTATCAATCCATCCGTCAATCCGTTCTTCTATATTTCCGTTCGTTTGTCCGCATATAACAGAGCGAAAATTGTCCAACTGAATCGTTTGAAATGCTAAATGTATGATTTTTGTATAATTCTGTCCAGCCATTTCACGTTTTATGAAATCTGTATGCGTAGAATTAGAAGCAAATTACAATTAGAAGCAAATTATCCCGTAACATAACGCCAATGAGAAAAATAATTGAAATGCATTTTAATGATACTACACTGTTTAGAACACAATAAAATTGATATGCATCTATGAAATATATACTAAAATATGCATTTTGTATAAACTATGGTGCAAATAATATTTCTTATTAATTTACCAGGCCATATAAAAGCTTTCAATATTTGGGACGATGTATAAACTATTTCACATATGATGAAATTAATGTACATTCCTGAGGTTTACTAGAAATTACTTTCTGTGCAATAGAAAGAAGATATTATTCAGAGGGACACGCAATAGATTTCGGCGACTATACTATATCTGAAATACTGCTTACTACCATACCAATATCTAAATATTTTTAAAACTTCGTTAATAGTACGAACGCAAATCATTTGCTGCGCTTAGCATGCAGATTTCGACTAATTTTAGCTTACTTTGCTATTTTTACAAAGATAAATAAAGACACTGAAAGCATTAAAAAATATACTACATGTCAAGTACTTTTAACTTTTTTTTCTATTATTTTAATAGTATAAAAGTTATAAGAGTTCAGGAGGTAAAAACATTTTTCTTCAATATTTTCTGAAAGCTGATTTGTGTCGCCGATATTACTTAATAAATCACGATAGTACCTAATAGAGGAGGTGGCCTTATGAACTGAAAAATACCCTCAGTTCAAGGGCAACCCTTGAATGGCAACACGATACGAAATACTGACATTGGTCATAAAGTTATAGTTCAGGGAGGCTATAATCTCTCATACTCGTTTCAAAAAGACAAATTGGCTTATTTTTACATTCTGCGAGTTCTATATGGGGATTAGCAAACGTTAAACATATAGGGAAGAATCCCTTCCAAGATAAAACAACATACATTGTATAATTGATTTAAATACGATTGTCCGGACATGATTAATGAATACACTTAATTAAAGCAAAATATTATATAGATGTACTTTAACCCTGTCACGACTAAGGGAAATATTTTACCCATTTTAAAATTGATGATTTTTGTATTTAATTATAACCTTTATCTGCATTTTTTATACAGAATGTCAAAATAAAACATATGTTGAATGAAATTCTGTAAAAGATGTGCAAATTATGCTAAACGCTGCATAGAACATAAGACGGATATTTGTAATATGTGCAATGTCCATCTTTGTTTCATAGAATATCATAATTAACATAACATCTGCTACAACAATATAGTATTGATTTAATTAATATTTTCTTATAATAAGCCAATAAATAAGAGACATTGCTTAATAAGACTAACTATATTTTTGTTACTTTTTTAGTTCATTAGGAAAAATATTTCTCATAAAATAATAATAATATTAACCTACACATTGCTATGTTTATTTCTTATTTTTATTTATTCTACATCTAAATAAACTTAACTAAACAGTTATATATTAATATTCACTCATAGCAAACTTATAGTCATGAAATGGTTAATAATGAAATATGTTTATACGCTATTTCAAGAGGGAGAAATGAAAATAAAATATTCAAATTTTCAGCTGAACATCTTCTACATGCATATTATTCAATTGTGTTTCAATGTGCAAAATATTGATGAAGAAGTTTTTACATCAACAAATGCAGTTTCCATGTTTTGAGATATTTTATGCTAATAGGGGGATAAATGATGTATTAGAAGCGTTTACTCTTCCCTTCCAGTATGATCCTTCAAAAGCAGACAGCTGTTTTCTAAACAAATTTATGCACATAAAGGAAAGCTTTTATTCGAACCATTTTAACTATACGTCCATAGTTAATATTCATATATGTTATGTAAACTCGATGAATTCCTTTCCGAATTGAACTTTTAAATTGAAACGAAGATACATAGATCTGAATTTGATTTATTTACGCACATGAATTAATGTTTAAACGCCAGTGTTCCCAAATGGAAACATGACATTATTTGTAATATAAGACATATATTTTTCAACATAATAACGATGTCCTTATTTTCCTATGAAACAAGGTTGATTTCAACTTTTGCAAAAAAAAATATGTTTAAGTATTTATCATAGGTATTTGCAAAATGTAATTTCATTAATTTGATAAAAATATATGTCAGATTCTGAGACCACCTCTGCTGAAGATTGGAATTTCCGTTATTTCCCTATCTTAATATTTCGTGTATTGTTCTGGCTGTGTACTAGAATTTTCAAGGTGACATTTTTTATTTGTTGAAGGGAGAATTGACAGGTAATCCTGTACAGGTGGTGTTGGGAGAAAGAGGAGTTTGCTGAGAGGCGTGTTCATCCGTCAGTGAGGTATGTGGATGATGAGCAGACAAGTAACATGTCACTAATCAAGAAATGAATGTGGGATGTATCCAATGAATAAGCTCCAAAGGGTGTTGACATTGGGGAAACACAGTGATTTGAGAAGAGCAAGGCTTGTCTCAGATTAGTTCAGTTGGTATCTGGGTTTCGTACCTAGAGATTGCTCTGTGTTGCAGAGCGTAAGCCGTGCGTATCTGGAGAGCAAGGGATACAGATGTCCTGGTGTTTAGTGCTATGGGCCTAGAAGTGCAGGCCGAGTATCCTTGTGTTGGGAAATTCGAAATCGATCTCCAGTAAAGTGAATCTAACGTACATTGAGTGTGAGGGAGAAGGTGTAATTTGAACAGTACACAGCTAACCTTTAGTGTATTTAATTTAATGTTGAACCGAATCACCTATACAATTGTAAATAGCGTGTTTATTGTGTACATATATTCTAAATAAACTGTTAATTCAGTTAATTGACAACGTCAGTGTTCATTTACACAATCCTCACAGTGGGTGACCGATATCACCTAATAATATCGGTGGTGGCAGCTGTAACTACCACGGACTTTCTTCAAAGTTGTGTGGGCTGAGAGGAACGTCCGACAATATATTTTTTTGTTTTTATCGTTTTCTCTATATTACTTATATTTGACCGCTTGGAATCTAAATGTTTTTGGAATTCGAGAAAATAATCAAGAACAATATACAATAGCATACAGTGGAAAATACTTTGTTATATTTCATAGGTTGTCAATAAATAATCATGTTCCAAAATACAAGCACTGAAATGAAAACAGCCAAAAAACCTGCAGAAATATTTTTTTGTTTTATGTATTATATATTTTATGCCTTTTCTGTCAGAAAATTTTGTTTTAGGCTTTCAGCGGCTACTACTGAAAAGGCTAATACTTAAACAACCATGGTAACAAATGTAGTTAAAAGCATATGATTAATTCTTTACACCCATAAGGTGACACTATCTCTAACCGCTAGTAATTTCAGGTATTCCTTGTAAATCGGGACTCCAAATGGTTTAGACACCACTAATATCTAACATTTTATTTCGCCATATTTTATCACAGATCATTCAGCCATTGAGTAAGGTGAAGAAATTTAGTTTTAAGATATTAATGTCCAAAGCATTGGGAGCACCCAATTACGCCGGATACTAGTGGCCAGTACAAAGGGTTATAGAGTTTTCTCATTTATATTAAATATCATAAAACATTTTAATTAATCTCATTTTCATAATAATGCTCTAATAAATAAAAATTATAGAATTTTACTTTCGTAAATTACAAGAAATAGTATTATTTAAGCGAAAAAATATTTTGTGAAAAATATTTTAAATTTCAAGTGATTTTTGATCAATAAATATCTGTAAATCTACACCGTTATAAAACCCAATAAATTACAAATATCTAAGATTATTTAAACAATAATGAATGCTGAGGTAAAACGCACAATAAATTTCTCATAAAAATTAGTTCTAATATTTTTACGTCAAAAATTGTTTTCATAAAAATAATATAAACATTTAACTTGTTTTGGAAATCTTTATAAAAAATGTTATACTATAAACACTCAACACGGATGAAAAGGTCAAATTCCTATTTTCGGGACATATAGATGTAATTCTGCATAGCCTTTTTATTGATCATGTCAAACTACTTCAGAATTCGCGGAAAAACTTTGCATTTTTTTATTTTTTTAATAATGTAAACACAAATACTTTTTCATTTTTACATATATATATATATATATGTGTGTGTGTGTATATATACAGGGTGAGTCATAAATATTGAAACAATAGGCTATCTCCTTAAATATTGCCTCTAGACCCATACTTTCAATTGCAAAAATTCATGAAAAAAGGTGAAATTTCTGATAAGATAAGTTGCAACTCCATGGGGAGTCTATTTGAAAAAATACGAAAATTAATTTTTTATACGGCCCCCGTAGAGTAAAATTCCCAATAATAATATTAGGAAATTATTCCTTACCCATTCCTAAAATGAACAAAAATATTTCATCTTCTTATCTAAAAATCTGATAGAGATATTAAAATCAAAAATTCTCCAAAATTCGTGACATACACCACTTTACCATGCTTGTAAACAAACCGTTTTTCGATTTTCAATGCAATTGAGGGATCGTCCACAAATGATCTGTTATTAAATGTCGATTTAAGACAGTGCCTCTTATTTGGACATAATAAAGCAGCGTATTGATTTAAATCAAAACTTGTTTTCAAATTATGTTGATCGTCAGCACTAGAGATCTGTATGGAACGAGTTATGTAGGTCTGATCCCAAACCGACCCAAAGGGAAAACAGTTCTGCCTGCATGGAAAGATGTTAAAATCATAACCCATACCGACCTAGAAAACAGTTTTAATCATAGCCCAGCTCTGTCGTGAATTTCTACATAGTTTTTTACTTCGGTGTGGATAAAAATTCTTTCGTATGGAGGAGTTCTGACCAAAAATACTTATTATAGCTTTTCGTTTTTTATATTTATACGTTTTATTATTAAAGAAACGCCAAAGGCTGTTACATATTTATTTTATTAATGAATTTCTGTATATATGTAAATGTTTCATTTATATTTTAATATCGCTAATCAATATCCCGTGAGTTGGAGACTTTGAAAAATGTTATACATTAAATCCTTTTAAGACGGAACCCCGTAGGAAAGAAAAAATATGTCATAGAAAAATGCCCTTCCTAGGAGGGTTAAATGGAGCTTATTTTTTTCTCAGGTATTATTCTATGTATTTTGCATGGATCAATACATTTTCCGTTTAAGAGAGAATTTCGTCATAGGCAGCTTTTCCTTTTGATTTATTCTGTTGAATTTTCTAGCATTTGAATATACTATTCTTAAAAAAAGTAATAATAATAATAATAATAATAATAATAATAATAATAATAATAATAATAATAATATATATATATATATATATATATATATATATATATTTTTTTTTTTTTTTTTTTTTTTTTGTAAAATAAAAGCAATTTAAAAATCTATGTGGTTTTTGTAAAAATTTTGATTGAACCAAATTTTACTTATTTCAGGCACGGTGAGTCAGAAATAATGATTTTAATACCGATTGTTCGCGACCGAGATTGAAAGTTTCGTCTTGCGCAGACCTAGGAAGCAGTCCCATCCGACATGGAAAATACATTAGGCCCGGATAGGCGAGTATTCAGAAAAAAGTAACGTGTCTGTCCTGACCCGGCATGGGCACAGAATACAGATTTTTTGACAGCCTCTCCAGTACGATAAAATGCTTGAAGTTGTGAGAGGTAAATTTCTAAAAAAGATTTAGAAAAGCATTCTTTTAAATAAATGACGGGCAGTAAAACAGTACACTTCGTTTTTCTGCATAATGATATTTTTCCCGAATATTTCTTGTCTTTAAATTATTAAAAGTTAAGAATTGTTAAAGAAAAAAAGAACAAATATGAAACAGATCATTTTTTATTATTTTACATTAGTTTTATTTCGGGCAAAATTGAAAAAATATTTACTTTTGAAAATATGATTTTTTTAAGTTATATTATTTTTTAATAAATATTTTTAGTAGTTTTAAAATTAATATTGAAAAACAAAACTAAAGTCCGATTTTCAATTTTAATAAATGGAAAGAAAGTGAAATCCGATAAATAATGTTTCAAGTTACAACGATTTTTAATTATCCCATTTAAACCAGTACTAACCATATGAAATCTTTATAAATTTTAGGATGAGATTTTCTTAGCAAATTATATGGCTAACCATGACAAAAAAGTATAAGTAATCAAAATTCTAACTCAAAAGATAGGTTTTTACCCGTTTCCTAGAACTGTTAACGTAACATTGTCTTTTGAATTGCGCGCATTTCAATTTGTGTCTAATCCCTTAAAATTTGATGAATAATTCAAACAGCTATAACTCTGCGAATTTTAAAGATATGAAGATGCAACTTTTTGTGTCTTATTCAGGACTGGATAAGGAAAGTTTTCCTAATTGGAATTTTTATCCTACGGGGGCCGTATAAAAAGTTAATTTTCGTAATTTTTCAAATAGACCCCCCATGGATTTGCAACTTATCTTATCAAAAATTTCACCTCTTTTTATGAATTTTGCAATTGGAAGTATGGGTCTAGGGGCAATATTTAAAGACATACCCTATTGTTTCGATATTTATGACTCACCCTGTATATATTTAATTTTGATTAAATGTAACCTCAGGAATTGTTTTATTCATATTCTGAATATGCTTATGGCTTTTCTACCTCGAAAAAAAATCATAAAAAATACGGCCAAAATTGATGTAATTTAAATATAATATTATCAGATACTTAGTACTACATTTGTTATTTATTAATATTTCCTTTTAATCGGAAGACTATCAGGTATTTTCACTTGGCAAAAAAAAATGCAATATTGTTATAAGAAATTTCGATTATATATAATTTTTTTAATTTATATTTAATAAGAAGATTTTTAGAATTTATTAAAATGATTTAAAAATATACTTAGATATTGATAAGGTAGTTAGTAATATATTAGATTTGTTAAGATATTTAATTTGTTGTATTTGAGTCAAGATTTTAGAATATTTATCTTTTAAAAATTAACCGTTGATAATGGAATGTCCGCTATTAATTCCATTTGTTACAAAACAATTATTCTACAAAATGTATTTCATGTTCTGAATGTATATTTAATGCATGTAACTTTCTCTATACAGGGTGTCCAGATTATTGGGAAAAACCTTAAGAGGAGGTAGGTTCATCAAAGGTATTCAGATTTCAATAGCAATCCATGGTTGGAAGCAGTTTTTTGGCTTGGTACTGATAACTCAAAACACACGAAACAAACAAAACGAATAGGGAGAGAATGCTTGTTCATTGTTTTTACAGTTTCAAAATTGCTGGGATAATTTTGGAAAGTGCTAATCGTAGAAACTGACTTGAAAGCGCAGTACATTCCCTGTATATTTGAGAACATTAGTGTTCTCAACATTAGCGTGGAATCGCATCTCCATTTGCTGGAGATGCGATTCCACGCATCACTTTCCAAGGTCATAAATTTGAACACCTACATTAATGACGATCGTTATCTCATTAGTGTTCTTTTTTCTTGATTTTTTACTCTATAGAGGATAATAATCGTGATTTCTCTTTTTATTTGAATCCTGTCTATCTTGTTTTTTGTGTCGTTCGTAACTACTGCGCGAGAAAATAAGCGTTTCTAACCATAGGTTGCTGTGCATATCCAAAACTTTGTGATATTATCTACTTCCCCTTAAGATTTATCCGAATAATGCTTGTAAAATCTGCAAGTAAGTGATGAATTTCCAAATTTCAGATGGGAATCAATTTCTGTATTTTGATTATTGATAAAGTGTTTATTATGTTGTTTTTATGAACGCCTAAACCGTTGTTTAATATTAACTATTATTAAATTTAATGTAAAAAAGTACTTAAATTTAAATTTTATTATTTAAGTTTAAGATTGAATAAATTAATATTGATAATTAGAGCTTTATGAGTTCTGTTAGTAAATGTTATTATTGCTGTTTTAAGTTTTTGATGACACATTTGTTGACTTTTCGATGTACAATGTTCTTTTATCCTATTTTCCAAAGCTGGAATGATACCATAATATGCATTCATTTTTTTAAAACAAACAAAATGACATCACAGATGATAAAACAAGTGGGTAAGTGTGATTGCAGAGCGAACAGATAATTTTGTTTAATATTTCTTTCAAAACAACTTGTCTTTTAATTAATAAATTTAAACTATTAATTTATAATTCTTACATATTTAGATAGATGGTAGCAGTAATAAATTTGGTTTTAAGATAATTATAAAAGAATGTTGTCTTAATTAAGTCGAATTTAAAATGTTCAAATCAAATTATTTAAATAAAATCCAAAATACCATTTTTTTTTAATCCGATTGTAAAAAGATGAAACGGAGATATATAAAATTTTAAATTTCTAAAAGCGAATTGTTTAAAATTAAATTTAAAATACTGAATCATTAATAAACAACAAAAGGTTTCTAAATTGAAAGAAAATCGAAATCCAAACAATATTATGAATAACAGAGAGAGAAAATTTAATATAAAGCCTTAATTCGGCAAAACATACAAAGTTTTTTTTTAATTAGATCAATCTTAGTACGAAATTTTCAAGTTCCATTATCAGGATTAGAAGTAAGAATTGAACGAAGAACTGAAATGCTTTACATTCAAACTATGATGTCAACACGAAAAACATTGAAATTAAGGCTGTCTTTTAAATTTTAAATCGCAAAAATGAGCAGATTATATTGAAAAAATTCATCTAATTACAATATTAAACTATTAGAAAAATAAAATATTATACTGTATTTTTCATCATGTAACATGAGGTATTCATCTATAAGTAAGCAGAATTTGAAGTCTATGGCTTATTTTGTTTTTTGCGCACGGACTTTGTGACGAAAGGACACACAGGTTACAGATATTAAGAACGAATCTTTAAATAAACCTTTCTAAAATTGATATTTTAGAGCAGGGATCCTCAAACTGTGGTATGCGTACCAGTACTAGTACGTGGAATTCTGCTTACTGGTACGCAAAATTTTGATACTGGTACATAAAATGAAATAAAAAATACATCAGATTAAATCAAAAAATAGCTTAGTTCCCCGCTCCTTTCTCTTGTTTTGTCAGGTTACAGATTCAGAGTTAGATACTTTCTGTTATTACTTCTGTTATTACTGCTTTGACAAAATTTCGCTATCCCTTATTTTAATGCAATTTTTATAATAATTTTTAGAGAAATGTAAATAATTTCTTCAATGGATTTTGAGTTTACTTTTCATCTCTCTGACAAAAGGAAAATGTTTTGTTTTATTACTGTATTGTATATGTGCATATTACTTACTTAAAGATTGAAAAGGTCTGGAATATCTCATATAAATATTCACTTATTTCTTAATGTATTTTACTATTGATATAAATATAGTGTTCATAAAACAAAACAGAAAAAAACGAACAAGGTGACTTCAAACTTCTAGAAAGACCATAAAATATACTAATATATCCTAAGCCTTTTGAAAGAAGTGTTTCATCGTCAGGCGCAAAGAAGACTTTCAGTCTTTTCGAAAGGTCTAGAGTATTTCAGTATACTTTATAAAGTTTTTAAGAAGTTTTTATAACAGTTCGATTGATTAAAACCAGTTGATTAACTTATTTTTTGGAGGCAACTTCAAATGAGTACTTATTTTTCCATGTTTAAGAAAGTGCAATAATGTTTTCTAATGTGTTGCTGTAAATACATCTATATTTGTCACCGATAAATAATACATTTTATACTTTTTTCTACATTAGATTTGGAATGTTTTTTGGCGGTACAACGAAGTATAAACATCTATTTAGTGATACATCAGTCTAAAAGTTTGGGAACCGCTGTTATAGAGGATTAGTAAATTAGGTTTACAAATCAGGATCTAAAATGACAATGTGCTTTAAATATCAGTTTAGTTATCACGAACCTAAATTCACGCAATCTCAAGTTTAAGGTCATTAAACAAGTGAATGATATACAAATCTTTAAAACATTTTATCGTAAAGGATTTAAAATAAATATGTAAATTGATTGCTTTTCTGTACACACTGCTTGAAGGCATCCAAATTCAGAAAGAATGACATTTTATTTTAGCAGGAAATCAGCACAAGTGTTGTGATTTATTGGTTTACTTTTAAAACAACAACAACAACAACAAAAGTACAAAATTAGTAAAATACAAGGCACCCGTCGAATTTTGACAACAGAAAGTATTTAATAAGGTACTGTTTTATTTATTTTAAATAAACCTTCAAAATTAGTTTAAGAAAAAAGCACCTTATATTGGTAAGTCTTACTCTTAAAAAATTATGTTTAACCTAAATTTAACAAAATACTATTTCAAATATATATTGTAAAAAAATATATATTGCAAATAAAAAAAAAACTATCCCACTTTTTTTGTTTGTATTTTCTGTAATTTCATTTATTGCTATAAAAAGGGATGTTTGACAAATTTGATTTTATGAGAAACGGAGATTGAATTCAGTTCAGGTATTAAGTTCTATACACTGTAAAAAGTCCGTTAAATTTACGGCCAAAACTACTGGCAGCAATGTTTTAGCAGTTTTTTTCCGTAAAAATTGCACTAAAATTAGGTGTAAACTTTTTGTATTGCATCTAATTTTACTGCAATTTTTACGTAAATTGAACGGATTTTTTACACTGTATCTATTGATTACAAAATGATAGTTTCGTTATGACAATTAATAGTGACAGTTTAGTAATGTTAGTCAATAAATGTAGTATCATACTATTAATATAATTGAATAGAAAACTGGATATAAGCAACTGCGATGTTTTATGCATTACCACCAGAAGATTATGCAAAACTTTGCTTAGTGACAAAAATATTTTGCATTTTCGAAATCAGGATAAACTTCATATAACTTTTCAGAAAAAAGCAGATTTTTTCCAGGGCAAAAAACTATACTTCAAGAAAAGCTCAAAATATATATTAAAATTTTTCATGCGAATATTAAAGTATTTTATTTTTTCAAAACATTATCATTAATTTCACAGTAAAATTATTCAGTACAGCATTAAAAAAAAACATTTTTTTTCAATTAATTAAAAAAAAATTATCCAGTATTTTATACAAATATTTGATTCCATAGCATAAAATAATACGCAAATGTTTCCATTGCAATTGGTTGCATTACTATAGTTATTATCATATAATTCAATGATTACATGGTAAGAATACGTGTGTAAAATTTAACTTTTATTAAAAGAGTTTCCGAATATCAAAATCAAAATAGTTCATTTTCAAAATATATAAAAATATTTGTTTAGAAAACTAAAACGTCATATTTTTAAAAGAAAAATTAGGTGACAAGAAAGAGATTATGCTTGAAATAAACCTATTCTTTCAAGTTATTTTGCATCACTGGAACTCTGCCAGGTAAGCAATTCACAGAGCTGTCGTTATTCCCCGTTCATCATTCTGTTCTCCTTTGTATTTCGAATTGATAGAGATAAATGTGTTTCATACATGAAATACTAACAAAATTGAGACGAAATAGTTCCCTGTTTGTAAAAAATACTGTAATTCTTTCTGTTAACTGATGTAGAACACGAAATAGATTTTTAACTTTAAAAAATTATGTATACTTATTCCAAAATATTTTAAACATCTAAAATATATATATTTTTTTAAATTTTAAAATTACTACAGGAAAATAAATTTCAAATAAAAAAATTTTAAATATAGATTTATTCGTATCTTTTCCCAAATTAAGAAGTTCCATTTAGCCCTAATATTGAAGACTTTTTTTTATTTTCACTATAATTTTGTCCTTTTTAAATAATTTAAATTATGTCTTTTTTATAACACTTACTTGAGAATACATTAAGACCATTATAATAACAGAAGCCATAAAATAGAATTTTGCTTCATGTAAGTATATTATCTGCGCATCATTGAAATCACATATATGTTAGCATGTGTTAGAAAATAATAGTGGTTATGTATTGCAAAATTTGAAAATCGATGCAAATTATTACAAAAAAAAAAAAAAAGAAAAAGAAAAAGAAATTAATTATGGACCAGGAGGCGGCAGCACAGACAAACACCTAATCGTTTACACGTATAAAAATCTATTATTAGGTAAATATTAATAATTCGCATATTAAAACGCAATTGGTCTGCCAACTGATCTCAAAGTGAATGACACGTAAAAACTCAATATTAGCTGGAAAATTCTTTGACAGTTTCTCACTGTTGTTTTGAGGATGATTTTTCAAGCTCCTAATCCTTTGAATCCCCGCATTACCTTACTGGACAGAATATAATTTCCTATGAAAGTTATTTATGTAATGGCGTTGCTAAATATTCATTATAAACACATATAAATTTTATAGGCATGCTTCTACATCACTGTCAAAAGTGTTTTTAAAATGATGCAAAAACGCTTTGAATCTAGTGCAATGGAATTTGGAGGCCAAAAAATTTCATTTGAAGTTCTCGTAAAACTTATATTTACGTTTTATTTTAAATTATTTTTACTCATTGTATATAGTATATATAAATAATTAAAATGAAATAAAAATGTACGAACAAGTTGGTAAAAATCTATAGATGAACAAAATATGAATAGTGGAAAAACAAAAAACTATATTAAGAAAATATGAATAATCTACATAATCATCAGAGGAGTTTACAGGTAGTTTGTCGGAAAGATACGTTATTTCACCTAATTTTGTCAGCATTATGCCTAAAATTATAAAATATAGCTCCTAATAACGTTTAAAAAAACAAAAATTACGCACAGAGAGATAGAGAGAGAGAGATAGGCACAGGGAATTTTAATTTTTTTAGATAACATAAAAACATTGGCGAAAAAAATATTTGAAGACTCAAAATCTCCATACATTTTCCAATATTTGACCAACTTTCACTTGTATTAGAAATACATTATTATTTCTATAATTATTTTTTATATAGGGCAAGAAATAAATAAGAAAATATTTTTGTAGTTACTAAAATGAAGTTTATTAGATATAATATTTACACATACAGCAGAAGTAAATTGAATTCTACGAAACAATTCCTTACTTAAAAGTTTTTCTGAAAAAGTTAAAAGTCTGATAAATACAAGTATTGAACGAAAAACCAATATCATTTATCCTACTTACTGCAGAGTGGTGAATTAAAAGTTTGTCTGAAAAAGGCTGTAATTTTCTTTATTTCTCTTCTTTATTTTATCATTAGACACTGTTCTTTCGATTTAAAACAACTTTAGCTTTATCAGCCTTTTTATTTTTAGTGTGAAACATAAATTGTTTTCGATTAAATATATTAAATTTTGGCATAAGTGTTTTTAATTTAATCTCATACTATGTACAGCGTTTTATGTACCATAATACATACCGCTCACATCTATACTAATAAAAGAACAAAACGCTCTGCCTGTGTGTGTGTCTGTGTGTGTGTCTGCGATGGCTAGCAAAATCTACAGCACGTACAAAGCTCAAAATTTTTTTGAGAGTAGCCCAATATCTCTCCTGATGCACCTGAGCTTCAGAATTTCAAAATTCCAATTATTAACTGAGTAATTAATTAAAATCAAGAGGTCACTTTCATAAAAAATCATCTTTTTCCCATTTTTTTCTCTTTCATTTGTTTACGGTTGGCTGGTTGTGTAAAAATTTTCGCAGAAGTAATAAGAAAGCTGAGACAGAATTAAAGAAACCCATGGAGGAATAAGATAAGTGGAGGTGAAGTAAGCTCAAAAAAGGTTTGCGATATGAAACCATTTATCGCTCAAATTTAATGTGGCAAACAAAAGGACGTGGAAAAGATTTTGTATTATAAGACGAATTGAAAGAAATGAATTACAGTTGAAGCATATTTCAAGAGGAAATAGCAAATTTTTAAAATGGTCTTAGTTCTATTATTATTTATTAGAATAAATATTCGCTTTTAAAATGAAGGAAATTGGAAAATTAGCAATAATTAAATATCAAATTAAAATTAAATAGGATATTGAAAACATTTGATACGAATTAAAAATTGTATAACTAAAAGTTTCCTTCATTAATGTAATTTTCAATACTTTATAACGTAGATGAAAAATGTTTATGACTTAATAATTGCATGTAAATAAATATTAAAAATATAATGATGAAAACATTCTTTTAAAATCATGTATGAAAATTTAAGTAATAAATATTAATCTAAAATATAAATTTCTGACTGCAGACGATTTTAATGTACTAACAAAATAATGTTATATTTTCAAGCAAAACGTTAAAATAATTTTCTATATTGATATTTAAAACACACATGATAAAATAATTAATAAATTTTTACCAGTGAAGCGATAAATTAGTTCTTTTTTTAAAAACGAGAGAAAAAAAAATACAGGTTTAAACCTGTTTCAATTGATAGGGAAATTTTAAAATGGAGGGCCAAAGTCACAGTCCGGTGAAATCCAAACACCTCATTGGTCATTGAGCCGCGTCCTTTTCAGGGAACAATCTCTTAGCAGTTGGGTAAATGTTGTCATACTCCTTTTTCCGAGAAAAAATCGTAGCGGCAGTTTTGAAGTAAATCTTATCTCTTTTCATTTATAATCTAAATTTTTCAATCTCATTTTATAAAATGGCATCAAAATATCTTAATTGAGTTAATTTCGATGGTTTATCTTAAATAAGAACAGACGGTAACAATCGCTTAAAAAATACTTTCCCCCTCACCTTTTTCAAATGGAGAAACAAGTTCGTGATTTTCACCCTTACCACACGACCAATGGGGTAGCTGGATTTCACTTGACTGTGATTCTGGCCCTTCACTTTAAAATTTCGCCAATTGATAGGCGTGTCAAAGCACGTGCTTTTGTCGGTACTTAATTGGACTTAATGTAGGGTTAGATCTTAAGCATCATCTCCAGAGATAATACCTCCACTCTATTAATTTCTTTTTACTCTAAAAAAGAAACCAATTTGAGATTTTGACATTTCAAAAGTGACTGTTTTTTTCCCAAAGACCTATAAAATTCATAGACTGGCAAAATGTCAGTTTAACTTAGGATTTTTGAACATAGCTATTACGTCAGATCGTTGGTACTTCGTACATTAGAATGTATTTGTGGTTGGCTATGGTGCAGTTAATATATGTATATGTATATATGAGGCTTTTTTAGCAGTTTTTTTAAATCATTGATTAAATTTGAATGCATTTATTTAAGTTAAAATTTTATTAAGACTTTAATTTGTTTTTAAAACAAAAATGAAATGGCTCTTTGGCGTACAATTGTTCGAAAAGGCAGACGATTCATATACAGTAATAAATTATCAAATAGCAAAATAAATTATACATAAAAAATAGTCACTAAAAGAATAGTAGCAAAACATAATGTTTAGGCGTATTAACACATAACCCGATCCCAACCAGAAAAAAACAGACTATACTCCGAGCCAAGCAAAACAAAAATTTCATGAGCATAAACGCGACCCGAACCTAAAAATTCCATTTGAAAAAAAAACAAAAAAACTATGGATTTGATATTTGACCAGAATCAAATCTGAATCCCACAAAAATATTCAAATGAAGCATACCCCAATTCGATCAAAGAAAAATAATGTTCGTGTATATGCAACCCGACCCGAAACCTAAAAATTTTCACTGAAAAAACCCAAAAAATGACCAGAAAGAAACCTGAAATCGATAAAAATATTCCAAAGAACTATAACCTGATAAGAGCAAGACAAAAAAACTTCCATGAACATAAACCTGACTCGAACCTAAAAAATTCCATTTGAAGAAAAAGCCTGAAGTTTTATGCAAACTACATCTAAATCCGATCAAAATATTCGAAAGAACCATAACCGGATTCGAATAAGAGAAAATAATTTTCGTGGACATGAAACCGATCGGAACCTAAAATTCCATTTGAAAAAAATACCTGAAATTTGAATCGACAAAAATATTCCACAGAACCATACCCGGACCTGAACAAGACAAAAAAATTTCCATGAACATGAACCCAATCCGAACCTAAAAAATGGACTAAATCTGAATCTGACAAAAATATTCCAGAGAAGCATATCCTTATTCGAACAATGCAGAATAATTTCCGTTGATGCGCAACCCAACCTGAACCTAAAAATTCCATTAAAAAGCCGAAATCTGAATTGAACGACATCTGAATCCGAAAAAAATATTCCAAAGAACCAAAACCCGATCCGAGCAAGACAAAAAAATTTCCCTGGACATGAATCCAACCAGAACCTTAAAAATCAATTTAAAAAAAATACCTGAAATCTGAATCGAACCAAATCTGAATCCGACGAAAATAGTCCAAATAACTATAACCAGATACGAACAAGACAATATAATTTCCATGGATATAATCCCCATTCCAAACCAAAAAATTTGTAAAAAAAAAGAAAAAAAAATCCCGAAATTTGAACCAAACATAATCTGAACCTAACAAAAATATTTCAGTGAAGTATAACCTCATTGGAACTAGGTAAAATAATTTCCATATAAGTACAACCCGACCCGAACTTAAGAATCCCATTTGAAAGGAAAAAAAAAACCCACGAAATCTGAATTGAACCGAATCTAATCTGAACACAAATATTCCAAACAATCATAACCGTATCCGAAGAAGACAAAATAATTTCCATGAACATGAATCCAATCCGAGCCTAAAATTCGGATGTTCTACAAAACATAATGCGCTCCGTAGCGATGGAAAGTGAAACTAAGTACTTAGCGCGAGATGGTTAAAATATTTCGTTTATAGTTAATGTTAAATTAGAACTTGGTTACGGTTAGATAACAGTTAGGTTGCAATTACGTTCCGGTGACCCTTTTGTTATTTTATTTTCCGGTTAGGTTACAGTTAGGTCATGGTTAAGTTACAGTTAGGTTAAGGTTAAGTTGCGGTTAGGTTGTGGTTAGATTATGGGTAGGTTATGATTAGGTGACGGCCAAGTTACATTTATGGTATATTTAACTTGCAGTTAGGTTACTGTTAAGATACAGCTAAGTTACAGACAAGTTATGATTCCGATACAATTAGGTTACGGTTAGGATTTTGTTCATAGAATGAATATTACGCATGTTTGATAAAAAATATACACCTATTTTTGTAAAATGGCTCTGAATTTAAAATATTATATACTAACCTTTTAGCGAATCATCGAGAATCGATTTCATTCAAGGTATAGTCAGATTTAAGAGTGATATTTAATTAGTTTGAAATTCAAAATATTTCACTTGGGATAACTATGTGAAAAAAGTATTTAGTTAAGTCACTTAACAGTAATTTTAAGGATAAATATCAACACGAAATCGTTGGACACATATTCCCTCCTGCGTTTCCCATTGCAGTCATTTTAGGTATTTTTGCAGCTAAATATTAGTTTTTTTTTAAAAACCAATTTTTGACACAGTCAGGGGGCACGTATTTAATATAATGTACAATGTAAAAAATTTGACCCTTTTGCTGTATCATCACTCCCCCGCTTTTATAGAATATATCTCTTTTGATCTATGACAATGCTCCAAAATAGGCTGAAGTAATCATTTTCTATAAAAGCGGTGGAGTGACGATGCAGCAAAAGGGTCAAATTCTTAACAGTGTATTAACACATATTTTGAGTTGAAGATAAAATCATAAAAATTTCAAGTTAGTTTAACATTATTATAACGGACCCGGGCAACGCCGGGCGGGTCAGCTAGTCTATACTAATAAAAGAATAAAACGCTCTGTCTGTGTGTGTGTGTCTGTGTGTGTGTCTGCGATGGCTAGCAAAATCTACAGCACGTACAAAGCTCAAAATTTTTTTGAGAGTAGCCCAATATCTCTCCTGATGCACCTGAGCTTCAGAATTTCAAAATTTTAATTATTAACTGAGTAATTAATTAAAATCAAGAGGTCACTCTCATAAAAAATCATCTTTTTCCCAATTTTTTTCTCTTTCATTTGTTTACGGTTGGCTGGTTGTGTAAAAATTTTCGCAGAAGTAATAAGAAAGCTGAGACAGAATTAAAGAAACCCATGGAGGAATAAGATAAGTGGAGATGAAGTAAGCTCAAAAAAGGTTTGCGATATGAAACCATTTATCGCTCAAATTTAATGTGGCAAACAAAAGGACGTGGAAGAGATTTTGTATTATAAGACGAATTGAAAGAAATGAATTACAGTTGAAGCATATTTCAAGAGGAAATAGCAAATTTTTAAAATGGTCTTAGTTCTATTATTATTTATTAGAATAAATATTCGCTTTTAAAATGAAGGAAATTGGAAAATTAGCAATAATTAAATATCAAATTAAAATTAAATAAGATATTGAAAACATTTGATACGAATTAAAAATTGTATAACTAAAAGTTTCCTTCATTAATGTAATTTTCAATACTTTATAACGTAGATGAAAAATGTTTATGACTTAATAATTGCATGTAAATAAATATTTAAAATATAATGATGAAAACATTCTTTTAAAATTATGTATGAAAATTTAAGTAATAAATATTAATCTAAAATATAAATTTCTGACTGCAGACGATTTTAATGTACTAACAAAATAATGTTATATTTTCAAGCAAAACGTTAAAATAATTTTCTATATTGATATTTAAAACACACATGATAAAATAATTAATAAATTTTTACCAGTGAAGCGATAAATTAGTTCTTTTTTTAAAAACGAGAGAAAAAAAAATACAGTTTTAAACCTGTTTCAATTGATAGCGAAATTTTAAAATGGAGGGCCAAAATCACAGTCCGGTGAAATCCAATCACCTCATTGGTCATTGAGCCGCGTCCTTTTCAGGGAACAATCTCTTAGCAGTTGGGTAAATGTTGTCATACTCCTTTTTCCGAGAAAAAATCGTAGCGGCAGTTTTGAAGTAAATCTTATCTCTTTTCATTTATAATCTAAATTTTTCAATCTCATTTTATAAAATGGCATCAAATATCTTAATTGAGTTAATTTCGATGGTTTATCTTAAATAAGAACAGATGGTAACAATCGCTTAAAAAATACTTTCCCCCTCACCTTTTTCAAATGGAGAAACAAGTTCGTGATTTTCACCCTTACCACACGACCAATGGGGTGGCTGGATTTCACTTGACTGTGATTTTGGCCCTTCACTTTAAAATTTCGCCAATTGATAGGCGTGTCAAAGCACGTGCTTTTGTTGGTACTTAATTGGACTTAATGTAGGGTTAGATCTTAAGCATCATCTCCAGAGATAATACCTCCACTCTATTAATTTCTTTTTACTCTAAAATGAAACCAATTTGAGATTTTGACATTTCAAAAGTGACTGTTTTTTTCCCAAAGACCTTTAAAATTCATAGACTGGCAAAATGTCAGTTTAACTTAGGATTTTTGAACATAGCTATTACGTCAGATCGTTGGTACTTCGTACATTAGAATGTATTTGTGGTTGGCTATGGTGCAGTTAATATATGTATATGTATATATGAGGCTTTTTTAGCGGTTTTTTTAAATCATTGATTAAATTTGAATGCATTTATTTAAGTTAAAATTTTATTAAGACTTTAATTTGTTTTTAAAACAAAAATGAAATGGCTCTTTGACGTACAATTGTTCGAATAGACAGACGATTCATACACAGTAATAAATTATCAAATAGCAAAATAAATTATACATAAAAAATAGTCACTAAAAGAATAGTAGCAAAACATAATGTTTAGGCGTATTAACACATAACCCGATCCCAACCAGAAAAAAACAGACTATACTCCGAGACAAGCAAAACAAAAATTTCATGAGCATAAACGCGACCCAAACCTAAAAATTCCATTTGAAAAAAAAAAAAAAAAAAAAACTATGGATTTGATATTTGACCCGAATCAAATCTGACTCCCACAAAAATATTCAAATGAAGCATACCCCAATTCGATCAAAGAAAAATAATGTTCGTGTATATGCAACCCGACCCGAAACCTAAAATTTTTCACTGAAAAAACCCAAAAAATGACCAGAACGAAACCTGAAATCGATAAAAATATTCCAAAGAACTATAACCTGATAAGAGCAAGACAAAAAAACTTCCATGAACATAAACCTGACTCGAACCTAAAAAATTCCATTTGAAGAAAAAGCCTGAAGTTTTATGCAAACTACATCTGAATCCGATCAAAATATTCGAAAGAACCATAAACGGATTCGAATAAGAGAAAATAATTTTCGTGGACATGAAACCGATCGGAACCTAACATTCCATTTGAAAAAAATACCTGAAATTTGAATCGACAAAAATATTCCACAGAACCATACCCGGACCTGAACAAGACAAAAAAATTTCCATGAACATGAACCCAATCCGAACCTAAAAAATGAACTAAATCTGAATCTGACAAAAATATTCCAGAGAAGCATATCCTTATTCGAACAATGCAGAATAATTTCCGTTGATGCGCAACCCAACCTGAACCTAAAAATTCCATTAAAAAGCCGAAATCTGAATTGAACGACATCTGAACCCGAAAAAAATATTCCAAAGAACCAAAACCCGATCCGAGCAAGACAAAATAATTTCCCTGGACATGAATCCAACCAGAACCTTAAAAATCAATTTAAAAAAAATACCTGAAATCTGAATCGAACCAAATCTGAATCCGACGAAAATAGTCCAAATAACTATAAACAGATACGAACAAGACAATATAATTTCCATGGATATAATCCCCATTCCAAACCAAAAAATTTGTAAAAAAAAAGAAAAAAAAATCCCGAAATTTGAACCAAACATAATCTGAACCTAACAAAAATATTTCAGTGAAGTATAACCTCATTGGAACTAGGTAAAATAATTTCCATCTAAGTACAACCCGACCCGAACTTAAAAATCCCATTTGAAAGGAAAAAAAAACCCCACGAAATCTGAATTGAACCGAATCTAATCTGAACACAAATATTCCAAACAATCATAACCGTATACGAAGAAGACAAAATAATTTCCATGAACATGAATCCAATCCGAGCCTAAAATTCGGATGTTCTACAAAACATAATGCGCTCCGTAGCGATGGAAAGTGAAACTAAGTACTTAGCGCGAGATGGTTAAAATATTTCGTTTATAGTTAATGTTAAATTAGAACTTGGTTACGGTTAGATAACAGTTAGGTTGCAATTACGTTCCGGTGACCCTTTTGTTATTTTATTTTCCGGTTAGGTTACAGTTAGGTCATGGTTAAGTTACAGTTAGGTTAAGGTTAAGTTGCGGTTAGGTTGTGGTTAGATTATGGGTAGGTTATGATTAGGTGACGGCCAAGTTACATTTATGGTATATTTAACTTGCAGTTAGGTTACTGTTAAGATACAGCTAAGTTACAGACAAGTTATGATTCCGATACAATTAGGTTACGGTTAGGATTTTGTTCATAGAATGAATATTACGCATGTTTGATAAAAAATATACACCTATTTTTGTAAAATGGCTCTGAATTTAAAATATTATATACTAACCTTTTAGCGAATCATCGAGAATCGATTTCATTCAAGGTATAGTCAGATTTAAGAGTGATATTTAATTAGTTTGAAATTCAAAATATTTCACTTGGGATAACTATGTGAAAAAAGTATTTAGTTAAGTCACTTAACAGTAATTTTAAGGATAAATATCAACACGAAATCGTTGGACACATATTCCCTCCTGCGTTTCCCATTGCAGTCATTTTAGGTATTTTTGCAGCTAAATATTAGTTTTTTTTAAAAACCAATTTTTGACACAGTCAGGGGGCACGTATTTAATATAATGTACAATGTAAAAAATTTGACCCTTTTGCTGTATCATCACTCCCCCGCTTTTATAGAATATATCTCTTTTGATCTATGACAATGCTCCAAAATAGGCTGAAGTAATCATTTTCTATAAAAGCGGTGGAGTGACGATGCAGCAAAAGGGTCAAATTCTTAACAGTGTATTAACACATATTTTGAGTTGAAGATAAAATCATAAAAATTTCAAGTTAGTTTAACATTATTATAACGGACCCGGGCAACGCCGGGCGGGTCAGCTAGTCTATACTAATAAAAGAATAAAACGCTCTGTCTGTGTGTGTGTGTCTGTGTGTGTGTCTGCGATGGCTAGCAAAATCTACAGCACGTACAAAGCTCAAAATTTTTTTGAGAGTAGCCCAATATCTCTCCTGATGCACCTGAGCTTCAGAATTTCAAAATTTTAATTATTAACTGAGTAATTAATTAAAATCAAGAGGTCACTCTCATAAAAAATCATCTTTTTCCCAATTTTTTTCTCTTTCATTTGTTTACGGTTGGCTGGTTGTGTAAAAATTTTCGCAGAAGTAATAAGAAAGCTGAGACAGAATTAAAGAAACCCATGGAGGAATAAGATAAGTGGAGATGAAGTAAGCTCAAAAAAGGTTTGCGATATGAAACCATTTATCGCTCAAATTTAATGTGGCAAACAAAAGGACGTGGAAGAGATTTTGTATTATAAGACGAATTGAAAGAAATGAATTACAGTTGAAGCATATTTCAAGAGGAAATAGCAAATTTTTAAAATGGTCTTAGTTCTATTATTATTTATTAGAATAAATATTCGCTTTTAAAATGAAGGAAATTGGAAAATTAGCAATAATTAAATATCAAATTAAAATTAAATAAGATATTGAAAACATTTGATACGAATTAAAAATTGTATAACTAAAAGTTTCCTTCATTAATGTAATTTTCAATACTTTATAACGTAGATGAAAAATGTTTATGACTTAATAATTGCATGTAAATAAATATTTAAAATATAATGATGAAAACATTCTTTTAAAATTATGTATGAAAATTTAAGTAATAAATATTAATCTAAAATATAAATTTCTGACTGCAGACGATTTTAATGTACTAACAAAATAATGTTATATTTTCAAGCAAAACGTTAAAATAATTTTCTATATTGATATTTAAAACACACATGATAAAATAATTAATAAATTTTTACCAGTGAAGCGATAAATTAGTTCTTTTTTTAAAAACGAGAGAAAAAAAAATACAGTTTTAAACCTGTTTCAATTGATAGCGAAATTTTAAAATGGAGGGCCAAAATCACAGTCCGGTGAAATCCAATCACCTCATTGGTCATTGAGCCGCGTCCTTTTCAGGGAACAATCTCTTAGCAGTTGGGTAAATGTTGTCATACTCCTTTTTCCGAGAAAAAATCGTAGCGGCAGTTTTGAAGTAAATCTTATCTCTTTTCATTTATAATCTAAATTTTTCAATCTCATTTTATAAAATGGCATCAAATATCTTAATTGAGTTAATTTCGATGGTTTATCTTAAATAAGAACAGATGGTAACAATCGCTTAAAAAATACTTTCCCCCTCACCTTTTTCAAATGGAGAAACAAGTTCGTGATTTTCACCCTTACCACACGACCAATGGGGTGGCTGGATTTCACTTGACTGTGATTTTGGCCCTTCACTTTAAAATTTCGCCAATTGATAGGCGTGTCAAAGCACGTGCTTTTGTTGGTACTTAATTGGACTTAATGTAGGGTTAGATCTTAAGCATCATCTCCAGAGATAATACCTCCACTCTATTAATTTCTTTTTACTCTAAAATGAAACCAATTTGAGATTTTGACATTTCAAAAGTGACTGTTTTTTTCCCAAAGACCTTTAAAATTCATAGACTGGCAAAATGTCAGTTTAACTTAGGATTTTTGAACATAGCTATTACGTCAGATCGTTGGTACTTCGTACATTAGAATGTATTTGTGGTTGGCTATGGTGCAGTTAATATATGTATATGTATATATGAGGCTTTTTTAGCGGTTTTTTTAAATCATTGATTAAATTTGAATGCATTTATTTAAGTTAAAATTTTATTAAGACTTTAATTTGTTTTTAAAACAAAAATGAAATGGCTCTTTGACGTACAATTGTTCGAATAGACAGACGATTCATACACAGTAATAAATTATCAAATAGCAAAATAAATTATACATAAAAAATAGTCACTAAAAGAATAGTAGCAAAACATAATGTTTAGGCGTATTAACACATAACCCGATCCCAACCAGAAAAAAACAGACTATACTCCGAGACAAGCAAAACAAAAATTTCATGAGCATAAACGCGACCCAAACCTAAAAATTCCATTTGAAAAAAAAAAAAAAAACTATGGATTTGATATTTGACCCGAATCAAATCTGACTCCCACAAAAATATTCAAATGAAGCATACCCCAATTCGATCAAAGAAAAATAATGTTCGTGTATATGCAACCCGACCCGAAACCTAAAATTTTTCACTGAAAAAACCCAAAAAATGACCAGAACGAAACCTGAAATCGATAAAAATATTCCAAAGAACTATAACCTGATAAGAGCAAGACAAAAAAACTTCCATGAACATAAACCTGACTCGAACCTAAAAAATTCCATTTGAAGAAAAAGCCTGAAGTTTTATGCAAACTACATCTGAATCCGATCAAAATATTCGAAAGAACCATAACCGGATTCGAATAAGAGAAAATAATTTTCGTGGACATGAAACCGATCGGAACCTAACATTCCATTTGAAAAAAATACCTGAAATTTGAATCGACAAAAATATTCCACAGAACCATACCCGGACCTGAACAAGACAAAAAAATTTCCATGAACATGAACCCAATCCGAACCTAAAAAATGAACTAAATCTGAATCTGACAAAAATATTCCAGAGAAGCATATCCTTATTCGAACAATGCAGAATAATTTCCGTTGATGCGCAACCCAACCTGAACCTAAAAATTCCATTAAAAAGCCGAAATCTGAATTGAACGACATCTGAACCCGAAAAAAATATTCCAAAGAACCAAAACCCGATCCGAGCAAGACAAAATAATTTCCCTGGACATGAATCCAACCAGAACCTTAAAAATCAATTTAAAAAAAATACCTGAAATCTGAATCGAACCAAATCTGAATCCGACGAAAATAGTCCAAATAACTATAAACAGATACGAACAAGACAATATAATTTCCATGGATATAATCCCCATTCCAAACCAAAAAATTTGTAAAAAAAAAGAAAAAAAAATCCCGAAATTTGAACCAAACATAATCTGAACCTAACAAAAATATTTCAGTGAAGTATAACCTCATTGGAACTAGGTAAAATAATTTCCATCTAAGTACAACCCGACCCGAACTTAAAAATCCCATTTGAAAGGAAAAAAAAACCCCACGAAATCTGAATTGAACCGAATCTAATCTGAACACAAATATTCCAAACAATCATAACCGTATACGAAGAAGACAAAATAATTTCCATGAACATGAATCCAATCCGAGCCTAAAATTCGGATGTTCTACAAAACATAATGCGCTCCGTAGCGATGAAAAGTGAAACTAAGTACTTAGCGCGAGATGGTTAAAATATTTCGTTTATAGTTAATGTTAAATTAGAACTTGGTTACGGTTAGATAACAGTTAGGTTGCAATTACGTTCCGGTGACCCTTTTGTTATTTTATTTTCCGGTTAGGTTACAGTTAGGTCATGGTTAAGTTACAGTTAGGTTAAGGTTAAGTTGCGGTTAGGTTGTGGTTAGATTATGGGTAGGTTATGATTAGGTGACGGCCAAGTTACATTTATGGTATATTTAACTTGCAGTTAGGTTACTGTTAAGATACAGCTAAGTTACAGACAATTTATGATTCCGATACAATTAGGTTACGGTTAGGATTTTGTTTATAGAATGAACATTACGCATGTTTGATAAAAAATATACACCTATTTTTGTAAAATGGCTCTGAATTTATAATATTATATACTAACCTTTTAGCGAATCATCGAGAATCGATTTTATTCACGGTATAGTCAGATTTAAGAGTGATATTTAATTAGTTTGAAATTCAAAATATTTCACTTGGGATAACTATGTGAAAAAAGTATTTAGTTAAGTCACTTAACAGTAATTTTAAGGATAAATATCAACACGAAATCGTTGGACACATATTCCTTCCTGCGTTTCCCATTGCAGTCATTTTAGGTAGTTTTGCAGCTAAATATTAGTTTTTTTTTTAAAAA
Organism: Maratus speculifer; assembly: GCA_964019185.1. Taxonomy (NCBI): domain Eukaryota; kingdom Metazoa; phylum Arthropoda; class Arachnida; order Araneae; family Salticidae; genus Maratus; species Maratus speculifer. The sequence goes on from OZ025290.1 coordinate 292,218,640, forward strand.
CCAATTTTTGACACAGTCAGGGGGCACGTATTTAATATAATGTACAATGTAAAAAATTTGACCCTTTTGCTGTATCATCACTCCCCCGCTTTTATAGAATATATCTCTTTTGACCTATGACAATGCTCCAAAATAGGCTGAAGTAATCATTTTCTATAAAAGCGGTGGAGTGACGATGCAGCAAAAGGGTCAAATTCTTAACAGTGTATTAACACATAATTTGAGTTGAAGATAAAATCATAAAAATTTCAAGTTCGTTTAACATTATTATAACGGACCCGGGCAACGCCGGGCGGGTCAGCTAGTAATGATATAAAAAAAACCGATTGTTATACTATTGATTATTTTTTTTTTTTGCAATAATTTTCTAAAGGACTTTATCTATCATATTTATTTTTGTCGTTATTGATGAAAATGCTATGTATTATAACACTCTACTCAAATCGATGATTTGTTGTTTTAACCTTTAGCTTTCGGGGGGATTACCGTAGTCCCAAGAAAATAAATGTTGAAGAATACGGGGTTGGGATTATCGTTATCCCGAAAACTTCCACCCCTCCAACAGGCGGAAGAAGAAATCATTAAGGTCCTTTCGCTCAATAGGGGTCCGACTGAGTATCGAGCAAGGGAAATTCTGTAGGGAGGATGTTAATTATCCTAGGGAAATGCCGGGAAAAGAACTTGGCAAAAAAATAAACATTGTTTACGCACACGACGTAAAGCTGTTTTTACCCCAGTTGCTGCAAGATTCTTAGATAGTTCTTGCTTGTGAGACATAATAATGAATGGATTATATTCAGGAAGTAGTTTTAGAGATTTAGTGTTGCTAATTTTGACTACACTTTTGCTATTAGAATGTAAAATGAAGCATTATTATTTTTTTTCTTACTAATGCACTAAATATTAGAAATTACGTGCGTAATTTTACGCACTGAATTGAAAAAAAAAAATCAAATGTTTATAATTATTATTATATTTACGGAACTTATGATTGTTCTCAAGCCCAAATGAGTTAGTTTTTGAAGCTTTTCTGAATTCATTTTTATTATTCAAAAACATACGAAATTGTTAACATATGAAACATATGAACGAGACGTGAAATTCTTATTAAAAAATTACATAACTGAATGGCGTTTTTAATTTATTTAATAAAGGCAAAAGCTTTTCAGAAAATAATGTAAAATTTGGCGTTTTGAACAAAATTTCCGATTGCGAAATTTAGGGAAAGGTGGAAATTTGCTGGTTGTATTTTTGTTGCGGTAATGTCAATAAGTAATTTATTTATAACAAAAATAAAATGGAAAAACTGAATTCAATTCCCAATTCTATCAAAATCCTATCCTGTCAGGTCTGACAATTTGATGCCACACGTTAAGAATTATTCAGAAAGTTTCACATTAGAAACCAGCTTGATTTTATGATCACAGCCTACTAAATAGTCATGCGCAACAATACCTTTTACATAAATGAGAATGGAATTATGCATTATCTGCTTCAGAAAATCGTCGAATTCTAGTATTATTCATTATTTCTAAATAACTTATTCATCGTCAAATTCAAATGAAATAATTTTTATGTATGCAACCCATAATATAGATTGCATTAATAATTTCTCAGTTATTTTTCATCTGACACCAAAAAGAAAAGGAAGAAGTTCTCAATTTAGCACTTTTTTGTTGTTGTTGTCGTTTTGTACGCTTATCAATTATTTCGAAACTATCCGACTGATTCATGTGCCTTTTTTTTTTTTTTGTTTCATTGAAAGATTATTCTCTGCAATTAGTCAAGGATTGAATTTAAATTTCATGAAAATTGCTGCAAGGCTTTTTTTAGAAATTTAATAACAATACAAATAAATAAATTAAAATAAATAAACTCATTTAAAATATTTAATTTTTAGCGATTTTTATCAAATAAAGTAGCTCCCTTCTTCTTCTTCTTTTTTTTTTTTTTTTTTTTTGCTAGAAGGTTGCAACCACAAAATTTATTATTATTATTATTATTTATATACCTATTATTCTCGAATAAAACAAGGGAAAGCAAAAAAATAATGATTTAATTATTAAAAACTTTCATGGCGAAACAATTGTTAAAAAATATAATAAATAATAATATAATTACATTAAAAGTAAAAGCAAAAGGTATAATTAATAATAATAATAAAGTCTAAAAAATTAGAAAGTGTTTAATTTCTTCAAAACTTCTGCGGCTCACTCGTTTAATTTGAAGAATCATATTTTTATGGTAGTAGGATTGTTACTCTAACTCAGAATGGTTCAAAAGTCTGAATTTCATATAAATTAATATAATTAATGTCTTTTTTTCCCTTCATTGGTAAATTTTGTTTAAAAAGCTAACTTTTACAGCTCCTTTCACAGTGTCTTGCCTTTACGGAAAAATAAAAAATACTATACAATCTCTTTGTTTCTAAATAAAAATACCATAAATTTCATAAATATGTATCTATATTATAAAAGCGATACATATCTGTGCGTAACGTATACGTCATTTTGCCAATGCCAACACTTTCCCATGCAATTTCGGTTTTGCAATGTTCACTACAACAAATTTTTTCACTTTTAACCATCGCACATTTTAAATTTTTATACTTTTGTATAGAAAGAAAAATGTACTTTTAAGTGCAATTTGTTTTAAAACTCTATCTCAATTTATTTTTGAGATATTAATTTTTTTTTTATAGTTTCGAGTAACATTTTTGAGATTGTGGCAACAGAATCACTCCATTTTCTCTTGAAATAGAAAAAAAAAAAAAAAAAAAAAAAAAGAAGAAGAAAGAAAGAAAAGAAAGAAAGAAAGAAAGAAAAGAAAAGAAATTAAAATGCGTTTCCATGCAAATTCGGTTTTGCAATTTTCGATTATTGCAATTACACTTCTAAATATCGCACATTTTAAATTTTTACACATCGTATAGAGGAAAAAATGTACTTTTAAATTCATACTTTTTCTCCAGCTCCACACTTGATTCGCAGAAAAAAGAATGAATGCCCATTTTATTTATGAATGCCCATTTCATAAAAAGGAAACTTAGGAAGCCGATAGGAAAAAAAAAAATAGAAAAACTATAATATCTGGGATCCCTCTGTACATTAAATTATACGAAACGATCTATCGATGCAGAGTAGAAATATATGGATATTGTACAACATTTCTACTGATTTTTGCATAAATAGAGAGTATAATCAGGGAAATATAGCATTTTTTTAAGTGCAAAAAAACTGGCATGTTTTTTAGCTTATTATACATGGTTTTCAACCAAATTTAACGACAGTTTCAGAAAAACTGGCAAAATGTAGTTGAAAAAACATAGGCAATAGTAATATAAATAAATTAAACATTTTATGAAATATGAGTAGTTGTATAAAATAATTTTTGTCTGTGCATGTGCAAACGATAACAACGCTCTTTTAAGATAATTTAATAGTCAACTCTATGGTTCAATTCATAAAAAAAAAAACAAGTTAAATATCGTGAAATTTCATAAAGGTGTTGGCGATAGGAATGATTTGATTTTTTATTGAATCTAAAAGCAGCTGAATGATAAGTAATTTTCCATAAATTTTCAATTTCAATTTTAATATATATATTTTTTAATTTTTATTAATGCTTTAGTTCTTCTTGGATAGCTACTAGAGCGAACCTGTTGCATAATAAAAAGAATTATCAAAATCTGAGATTTGTCCCAAATCTTCTCATCATACACAATCTTGATAGTCAATAAACACTAAGTTTTTCTTAAAATTCGGCTAATTAAAATTTACAATTTGTGGAAAAACCATTATCCTTCACCTGCTTTTAGAGAAAACTAAAAATCAGCTCACTTCTATCACCGATATCTTTCTGAATTTTCCTAATATTTGGCTGTTTTTTTTTTTTTTTTTTTTTTTTTTTTTTTTTTTTTTTGTGAGTTGCTTTATAGAGTTAAATATTAAATCATGTAAAAAGATTGTTGTAACCATTCGCACGTACGCAGATAAAATAAAATACTTTATAGTACTACTCATATTTTATAAAATATTTAATATATTTATATTTCAACTGCACTACATTATTTCTACTACATTTTGCCAATTTTACAAAAATTGGTGTTAAATTTGTACAAAACCCTGTGTGATATAAGCTAAAAACAAGCCAATGTTTTAAAAAATTAAAACAAATTGCTATAGTTTATTAGCTTGAAAGGCCCACCAATGGCTAAGAAGATCTCCCTCGAAACTATTAGACAGGAGGTGCTGGGTTCAAACCCAATCGCGCCCATCTACCAAATTGTTCGGAGTTTTTCGTGGTTTTCTTCGAAACTTGGATTTCCTCGTTTAAATACGGGTTAGGTTTTCTTAAAAAGCCTCTTAAGGGGGGCATTCCATTCTAAGAGCACTTATCCCTCGTGTTCATAATTGACCGTCATAAACACAACCAAACTACCAATCTTTGGTTTGTAGTAGAAAGTGTGATTCCTTGGAAATGATAAACTTTTTATATGTTGTATGCAGATATTTTCATATAGCTTATTGTACCTCTCATTTTCTACTTGTAATTTATATTGTAAATCACTGAATTTTTAAAAATAATAAAATAATAATAATAATAATAATAATAATAATAATATATATGTGTCATTAAAAAAACTTTAAAGGAAATTTGCTTACTTTTAGGGCATTTTAAAATAAAAAAGAAAGAAATATTAATGTCACGTAATCAAGCCCTGACTATCGCACGGGCATCCAAGGCTTGTGCCCTGGGCATGAAATTTCTGAGGGCACAATTTTAGATGATTTTATATTAATTTACATTTAAAAAAATCATAATTGTCAAAAATTGTTATATTTGATATATATTTTTTGTCATTCCACATTATTAATATCTCAATATACGGTTAAAAGTACAATTCAGCTAATAATATAGAAATAAATATTTTTTTTTTTTTATTCCTGGAACCATTTTTCTATTATCAGGAAAACTTCATTTTTTGAGGGCCCCACCAGTGGCCGAGAGGTTTAGACCTCTGAACTGGTTGACGGCAGGTGCTGGGTTCGAACCCAATCGCGGCTGTCGGCCTAACCGTTCGGAGTTTTCGTGGTTTTCTTCGAACCTTGCTTAAATACGGGTTAGGTTCCCTTAGAAAGACCCCCACGAAGGGCACTCCCCCCTGGTCCTATATCCCTAGTGTAGATAATCGGACGACAAAAATAAACCAAACAAAACCAATCATTTTTTGAGTTCACACTTTTCGGATAAGTGTCTGACATGTATCTTGGACTAGTATCAGTCAATAAACCAGACTAAGGGGGCACGAAAAATTGAAAGTGCCCTGGGTATAAAATCTTGCTAGCCAGCCCTGCCACGTAATGTAAAAAAATATTATGTTTAGAGTTATTATCATGGATGTATTTCTCTTTTTTTTATTTTTTATTTATTTTATTTATTTATTTATTTATTTATTTTTTTTTTAATTAGAGAGAAAAAATCCATCATAACAATTCTAAATAAAAAAAAAAATTACATCTAGTGAATTTTTTTTCCACTATGATTTTCCATTCCATAACAATATTGAAACAGAAAAATTCTATATAATTTGCTGTAGCACAATGTTTTCTGATATTATACTATACTTAATAAAGCTGTGCATTGTTCTTTTTAATCAGCTTTATTTAGTTTGAGGAAGAAAGTTTGATTCTATGGAAACGTATAACTCTTTCTAAACTGTATTCATAAAATATATACAGTTTAATGATCCTCACACTTTCTACATGTAAATCCTATTGCAAATTATCAAAATATTAAAAAAAGAAAAAAAAAAGTTGGGGAGAGATGGAACTTTAAGGAAAATCTGGTTACTGTTTAAGGAATTCTTAGATAAGGAAATATTAATGTCATGTAATGAAAATATTATGATGCTTAGAGTTGTTATCATTTATTATTTCTCTAATTTTTACAATTTTCTTTTGAAATTCTTCTGCAAATGGACTTATAACTACCTATATTTTAAATATAGTGAGTTTTATTCTAACTTTTATTTTTAATTCCATAAAAAATTGAAATTGAAAAAACATATGTAATATATTGTAGTATAATATTTTCTAACGTTATACTGCAATTGATAAAACTGGGTATTTACAAAATTGATCTTCTTTCTTTAGTTCGGAAGGTAACACCAGTGGTCGAGTAATTCTGCCCTCGAAATTGCTAGACGTGAGGTGCTGGGTTCAAAACCAATCCCGCCCGTCTACCTGAAAGTTCGGAGTTTTCTGTGGTTTTCTTCGAACGATGGATTTCCTTTCTTAAATACGGGTTAGACTACCATAAATGCTTATGCCCAGGCTTTATGAAACCACCCTACGGAAGGTAACAACCCCCTCCCTTTCGGCCCAGATCTCTCGTGTTGATAATTGGCCATGATAAACACAACCAAACAACCAACCTTTGGCTTGAAGAAGAAAGTCTGATTCCATGGAAATTAGAAACTCTTTCTATGATGTATACAGACAGTATATATAGCTTACTGTATCTCTCATTTTCTACTTGTAATTTATGTTGTAAGTTATGCAATTTTTCATAATACACACACACACACACACATATATATATATATATATATATATATATATATGGTAACTTAAAAAAAAGAAAAGAAAAGAAAAGGAAGAAAGATGGCATTTCAAGTGAAATCTGCCTTTCATGTAGGACACTTTTAGATAAAAAGAAAGAAATATTAATTTCATCTAATGCAAAAAAAAAAAACAGTTTAGAGTTGTATATCATGGATTTTTTTTTTCAATTTTTTTCAATTGTCTTTTGAAGTTCTTCTGAAAATTGATTTATAACTCTTTATATTTTACATCTAATGACTTTTATTTTCACTATGATTTTCACTTCCATAACAAAATTAAAACAGAAAAATTCTGTATAATTTATTGTGGTATGATATTTTCTGATATTATACTGCACTTGCTAAATCTGTGTATGAAAAAAAAAATCTTGTATTTTTAGTTTGAAGAAAAGTCCGAATCCATGGAAACGAATAACTCTTTCTTACCTGTATATAGATAATGTATATAGATTACTGTACCTTTCACTTTCTGTTTATAATTTATTTTGCAAGTTATGAAATTTGTCACTTAAAAGGACATTTCAAGGAAAATTTGCCTTTTTTTTAGGGCACTCTTAGATAAAAAGAAAGAAATATTAATTTCATCTAATGCAAAAAAAAAAAAAAAAAAAAAAAAGTTTAGAGTTGTATATTATGGATTTTTTTTTCTATTTTTTGCAATTGTCTTTTGAAGTTCTTCTGAAAATTGATTTATAACTCTTTATATTTTACATCTAATGACTTTTATTTTCACTATGATTTTCACTTCCATAACAAAATTAAAACAGAAAAATTCTGTATAATTTATTGTGGTATGATATTTTCTGATATTATACTGCACTTGCTAAATCTGTGTATGAAAAAAAAAATCTTGTATTTTTAGTTTGAAGAAAAGTCCGAATCCATGGAAACGAATAACTCTTTCTTACCTGTATATAGATAATGTATATAGATTACTGTACCTTTCACTTTCTGTTTATAATTTATTTTGCAAGTTATGAAATTTGTCACTTAAAAGGACATTTCAAGGAAAATTTGCCTTTTTTTTAGGGCACTCTTAGATAAAAAGAAAGAAATATTAATTTCATCTAATGCAAAAAAAAAAAAAAAAAAAAGTTTAGAGTTGTATATTATGGATTTTTTTTCTATTTTTTGCAATTGTCTTTTGAAGTTCTTCTGAAAATTGATTTATAACTCTTTATATTTTACATCTAATGACTTTTATTTTCACTATGATTTTCACTTCCATAACAAAATTAAAACAGAAAAATTCTGTATAATTTATTGTGGTATGATATTTTCTGATATTATACTGCACTTGCTAAATCTGTGTATGAAAAAAAAAATCTTGTATTTTTAGTTTGAAGAAAAGTCCGAATCCATGGAAACGAATAACTCTTTCTTACCTGTATATAGATAATGTATATAGATTACTGTACCTTTCACTTTCTGTTTATAATTTATTTTGCAAGTTATGAAATTTGTCACTTAAAAGGACATTTCAAGGAAAATTTGCCTTTTTTTTAGGGCACTCTTAGATAAAAAGAAAGAAATATTAATTTCATCTAATGCAAAAAAAAAAAGTTTAGAGTTGTATATTATGGATTTTTTTTCTATTTTTTGCAATTGTCTTTTGAAGTTCTTCTGAAAATTGATTTATAACTCTTTATATTTTACATCTAATGACTTTTATTTTCACTATGATTTTCACTTCCATAACAAAATTAAAACAGAAAAATTCTGTATAATTTATTGTGGTATGATATTTTCTGATATTATACTGCACTTGCTAAATCTGTGTATGAAAAAAAAAATCTTGTATTTTTAGTTTGAAGAAAAGTCCGAATCCATGGAAACGAATAACTCTTTCTTACCTGTATATAGATAATGTATATAGATTACTGTACCTTTCACTTTCTGTTTATAATTTATTTTGCAAGTTATGAAATTTGTCACTTAAAAGGACATTTCAAGGAAAATTTGCTTTTTTTTTAGGGCACTCTTAGATAAAAAGAAAGAAATATTAATTTCATCTAATGCAAAAAAAAAAAAAAAAAAAAAAAAGTTTAGAGTTGTATATTATGGATTTTTTTTTCTATTTTTTGCAATTGTCTTTTGAAGTTCTTCTGAAAATTGATTTATAACTCTTTATATTTTACATCTAATGACTTTTATTTTCACTATGATTTTCACTTCCATAACAAAATTAAAACAGAAAAATTCTGTATAATTTATTGTGGTATGATATTTTCTGATATTATACTGCACTTGCTAAATCTGTGTATGAAAAAAAAAATCTTGTATTTTTAGTTTGAAGAAAAGTCCGAATCCATGGAAACGAATAACTCTTTCTTACCTGTATATAGATAATGTATATAGATTACTGTACCTTTCACTTTCTGTTTATAATTTATTTTGCAAGTTATGAAATTTGTCACTTAAAAGGACATTTCAAGGAAAATTTGCCTTTTTTTTAGGGCACTCTTAGATAAAAAGAAAGAAATATTAATTTCATCTAATGCAAAAAAAAAAAAAAAAAAAAAAGTTTAGAGTTGTATATTATGGATTTTTTTTCTATTTTTTGCAATTGTCTTTTGAAGTTCTTCTGAAAATTGATTTATAACTCTTTATATTTTACATCTAATGACTTTTATTTTCACTATGATTTTCACTTCCATAACAAAATTAAAACAGAAAAATTCTGTATAATTTATTGTGGTATGATATTTTCTGATATTATACTGCACTTGCTAAATCTGTGTATGAAAAAAAAAAATCTTGTATTTTTAGTTTGAAGAAAAGTCCGAATCCATGGAAACGAATAACTCTTTCTTACCTGTATATAGATAATGTATATAGATTACTGTACCTTTCACTTTCTGTTTTTAATTTATTTTGCAAGTTATGAAATTTGTCACTTAAAAGGACATTTCAAGGAAAATTTGCCTTTTTTTTAGGGCACTCTTAGATAAAAAGAAAGAAATATTAATTTCATCTAATGCAAAAAAAAAAAAGTTTAGAGTTGTATATTATGGATTTTTTTTTCTATTTTTTGCAATTGTCTTTTGAAGTTCTTCTGAAAATTGATTTATAACTCTTTATATTTTACATCTAATGACTTTTATTTTCACTATGATTTTCACTTCCATAACAAAATTAAAACAGAAAAATTCTGTATAATTTATTGTGGTATGATATTTTCTGATATTATACTGCACTTGCTAAATCTGAGTATGAAAAAAAAAAAATCTTGCATTTTTAGTTTGAAGAAAAGTCCGAGTCCATGGAAACGAATAACTCTTTCTTACCTGTATTCAGATAATGTATATAGTTTACTATACCTTTCACTTTCTGCTTATAATTTATTTTGTAAGTTATGGAATTTGTCACTTAAAAAGACATTTCAAGGGAAATCTGCCTTTCTTTTTAGGGCACTCTTAGATAAACAAAGAAAGAAATATTAATGTAAATGTAAGAATTATTATGTTTAGTGTTGTATATCATGGATCTTCTTCTCTTATTTGTGAAATTTCCTTTTGAAATTCTCCTGAAAATTGACTTGTAACTTTTTATATTTTACAACTAGTAAATTTTATTTTCACTAGGATTTTCAGTTTCATAAAAAAAATTAAAACAGAAAAATACTGTATAATTTGTTGTAGTAATATTTTCTGATATTCTGAAATACTTGCTAAAACTGTATATTATTTATTTCTTTATTTTTAAATCTTGTTTATTTAGTTTGAAGAAGAATGACTGATTCCATGGAAACACATAACTTACTCTTTCAAAGCTGTATCCAGATAATATACATATAGTTTACTGTTCCTCTTTTTACACGTAATTTATATTGTTAGGTATGGAATATTTCATACACACACACACAAATGGTATTTCATGATAAATTTGTCTATTTTCTATGGAGCTTTTAAATAAAACACAAGAAAATATTAATGTATTTTATTGTAAAAATTATTATATTTAGAATTGTATCATGGATCTTTTTCTCAATTTTTTGCAATTTTCTTATGAAATTCTTTTGAAAATTGAATTATAACTATATTTTACATCTACTGAATTTTATTTTCACTATGATTTTCAATTCCATAAAAAAATATAACTGATAAATTCAATACTCTTTTTGTTGTATAATATTTAATAATATTATATTTTACATGCTAAAGTTGTATTTTTATAAAAATCTTCTTTCTTATGTTTGAAGGAGAAAGATCGAATCCATCGAAACGCTCAGCTCTTTTCATATCAATGGTTATATATATATACCTTATAATCATATTTAAGTACATTAAAACAATTTGTATATGCATAAAACATTTTCGTATATTTATATATCTCTCTCTATATAATATACATATTTAAAAAAGAGAGATCCCCTTTTTATTAAAATAATAATAATAATAATATGCATTAAGTAACAATTATAATGTTAATAGTTATTGTTATTATTTTAAGCTGAGATCTTAAATGATAATAATAATAATAATGTTTTTTTTTCTTCATTCTTTTTAATGATGCCTAGAAATAAATCTATATTATTTTTTTGTAAAACTGATGTGTAGTTTCTTATTTCCAGTTTTAAAAAACTAAATAAATAAATAAAATGTAAATTTAATGTAAATGTATGATTGTAAAGCATTCTTAACTGTCATGTATGTTGTATCTTTAATGCTTATTAAAAAAAAAAAAAAAAAAAAAAAAAAAAAAAAAAAAGGTATTTTGCTGAATTGCTAATCTTTGATTGTATTGAACGGCTAAGCTTTAAATGTTGTAGAAAAGATTATATATATATAGAGAGAGAGAGACTGTAATCTTTAATATTTCAAAATATTTTAATGAGGTAATATGCAACAAAACTTTTAAAAATGTATTATGATAAAATTTTTTTAGCTCATTAGGATAATTTAAAAGCAGTAAAAAATGTTACAATGGCTATATTGAAGGTTCTTTGAGATCAAATGTCTTCTTTGTTTCTTATTAATGTAGTTTAATTTTGTCACAAAAATTTCTTTAAAAATTTTTATATGACAAATTAAATTTTATATTTATCGTCTCTATAGGATTCAGGATTAAAAAAAAAAATCAATTAAAATCAATATTGTATGAGATTTTTTAAGATAACATGAATTTTTATAAAATGTATGAATTGGAAAAAAAAAAAAAAAAAAAAAAAAAAAAAAAACTTGTTTCTTTGTTCTGACAAACAATGATTGATTCCTTGAAAACTTCCAACTGATTTAAGTACAGTTCCAATGATATACACATATATACATATACATATAAGGTGTTAATTAATAAAAGGAAATTCCCCTTCCTTATGGTAATTTTTGACAAAAGAGGAAATGAAATTTTCATAAATTAACAATAACCATGTTTGGATTTAATCGTGATCAGTAACGACTTTTTCATGACACAAAATTGATAAAATAGAAAGTTTTATTAATAAATATCATAGCATACTATTTCTCGGGATTGTTCATTCCTTTGACTGTCATATCCTATTATATATATATATGTATATATATATATGTGTATATATATATGAAGTCACACTTTCTTTCCAATATTTTTTACCTTTCTTTTCAATATTTAGAACTATATTCTGGATCATATTTCAAATTTTATTTTTAAACTTTTAACTGTGTATTTTAATGACTTTTGTGAGACTAACAATAAAAAAGATTTGTGTATTTATTTTGTATGAAATGCTTCAGATTTACAACAAAAATCATAATTAATATACAATAATAATACACTATTAATATGAAAGAGCAATTGAAAACAGTAGTATTTTGGAGATTGAAATGGAATTTTATATTAAAATTGGATTAAAATTTCATATTTACTGAATGAAAACAAATTACTTTTGAAAATAATTTCAAAAGTTAATCTGCTGATTTTGAATTTTTTTATTTTATTTTAACTAAACTGTGATGTCACATTTCTTTTTACCCCTCCAACCCATTTGTCATAGACTGTTACAATTTCATGATTCTCCCCCCCCCCCCCCCTTCAAGCATGACATCAGTTATGGACAGAGTTTTATCTTAAGTGTGCTTTATGCCAATATTTAAGAAAAAGAATATACTTTTTTATTTTATTTTTCTAAGGACGAAAATTTAGAGAAAAACATAAATCAAGTTTTTCTGTCCTATAGAACATTTTGAACATTCTTCATTCTATATGCATATAAAATCGAATTTATAATTTATATTTAAAATAGGTAATAATGTGTAATATTCTATAATGTTTATATAAAGAAATCGAACCAAGTTAAAAAATTTTATCTGTTTTTCCTTCATAATGCTTATTACATTTCCACTAAATGAATAAGCAAATCATAAAAATAAAAATGAATTAAAAATGAATATATTCTTTCAGAAGTTGGAAATATCTTTTCTATAACGATGTTTAATCTTTGTGTATTTGAATATATTTTTAGCTTCGCTACTAAGCGTTTTAAATAATGATTCTCTCTAATATTTGCACTTATTCATATTCAATTGAAAATTCAAGTTGAAAAATTCACAATTAACAAAATACACTTCAAAAATCATTAATTTTTAAACTTTGTACTGCATAAAAAAAAAGTAGTTACAAAATAAATAAACAATATTAAAAAATTATACAGAACAACTTTTAAAATCTTTTATCAAAATTTTAGTAATCTAAATTATTTGATTTCTATTTACTAATTAATAGAACGTACCTTTTGTTAATTATTTTTACAGTGATAGTTTCTAAAACAATCACTTATGCAAAGTCCAACATTGCATTTTAAACAAATAATTGATGTTCGGCGCTCTTGACCCTTTTCTTGGCAAACAATGCAACGTCTACGCCGCTTTTTTTCTTGCTGTGGCCAGTGATTATTGTCATCAGTTTCTAAAAATACACGTTTAGATGTACTAGGTGATGTACATGGAGAAGTGTGTGTTGAAGAAATTGTTCCATGCAGCATTTGGCGTATAAGGTTCATGCGAAATTGTTTGTACTTAGTTCCGGGGTTCTCAGTTTTATGCAAATAAAATGCGTTGAGTACAGATATATCAAGTAGATGAAAAAAAAGTTTTTTAGTCCACTTTAATGTTCTCCTACCGAATGTGTAGCTATTTGCCATACGATCACTCAAGTCCACATAGCCCATATGCTTATTATAATCCTGAATGATTTCAGGTTTGACATTCTCGTCGCTTGCAGAATTCTTTGCAGAGACTGGGGGCTTGTGGATATTCGTGAGCATGTGGACGTCTCTCTTGTCAGTCCATCGGAGTGCAGTCATTCCATCACCGAATTTTACACAAAGTTGTCCCCGAATACTTTTTTCAGAAAATTTTAGAAAATTTCTCCTATTTGCTCTGATAGTGCCACAGCTATTGATTTTTCTTTTTTCCAGAAGATCTTTAAAAAGATCTGGAGAACTGAAATAATTGTCCATGTAAAGTTTATGCCCATTTCCGGCAACACATTGTGATAATTTCATTACTAAAGCATGAGCAGAGTTTGTTCCTTGAGGACAGTTGGTTTTGTCTTTCCCAAGGTACATTTCAATATGATAAGTATAGCCAGATTTGTCTGATATTTTATACATTTTCATTCCCCACCTTTTATGCTTTTTAGGGATATATTGACGGAATATAACCCGGCCTTTGAACTTCACAATCACTTCATCAATAGCCAATTCTTCGGTCGGGTTATATGCTTGTTTGAAATTCGAATTCAACATTTCAAAAATTTTTCTAATTTTCTACAAACGGTCATAGTTTTCGTCATTTCTGTTAAGCGCCATACTGTTGTCAGCAAAATGTAAATATCTAAGAATCCCCATATATCTATCTCGAGCCATGATTTTATTAAAGATGGGGGTTTCTATTAGTTCATCTCGAGACCAATATTCTAATATGTTGTCCTTATCGATATGACCCATTAGCATTGTAGCCGCCAAAAATTTCTTTAACTCGTCTACAGTTGTATCCGACCATTTTCCTGTGTGCGAACTATTTGAAATTTCGCTTTTAAGTTCTTCTAATTGCTTTGCGTAGGTATTTGTTTGAAGAACTAACTCTTCTAATAAATCACTTGAAAAAAATAGATGAAAGAAATTGATTTCTTTAAAATTGCTCGATACTGAAGACACATTCCGCAAACCTGGGGATCCTGTAAAGGCAAGTTTGTTTATTTCTTCAGAACCAGAAGGCGGGCTCCATACTATTTCTCGAGAAACATCTACTTTTAGTTGATCACCGTTTGCTGTAATTGGTGCTGGTGGAGCTGTCATATTTTTTTCTGTATCATCTAAAAAAGATACTTTAATTTCGCCATCTTCATCACAATCAGAATCTGAATCGGCAAAAATCTCACTATCCGGATTTTCCATCAGCTCTTTTATCTCTTCTGCAGTCAAATATTTTGGCCTGGGCCGTTTAGACATTTTCAATAAATATAACAGATGAAATTAAACTTATTAACTTTAAAAACTATAACTTAAAAAAAAAATATCTATCTATATACATATAAAATTAAATTAAAACACTAAAAAGAACGTGATATTTTAAAGAATAAATGCGAGTGAAAGTAAAACACAATTTTTAAAAAGTCTCAAGTACTCCAACTAACAGCGTAAAAGTGCCCGATACTTATTGTAACATTCCAGATAAAGAAAAAGATCAATCAGCCAATCACATGAGACATTTGAAATCCGCAGCGTGTTTTTCCACCTCTCCCGTTAAAGTCCAACCCCCGATTGTCATCCAGTAGAATTAGTAGGGCCGTAACCAGTGTGTCATGCTAGGGGGGTTGTGAATTTCTTCTGGGGGACTGACATCTTCTAACAATCCATATCTTAAACAAACTAAATATTGCAAAAACAGATAAAATGGACCTGCCTATAGAGGAACCCGTCTAAAGTGTAACCTCTCTATAGCGGAACTTTTTCATAAGGAAATTATTAAATTTAAAATTCTTCATGATCATTGGAAAATGAATATAAAACATTTTTCTTTTATTTTTTGAAATAAAAAATAAAACTTTTTTCCAAAACCATTGCTAAATAAAAAATATTATTTTTACATAATAATTAATAAGAAAATAAATTAAGGACATGTGTATTTACTATGCGCATTATTATATTTATTTTTATGTACATTAGTTTGAATTTTTGGTGACTATGCAAGTCAAGCCAAGTTCTATATAAGTATCCAGTAGATACACATCCAATTATCTATGAGAATATTTATGATTTAACATTTAGTTTAAAAAAATTGATCTTACCATTTTTGTAATGTTTTATTTACTGCTATAAATGTGTATATTCAAGAAACATTAGCAACTATAATTATGGTTAGAATAAAATTCGGTAAACGGAAAAAAAGTTATCGGAAAAAAGTGATAAACTACAAAAGCGGAAAAAAGTGACACCGAAAAAAAGTGACAAGGAAAAAAAGTTACCGGAAAAAAAGTGACAAAGAATTGATTTTGGGGATTTATTATTGATTTTGGAAATTCATTGGTTAAGTATGAAAGGGGGATCGGGGGGGGGGCTCATAGTTTAGTTAAATGGGTTTTTCATGCTGAATTAACTGTTTTGGTTAAATTTTTGGATATACGTTCATCCTGAAAAGACGCTTGCCTGATTAGTTTTGGGAAGGGACGATTACCCCCCCCCCCCATCCGTCCTCAATTAGATGAATGGGTTTTTACGCAGAATTATCCAACGTGTGTCAAATTTGCATATAGGATCTTTTCGATAAGGCTTATGTATAGTATAAAATGCCTGAAGAGATTCTAGGAGTTTAAGGATTAAGCATAGAGGGGGAACGGGGGATAACCTTTCTTAAATTAAATTAATGGCTTTTTACGCATAATTATCCGATTTGCTTAAAATTTTGGACAGAAGTTCATTATCATAAGACGTATCTTAGATTAGTTATGGGTTCTTCTGCTTATTATAAAGGGGGGGGGACGAGCAATTCTCCCCCTCAAACTAGATAAATATGTTTTTATGCAGAATTATCCCATGTATTTCAATTTTAAATATAGGTTCTTTCTGGTAAGGTGAATTCCGGAATAGTTTTAAGGATTTAATGGCTAAGTATAAAGGGGAAATGGAGGAAACCCCTCTTAAATTAAATAAATGTTTTTTATGCAGAATTATCCGATTTGCTTCGAATTTTGGATATGGGTTCATTATGATAAGACTTATTTCTTATTAGTTATGGGGTTCTATTGGTAATTAAAAAGGAGGGCGGGTGATTACTATACCCACCTTAAGTTAGATTAAAAAAAATATGCACACTTATCCGATGTATTTCAAATTTTGGATATAGGATCTTTCTCATAAATTGAATTCCTGAATAGTTTTATGGGTTTAATGGCTATGTATAGAGGGGGAACGGGGATAAACCCCCTTAAATTAAATAAATGGCTTTTTACGCAGAATCAACCGATTTGCTTCAAAATTTGGATGTATATTCATTATAGAAGGCAAATCTCTGATTAATTATGGGGCTGTTTTGATAATTAAATAGGGGAAGCGGGCGATTAATCCTCCACTCTTTAAATAAAATAAATTGTTTTTTTCTTTCACAACAATTCAATGTATTTCAAACTTTGGATATAAGTTCTTCCTTATAAAGTGAATCCCTGAATAGTTTTAAGGGTTTAATGGCTAAGTATAGAGCGATGAACGGGGGATAACCCACAATTAATCAGGACTTCGCCTTATCATAATGAACGCCCAATCAAAATTTGAATCAAATCAGATAATTCTGCGTATTTAATTTAAGGTGGGTTATATTCTATTCCCCTTCTATACTTAGATATTAAATCCTTAAAACTATTCAGAGATCCACCTAATCAGAAAGAACCTATATTTAAAATTTGAAATACATGGGATAATTCTGCATAAAAACCTATTTTTTTAGTTTAAGGGGGATATAATTGCTCGCCCCCCTTTATAATAAGCAGAAGAACCCCATAACTAATCAAAGATACGTCTTATCATAATGAACCTATGTCCAAAATTCTAAGCAAATCGGATAATTATGCGTAAAAAAGTTATTAATTTAATTTTAGAAAGGTTATCCCCCGTTCCCTCTCTATACTTAACCATTAGAACTCCTAAATCTCTTCAGGCATTATATACTATATATAAGCCTTATCGAAAAGAACCTACATGCAAATTTTACACACGTTGGACAATTCTGCATTAAAACCCATTCATCTAATTGAGGACGGATCGGGGGGGGGGGGTAATCGTACCTTCCCAAAACTAATCAGGCAAGCGTCTTTTCAGGATGAACGTATATCCAAAAATTGAACCAAAACAGTTAATTCAGCATGAAAAACCCATTTACCTAAACTATGAGCCCCCCTCCCCGACCCCCTTTTCATATTTAAGCAATGAATCCCCAAAATCAATAATAAATCCCCAAAATCGATTCTTTGTCACTTTTTTCCCCGGTAACTTTTTTTCCTTGTCACTTTTTTTCGCGTCACTTTTTTCCGCTTTTGTAGTTTATGTCACTTTTTTTCCGGTCACTTTTTTTCCTAGACTCATAAAATTCATACTGGTTTATGTTTATACTGGCCACTATGGGGGAAAAAAAGCAACCAAACACATAGGTTTTAAAATATGGGATTCTATGTCAGAGTTGATTAATAGAAAATTGAATTTATTTTCGCAATGTTTTTGCTGAATTTTGTTACAATTTTCAAAGGTTAATTATTTTTGATTTTGGCTTGGCTGGCGCAGACTCCAAAATATCGAATTAATGTACTTAAATATTAATAATACGCATAGTTAATATAATGCTTTTAATTTAATTTCTTGCTAACTATTGTGCAAAATAATAATAATAATTTGCAATAGTTTTTAAAGTCGGTTTTATTGGTAGTTAAAAAAAAAAAAAGTTTTTTTCACTTTTTTAGGTAAAATTTAACGATTTCTGTGTGATTGTTTTCGTTGAAATTACAGACTTAGTGAAACTTAATTTAATATTCTTATTTTAATTTTCTACATTTAATATTTTTAACTAACAGCAAGTCGTGATTTATTTAATTTTCTTAATATTTTGTTTTGTGCTGAATTATTTGGTCATTAAGTCAAAGCTGTTCTAAATACGATTTAATTTAGTGATGATTTCTCTTTGAAACTAATTTTGCCACATCTTATTTTATTAAAAATAATATTTATAAAAACTAACTACAGTGGAACCTCGTTAACATGTACCGCAATGGGAATCAAAATTGTGTTCATGTTAACAGTAATTCATGTTATCAGTATCAAATATTTGTATTCCCTTTTATAGGGGACTGTGAAAACAGTTCACGTTAAAAGTAATTCACGTTAAGCGTGTTCACGATAACGAGGTTTGACTGTACTTAAAAATTCACAATAATAATTAAATTTAAAATTCTTCTAATAATTACATGATTTCAAACATGAAACTTTTTTTTCAAATTTATATTTAATTTTATACTTTTTGAAACATATCTGAACTTAACCCCTTCGGGACGTTAGCCTTTCGTGACATTTTTAATGTTTTGTCACCGGTTTTTAAAAACAGAAGTTTGCATCTTGTTAAATCGATAAAATGCTCTGATTTAATAATGCAAATTTTAATGGTGGGGATAAACAAGAATTCTGAGTACCTTTTTAGGCATGTATGTGTCGCTCGTTCCCAAAAGATTAATGTTGGTTTTGTTTAAAAAAAAAAAAAAAATGTTATTTATTTTTATATTTTTCAACACTTTTTTCAGCATGCGTTTTACCCGTGTTTCCAAAAATTTGTCCAATGTCATAAAAAAAAAAATAAATAAATAAATAAAAATAAAAAGCACTAGGACATGAACATTTAAACCTTTTTAAAACATGTGAACTACTTTCATTAAATGTAAGGCGAATGTTTATTACTAGGTGTTTTCTCGTTTCAGTTGATTAAAAAAAATCACTTAATAATGAGAATTTCCATGATGCATTCAAAAAATGATTTTCTTACCATTTGTTTTAAAAATTCAACTTCCCACATTCAGAAGACTAGGGACTAATTACAGTTTTTCTTGTAAATACTTATTATTAATGTAATTATTAATGTACTTATTAATGTAAATTATCATGAGTTATAGTCATTTACTACTTGACGACATGCATTTTGTACTAAAATCCCACAAAAAATCAACCGACAACGTCAAATCTGCAATCATTTTTCGACAGTTTACTTTCTGTTACAGAAAAACGTAAAATTCTGTTTGATTTCTTACAGTCTAAATACCTGCAAATATTTTTATGAATAAAATTATTCCCGAATATGTCAAAAAGTAGATTTTTAGATTGGAAAACAGCCTAATAAAGTGCAATTACACAGTTTTATTCTTTGAGACTGCATATCTACTAATTTTATGTCTTAATAAGAATTATTATGAAAATGTGTTAGAATGTAGCGGATTTATGCTTTAAAACAAATTTAATGCGTTATACTACACGATATTTTTGTCGTAATCTTATAATAAACTTAACCTTAATCATGCATTTTTTTTTTTTTTTTTTTAATTGTTATATGACAAATTAAAAAGAAAAGTATTTTCATTGAACACAAGGGAAAAAAATAGATAAAATAAAAAAAACACGCCTCCCCCCCCCCCCTCCCCGAAAAAAAAACTTTATTTTATTTACTTACCAACACCCATAATATAAAACAATTACTGGCTTTCAAAGAATTATTTTTTTATTTCACGTGTTTAAACTAACTTTTTTTTTCCTAATTTTTAGATATTCTAGTTTCCAAGTGATATTTCATCGTTAACTACATCTACTGATAAGTACGCATTGTCAACAAGCAAACCATTTAAAATTAGAAACATAGATTTTTAATGACTATGTTTCAGTCAAGAATTTGACCATTGCTTAACTAATTATCAGTTAATTTAAGTAGCCTGTATAAGATCGTTCCTTTGAAAGTATAACGATGTTCTAACACATGTGGTGGCACACATCTGGACTAAATTTTTTTCAAGATACAGAAATGTTTCTAATACGTTTCCAGAATTTTATTATACTGCTAGCAAGATAACAAAAACAACTAATCGAATAGGGTTGCAAATACAAAATTTTTGGCGTATTCCCATTGCATTTAAGACAGTTAAAAGTTCTCAAAAATGTCTTGCTCTTTTTTTTTTTTTTTTTTTTTTTTTTAGGAAAGTTAAAATATGCTATTTGTTAACAATGTAGGAAAATCGCTAGACGGGGCTCTAGAAGGCGATAAGGGGGGGGGGGGGCTCATCCCTCTGCCCCGTCTAGTTACAGGCCTGGCAATTAGTATTCCAAACATTTTTCAATGTTTTCAAAATAGAGAAATAAACAAGACATAAATTTTTAAAATATTAAACAGTTGCTTTTACACTATTTAAAATAATATTTAAATGCATTTATGAAAAAGAAAACATGTATTTATAGTAAAAATAAAAGTATTTGTGAGGTAATAAATTGTGCGGAATTTCTGAATAATAGGTTGTATTATTTTTTGAAGAAATATTTTAAAAGCTTAAATACCTATTTTTATATTTAATTATGTTTAAAAACTAAATAACTTGTATGCATTAAAAATAAATAAATAAATGAAAAATAAATACAATCATCATGGATTTTTTCAACAGTTTTCATAAGTTTATAAATCTGTTGTACTTAGAAAATCAAACATTTGTGTTATATGTATTGTTAACTTCATCTGGATAATTAAAAATAGGTTATTTGTCTTTAATTTAAATAACAACAACAATTAAGATGTTGATTTGTTTATATCTCTTACAGATATTATTTTGGGTCTCACACATAAAATTTCATCGTCTTTCTCGATAGTTAATTTAATAGTTTATACATTTGATTTAGAAATCCCTAAAATCAAGTAAGGCTACATTTTTAAATATTTAATTTAATATTCAAGCAAGTGTTTCAAAAGTTGAATTATTATGTAATTTTATTTGCAATTGTATATATTTTATAATATACAATCATAGTTTATTTACTCCCCCTTCTGGGAAGCGGGAATGAGCAAATTAACAGAAGCTCATCCGATGTGTTATTTATAAACTTAGGAAACATTTTGACAATGTTATCTTCTAAAACCGTGATAGATTTTAAGTTTGTAGACCCCCCCCCCCCCATCGACGTGCACAGAAGAATAAGGGAGACTGAATTTAAAAAATATATATAATACCCAATGTTTATATTCTAATTCTCCACATCTTACAAAAATTGATCATTGTGACAATGAGAGGTTTTGAGATAACTTTTAAAGCCCTTTCTTCTTCCCTCTCTCAGCCTCGGCAGAGCAAGAACGTCAAAATTTCAAAAAATCATCTTATTATAGTATTTATATTCTAAGATAAACAAAGTGTATTATTATTGGACTCATTTAAATATGATATGATTTTAAATATGTTAGCTTTTTTATGGATGCGTTTTAGTCAAAGCGCTTTTTTCCGTTTTATTTAGTTATTTTTATTTTTTATTTATTTTTTTTTATTTTTTTAAACCATGAAAATAAAAAGGGACGGGCCAGATAGGTTTGATTGTCTCAGGTCGGTATCTGGAAGTTCTGCTGACGTCTAATTTCACCTAACTTTTTCATTGACAAATTTTGAGTCGAAATCGAGGTTCTTTTTATGAAGCCTTAAAAAAGTTTCATTTTTTTAATTTTATTTATTTATTTAATGAAACAAATTTCTTTATAATAATCATATAATATTAATAATAATAATATAATATTAATAATACTATAATAATATAATAATATAATAATATAATAATATTAATAATAATATAATAATAATATATTAATAATAATAATAATATTTCTTTATAATGATATTCGGTTAATTATTTTACAGATTAAATTAAGGTAGTACTATTCGTAAATATTCGTTTTAGTTATAATTAAAAACGAAGACGTTAATAGGAAACATAAATTCCGTTAGACATCTCTTTATTACCGTAATTTCCGGCGCTCCGCGGATGAAACAATTGTTTTTCTACCCAGAAATTTCATTTAGTAATTGGTGGCAAATATTTACCGCGATCTAAAATGTTAGATTTTATTTTCAAAATTTTCTGGGTCGAAAAAGAATTGTTTGATCCGCGGATTATACGCCGGAAATTACGGTATTTGTTACTATATTGTTTAACGATTCCTTATATGTTAATTTCTAATTTTTTCTTATCTTGAAATTTCATTTTCTGTTTTAATTTAAATCGTTGTAATAATATTAACAATGATACTTAAGGAAATCACTTATGTTTTATTTAAATATTTGGAAATTTAGCACTTTTTAAAATAATGTATTTTTGTATTATCATATACACTTATAGTAATTTTGCCTATAACAAACCTTCATTTTTAGATTATACCCTTCAAGAAACCACATGGTATTAAAACATTCAATAAACATCCATCACGTTTTCTAATTATTTTTTAAAAAGACCGCTCAATTACTAGTAATATATGTTTTATTTAATGACACGCACTTCACAGAAAAAGATCTTTTTTATCATTGAAAATTACATCTTTTCAACGAACCTAAAGCATCACTTTCTATGCCGACAAGTAAACAGAAACAGATTTCTCTCAGGGAACAAAATTCCCTATCTTTTCAAGAACGTGAAAATCTTTAACACATGTTCCAAATGATAACAGCAATTTCTGGTCACCTGCAGTGAAGGGTCATTAAGAAAGGGGGATGAAATCGCGTCAGTTCTCCCGTTGTAAAAGGATATTTTACATTTCACTTGACCGAAAGCTAAAGGTTAAATTTAGATTGAATAACCATATATGGAGCAGGAAGTAGGTGTGCGTCTATGGAAATAGATGTAATTGTACACATTATTAAAGATTTGTAAATATAGATTTTTTTAAAATGTGAATGTATAAGTACCCATATAGCACAGGGATGTGAATCCTCCCCAGGATGTCCTGGGGAGGATTCACATCCCAGGAACCTCATCCTCCAGACATCCCTGAGGATGCAGAGAATTGTCACCAGGAGGTCCTCAGGAACCGAAAATGTCCGCTTTACAGCATCCTGGCCCGCTCCCCAGGACCTCATTCAGGGTCCTCCCCGGGAGGTTCTGGGGAAGATTTGAGGAAGTGATATAGGAGGACTTTGGGAAACTTCAAGGTCACTAATATGCTCAAAAAAATTAAAGCTATGATTCAATTTAATTTTTTTTAAAGAGAAAACGCGAATGTTTTATTTTTTCTATTATTCAGACGGAATGATATATACAGAGATTATTCAGGAAAAAAATTCTTACCTTTGTTTTTCCGGCTGGATTCGAACCCGAGTACCTTGGTATTCTGGAAGCGCGCTCTGACCGTTATGCTGTTGGGTCAGTAATGAGTAATGGTTTCTAAGGTATAGATGCGTTTTTACTCCGCTTTTGAAACTTAAAACTAGGAAATGTCCTCATATTTTGTGCCTTTTGCATACACTCGAAATAAATTTAAGTTAATAACTCTAAATGAATTGTCAATAATTATTTGTTATAACATAAATGTCTTCAAATTTAAAATTTTAAATGAAATTGTATTTTTAAATGATAAAAATGTGCTTTTAGATTTTAATACTTAAAATCCATGAAAATCGTTCAGTAGTTATAAAATTGTTTATGAACTATATATTTTGACACACAATAAATGATGCAAAACGTTTATGATGATATCCCCCATAAAATTTATTTTTAGTTAATAAAAATATTATTTCCAGAAATTAAAATAGCAGGAGATTAAAACACATAGTTTCTTTAAAATTGTGAATTTTACAGAAATTTTAATCGATTTTTTCCTTTTTCTCTTGGTGGTAGATGGTAGATGGGAGGTGCTGAGTTTATACCCAATCGCACCCGTCGGCCTAATCGTTCGGAGTTTTCCACGGTTTTCTTCGAATCTTAAACTTCCTTGCTTAAATACGGGTAGGTTCTTTAGAAAGACCCTAATGGAGAGCAACCCTCATCCCTTGATATGTACCTTGATTTTTTTTTAATGATTGACAAATAAAATCTAAATAAATCCTTTCAAAAATGATGATCAACTTTTTTGCTCTCTCTCGATCTTACTTTTTTTTACAGAAATTTTTATCGATATTTTTTCTTTTTACGCTTGGTTAAAGGTACTCTTATTATACGAATTTATGAAAGAAACATGTAAATTTGCTTAGTCTTTTCTTAAGCCTTTTCTTTCCTACTTTTTGCTCTTTGAAATATTTCATTGTTGCAGTTTCATTCTGGGCCCCACACATGGTCAAGAGATCCTGCTCTCGAAGATGGTAGATGGGATGCGCAGAGTTTGTAACTAGTCGCTCCTGTCGACCTAATTGTTTGCAGTTTCCCGGGGTTTTCTTCGAATCTTGTATTTCCTTGTTTAAATACGGGTTAGGTTCCTTTAGAAAGACCTTCACTGAGGGCAACCCCCCCCCTTCCCTTGATATGTCCCTCATGTTGATAATTGGCCGTCATAAATACAATCAATCAACAAACTCGTTTTAAAGTGATTAGGTATATTTTGGCGAATATTTATTAACAAATAATTAAATCCCTTGCTTATGAAATTCTTATATACGACGGTACGAGTTACAGATGTTTGGAGATTTACCACTTGTTGCGGGATTAAAAAATACTGTAAAACCACTGTATTATTTTATAGCATAGTAAAATATTAAAATTCTGTATTTTCATCAATAACACACCATTGTACAAATTTGTATAATTTTATTATACCAGAATTTGGTGTGTAAATCATTTGTAAAATTCTATCATTACACTGAAACACTGCTTGAGTTACATAAAATAGAAACTATTAATAAAATTTTTATTTGTTACAAAATCATTTTATTTTCTTATTGTTATAAATAAAATTACTTTTCATTTAAATCTCCATTTAATTGTCTTTGAAAATTGTCTAAAATCTTTATATGCATAAAAAATACAATATGCACCACTTTTCATTTAATTAAAGACGGGAAATATTTTTGTTGATTTCTTTACATGTGATTTTAGAAACTAAGATTTTAAGCAATTTAAAAAGCCTAAAAGAACTGATATTTTTATTTAAAATATGAGATGTTTTCATCAGCGAATTATTGTTTAAAAATCTCAAATTAATACATGTATATATTTCTTTTGCATTTACTAACAAAATTGTTTGTAAAACGCTTCTTCTTACAAATTTAGAAATAGTCTAAATTCTTGGAATATCGCAGTTTTTTTTTCTCTCTCTCTCATTGAGTTAACCGCAAAACGCATTCTCAGCTGACAACTGACTGGGGGGGGGCGGGATAATCTTGTTGAAAATTCAATTGTTGGAAGGTTGGGAAGGTGACTGAAGGTTGGGAAGGTCACTTGCAGAGTTGCTTACATAGAATATTCTCATTGTCACCGAACTTAGTCAAACAGGTATGAAGAAATTCCATTCAATTCAGTTGAAAACTGTGATAAAAAATATTTGTTACCTATTTATATATAACATACTATTTATTTATAACAATATATTTGTTATATATTGTTTTATCTTTCAGAATTTAAATAATAATAATAATAGTAATATGTTTGATAATCTATAAAAGATATTAGAAAAATAATTTGTTATTAAGTACAACTGACATTTAAAAAAATATTAATGATAAACAAAACAAAATAGATTAAACCTTCAAAAATGACATTTAAATTGATGCTTCTATTTAAAAAACAATTTCTTATCTTCAATACATATATAAATTACACTGGATAAATAATTGATAATAACCTAAGTTAAACTTTAAATTAGCGTGAATTTATATTTTTTTAACAGATTTTATAAGAATGTATATTTCTGAACAGAAAATCTTTTCAAATAAATCATTTATTGGTATGTGTTTGGGGAGGGGGGTAAGCGGCTCAATATTTATCCATTTTAAATCCAAATATACCATTTTAAATGAATTATCTTTGATTTTGTGTTGTGTGCTGTGATAAATATGTCTAATTTCGTCGGGAATTTTTTGCTTATTTTTATATATATATATATATATATATATATATATATATATATGCAAAAACATTTAACATTTGACATTAAGATGCATCAGGACTCATTTTAGAAAATTTTCATAACAAGGTTTTAAGGGATACTCATAAAAAAACTTACATTAAAAATCTTTTTTTTTTCTTTCTTTGCACAAATATTTTTACCTGTAAATATCAGAAAAAATATATGATATAGAAATGTCTTCTATTTAGAGATTTTAGTGTATTAATTTAGAAACTTCAAGTTAAATTAATTTCTTACTTAATAAAACAAATAATAATAAAGCAAAACGCAATAGGTTATTTATTAATAATTAATAAAATATTGATAAATGAACAAAATTTGATTTAAAAGATAAATAATAGTAATTAGTGTATAAAAATAGTAAGTAACTGAAATAATAAATAAAAATTTTTAATTTAACTAAAAAGTTTTATAGTTACAGCAATAACTAAAAATAATAGCAATTTAATAACAATTATCTAATTTGCTAATAAATAAGGAATCGAATAATTATTAAAATTAAATTAAGTCATTAAAATCGATACTTATTAAATTGCATTTGATATTTTATTAAAAAAGAATTGAGTATTGTATTCCAAAATCATTCATAAGATGGCGCCAGCACTGTGACATCCTGTGCACTTCCCCAGGAATGACTAACCGGGTACATCACCAGGAGTGAATTCCCAGGTACTTCGTCAGGAGTAGCGTCCCTGGGAAGTTTCTCCGTGGGACGTTACTAGGAGCTCATTCCTGAGGATATCGTAAAAGATTCTTCCCCAGGAAGTCCTGATCTTGTCATTTTAGTTTTAGGAGGAATATGGGATGGCTTGGAGCTCCTGGGGAGGTATTGAGGAGCTTTTGTGCTATATGGGTATTAGATAAAATATGGTGATTTGTAAGAAAATGAGATTTATACGTTAATAGTTAGCAGTATTAAATAAAATGCATGTATGTATACATACTGTAGTGTGCAAAATTTAAAATATGTCTTTTAAAATCGATTTTTTTATCTATTGTCGTGCAGATGTTTTCAACCAAAATTGTACCACATGTTCTCTAAGACAAATGTAACTGAGTAAATAATGTGTTATGTTGCCTTTTTCAGTTTTTATGCGAAGTTAACTGCTTTAATTTTTGCATGTAGTAAACTTATATGCATATATATATTTGTGTGTGTGTGTGTGTGTGTATGTATGTATGTATAAAAATAAAATACTAAGAATAAAACTAAGAATAAAAAACTAAAAAAAGAAATTTAATGGCCGCATATTGTAAGATAGAGAAGTAGATTTTTTTACAACGTGGGTTACCAAAAATATGATATAAGACAAAACAGGTTGAAATCTAAGACGTGCATTTGGTAATGTCTAACAAATCGCGTATGTGCATATGGGATAGATATATGTATGCGTATGTCTGTGTAGATAAAGTACATAAATGCAAATATTACATCATGGATGTAATAGTAATATAGAGCTATTAATGTGATTATATATTATCTTTAGTTCTTAATATACTACTTATAAAATCATCCTCAAATATATTTTCAGAGATTCTTGTGGGGTACTTTGTCTTAAATATTATAATTAAGTACAAAATTATTACTTCATTAACATAATGTACGAATTTCTAATTCACTGCGCAAAATTTAAAAATAAATTTTCCTCCAATAAATAAATAAATAAATAAATAAATACAAAAAATAAATAAATAAGATAAAATAAAATAAAATATTATCATTATGTTTATTTAAATTTATTTTTGAAAAATATTATATATATATCATTGCTATAATTATTATTCTTAATTCCATATGAAAATGTTCATTTATTTTATAGTTCTATTTTCATATAAAAATGAACATGTTCATGATAATAAAATCTCTTTTCAAAATCTCTTTTCATTTTACGCATTTAATTTAATAGACCTTACAGTAAATAGTTAAATGGAATTCATACTATTATATTTGCTAATTATTTCTTTTGGACAATATTCTTTTTAATTTTTTTTAAATTCAAAAACCTTTTTTAAACATAAGTCATTTTAAAAGTCCAAATATAATTAATTAACTTATACTTGGACGAAAATTGAGCACTCGTTCATAAATAAAATTAATTTATTAAATTTTAAGGGTTTAGCAGCCGTAAAAAAAATATCAATAATTTACAAACTACTTAAACAAGAAAAAAGAAAAAAAATCACTTAAGAATAGTCTTCAAATTACATATACATAATATTTCAATCACTAGTGTTTTCATCGACTTCTGAGTAATGACTTTTGACTTCCATAATAGAAAACATTAATCAAAATTTTAAAGGGGAAAATAAATTTATTTTGTAAATAGTTTTAAAAGACATACTTAATCAGATTTAATTGCTGTATATTTTGGCAAAAGAATAAATCATCTTTCAACTGTAATCCAAGGATACTTTAACAGTGATGGATAGATTCTCAAAAGCATGCATGAGAAAATATTTTTTTCGCAAGTATTTTTAAGGCACTTTAATTTCATTTCTTCTGCATTATCAACGTCTTCTATTTAGTCAAATACACTTTGTTGAAAAAAAAATGGTTTTAAAACCAATAATTTACTTTAGAATAAGAATGATAATTTTTTCTTTAAAAAAATCTTTAAGAAAAAAATATAAAATATAGCTTGTGCATATTTAGATTAACTTTGATCAGGATTAATGATAAATAGCGTATTTTAAAGGAATGTCTGAGAAAGAGTTTGTTTAGAAAGAATAATGCATTAAAAATGAAAAAAATCTTTAAATGTATATTTTAATTAACTTTATATTAAAAATAAATAATATATTAAGCATTTTTTATTTATGTCATAATAAGACTGTCGTAGAAATATTTGAATTCTGAACAATTGCAATTAGTTTAAATTGCTCCTATGCAAAATATTTTTTTTCCTTATACATTTCCAAAATAATTAGAATATAGGTAATCCCGCGAATTATATAATGTGAAAAGACATTATTGAAGAGTTCAAAAAAGCGTATACAGCCGAGTTTGCATTTGAATACATTTAAATTTGATTTGTATTTCCCAAAAGACTTTATTAGACTGATTTATGACTGCACATAAACGAAACATTCAGGATGAAAGTTAAAAATTTAAAAATAGTTTTATAATTATTTTCTCAATTAGGATTTTTAATATTTCAAAATTTGACATAATTTTATTAACCTTTACGCAGGGGCTCGTTCAGTGTCTATCTGAGAATACATGTATTCCCGGACAGATGCTGTCACAGCCCCTCTGTAAAGGTTAATTATATAATTCATTTGATGTTTAAATGATCTAATGGATTTCTAATGGATTAAAATAGAAGAAAGGGAATTATATAGCGAAGTTATCGTATATTTTTTTATTATTATTATTATCCTGGCTTAAAATTATACACTCAGATATGTATGAGACAAGAATCAAATTAACTTTAAAGATGTAACAGTTTGTGCCATTGTGACATTTTCTTGGTTATACGTTTATAATCAATACGTAATTACACTGTGTGTCCACATTTAACGGTTTCCAATGGCTAATTTCTAAATCGTTCATCATAGACATATAGTTCCAATTGAAAAAAAATGTTTTAAAAAAGGTACAGAATTGTTTTTTAATTGAGTTATCTTTAAAAATTTCATTAAAAAATTACAAAAAATTAAATTTTTATACGGGTCTCCGCTACTATATGTGATATTTAGTAAAACTTTTCTATTACTCTATCAAACAATACAAAAAAAGCCCCATTCATCTAACATTAAAATTGAACGAGTTGTAAAACTTAAATTTCATGACTTAAACCTTTTTTCTGTAATTGTAAATGGATGGATTTCACTAAGCTTTAAAGGAACAAAGTGCTTAAAACATTATAATGTTGCGCCCATTTTCATCGCT
This sequence comes from Maratus speculifer, assembly GCA_964019185.1. Lineage (NCBI taxonomy): Eukaryota > Metazoa > Arthropoda > Arachnida > Araneae > Salticidae > Maratus > Maratus speculifer. Next base: position 292,249,229 of record OZ025290.1, read on the forward strand.
TTAATCCATTACATAACGATTTCTTTTAGTCACATTTAATTATAGCTGTGTATTTTGTAACGCGTGATAAAACATATCCCTAATTCCACTTATGTACTTTCATAAGGTTTGGTATCAAATAAGTAATTTTTGAAAGACTTGTTGCAGGTACCATGGTACATTGAAAAATTGTTCTTTACATGTTCCATTCTCTGTAAATTAATTCTTAATTAATTGGCAATTAAATGAATAAGTTCAAATTATCAAAAAATGATCCTAATTATGTATTCAACGTCTTACAATATCGCCGAATCTTAATCTTAAAGTTTTAAACTGAGCAAGGTATGTCGGAAGAGTTTTTGAAAGGTTTATTGTCCAAACACCAAAAATTTGAGAGATGTTTCATGCATCATTATGCAAACATGCAAACAGATATGCATAATTATTGAAAGAACACATTTTAATTTTTCATGATGAAGTTATTTAATAACGTATCTTTCACTTCAAATACGCAGACAGCCCAATAATGTCCTGTTCAACCCCATAAACTTCTTAAACATGATAAGTATAACAGTGAAATTAACAACTAGGTATAGTAAAGCATAATCCGTATTGAGACTATTCACTGCGCTGCGTGAAAGAAAAATGCGGAGTTAGAGTGGTCTTAATAAAAATAAAGTACAACAGCAAAACATACAGAATGTTCAAAGAGATCTTGTCCAACCCTATTAACTTCCAACCGGGTCAATCCATTTCAAGTGGTCCAGCACTGGTCGCTCGACTATTTTTAAAAAATCTGAAATTTTTTGTACAACAACCCTAACATGATGGAAGTTCAAAATGACCGTTATTTTAATTCTACTATTTTTTGTTTGTGCATGGCGGCCATCATTGTTTCATCGTGTGCAGCGATTTTCTCAGATACTAGGATACACAAAATTGTAAATATCTCGTCTTCTATTTTCCCAATTGAAATGGGGTTTGCAGCATTTTGTTCATAATAAAATAGGCTAAATATACAGTGTAAAAAATTTTTTGAAAAATAAATTTTTATAGGTGAAATTTTAGCACAAAATTTACGATTTTTTCCAAAATCTATCCGTTTGCAAGAGGAAAATTTTCATGCAAGGGAAACTGTCAACCTTACACAATTTTTTCTACAAATAAATCAAACGTGCGTGTACTCATACACCAAGTCCCAGATCTGGGAGTTAATTTCTCTTTGCGAAAAAAATTCCGAAATTCGTCAAAAATTTCAAAAATCGCACTTTTTAGCCTTTGATATCTCTGATGGGGCACGAGATAAAAATCTGAAATTTTGGCCTATGATAGTATCGTGTAGTAGCATTATGTACAAAAAATTTCAAGAAGGAGATTTGACTACAAGCTGAGATATGACATGGAAAATATGTGAAAACAATACTGTCAAACTATTGTAAACCTACTATGTAATTGTTCAACAAGTCTGTCAACCTTGCAAAATTTTTTCTACAAATAGGTCAAAAGTGCGTGTACTCATACACCAAGTTCCAGATCTGGGAAATGATTTCTCTTTGCGAAAAAAAATTCCGAAATTCGTCGAAAATTTCAAAATCGCACTTTTTAGGCTTTGATATCTCTGGTGGAGCACGAGATAAAAATCTGAAATTCTGGCCTTTGATAGTATTGTGTAGTAGTGTTGTGTACAAAAAATTTCAAGAAGGAGATTTGACTACAAGCTGAGATATGACATGGACAATATGTGAAAACAATACTGCCAAACTATTGTAACATACTATGTAATTGTTCATACCTCCAAAATTTCAAATTAATTATTTATGGTACAAAATTAAATGTTAGTTACAAATATCTTTTTCAAATGCATCTGTGTGATTTAAACAATTCAGAATGTATGCTAAGCCAATACACTATTTGTCCACATGTACAAATCTACTAGAAATGCTATTGCAACAATTTTACTCGGAACACATTTCAAGAAAAGTAAATTACAGACAATGAATTGCAACTGATCGAGTTGACATGGCTTCAATTATTAAACCTAGAGAATTTCATTCAAGTTCACAAGGGATGACAAGACTTGGGGGGCTTCAAATAAAATTTTTAGAAAGAACAGCCTGATGGACTGACAACAGTAACTGGTCGAACCCATAACATCGCTCGTAAATATTGTTAAGCTCTTTGTTCAGTATATATAGTATTTTGTAAATTAAATGCTTATTATTTAACTATTTTCAACAAACGATATTTTCTGTGTAAATATTGTAATAAAAGAGACTAATCTCATTTCTCCTAATGTACTCGTAATAGCATTTCTTAACATTTGTTTAATCACCGTATCTCAGCTTGTAGTCAAATCTCCTTCTTGAAATTTTTTGTACATAACACTACTACATAATACTATCAAAGGCCAGAATTTCAGATTTTTATCTCGTGCTCTACCAGAGATATCAAAGCCTAAAAAGTGTGATTTTTGTAATTTTCGACGAATTTCGGAATTTTTTTCGGAAAGAGAAATCATTTCCCAGATATTGTACTTGGTGTATGCGTACACACACTTCTGACATATTTGTAGAAAAAATTGTGCAAGGTTGACAGTCTTGTTGAACAATTACATAGTAGGTTTACAATAGTTTGACAGTATTGTTTTCACATATTTTCCATGTCATATCTCAGCTTGTAGTCAAATCTCCTTCTTGGAATTTATTGTACATAACGCTACTACACAATACTATCACAGGCCAAAATTTAAGATTTTTATCTCGTGCCCCACCAGAGATATCAAAGCCTAAAAAGTGCGATTTTTGAAATTTTTGACGAATTTCGGAATTTTTTTCGCAAAGAGAAATAAACTCCCAGATCTGGGACTTGGTGTATGAGTACACGTACTTTTGACCTATTTGTAGAAAAAATTGTGTAAGGTTGACAGTTGCTCTTGCATGAAAATTTTCCTCTTGCAAATAGATAGATTTTGGAAAAAATCGTACATTTTGTGCTAAAATTTCCCCTGTAAAAATTTTTTTTTCAAAATTTTTCTATCACTGTATATTTAGCCTATTTTATTCTGAACAAAATGCTGCAAACCCCATTTCAATTGGGAAAATAGAAGACGAGATATTTACAGTTTTGTGTATCCTAGTATCTGAGAAAATCGCTGTACACGATGAAACAAAGATGGCCGCCATGCACAAACAAAAAATAGTAAAATTAAAAGAACGGTCATTTTGAACTTCCGTCATGTTAGGGTTCTTGTACAAAAAATTTCAGATTTTTTAAAAATGGTCGAGCGACCAAAAACATATTTTCTGGACCACTTGAAATGGATTGACCCAACCCTCAATAACTATAGCCGTGAAAGGCGTGTCTAGGTATTTAAGTAGAACAGTAATGGCTAACGTAAAGGAACTATTCACAGAGCAACAGAATAAAAATTCCTTAAAAGAAGTTAGCGTCTTTGCATTAAAAGGATATGGATAATCAGAAAAAAGAAATTACCAAGATGTAAAGAGCCTTTGGTATAGTATGAAATGATGTCTTCTATGTAAAAATAATTTTATTAAAATAACTCAAAGGTAATTTTTAATACCTTATAATTAATACGACAATAATTTCATACAGAAGGCAGACGCATCAAGAAGAATTCTGTAAATTTTTCATTTATACACTCTTAAACATAAATGTGTAAATTAATCTCATTCACACACTTCTATGCGTAAATTTGTAAAATTTCGCATCTATTATAAAATTTATACATTATTCGTTAAGATTTATTTGTTCTTATGTTTGTTTATTTGTTTAATAGAAGCTTGCAATTTGTATACGGTTAAAAACTAAAAAAATATGTAAATAATAAAAAATGTTATGAGGTTACCAGAAATGGTGTGTTATTTAAAGTTACAAATTTCCAATATTACAAAAATATCTGAGTACTTTGAATATTACACAGCAATGTGTATAAGAATATTTCACAGATCTATGCGTTAGATCAGAATATTACACAGAGTTATGTATACAAATTTTACAAAATATAGGTGCAATAACAAGATTATTACACAGGTATATGTCTAAAAATATTATGCTGAAATATGTGTCAGAACAAATTATTTCGGAGAAATATGCATATTTATGTGAATACAATGAAAAACGGTACTTGAAAGTTTGGCTTGTGAGTGTGTGAATTTTAGTTGAGTGGTCTAATTTACAGTTTAGTATCTTGCAGACCAAGATTTCATCTCGGTTAGGTGAGTATTACTTGATTACTATAGATTTGATTTAAATAGTGAATCTTTCCTCTTCATGTAGATATAATTTTCAAATCTTGCGACTGAAATTGGGAAGAAAAAAAATTCTGAAAAAATATAAATTTAATATCAGTGTCACGATTACCCTTTTTGAATACTTTTATTTCAAAACATAACTTTAAATAGCAAAACCAAAGTTCATTTTCTCGTAAATTTTTCTTTATTTTCTTCATAATTTGCAAAATGCCTCCAAGACATTGCAGCCACAAAAGTAATTAATTTTGCTATTTATTTAATATATTAATTTTACATTAAAAAAAATTAAGAATTTGTAGATTACTTCCATATTTAATCCTTACGTTGTTTTAGAAAAAAATATAAATGATTATTTGTGGTACTGCTTTAGCTTCGCTTCCCAAAAGGTTAATATTTTTCACCAAAAGGACCGTTTGATATTTTCACTCATAAAAAGAACTCGTGAATACAATATACCATAAATTACCGAAATTAAGTCTCCCATTAGCAAACAAGAAATTCTAATGATTTTAATGGATTTTCTAATTGGAACTTTTGGGGAAAAATATAGGAAAATTGGGAGGATGGGTTTTATGTTTTGAGATTAAGTAATATAAAAGTTTTTACACATTTAACGAAATAAAAGTAGATCAAATTAATCTCTCTTTATATTGAAAATTCCCTTCCGTATAAACTAAATAGATTCAATTAATAAGAAGAGTAAGTTAAAAAAATGCATAAAATAATTAATTTATATATAAAAGAAACATGAACAAAAAATATAACATTTTAACTAAATTTAAATATCTATTTAATTCTCGTTTCTTAAAAGAAAGAACATTATTAGTATAATATAAAAAATATGTCATTTTAATAAAATATGTAAAGAGATTATAAAAAAATAATTAGAATCATGTACTTTGTTTATTCAGGAGATAAAAAACAAAAAACTTTAATAATTTCCTGAAAAAAATGAAGTATTGAATGCGTAGTAATAAAACTTAAAGGAGGCTGGACTTATAAAATGAACTTGTCAAAAAAAGAAATAGTTCACAAGTATGGGATGGGGATGATCTATATTCGAAAAGAGTATACTTCACGAGATTGCAAATTTTGTAACATTATTCGCCATTCCTGTAATGAAGAGTGGGTAATTTACGTATTTCAAATTTATTCAGTTTAATTAAAAATAATGTAAAGTTATCACACTTCTTAATAATTATAATTATAAAATAATACTTATTTTTATCTCTCGATACTTTTGGTTTTCTCTGAAACTTTGAAAATGAATTTTAAGATTAGTCATTAAGTACAGAAAATTAAAAACATTCCGCTGCTCTTATTTTATAAGAAATCTTACTAGAAAAACATTTTTGAAATAGCACCAAACTGCAAATTATATGTTCCTAGAAAAACATTTTTGAAATAGCACCAAACTGCAAATTATATGTTCCTAGAAAAACATTTTTGAACTAGCACTAAAATGCAAATTATATATTCCTAGAAAAATATTTTAGAAATAGCATTAAACTGCAAATTATATACTCCTAGAAAAATATTTTTGAAATAGCACAAAACTGCAAATTATATATTCCTAGAAAAACATTTTTGAAATAACTCTAAACTACAAATTATATATTCCTAGAAAAACATTTTTGAAATAGCACTAAACTGCAAATTATATATTCCTAGAAAAACATTTTTGAAATAGCACTAAACTGCAAATTATATATTCCTAGAAAAATATTTTTGAAATAGCACAAAACTGCAAATTATATATTCCTAGAAAAACATTTTTGAAATAACTCTAAACTACAAATTATATATTCCTAGAAAAACATTTTTGAAATAGCACTAAACTGCAAATTATATATTACTAGAAAAAAATTTTTGAAATAGCACTAAACTGCAAATTATATATTACCAGGAAACATATTTTTATCTTAAGAGAAAATATTTAGTTTATAATATTATTTTTTTTAAATCAAGAAGTACTTGCAAAAAATGAAAATTAAAGTGATCCTTGAAATGCATGTACAATCATCTAAATGTGTAGAACCAGTGAACAAGCACCCCCATACATTACTATAAACAATTTTCCCTCCTTCTCCTCCTCTAAAAAATAATGGAAATAGCAGCCTGATTATATATTATGGATTTTTTAAATTTATATTTTAAAAACATCATTCAGGTTGTTATCTTTATAATGTAATGAAAACAAACACTGTAAAATTAATATGAACACCTGTTATCAAATTGATATATTTTCGTAATTTGTAACATGAGCTATGAAATATTTGCATCTAAATATCCAGTCGGTTAAAATTTATTTATAGAATACGGTTACATAACAGTAATTTTCCCAGATTTATACAGCTGAGAAATAGTATTATCGAGTAGCCAGTATCTATAAAATTAGTAGGATAAGTGTAAAACAAGAAATGCAGTTTTCTAACAATAAATTCTTTCTGACAAGTAATTTGGAATTATAAATATATTTAATTCAAATTAAAAAACATATACATAGGATCTGTACAATGTTCCAATGAAAAATGGCCCAATGACCAATGTTTCAATGACCAGTGATGACCAATGATGTTCCAATGAAAAATGTACAGGTTACTGTACATTTTTCATTGGAAAAAATCTGTCGGAACTTCAAATATTTTAATGCAAAATTACACCTAAGATAACCCAGCATTTTCAAAATTATGGTTAAAAAACTACACTAAAAACTTTTAAAATCCGTTGGAACGATTACAAGTTAATATAGCATTGAAACTTGCAATGTTCTTTTTGAATTTCAATTTGCTATTCATACTAATCTGAAGAATTTGTAATATGGTTAAGGAACTGGTGTTTAGAAAATATTTTGAAAGACTGTAGAGTTTGCAGAAAATTCTTTTGTTTAATTAGTTCAGGTATTGTATAGATCTAAGTTTAAATTATTATCAATTATATCTTTCATTATACTAAAACAGTTTGAAATGTTGGTTTTGTGTTTAGCAACTCGTGCACAACAAAACGTTATGGTCATTATTTTACAAAAACATAAACCAACAGATTTTTTAGAAATTGATTTTTTTTTCAAAAATGCATAAGTCTCAATCCGTAATTTATCTGAAAGTTTTTAAAATTTATACATTTTTTTTTAAATATTTAAGTAAAAGATACATATGGTTTGTAACCTTTGTAATTTTAATAACAATTATTGGAATATTTTTAATTATGCTTAAATATTACATGCATTGCAATTTCTTTTGAAACGATGTAAATGTATTTAGAACTAATAATTTCAAAATTTAAACTTTCATAATCTCTAAATTTTCCACCAATTGACTTTGTGCTGATTGCATTAATGTTAATCTTTCCGAGAGTGTGAAAGATTATATAGAAATTCTGGTATAATTTCGTTATAAAGACGTATCCTAAGATCATTGTTTTAAACATAAAATGGAAGAATACACAATAACAAAATTCATTGCTGTTTACCTTTATTTCGTGAACAATTTGGCGCCTGAAACACATGTAGTATTTTATATTTTTGCAATTGTCTGTACTTTGCACTTAATTAATATAACATATGATTAAATCTTTTGCAAAAAAATAACATATTATATACATTATATCTGAATGATTTGAATGTAAAATTGTCCCAGCAACTGAAAAGAAAAAGTAAATAGAATTTAAATAAAAACATATCTTGTAAATTAATTTGCAGTAACTGTACTATATAATGATAAAATAACATGTAAAATGTTTCTTACGTTCATAGACATACATATTTGACATACTTGTTAACCAAAGAGAAACATATACTTCTTTTCTTACTCTACTCGATTGAATTCGTACATCTTTGCTACATTTCATATTTATTTCCATGTCATTTTGGTCTAAGATAATACAATAGCATATGATACGTATAAAACATGTGTATAGCATTTGTTAGAATAAAAAAATAAATTCATTTTTTCCGATAAAACGTGCACGTAATGTATAAAACAAGCAATATGAAACATTTAAATATTTATGGTAATATTTTTAAGATAATGAAAATTTATTGTCAAGACATAATTCAAAACTTATATAAAATGAGTAGTCTGTCTAGCCAACTATCTTGAAAACGGTGAAATATATGTTTAAGGTCATGTGGGTTTTCAGAAAAATACAAATAGATTATTTAAGAAAGGAATGAAATATATTTAAGAGGCGAATGTTTGGCATTTCTGTAAATTTAAAATACACATTTCCATGTTTAAATCGAATATTTGTTAAAAAATGCAGAGTGTAAGAATTCTATACAGTATCAAATGTTATTATAAAAAATATCTCCCATTATTATTCTATTCGCGGAAGGTTATTCATTGTTTTGATTTTTGATTACTTTTTTTGTTCGCAGACATATTTTTCATAATGTATGACACATACATCTTAATATATTTTTATAATATCAAATAACAGTTTAATGTTTTTTTCAATAGATAATATATATAAATATGCATATTTATTTATACATATTATATATATATATATGTGTGTGTGTACAGGGTAAACTGAACATAGAAAAAAAATGCCGACTGTTGAATCTCTATCGTCAGGTCCGTTAACACTAGAATTACCGAGGCGTGTCATCCGTGACCAAAGACGTGGTCTTTCGCTCACTGTTGCTTTTCAAAGTAAAACTTTGATTGACTTTTCTTAATTACCTCGTATAATGCCTTAGCACGAATTTAGTTGAAGTCGGACAAAAACTTTTTTATATACACATCTTTATACCTAGAATTACCATGCTGGGTCATCGCTGACCCGACTAAATAATTGCATTTTTCATTTATTTCAACAAGTTTTTCAACAAGTTGTTTTTTAGTTTTTTCAACTCTATATTTTTCAATAAGATAAGATCAGTGTAAGGATATGTTCCACACTTACATTTTACAAAAGATGAAAAGGAATGTGCGTATGTACAGGCCCGGAGGGGGGGGAGATCATGATCATCTCTTATGCATTTGGAAGGTAAATGTGTGAGTTTTTACGGCATTTCAAACTACTGTAAGGATGATGTAAATAGCTGTTTTTTATGTTATACTTTAGAAAGTAACTAAGAACAATATTTTGCCCCTCATAAAACACAAGGAGAAAAAAAATGTTTGTAGCATTTGACTTTCGCAAATTTATAGTAATGACACCACTACGGAGGTTTCTTGAAAGAGAAAATTTTTAAAATTGTAACGTGAATTGTTGTTAAATGACCTTAGGGAAGAGATTTTGCGACGAAGTTAATATTGTCATCATCGGATGATGCTGACAATCTTGACATGAATTACGAAACAATTTTGTTTAAAAGTGAAAATAAAATTTCATGTTCAAATCCAATACATGTAGTAGCAAGCTGAATGAAAGTGGCCAAATAAATGCTGTGTGGAAAAATTATGAAACACAAACAGATTGCTAGTATTTTGCAGAAAATCAAAAATAAAAGAATTCACTTTTTCAAAATAACTCTAAAAAGGGAGAAAGATACAAAATAAATCATTCTTCGAAGAGATTTGGAACATCAAACTATATGAACGGTAGAGCCGCAATGTTCAGTAGCTTCTGACATGCACAATATGATTCAAGATCTGGTGGCCACAAACGTTTCGGTAGTTTTTAAAGATACAACAGTTTTTAATATAAGCAGAAAATCCTTCTTGCTAAAATTATAAATAAAATCACTGCAAAAGAACGTGAAGATATCCATCCACGCACCAGCATTGAAATTTCAAGAAAATGAAAAATTTTGTCACATAAAGTAATGCATAGACAAGGAAACTAACATTGTTTGCGAATACTACTTATAATTTGTGTGTGCATTATGCATAAAAAAGAAAAAAAGACCATGGCATTTTGTATGAATTGATTGGACAAAAAACTGCGTAATGTGTAATACGTAAGAGTGTAAGTAAAAAAATCTCAAATATGTATATGTATTTGAATTTTTTGTGTTTGAATACCTAATTGATCTGTAGGAACATTATTACACAATTTAAATCGATAAATAATATGCATATATAATAACAAAAAGGTGACAAAATCTCAAAGCAATTTTTTTATTAGAAATAAAAAAATTCCTTTGTGGTATTTATTCTAAAAATTTCATGTTATGTAGTAGACTATTTGATAAATTGCATTAATTATTAACTAAAAATCATTGTATTCATCGTCAATAATTATTGTGTGTCTTTATGGTGCATATAAAACAAGAGTAGCGTCTTTAAAAGCCATGGGTCAGATGTGACCCACCCCGGTATTTCTCGGTACACAAGAAACGCGGTACTTCTAGTGTTAAACCGGTCAAGATGAAATTTCAGCTATAATTATTCAGAGGTATAAGCTCATGATTCTGCTTATTGCAACAAATTTCGTTGAGCTGTTTTTGTCGTGCATGACTCGTCCGTTATCTGTGATACACGTACTGTTTGGACGCGAATTAGGGTTTTTGGATGAGTTCAGGATTTTGCGATGGAAAAAAATGAGCATCACCATTTTAAAAAACTGAGTTTCTGTGCCTATAACCGCAGTCGTGAGCTCCAAGTTTGTTGCTGTTTACACAATGGAATCGTGATTCTCAGAAATTATATCCGAAATCTCATTCGATCGCCAGACATTCATACAGCAACAGCGATGTTTTACGACTATCCTATACAGGGTGATTCAGCTCGTCGGTGACAAACTTTAAGGATCGATAGAGCACACCTAGACGAACATTTTTGAATAGGGAATGTAGGGTCCTGACGCGATGGTAAGGCGCTAGGCGCTTTCGAAAATTTGGGTGCCGAAATTCGAAACGTCATAAAAACTAGGGAAATGGTTAGATTTTCTTGCTTGTTGCGTCGAAATGATTCTGTTTGTTTAGAGTTTCTTCAGTACCAATTTGATAAGCGTATCTCTTAAAACATGGATAGGGGGCGCTGCAGACTTTGGAGAGCTAGACAACAACTTTAAGCCCGTTATTTTGATAATTTAACACATGCTCGCCAAAGTTTATACTCTAACTTAAAGTTTGAACCCAAAAGTAGAGCCCTGCAAAAAGCGTAAGAGCCGGAATAAAATGTCAAAGTACAGGGTGGTCGAAACTCGAAGGCTCCTAAGAGATAAACAAACAGATTTCTTGACTTATGGCATGCATTTTCATGATTCTGTTTGCTGGGGCTCTCTGAAACTCAGTTGAACGGTACAAAAAGAAACATCGATAGGGGGCGCTTTGGGCAAAAAACATAATTCGTTGACATTTCGGACGCTAACTGGAAACGGGGCGCTACGATCAGTTAGTAATAATGAAAACACATTTTCTACCTCTGCTCAACACTTCTGAATAAATTTAGACCAAAAACATCAATGATACTGGAAATTTATTTACAAAAAATAACACTACAGAAGATGCTCGAAATTTCGACCTTGGGCCATGATGCAGGCTTCGCACCTCCGTCGCATTGAGGAGTGTGTGTTTCCAACAATGCCAGGAGTATCTCTGATCTGCCCTGCAGCTGCCACAATGCGCGCCACAAGTTCTTCAGCACTGCTGACAGGTGTATGGTATACCTCGGCCTTCAGGTAACCCCAAAGGAAGAAATCCAAGCAGGTGAGGTCTGGTGATCGGGCAGGCCAGTGAACTGGACCCCCACGCCCGATCCACCGCTGGCCATACCTTGCGTTTAGATGGAGACGCACGTCGTTCGTGTAATGGGCCGGAGCTCCATCGTGCTGGAACCACATCTGGCGACGCGAACCTTCGGGTACGTGCGCCTCCTCCAGAAGCTGCGGCAGCACTTGATCCAGGAAAATCAGGTAATTTCCACCTGTCAGCCGTTCAGGTAACAAATAAGGGCCAATGAGGCAATCCCCCAGAATGCCGGCCAACACATTTACTGAGAAACGCTCCTGGGCTGCTCGGCTTCTGGTTTCATGTGGATTTTCATCACACCACACATGACTGTTGTGGGCGTTCCACATTCCCTCCCGGCTGAAGGTGGACACGTCCGTAAACAAAATGCTGTTTACAAAACGGGGATCCCTGGATCTCATCGCCAAGTACCATCTTGAGAATTCCACTCGAGGGCCAAAATCCTGCTCTCTGAGCAACTGCACCCGCTGGATGTGGTAGGGGTGCAGATTCCGGGAACGTAAGATGCGCCACGCAGTTGCTTGCGAAATGCCAACATGTCTGGCGATATCTCTCGTGCTAAGACCTGGGTTGTCCTCAACCAGGTTAAGCACAGCCTCTTCGTTGTCGGGGGTGCTCACTGATCGCTCCCGTTCAGGCCTGCCTCCGTCGAAAGATCCCGTTGTGGACAACCTCTGGTGTACTCGAGCGAAGAAGGCATGGCAGGGGATTTGCCTGTTGGGGTAACGCTCGGCGTACAACCGCTGAGCGGCTCGTCCATTACAAACAGCAGCGCCATACGCCAAATGCATGTCAGCCAACTCAGAGTTTGTGTACCGTTCCATCCTACTACCGATCTGCAGACAAGTAACCCGAAGCTTAAGTAGGTACCGCACGTTCAAAAGACGTGTCTGCGCATACAACTACGTCATCTCGCGTTGTCGTCTACGCATTACGTATCTTTTGCATATCGATATGGTACGATATCTTTTGCATAAATCAGCAAAAAGCACCTTATGTAAATTTTATTGCGCGCATTGTGCATGATTGAAACCAGCTATGTTTGTTAAAAAAAACAAACAAACTGCAGTTTTAATAGCTTCTTATGATAAGTAAATTACTCTCTTGTTTTGTTTCTAACTGATCGTAGCGCCCCGTTTCCAGTTAGCGTCCGAAATGTCAACGAATTATGTTTTTTGCCCAAAGCGCCCCCTATCGATGTTTCTTTTTGTACCGTTCAACTGAGTTTCAGAGAGCCCCAGCAAACAGAATCATGAAAATGCATGCCATAAGTCAAGAAATCTGTTTGTTTATCTCTTAGGAGCCTTCGAGTTTCGATCACCCTGTACTTTGACATTTTATTCCGGCTCTTACGCTTTTTGCAGGGCTCTACTTTTGGGTTCAAACTTTAAGTTAGAGTATAAACTTTGGCGAGCATGTGTTAAATTATCAAAATAACGGGCTTAAAGTTGTTGTCTAGCTCTCCAAAGTCTGCAGCGCCCCCTATCCATGTTTTAAGAGATACGCTTATCAAATTGGTACTGAAGAAAGTCTAAACAAACAGAATCATTTCGACGCAACAAGCAAGAAAATCTAACCATTTCCCTAGTTTTTATGACGTTTCGAATTTCGGCACCCAAATTTTCGAAAGCGCCTAGCGCCTTACCATCGCGTCAGGGACCCTACATTCCCTATTCAAAAATGTTCGTCTAGGTGTGCTCTATCGATCCTTAAAGTTTGTCACCGACGAGCTGAATCACCCTGTATACAGGGTGATTCTAAAAAGATGGGAAAAATTTTAGGGGTAATAGTATACATCAAGACAAACAATATTAAATAGAAACCGAGGGTCCCAAGCGTTTTCCAAAGGAGATAGCCGCCATTAAAGTTTAGGGGCCAAAATTTCAAATAAACATAAAAAACGGAAAAATCGTTTATTGATTTGCGGTTTTCACTAAAATTATTCTTTATGTTGGTATTTTCTTGAAAATAAATTATAAAGATAAATTCCGAAAAATGTCGATAGAGGGCGCTTTAGACTTTGGAGTAACGAACAACTGTTTTTTGCCGTTATTTTTTGCATTGCATTAAATGGTTTCGCAAGCTTAGACTTAAGCTTAAATCCTTAGCTCAAAATCTGAATAGTTGGGAGTGGTTAAGTAACTCAAACTGAACTGTGTTCAGAGGGTTAAAATTTCAAATGATTATAAGAAACGGAAAAATTGGTCGATTGATTTGCCGTTTTCACTAAAACTATTCTTTATGTCGGTATTTTATTGAAAATAATTTATAAAGCTAAATTAAAAAAATGGCGATAGAGGGCGCTTTAGACATTGGAGTTACGAAAAACTATTTTTTACCGTTATTATTTGCATCTAGTTAATTTTTTTAAAAGCTTAGACATAAACTAAAATTTTGCGCAAAAAATTTGAATCCTTGAGAGTGGTTAAGTAGAGCAAACTGAACTGTGTTCAATGGGGGTGGGGAGGTTTAAATTTCAAGTTATCATAAAAAACGGAAAAAATGGTAGATTCGTTTACGGTTTTCGCCAAAACTATTCTTTATTCCTGTATTTCCTTGAAAAGAAATTTTAAAGATAAATTTCAAAAAATTCCGTTAGAGGGCGCCTAAAACTTTAGAGTAACCAACAACTATTTTTAACTGGTATTTTTTGTATCTAATAAATGCTTGTAAAAGCTTATAGTTAACTTTTGAGCTCAAAATCTGAATCGTTATGAATAATTATGTAGCACAAAATTGAGCTGTGTTCGAAGGGTGGTGAGGGTAACATTTCAACCTCTGAACACAACTCAGTTTGCGCGTCTTAACTCCTCCCAACGATTCAGAATTTGAGCTCAAAATTTAAGTCTAAGCATTTGCAAGCATTTAATTCGATGCAAAAAATAACGTTTAAAAATAGTTGTTGGTTACTCTAAAGTTAAGGGCACCCTCAAACGAAATTTTTAAAAGTTTATCTTTAAAATTTATTTTCAAGGAAACCGTGACATAAAGAATAGTTTTAGTGAAAACCGGAAACAAATCGACCAATTTTTCCGTTTTTTATAATCATTTGAAATTTGAAACTCCCCACCCCCATTGAACACAGTTCAGCTTGCGCTACTTAACCACTCCCAATGATTCAGATATTCTGCGCAAAATTTAAGTTTATGTCTAAGCTTCTAAAAAATTTAACTAGATGCAAATAATAACGGTAAAAAATAGTTTTTCGTAACTCCAAAGTCTAAAGCGCCCTCTATCGCCATTTTTTTAATTTAGCTTTATAAATTATTTTCAATAAAATACCGACATAAAGAATAGTTTTAGTGAAAACCGCAAATCAATCGACCAATTTTTCCGTTTTTTATAATCATTTGAAATTTGAACCCTCTGAACACGGTTCAGTTTGAGCTACTTAACTACTCCTAACTATTCAGATTTTGAGCTCAAAATTTAAGCTTAAGTCTAAGCTTGCGAAACCATTTAATGCAACGCAAAAAATAACTGCAAAAAACAGTTGCTCGTTACTCCAAAGTCTAAAGCGCCCTCTATCGACATTTTTCGGAATTTATCTTTATAATTTATTTTCAAGAAAATACCAACATAAAGAATAATTTTAGTGAAAACCGCAAATCAATCGACCGATTTTTCCGTTTTTTATGTTTATTTGAAATTTTGGTCCCTAAATTTTAATGGCGGCTATCTCCTTTGGAAAACGCTTGGGACCCTTGGTTTCTATTTAATATTGTTTGTCTGGATGTATACTATTACCCGTCAAAATTTTTCCCATCTTTTTAGAATCACATTGTATATATATATATATATATATATATATATATATATATACATGTTAAACGGTTTAATTTTACATTATCAGTTTTCTAATTTAAGTGAAAATTAAAAGGAAACTAAATAAAAACTTTTTGTTTTCAAAATAATACCTTTGAAAATATCATTAAATTTTCATTTAAATTCATTTAATTATTCATTATTTGCCAAATTATCCTTTAATTGTTGTCTACAAAAAACCATTATCTCTATCAAAAAGTCATATCTTCTATTTTATAGATATTAAATCTGTTTTAGATAAGGATATTTTTTTTCATTTATCGCATTTACGAGAATTCACAAAATCAGATTTGCTAAATTGCGGATATTTTATGCAATAAAACAAATACTTTTAAGACTGTTCCTCGGCATTCTGTAAATATAAGCGAGCTTGCAATTATCCGCTACCCGAGTAAGTGGGACAAGTTGAATATATCTGGATGAATTGATAAACAAAATTATCTAATAAAAAATATGCAGGAGTAAAAACAGAAGCAATTACAAAAAACTGTAGTGAATATTATGACGAAAGTATTTATTTACTTGAAAATCTTTTCTTAGTCACATATTAATTTTGTAATTATAACACTTATTAAAGTAAAATTTTAATGATTTAAATTTATATACATTAATATAATTCGTATATAAATATACTTCAGATTCGTTCCTTAATTAGAATCCATATTCATTTAACAAATTAAATATTTGAACGGAGGGTATTACATTATTCATTTTTCTTTATCCCTACATAAGAATATTGATGTAATTATAAACCCTCAGATGCTGAAGCTAATTTATATTCTTTCATTAAAAGCTTTATAAAAAGTAGATTATGAAATGATTCTTTGTATTGCCTTCATTAGTGCTTTCACATTTACCTGATTAGAATTCTCAGAAACACATAGTTAGATTATTTTATTTGACAACCTGTGTTTGTGTGAATATCTATAATTTTCTTATCAGATTATGTAAATCAAAATATGCAAAGCTCTGTGGAATTAATTAAAATAAATAGATATTGAGTTGTGCATATAATAAAAGACATTTAAAAACATTTCTGTGTTAATTATAATGTGCCAACATTATTTATTTAAGAAAAGTTTGTTTTCGGTTACATCATTGATACCTTTTGTAGATTTAAAGCCTAAAATTAGCCATTACACAAGCTTGATGCCTTCAATTTAAATTGTATTGCCAATTAGATACCAATTCTCGAGAAAATTAAAAACCAATTCGCGAAATCGTTATAGGCAATCTTGTGTTCGAGAAATACCTAATGATCGTCGAAATGTTTGCGTAATGTCTAGCGTTCGTCGGACTGTTTACGAAATAGCTAGAAACAGTCGGTCCGTTCCTGAAATGTTTGGAAGGGAGTTGTTAAATTCTAAGGAAAATGTTAAGAGCTGATTTCCCGTGTCTGTATAGTTTCTATTTAGCCATTTTTTTTCGATGATTGCAGATTTTGCAGATCAGTCTATATCATATTTTATTTTAAATATTCCATTTTTCTTACTTCATGTAATTTTTTTAATGAAATGTTTTTAAATTTTTGCAATTTTGTTATTTTCATAAAAAAAAATTAATTAATTAATAAATAAATTTTTCGAGCTATTATATTGTATTTTTGCTTTCTATCTGTTACATATTTTCTTGCTATTTAAAATAAATTGTATTTATTATCATTTATTATCTGTAAAAGTAATCATGCGTATCTTTCGCACGATGCTCGGTGTGACGTACAAAGAACATCCGATATAGAAAACTGAAACACAAACATAGTTTTGCATTCCTAAATGATAATAAATAATAAATCATTCAAATAATTGAGTAAAAACAGTAAATTCATCTCTCCGATATTATTGGCTGACTTCATTGGAACTATTTTTAGTAGAGTATAAATAAGTGAAAAAAGGGAAATGAACATACTCTAAATTAATTGTGAATATACTGTATAATTTCATTACAAATATATTTCTGTATATACAAAACACTGGATATGTTTGTTATTTAACAGTTTGCAACTTCTTTGGGTTATGTGTTGTCAGGAAAGCGTTTTAAACGATGGGTTTCTACGTAAGTCTGAATACTTTTGATGCTCCTTCCTCCCCTTAAAATGTGTCGTAATACTTCTAGAATATCTGTAATGTATATAGTTGTGGGAAGGCGTCATTTATGTACCAGTTGGTCACGCGTATTTCGTTCTTGCGAACGCTACTTGTCCTTTAAGGGGGCTCAGGTGTTGATCGATACCGAAAATCATGTAAAAAGTGCTCTCGCTTCGAGTCCATATAAAAACAGAAGTATTCAATGTAATTAATTTAAACTTTGTGATAATTTAAAGGTATGTTTGTAGTCTTATAAAATTATAAAATGAAGTACTTCAATGCAATATAATAAGAAATATAACAAAATTTATGTAACACAATTTTCGAAACAAAATTATGTGTTATATCACCAACACCAAGGTATCTTAACGTTGAATTGGCATAAGAGCCTGATTTTTGCTTTAATATGATCCGGAAACTTTACTCTATAGAATGAATTAAGGATATAACTATTACTCAAAAACAACATTATAAAAAAAAACTCTAAAATTTGAAAAATTAAAAAACTCTAAAAAATACAGCTTTTTTTTAATTAAAAATACTCAAAATATTGAACTATCTAAACTATATTAATTCATTCTATAGATAATGATGTTATATGCATACAAAAAATTAAGCCATTCCATCAAATAGTTTTTTTAAATCTTGGTGTTAGTCGTCAAAAATCAAATTTTGAGAAAACGCGACTTAAATTTGAAATTATATGGGTACGGCTATGAAAGCGTTAATAAATAAATGCTTATAACTCTGTGAAAATGCAAATATTTTTATGCGGTTTTTACATTGAGTTTACAATTAATTGAATAATCAAACTAGATCATAAAAAATCGATTTTTTGGAAGGTTTTCAACCCCTGAGTCCCTTTAAACCACTCTACAGTAGGGTGGATCGAATTTTTTTTCACGATGTCAAAACATACCTATGCGGAAAAGATATTTCTTGGATATAGATTAAAGGAAAAATAATTAAAAAATAATAATTTGAAATTTTACTATTCCCGCAATGGGGTTGAATTTCGAGAAGAGTGAAAAAAAGACGTAAATTTGGTTAGATGATTTTTGATTCAAAATAATAGTTTAAAAATAAATCAAAACCTACCTATAAGTAAAATATGTTATATTATATGCTGAGTACGAGAAAAATAATTAAAAACATTAATTTCAAAATTTACTTTAGTTTCATATTTAACAGCTTCTTTGTTGTTAAAGCAAGAAAAGTCGTAAGTATTACATTTAACCATAATGACGTTTAGTGTCGAAAGTTGGCATGAGATTTCGTAATACAATTCGATTTTTATAAAATCATCTCCTAAAAATGGTCCATGCACAATAAAAAATTCTTCCGTGGGTGTTTCGATTATAAGTTTTGTAGAATGAGCTTTGCGTGGAATAGATATTATTGGTAGTAGATATTATTGCCATCGGAATAATTGCTGGATTTACTATTGCTTCTGAAATCATGTCGTTAGTAAATCCCACAGCTAGTAAAGGTTCGATAGATTTTCCTATTTAATAAAATCTATATAATACGTTGAAAACGGTCAAAATCTGGTAAATTGAAAATATAGATATTATTTAATGTAATTGTTATGATTACAGTAGATCATTTGATTTCGGTCGCGCGCTTTTAGAATTCTTCTACTGGCAAAGTAAAATACATAAGGCTTCTCACATACAGTGAATAATTCTCACAGTGAAACATCTGCACCTAGTCGCGGTTCCATCCACGTGTGCTAAAAGATGACGTAGAGGAGCCTCACTGGTGTGCAACTAGCGCAAAAACCATTGCAGTGGACACTTGAAGATCAGATTTATATTTCGAATAACACCTCTTTAACATCTATGTTAACAGATATTTCGTCACAACCAATTGCAACCAACTTTGTTACATGTATGTTATTGTTAATACATGACAAAAAAAAAAGAGTTGAAAAATAAATTAATTAATAATCTAGTCTTCTCATCTCCACAAACTGACATATCCGTTCACTAAGTTGCAAGTTTCACTGGAATAATAACACATTATTTAAATTAATAAAACTCTACAGATATGATACTCTAGAGGCTTATATACCGATGTGTAATTGGCCGATGCGTTATATATATATCATGTTGGCAAAAAAAGTATTTTTACGCAAATGCAGAGAAAAGAACTTTACAACTATGCCTTATGCTCGGCGGTCGCTGCCACCATATTTTTCTTTAAACAATTTGATTACAGTTTTTAGTCTATTCTAAATCGCTAATGAAGGATGTTTAACTGATCTGACAACCAGGTATTTGGTACGATCAAGTATATTTAAGATGCATTAGTAATATGCATTGATTTAATTGTAAGTAATTTTTTTAGATATAGTCCCTTTTATATGTACTAATGTATGCATTCTATCATAGAAATGAAAGCTCTCAGTTTCTGCATAACTTTTTTTTAGGAATAAAAATATCGCTACAAAAACAAAACTTTTTTTTATAAATAACAAATGCTAAATTATGCCAATATATTTAATAAAGAAATTTTTTTCGCCATAAAAGTTGATGCAAAATTATAAATTATACTGTATTATTTATAACCGTTTAATTAAACGGCTAATTCATGAAGCATGTACTATGCATACAAAATTTATTAAAGAAACATAAATTCCGTTTTTATTTGCAATATATATTGATTTGCTTTGGCTTGAGTACATAGAGTTAGATGTGTTTTTTTCAAAGAAACAAAAACTTTAGCTCTAAAAAATAAACGGCATTTTGTAAATTCTTAATGAAAGTAAACACATTTAATTGCTAAAGAATTTTAGAATAAAACTTTAAAAAATATTTTAACTTAAAAGTTACTGAAACTAGTAGAATTGCAACTATTTTAAATATTCATTAATTTGAATAAAAACTAATACTAGAATTAGGAAATTCTAGTAAAAAATTTAAATTCGGGATCCCAAAAGATTTAAAATAGTTTCGACGCTAGTGGATTTAATCAAGAAAAACTAAAATCATTGCATAATTAAGTCTTTGTCCTTAGCATTTTTTAAAATGATTAGAAGAAGTTGTAGTTGTATTTAAAGACTTCCTAAATATCTGTGTATATTTTGTATACAATTTGATGTTTTTGAGGCATAAGTAATTTACTTCGTTAATTAGAAATTCAAAAAAAATAAAAGAAAAAGAAAAAATATATAACGATTTCGTTACATTTTTTTCTTCATACTTAAAAAGAAAAAAATCTCATTTTTTGCGTTTAAATTTAAGCAAAATAATTTAAAATGGTTTGGTTGAGATTATAAATAAATATTAATCAAAAGATTTTAAAAGATACAATTATTTCTATTTGAATTACTCATAGCAAAACATAAATATTAAATATTAGTTAAATGCATGTATAGCGTTGGCATGAACCTCTTCGTTCTTGAAAGTAAAACAAATCTACAAATACTCATCCATTAACTTTAAACAAAGTGAATAACATGAACGGAAAAAAAGTCTTAAACCACATTAAAAAATTATTAAATACGCTAAGTCTTTCAAAAGATATGAGTTTTTCTTCGTCAGGCGCAAAGATGTTCATCTACAACAGTGCTCACCCAAAGTTTGGACACTCATATCATTTAACCTTTAAATAAAAAAATACGAACACTTGTGTTATACAAATGGCCGTACTTATTTTTAAATATATTTTACACATTTCGATAACAATGGTTTTAATATAAGATAATATTTAATTTAAGTAAAAAAAAATAATTTCGCACATTATAAAAGTTTAGACACATTCTATTTATTTGGTAAATGTTGACAGAAAAAAGCAAAGTTCAAAATTAAAACGTCACATACATGAAGTATCTAAGTGTTTCTCTCAATTGCAGAGGTTTGTGAATATGCTGCAAGCTAGAAATAATCAGTCAGATGAAGTTATTGAAGTATGGAATCTAAAATCAAATATGAACACTATTGCAGAAATTAAAGCTAATTTTAATCGCCCAAAAAAGTCTGTCTATCAAATATTGTTTATGGGTGACTCTTTCAAAGCAGAACATAGATCTGGAAGGCCTCTACTGATCAGAAAACGAGTTGGTTGAAGGATCGATAAATTTGCCTCTTCATAAATGATGATCGCTAGTCACATTAAAGATGTTTCAGGACTTTCTGTGTCAACGGAAACGACTCGTAGATGAATTAAAAAAAGGGAAAATTTGATTTACAGGAAAATAATAAAACAACAACTTTTAAATTTTCTCTACAAATTGATGAGAATACAGTGGGCTCGAAAACACATATCATATGGACCAGTGTTCTCGCTGTCGCTCGCCATTGCGCCAAATTGCGACTAAATTCTTCATTTGGCGAGTAAACAAGCTATTAGATTCGCCAAATTGCTAGTGCTAAATTTTTGTTTTTTGTTTTTTGTTTTTCATCCATATGCATATATACATATTTTTAATATATTTGTAGCGAATAGTTGAAATTAGATTAATAACAATCGTTGTCGCAG
Organism: Maratus speculifer; assembly: GCA_964019185.1. NCBI lineage: Eukaryota > Metazoa > Arthropoda > Arachnida > Araneae > Salticidae > Maratus > Maratus speculifer. The sequence continues at coordinate 292,271,515 of OZ025290.1, forward strand.
TTATGAAAACTTTGGTTATTTTAGAAGATATTGAAAAAAGGATTTACATTAAAGGATTAAGGACGATTTTTTTGTGCTACACGGAGAATCTGTTTGGCTAATACTTTTTCCATTTGGCGAATGTTTTTTATTTTTAATTAGCCAAATTACTAACGTTGGTCAAATGCAAGCGAGAACACTGATATGGACTCAAGCTGTGTACTGTGATACTCAGGGAGGTAAACAAAAAAACAATTTGGATGGTTCAAATAGAAGCGCATGCTATTTGAACGACTTGCGTTAAGAGCCATGGAATTTTTTAGTCATCAACAAAGACATATCTCTTTTTTTTTAGTTTCACTTTTCTGTAATGCTCAAGCATCTCTGGAGTTCCTCGATGATTGATTGCTAAACAGCGCAAAGACAGCTACACACATACATCGGAGAAAAATTTAAAGACATTTGGTGAACTTCTAGTTGATCCAAAGTATGTATTTGAGCAAGGAAATACGTTTATTCATGTCATATACAAAAGAAAAACTTGGCTTAAAACTCAAAATATTACTGCTTTTAATTAGCCGGAGTGTTCCCTTGTTCTGAACTGAATCAAAAATGTTTGTGGCGTCATATTTTATAAGGTTCATACGAATTTTTGATAATATTCTTCTGACTTTTCTGTTAATGAGCTCCGAACTGCTGTTGAACATGTTTGGTACAAAATAGACTCTGAAGGGATGCATGATTTAGTTTCTTTGATGAAAAGTCAAAGTATTTTCACTAGCTAAAGTCAAAGTATTTTCACTAACTGCAGACAATATGGTTTCATTCAATTTCAATTCATGGTTATTTTTCCTGTAAATATACAGATTGTCTATACTTTTGCAGCAATGTTCAATAGTTTTTTTGTCATCATATATTATGTAACGTGTATAATTTAAAATTTATTGTTTATGATTGAAGGATAAGTCACCAGTAATATGTGACTGTTGAATTAAAACAATTTGTTCATATTTGTCAGTACAGATTTTCTAAACGTTTGCTGAGCACTACATGAAAAAAGCAGCAAAACTGTCAAACATGACAGTATTCGCGTTTGCTATAATATATTTAGTCGTCCTGTTTCATAATCGACAGCAGTAAATTTTGCTGCACAACAACAGGTGTCATACTGCTGATTTTATAGTAGACGCACGTCTTATTTGCGCTAAACAAAGAAGACTTAGATCTTTCGAAGGGCCTAGCGTATTTAAGAATTTTTTATGGTATTTTTAAGAAGATTTTTCTCTTCTTATTGATACACGCCAGTTTTAAATTATTTTCTTTAGATAAAATGGCATCATAGATGACAAAAAAAGAGGCATTTTCGGAAATTGATACATTATTTAGGTTCTAACTTAGGTTTAAGAATAGGCTCTAAAAATAAAAATCCTCTTAAAATACGAATTTATTTATCTCTAATCTAATTTAGATAATCACAATTTAAAGACTTTTAAGCAAGTCAATCACATGCAGATCCTCAAAATATTTCATTGTAAAGGATTTAAGTTTGATTATTATAAAAACTTTTCAGTTTCTTGCCTGTATTGACTTGAATACATTTTGCAAACTCAAGTGAAAAGAACTTCTACTTTAAGAAACAATAGATGCTGGCATTTATTGCTGTGCCTTTATAAAAAACATTCAGCTTCTAAAAAATGATACAAAAATGTTGAAAAATCAAACAACTTAATTTTTACTTAGATTTAACGTGATTCTAAAAAGCTAAATTTATCTCTTTGCTAGGTTAGATTTTCCTCTTTTGTATATATTTCTGATTTTTTAGAAGAAAGAAAATAGGAAATTACATTGTATAATAATAATCATCTATTTTTTAAATTGCAAAAATTTTGTGATAAGAACTTTCAAATGCATGTTGAATTTTACTGGCTAGTAATAATGCTAGGAATTTCACACAACTGAGCATGGTATGATTTATGTATGATTTTACTAAACTCAACAATTTTAAAAAATGCAGATAAAAGCTTAACATTGTGACATGAAATAGTACGATTAAAAAATTTAAAAAATATTTAAATTATTATAACATCTTTATTATTACAGTTTAAACCTTTTGACTTCCCCGTCTTTTATATAAATTTTAATTAGTTGACATCTTTTTTTCGAAAGAAGTTACTTTCAGATACACAATATCAAATATGTTGTAAATAAAAAAGTAATATTTTGTTTTCTTTTATTACTCGTGCTAAAAAAGAAGTTTGAAAAGAAACATTATGTCTAGTTAGACTGAACATTAGGGTGGGCCAAAAAAAACTTTTTTTCAATTTTCGATTATGGCGGGTGCAGAAAAGTGGCCACTGGTGGCACTCAATTTACTCAAAAAATTTGAGATTTTTTTAGACTTTTCTTTACCCTGCCGCATAATGGCTTGAAAATTTGCAAAAATGCCTGATTTTTGAACTTTTTTAGCTAAAAAGCTAAAAATGTTAAATTAAATTTATTTTGGCTATATTTACTTAAAAAGGCAGCTTTAACGTGCCAAATGCTTAAATAAGTTCTGATAATGCATTATTTAATTGCTAAGTGTATTTTAAATAAGCCGATTTTCATAGATTTTTCACGTATAACAGGCAAAATTTATATTGGTTTGAATAGTTCGTTAATTTCCCTCTTATTTGTGTTCCTTGGTCTTTAAATTTTATCTATGCGTCAAAGGTCATATATCTGGGTAACGGACAGCAGAATAACTCTAAAACAAATCTGGAAGGTGAGAAGGGGTGAAGCAGGACTCTAAGAGTGCGTAATGCCTCATCGTAATATTGAGCGAGTTAAGGAGGAAATAAAAGAAAAGAGAAAATTGTGATGAGGGATTGTTATTAATTTGCTATGCTCAAAACCTGCGATATATGTTCAGTGTGGACGTGAAACCTTTTCCTTGAGAGATTCGGTACGTTTTGGATCATTTGACGTACCATTACAGTGTTTTATGCGTTTTATTACGACGAGCTTAGGAATGTCTAGTATGAAGGTCCATGGCAATGTAAAAGACACGCGAAAGCATGAAAAGTATACTTTTTGGGCCACCATGTTTATTGAAAGACTTGCAATTGCCAACTTATACTGATATAATGCGCCACTACTACTGGTTGCGAAGCGATATGGCAGAAAATCGAGAAATCCAATATTAGTCAATAGATGATGTTATTAAAATGGTACGTGAAAAAGTTACCGAAATCTGATAAAAAGCTTCCATACCAGTGTTTTCCCAACAATCAATTTAAAAAAAGATTAAAACTACTAAAACGTTTCACCATATCTTACGAATTCTTCGCGGGTTGTCTTTACTTTCAAGCCCATGCGATTTCAGGATTTCCCCCAATGATCTACACTTCTTTTAATAGTAATAGTTTAGAATAATAGTTTAATGGTAGGTGAAAAAGTTTACGAAATCTGAAAAAAACTTCCATACCAGTGTTTTCCCAACGATCAATTTACAAAAAGATTAAAAACTACTAAAAGGTTTCACCATTTCGTACGAATTTTTCGCGGGTTGTCTGTACTTTCAAGCCCATACGATTTCAGGATTTCTCCAATGATCTACGCTTCTTTTAATATTTTTTAATCGTTTTGTAAATTGATCGTTGGGAAAACACTGGCTTTTATTCAGATATCGGTAACTTTTTCATCTACCATTTTAATAACATCATTTATTGACTAATATTGGATTTTTCGATTTTCTGCCATATCGCTTCGCAACCAGTAGTAGTGGCGTATGATATCAGTATAAGTTGGCAATTGCAAGTCTTTCAACAAGCGTGGTGCCCAAAAAGGATACTTTTCATGCTGTTGCGTGTCTTTTACATGGCCTTCATAATAGCCATTTCTAAGCTCGTCGTAATAAAACGCACAAAACACAGTAATGGTACGTCAAACGATTCAAAAAGTACTGAATATCTCTAGGAAAAGGTTTCACATCCACACTGAACAAATGTTGCAGATTTTGAGCATGGTAAAATAATAACAATCCCTTATCGATTTTTTCTCTTCTATTTTATATCTTCCTTCACTCCCTCAACATCACGAGAGGCATTTCGCATGCTTCGAGTCCTGTTTCACCCCCTTCTCGCCTTCCAGTTTTGTTTTTGAGTTATATTGCTGTCCGCTGCCCAAATATATGAAATTTGAAGTATAAAAAAAATTTAAAGGCCAAGGAACATAAGTAAGAAAGAAATTAACGAACGAATCAAATCAATACAATTTTTGCCTGTTATACGTGAAAAAGCTATGAAAATCGGCTTATTTGAAATACACTTAGCAATTAAATAAAGCATTATCAGAACTTATTTAAGCATTTGGTACGTTAAAGATGCCTTTTCAAGTAATAAAACCAAAATAATTTTAATTTAACATTTTTAACTTTTTAGCTAAAAAAGTTCAAAAATCAGCATTTTTGCAAATTTTTAAGCCATTTGCGGCAGGGTAAGGAAATAACCAAAAAATCTCAATTTTTTTGTGTGAACTGAATGCCATTAGTGGCCACTTTTCCGCACCCGCCATCATCGAAAATCGAAAAAAAGTTTTTTTTCGGCCCACCCTACTGAACATACGTGTTGACAGGGTTATTTAATACATAACAAATTTAGTACTCTGTGACAATATTGAATCCGTTCCAATCAATTTGATTATGAGTCTTTAAAAGGCGAACTGCCAACTAAGCTATGGTTGTTTTAGAAAATAAATTTAATTTATTTAATGTAAATGACTTTGCAATTAAATATAGCTCATATTGATTTTAAAAAATTTTCGAGGAGAAGCAGATTTTAAGCAAAATCAATGAACTGATGTTAATGTTTGAATAGTTCGAAAGTTTATTTCCTCATCCTTGTTTTCCCAATGTTCACTTGTTAACTAAGTCAAGTGAATAAGAAAAATAAAACATGCACAAGGTAGATTACAAAGTTATCGTATTGTTTTGAAATTTAATTTTGATTATGCTCATCATTTTAAAACGACAAGGATTTCTTTAGTTAAATTATGTAATTCTCATTATATAACTTACATAACACCATTAGAAAGACTTTAAAGTTCGTTATACTACTTTTAGGACTTTATAAAGGTACTTTTAAATTAGAGAAAACTGATATTCAAAATATTTAGACTTTGAAACAAATATATATATTTAAACATTAAGTAGGTAGCAGTTCCAACCAACATCTTCCTACTGTTGTCTTTGCTGTGATCTTAAGCAAGTTACACATTTTGGAAAAAAGATCGAAACAAAGAAGGAAACTTTTTTAAACCTGTTTTTATTTAGTTTTTCCACAGAAAATCAGCGGCATGTTACATTAGTCTTTTTTTTTTTTGCTTTTATTGTCCTTTGCTGTAGTCTACATTTAGAGCCCAGGTTTATTGATCATAATTGGCGTCGCTTTTCGCGCGAGAAGGGATTTTTTCTGTAATTTATCCATTTGTTAATACTGAGATACGTACATTTTTTTCCTGAAATGTAAGTCTTAAACCATTTTGGCCAAAAGCATATATTAAGGATTACCATATTTAAATAGACGCTATAAATTCCTAAAAAATCTTTAAAAAATACTTCTTAAAAGTGTGGTGATCTTTTCCATATAGGTATGTAGATTAACAGGTAAATAAGAAATTCAGCATAGATTAAAAAATAAAATATTGACTACAATAATTTCAATACAAAATATTATGTGAAATTTATAAAGTGCTTCTGCAAAACAAGATTTCAAAATATTTTTTACAATGCCCCTTTACATCAATATTTTTTTTAAATGCAAAATATGATAATGATGTTAATATAATTTGTTCTAAATTACTTTAAATAAGCTTGTTTATTGGAAATTCGAAATAAACATAAATATCTATAAACAATATTTATAATCAGTTAATGGGTGTATAGTTGATTTACACTTGCATATACATATTGCTTATTATAAAATTTTAAGAATACTTCTTTTGTGTCTCATAAAATTGAAATAACAAACTTTTCACGTAGCAGTAATCGCAGCTCGTTGATATTTATACTTCCATACTATATACTATATTTCCATGTTGTTAAAAGCTTCACAAGTTTTTTAATTAAAGTTTTCAACGCTTCAATCGTACGACGTGCATTTTAAGTTATTTATAGAGTATTCAGCAAAACGTGATAGTTTTAAAAGTATTGTTAATTGTAAATTTCTGAATTTCTAAAGTCATTGATATTTAAGTGTTTTACTATGAATTTTAAAAGGGAATTTTATTTTTGTACTTTGTCCTATACATGTCTTTATAATTTTCAATTTTAAAATTAAATTAAAACAAAAATTATTGATACTTTAATATACGTACATCGTAATATAAAATATGTAACAAATAGTGATAGATTAGGATTGTAGCAAACTATTAGAAAAATTACTCCCTATTATTAAAATTAAAAATAACTAATTAAAATTTGTCATAACTAAAATTAATAACTCTTTATGTATTTAAAAATAGATCGTTTTAAATACATATATTTTCTTTGTATCTCTACGAAATTTAATAACAATCGATTAATATGCTTACAAGATATTTTGAGTTTAATGATTAGGGAGTAAAAAAAGAGAGTTAATTTAAACATTACATAAATTCTGTGAAATGTTAACCAGTTTCTAATGATAGCATACTATAAAGTACAATCTGTTTAATCAATATTCAAAATTTCCATTTTATGTAAAAAAAGGTTTTGAAAATAGATTAATTTAAACTGAATTTTCACTTTATATTTTTCTGCTTTTAAAAGGTACCAGACCCCGAAAATGTTTATGTTAGTGATAATCATTGCTTACCATGTATGTTTTTACTTAAAACATAATTTAGTAAAACAAAAATTTTAAATAAAATATTTATTTGCCTTTACATGATAAAAATAACAGTTGAAATAAAATGTTTTTTATGTTTACTTGCAATATCAAAAGTGTTTTATTTCTTTGAGGAATTCTGACTGGCAGATGACGACTCAAGACAGCTTAATTAGATAAGATTGTCTTGTAATAATCGAGATCTTTACATCTTTTTCTGTCCATCGATTTTCATCGCTATTTTTTGTAATGATGGATAAAGCGTCAAAATGAATTATTACAGATACAGTTATGGGAAAACAACATACTATAAATACCATTATAAAAATGGGGTAAATATCAATCAATTAGTAAGAAGGTCTACTATGATTGGATGAGCTCATTTTTAGACAGAAATTTACATAAATACTATTATTCGGTAATTGCTTTTAAGCCATAGCCATTTTATTTTTTGTATATAAAAACATTTATGCTGGTTTATAAAGGAAATAAATTCTCAAACTTTTAATGTTAAATTCCTTTTTTCATCTTTTAAAAACAAATTGCAATACATAAATTTTGATTTTTTTTTGAAGCACTCAAATTTGCAGTTTTAGATTTGCATATTTGAATCTTCTAGAAATCTATTTTTGTTATTATCTTTGTAATTTTCATTAGATTTTTTAAATAAATTACATAGTATAAAATTCATAATAATAAAATGCATGAATTGTAATCTCTAAATTATAATAAAATAGATTTGGCCTTAAACATACGTTATTTTCCATTGGTTGCAATTAGTATATATATATATATATATATATATACATATATATATAAACTTTTTTTCGAAATTATTTTCTCCCTAGCGCGGAAAAGTTGTGGAGTGGTATCAGTAATATACTCACAAAATTTCAAAACAATCAATAAATATCTTCCGGTTCTACTTTTGGGTCGAAATATGCAATTTTAGCCAAAAATTTTGTAATTTTTCGCATTTCAGTAATTTTTTTTTTATTTTTATTTTTCTTCGGCCTAGTGTGGAAAAACTGAAAGAGTACATAAGGAACACAAGACCAAAATATTAGAGTAATTAATAAGATATATTACGGTTCACTTTGGGTTATAAATATGGGAAATTACTCGAAAATGATACAAATTTTCACATTGAAGTCATGTTTTTTAAATTTTAAATTTTCTATTCCTGCTGGCAAGGAAATGTTCGAAAAACATGCAAGAAACATAAGTAAAAAATTTTATAATATTACATAAATGTATTCCGGCTTCCCTTTTGTGGTCTAAAAACGTGAAAGTAGCCAAAATCTATGTAAATTTTCAAATCTCAGGGATTTTTTAAATCAATTTTCTCTTTTCACTGGAGCGGAAAGTATGGAAAATCATATGAGAAACATAGCAGAAGAGGTTATTGGTGACACTTGCTCTATGTACTCGCAATGAGGTTCATCTATAAGTGTCAAGTACTCTTCAAACACTCTTTGTTGATGGAGCATTCCCTCAATATTCCTTTAAATTAAAGTTTGATCTTTTTGACGGTCAAAATACAATCTTTTCAAGGTATTGGTAACTTTAATCTTGGTATGAAATCTAATCTTGGACTTGGCATTTCATGCAATATTTCTTTCTTTCTCTTCTTGTGTTATGCCTGTCTATAGCATTGGATATGTCGTCATGTGTCACGACTCTTAAGTCTTCAAGAAGTGCGCCTGTTACTGATGCTGCAACTAAGTCGGACACTCCGATTGAGTCTCAAGCTAATGCAGGACGATGGGTAGTTCGTGATATACTTATAGTATTTATGTTTGATTGCAATGATACTAAAGATTTACCACTAAGATCGTGACACAGTTGTTCATCAACAAGACTAAAATATTTAAATAATTCTAAGTATTCGATGAAGCAGTAGTGATTGTTTTTTCCCTTTAATAACGTTTTCTGAAACTTTTTTATTCTTTTTCGAGCCTGCGCGTTCATTTACCCAGTTTCCGTGTTGTGTGCCGTGTTTTCGAGTGTACCAATTGGGTATATCGGCAATTTCCTTAAAGATCCTTCATCGTCAAGAAACTGTCATCCAATTCTGGAATTTGTATATCACGTGGGCAATTGCATGCTTCTAGAGATGTACGCTTGTAAGAAAAATTTTCAAACATACTTTTTTTCCCTTCCAATAGGAAAATTTTTTAATTTTGACTTCGTCTGCTCTTTTGCTTCAAACTTCTTTATACTCTTATATTTTTCATTATATGAACCAATCATTTGGACAATTCTTTGCCTAGAAACCGTTGGATCTGAGGCAGCCTGCCAAATTGCTTCAACCATTTCAGCCCATAATCCACTATCACAGGGCTCCCAAATGGTCCGACAACTGAGCATCAGAATTTTCTTAGAGAAATTTTCCTTTTAAAAATTTTCTTGAAAATATCCAAGAAACCACCTTTGGAAGATAATTATAGCGCAAATTCTGTAGAAACGTATCATGAAATTTTCTGTTAAAAAATACTGATGTTTAGTTCGCGGACCTTTTAGGAGCCCTGCTATCATCCCAAAGATGGGTCCGATTTTTAATTATATTTCGATTAATTTTTAACCACAAAAAAGTACATTATATTTTCATTAGTTGGTAGAACGCCAATTCTTAATTCTGTAGGATCCCAAAAAATGGAATGAGACAAATCCCGTGTGCTGCGCCTTAATTGCGTCAATTATGTGTAATGTTTTCTTTGCACACTATTAGTTCCACACAATGTTAAAAATTAAAATTTTGTAAACACTTTCAGATGTATTATTTTTCAATAAAATATAGAAGCTAAATTTGAATAACCTCATTACGAACTTATCACGAGCAAAGCATTAAACCAACAGTAACATTAAAGGAAACGAACAGAAAGCTGAACTTATTAGAGGAATTTCCCTCAGATCGCTTTTAATTCGATTGTTTAGTGATTTTTTTGTACATTAATTCCATGTATTTGAAAGTTTAAACAATAAAAGTCAAGAAGATATTTATTAATTACTTTAAATTTTTACACTTATGTCTGTCATAAGATTTTACGAATTTTCCGTGCCGGCGAAAAGAGAAAATTGATAAGAGAAAAATCTCTGAGAAGAGAAAATGTACACAATTTTTGACAACTTTGACATTTTTAGATGCTAAAAAGAAAAACGGATGATATTTATTAATTATTCTAAAATTTTCCTCTATATTTCTATTATATTTTTCCAACTTTTCCTGGCCAGCGGTAATATGAAATCTAAAACTTAAAAAAAATCACTAAAATGTGAAAAATTGCATCTTTTTTGATAAATTTCCCCTATTTAAACTCCAAAGTGGAACCGAAAGATATTTTATATTTACTTTAATAATTTGAACTTGTGTCCCTTCTGTACTCTATCAATTTTCCGCTCTAAGGCGAAGAAAATATCGGAAATTAAAAATATTGCTGATATGTGAAAATTTACAACATTTTCGGCTTAATTGCATGTTTAAACCCAAAATTGGAACCGGAAGATATTTATTGATTGTTGTGAAATTTTGTGAATATGTTACTGATACCACTACACAACTTTTCCACACAAGGGAGAAAAGAAATTCGAAAAGAAGTTTTTTAAGCTCCGCCCTAATATATATATACACTGCTCAAAACAATTAAAGGCTATTTGAAATTTTAGATAAAATAAAGTTATAAACGAATTTTTTTTGCCGAAAATAAAAGAGAATCACAAATGCAAATTTTTCTGGTTTTCAAACTGTGGAGTATGCAAATTTTCAGTTCGACGTCAAAAACGTCGCTTCAGCGGCAGCGAATGAAATTGGACTTTCAACTGGATAAAAGAGAATGAAGACAAGGATCATCGGACAGTGATCGCTTTGTTTCGATGAGTACGATGTCTCAGTGAAGTCATTTGACAGATTCAGAAGCTTGGAGAATTGTTGGTAGGTTAGAAAGGGGCCAAACTCAAGCCGAAGTAGCGCAAGCCATTGGAGTGTCACAAAATGTCATTTCCAGGATCTGGAACCGTTTTTTGGAGAGTGGATGTGCAGGCCGAAGACCAGGGCAAGGTCGTAGACGGGCAACAACGCCCAATGAAGATCTTTATTTAGCGTTAACAGCTCGGAGACACCGAAACATGAACTTTACTCTTCTCCAACAACACCTTCGCTCGGTTACAGGCACCACGATTTCAACTCAGAATGTCCGAAACAGGCTCCATGCTGAAGGTCTGTATGCTCGCCGACCGATGGTATGTGTTAGATTAACATCAAGGCATCGTCGCAACCGCAGGGAGTTGGCAACCAAACATGTCTTGGACGAGAAAAGAATGGAGCAATATTCTGTTTTCTGACGAGTCCCGTTTTTCTGTGCATCCGGATAATAGGAGTATTTTCATCTGGAGGGACCGTGGCAGTAGGAATAATCCTGCGTTCGTGCACGAAAGTGTCAGTTTTGGCGGTGGAGGAGTGTTGGTGCATGGTGGCATCTCCATTGACGGGCGCACTGACCTCTACATCATTCGAGATGGAGCTCTGACTGGTCGCCGATATAGGGATGAGATCCTCAGACATATTGTAGTCCCTTACGCTGCAGCAATCGGAGATAACTTCATTTTAATGGACGATAACTGCAGGCCACATCCTGCAAACCTGGTGAAGGATTTCCTTTTCGAGGAAGGAATCGTTCGAATGGAATGGCCAGCGTGTTCTCCAGACATGAATCCAATCGAGCACGTTTGGGACGCTCTAGGAAGACGAGTTTCTTGCCGCCCACAACCCCCACAAACTCTCTAGGAACTGGAAAGAGCTCTTCTGGAAGAGCGGGGCAGAATACCCCAACTCGTCATTAATAGCCTCATTGAATCCATGCCTCAAATGCGTTCAACGTTGCTGGCCACCCGTGGAAGCCATACCCCCTACTGAAAATGTTTTTCCATGAAGAAAACACCTTTTCTTATTCTTTTTTTCTCATATGCACAAATTGTGTTTTTTTTCTTTTGTACACAAATGCGCAATAAAAAGCATTTTTTTCTGCCAAACATTTGTAATTTATTCTCATATAACCTATTATGTCTGTAGACCAAGTATCAATCAGCTAAAATATTTCCCAGATACAAAATCCACCTAAAACTGCAATATCCTTTAATTGTTTTGAGCAGTGTATATACACCGGGGTACAAAATTTAAGGACGAGTCCCAAAATGCCAATTTTCAAGGGCTTTTCAAGCGATAATTTCCACACGAATATTCAAAAGGTAGTAATATAATTCGAATAAATTCTATTCCTGCAAAACAGCTAGTCAATTTAACATCGCATTCAGGTCGAACAAGGTCACAAGAGTCACAGTCACTACGGCGGAACAAAAAATAGGAAATTACTTAAGTCCGATTTATGAGAATCAAATGACTACTATATGTGACTCCAATGACAGGTCATTGCGACTGTTGCTTTGTATCGAGTCACCAGGTGACTTTACAATGTTCGTTTTTTAGACTGTTATTTGGAGACTCAATTTAAAAGTCATTGTGAGTGTTGCATTATGGTAAACCACCAAATAATGTCACATTAAAGTCACAAGGTGACTTTCTGTTACAAGATTTTGTCAAATGGTGACAGAGATCCTACTGTGAAGTAATCTCTGGGAATTTCGTATTTTTTTTCGCCGTAGCGACTGTGACTCTTGTGAACATGTGTGACCTGATTAAGATGTTATATAGACTAGCTGTTATGCAGTAATAATAATTATTCGAATTATATTTCTTCCTTTTGAACATTCGCATGAAAATTATTGCTTGAAAATTGATATTTTGGGACTCGTCGTTAAATTTTGCAAACCAGTATATATATATATATATATATATATATATATATATATATATATATATATTCGAATTTCAAAATATACCTTTCGCATTTTTTTATCAATTCCTAGGTATCTGAAATGAAATATTGATTGTATGCATCCGAAAAGAGGATATCGATTTAATTTTTCTGAGAGTAACTATATCGCATACTTAACTTTTTCAAGCATAATGTTTAAATATAGATTTTAAATTAAAGATACAAACTAATGTGAATAGTAAAAAAATCAAAGATTGCATATGCTAATGATAATAGATTTGGTTATCTCACAAATTAATACATGGATATGATAAAAAAATATTCTACTTGAATGGTAATGAATTTTTAATGTCTAATTTGAAGTACTGAGCTAATTAAAATTAACTGTGATTGTTCAATTTAAAAAATGTTTCTTACATTTTTTAAAGCTCAGCAATTTTTTCATGAAATTAAAAATAGAAATGAATTACAGAATTTAAAAAAAAAACATTTGTCATGAGTCATACGTCTCAGGATCTAAGTTATTTCTAATTATAACCAGTTTAAAAAAATATGAAAAATATTTTATGAATATATTATTTACAAAAGTATAACAAGCTTTGCATTCCTTATAAAAGCTTACATACATATGCAATACAAAACTACCAAACAAGCAATATAAAAGTCATAATTTATATGATTATGATATTCAAAATATGTAAATTTTAAATTGAAGAAAATGTGAGATAAGAGAAAATTTTGTATCGGTAAATAAAAAATTAAAAGTATACAAAGAGGAATAAATTAGCTCCATAACCCATAATTAACGGTATTTTTCGATAGTTAAAAACTCAATTCGGTATACGATATTTAAGAAAATCGTACATTGTATATTTATGAATATTACTTTTAGTAATACTAATATTACAAATATTATTAATGAATTTTACTAGACTAACAATAGAGTTATATTTCAGAAATTTGTAATGTTTCAAGATGATATTTTAGCACCCAGTAACTTTTCTGTAATTTATAAATGGAGACAGATAATTAGAAAAATTCAAAAATGTGGGTATAGATTCATTAATATCGGGTGCATCAGTATATTAAGCGGTTATCGGTACGAAAAATATAACAATTACAATATTTCAATGCAGTAGCGTTTCTTTACTCACACTCAGAACCTTAGTGTAAAAAAAATGAGACAACGATAGTTGTAGATTACGGATTTTACGTATGCATTTCCTTTTTATTTAGATAATTTAAAAAGACAAAAACTTAAATGAGATGTAGATGAAAATTTCAAAAATATGCAAGTTATTTTTGCACAGGATCTTTTTTTTTTTTTTTCTTAATATAATTGTACACACTTTCCTAACTCTTTCATTTACATCTCGCATCATGCATAAAAATATATTTTTTTAATATTTAAAAATCAGAATGAAAACTTATGTAAGAATTTATATTTGAATTGTAATAAAAGAAGAAAAATTAAAGGCATTTTATGTACAAATGAATTCGAGATATGTAATTTTAAACTTGTAATCATTAATACTTACATGGAAAAATCTATGAGCATAAAAACGCTGTTTGATGAAGTATTTATTATTGAAATACTGCACTATATTTTGTAGTCTAAGTAAATATTTCCATTTTGATCAGCGAAAATTTCTTTAATAATCTAATTAGCGTGTTATAATTAGTTACGTACAGAGTGTAAAAAGAAAGTAAGAGCAATGTAAGGAAATGTTTCAGTAGAATAGCAGCGGTTTCACTAAACTTCAAATTAGTTTTAGACTATTAATTATAATAAAATAAAAAAAGCTAATCGAATTAATGTGGAAGGAGCTTATTGGGCATGAAATTCTTTAATTTCACAATTAAAAGTTTTTTGACTAAACGATATTAATATATCTATATAAAGAATGTTCATTAATAAGCATGTGATAAAAAACGCCCAATCTAAAATTTAAGGTATAAGTTTTTTAATCTGAAAACTATTATTTAGTTAGAAATATTTTTTATAACATAAATTTACAGTGTATTTAATGTAGGACAAAGTAGGGATGGATGACCATACGATAAATTTGACTGTTTTTTTTTTTTTTTTTTTTTTTTTTTTTTTTTTTTTTGTCATATTTATTGCATTTCAGACTTTTATTGCTATATGACAACTACATCTAATCAAATGATCAAACAACAACGTTCGTTCCTTGAAGATAATAGAAACAAATGTAGACATACTTCGTTGTGAAGAATTTTTAACATAAAAGGTGAGTTTTTCAGAAAAAAAAAGATTTTCGCAGATAAAATATGTTGTAAAAATTAAGTAATAAATAGGCTTTATCAATACGCTAATATTGTGTATTAAATTCAATTAAGATTTAATTGTATTGAGTTTCCATAATAAATCAGATTTTAAATTGCTGTGTGCTATTCATTGCAAAATGGCTATGTGAGGCGGTTTTACCCAGAGAATGTGAGGGAGGTTTGACGATTGTCAAAGATTTCTTAATTAGGAGTTTTTGAAAATCTTTTTATTATACTTAATTTATCTTTTTATTACTATAATAAAGAGCTATATTTGTAAAAAAAAATGTAAGTAAATATTTTGTAAAGCTGCAGAAGCGATACAAATGAAAGTTATTAAAATTAACCTTTAACTAATGAGATAGAAATTGGCACATAACTACTGTGTATCAGTCTACCAGAGGGAAGATGAATATAAAGCGTGATTAAATTATAAAATAGTATTTTTGTACTTAACTATTTATACATGTCTGCTATAATTAAACATTACCTATTGAATTGTCTCTGGTAATAGCACTTAAATTCCAAATAAAAAAAAAATATCGGAAGTTTTTTTTTTTTTTTTTTTTTTTTTTTTTTTTTTTTAAATAAACTAAAATAATGAATACAGCAGCAGTTTGTTAGACCGGCAACATTAATTAAATAGTAAAGATACTCTGGGTTTCATAAACTTATTCTATCTGTTTAAAAGATGTGGCTTAATGGTATTCTGGATTTTTAAAAAAGCTAATTGTATTTGTTTAAACCTTGTAGCATAAAGGTATTGTGCATTTCTAAAATTTATTTTATTTAAATCTTATAGAATAAAAGTATTCTGCATTTTTAAACTTATTTTATTTGTATGTTTGTTTATTATTGCCGATGATTCAACAGCCTTGTTCAATTACTTTCTGGTGATTAAAATCGATCTTTTCTTTAAATTTCTTATATATTCCACTTAGAGCGCAGTTTGTTTCTGATAGCTGACTGTATATCGAGTAAAACGATGTTTAAAACTTCTTTCAAAGTTCAATACTTTAAAACTTAAAAAATTTTAGTAAAAAGTGGATCAACTATCCCTAGTCTCCCCTAATTTCAAAATGTTGTGAATAACGTCATTTATTGATATTATTTTTTTGATTTATTATTTTCAGTGCGAAAAACGTTTTGTGTTTTAATTTATCAATTATTGTCGTTGTTGAAAACGAAAGAAACACAGAGAATTTTATATGCCTTAAATGATGCTAATTGCTTTATGTCAGAAGAATAATATGGTGGTCTGGGGTAATAACGCCAGGCGGGGTAATAACGCCAAGTGCTAATATTATTTATAATTATGAAATAATCTGGTAAATGACACCCATGTGCTCTGCGCAAAAGGGTTTTGAGTCATATAAATCGTAAAAAACAGCTTCAAGTTAATTTGTTTCATTTTTAGGTCTTATTGTTTTAACAAGCAACTAAAATTAACGCTTCATCTAAAATTTGCGAGATACGTTTTGTGATGTGAACACTATTTTTTTTTATCCGGAAATACTTTGTTAATTACATAAATTTGTAGTACATTTCATGGACTTTCAAAATGTTGTTGAAGATTTTGGATATCTTCTCGAGATAATTTGTAATTTAAAATGTGCAGCGCAATAACTATAACGGGGTAATAATGCCAATCCTTGGCATTAATACCCCGGTTAATTCCCTACTGTGGCCGAGCTACATCCTAAATACTGATTCAAATAAACACAGTTAAAACAGTGCAATGTTTCTAATAATTCTATTTAAGCGGTCCTTTTTAAGCAAAAAGAAGCTCACGGTCTGATATTCTTTTGCCTCATCCTCCCCCCCCCACACACCACACCTTTATTTTTCTTACACTTTCACAAAAAATTGAACATTTTCAATAGATTAGAATGCAATTTGTCAATTTCTAAGTTTGTAGAGTTTGTATTTTTAGAATTGGACAATCTACATGCGATTATTCCATCTTATTTCATAGTTTTGTTTGCATGGCGTTATTGCCCACATAGGTGGGTAAAAACGCCAAATAGCATTGGTCAAGAAATCACGCCATTACATTTTATGAATACATATCTGTTAAATTATTTTTTTATATAGATAGTCAATGAGTTGCTGTATCAAATCCTATATTTGTTTGAAAAATACAATCTAAAACTGAGCCGTGAAAATTGGTAGAACCTTAACGTGGCGTTATTACCCCAGGGTTCCTTACATAAAAAAAAATTATTGCTGTATCCTGATCACGCAATTAATTGTTAAAATTTATCAATTGTATGGCTATAGAATATGTATCTTTGCACAATTTACATGTCATTACTACACCTTAATTTGGAAGTCAGACATTTATATGCAAAACTAAAGTATCAAAATTATATTTAAAAGAAAAGAAATATTAACAAAAAAGTAAATTGAAAATTAAGTATTAATGAAATAAAAGAAGTCTCGAATAAAATAAATTGTTCTAGGATATTATTTAAAATATTTCTTTTAGAATATAATTAATATAACAATATAATATAATTAATATAACAATATATAACTTAGATATACGATAAATTTCTGTATAGCATTTTATATACACTGCTTAAAACAATTAAAGGATATTTGAAGTTTTATATAAAATAAAAATACAAACGAAGATTTTTTGCCGAAAATAGAAAAAGAGAATCACAAATGCAATTTTCTCTGGTTTTCAAACTGTGGAGTATGCAAATTTTGAGTTCGACGCCAAAAACTTCGCTTCAGCGGCAGCGAATGAAATTTGACTTCCAACTGGATAAAAGAGAATGAAGACAAGGATGATCGGCATTCAGTGATTGCTTTGTTTCGATGAGTACGATGTCTCAGCGAAGTCATTTGACAGATTCAGAAGCTTGGAGAATTGTTGGTAGGTTAGAAAGGTGCCAAACTCAAGCCGAAGTAGCGCAAGCCATTCGAATGTCACAAAGTGTCATTTCCAGGATCTAAAACCGTTTTTTGGAGAGTGGATGTGCAGGCCGAAGACCAGGGAAGGTCGTAGACGGGCAACAACGCCCAATGAAGGTCTTTATTTAGCGTTAACAGCTCGGAGACACCGAAACATGAACTCTACTCTTCTCCAACAACACCTTCGCTCGGCTACAGGCACCACGATTTCAACTCAGACTGTCCGAAACCGGCTCCATGCTGTAGATCTGTATGCTAGCCTACCGATGGTATGTGTTGGATTAACATCAAGGCATCGTCGCGACCGCAGGGAGTCGGCAACCGAGCATGTCAACTGGAGGAGAAATGAATGGAGCAGTATTCTGTTTTCTGACGAGTCCCGTTTATCTGTGCATCCAAATAATAGGCGTATTTTCATCTGGAGGGACTGTGGCAGTAGGAATAATCCTGCGTTCGTGTGCGAAAGTGTCAGATTAGGCGGTGGAGGAGTGTTGGTGCATGGTGGCATCTCCATTGACGGGCGCACTGACCTCTACATCATTCGAGATGGAGCTCTGACTGGTCGCCGATATAGGAATGAGATCCTCAGACCTATTGTAGTCCCTTACGCTGCAGCAATCGGAGATAACTTCATTTTAATGGACGATAACTGCAGGCCACATCGTGCAAACCTGGTGGAGGATTTCCTTTTCGAGGAAGGAATCGTTCGAATGGAATGGCCAGCGTGTTCTCGAGACATGAATCCAATCGAGCACGTTTGGGACGCTCTAGGAAGACGAGTTTCTGACCGCCAACAACCCCCACAAACTCTCCAAGAACTGAAAAGAGCACTTCTGGAAGAGTGGGTCAGAATACCCCTACTCGTCATTAATAGCCTCATTGAGTCCATGCCTCAAAGGAGTTCAACGTTGCTGGTTGCCCGTGGAAACCATATCTCCTACTGAAAATGATTTTCTTTGAAGAAAACACCTTTTCTTATTCTTTTTTTCTCATATGCACAAATTTTGTTTTTTTCCTTTTGTACACAAATGCGCAATAAAATGCATTTTTTCCTGCCAAACATGTGTAATTTATTCTTATATAACCTAGTATGTCTGTCGACCATGTATCAATCAGCTAAAAAGTTTCCCAGATACAAAATTCACCTAAAACTGCAATATCCTTTAATTGTTTTGAGCAGTGTATAATAGTGAAGTATGTCAAACGCCGACTGAAATTCGAAATGCATACGTCAAATAATAGAAAGGAGAATTATATTTTTATGGTACTTATCAGTGTCATAAATGACAATCTTTTATGCTTTGCTTTATAGATTTATGTATTAGCAAAAACTTTTCACATAAAAAATATATATACCACAAGTTTTTTTTTTTACCTGCATAAAATAATAAGTATTACACATTGTATATAATAATATAATTTCTTCATTATAATTTTTCCCGCGAATTTATGTGATATTATTTCTAATCCTATATAAAAGCAACAATAGGTATGTAAATCAAATTTGCATTTGCATCATATTATGCATCTGTTTTACATCTCATTATCCTGCTACATTTTTTTCTAAATTTCTTATGCACTTATAAATGCACTTATGTGATGCACTTATAAATGTGTAAAATTTTTTTTGAAATTTTGTTGGCTAATTAACATTTATAAACATAAAACATTGGATATTTGTTTTTTTTAAACGGAGCTATATGAGTATTAAATTAAAACAAAACAGTTATTGATTGGTTTTGTACCTTTAAACTCACTTGAAAATCAACATTAAAAGTTAAAGTAATGCATCTTCATTAGTTTTTTATTTAAATACATGAAATTGTTTTGATTTAACAGGCTTTTGATTTAAATAGATTATGCTTTATTTTTAATACCAATAGAAGTTGTAGCCTAGTCATTTACATGATTTTGTATTGATGAAATTAAAACAGTTCTTTTTTTCACTCCGTAAATCTTTGCTCGCATGATGTGTTTAGATCGTATGCATGAATTATTTTGAAAATTGATCTAAATAAAAGGCACACATATATTTTTAAAATTATCCAGTTATAGATAAAAAATATTTCATTAACTATATAAAAAATATTTTTGTAAAAATTAATAAAAATTATTATATTTTTTTAATAAATGAAAGTAATAAAAACTAAATATACTATAAATTAAAATATTTAAATGTACATCATTTTAAACAAACATATCTGGAATGTATTTATATGAAATTTCTCAACGTTCTATAGATACGTTCTTAAAATATTATGCGCGCAATGACTTACGAATTAAAAAAGAGCTATTTTAATTTGAACAATTTGCAAATTCTATGAAACAATAAATATTTCTATTGGTGATATATTAAAAAACACAATCTTTTTTTTTTCAATATTCAAAATTTCACTTTTTTACACAAAACTTTAAATTTTTCATTAATTTTAGTTCGAGCTTAAAAGTTATAAACCCCTTTTAAAATGTATATCGTTACATTTTAAAAATTATTACTGGTTCTTTTTATCCAAAAAAGATGATATAGCTATAACGTTTTCGCCCATAGATAACATTTCGTATCTGGCCAAATCAACAGTGTGTCTATAAATATGTGTGTCCGTAGCAGTGTGCCTTTTGTTAATCCTCTAATGTTCATGGTAGCATATGCTCTACTATTAGTGATCCCAATTTAATGGATCTTTGAAGCGAAAATTTCAATTTACTACCAGAAATTTTCAATATAAATATTTGCTTTATTTCCGAACAGTATTTCGTTAATAAAGGCAGTAAAAAATTGTATTAAATTTTGAGGTGCAGCTTCAAAATATCCGAATTACGGAATTTCTAAAACGCATACTACCTGGGAATTACATGAATAATTTCATTGCAAACAACACTCGATATATTTCATCAAGTGATTGTGGGTGCAATTTGGAAACATGTCTGAAATACAGAAATGCTGCGCTTTTTGTTCAATGTGTAAAGTTAAAATTGGATTTTTAAGGATTCTTATAAAAACAAATATAATATATACCTTCTTTGTATATTTTTATCCATTACATATATACATAAATATAACACAAATGTATTGAGAAAAATCTACTGTCCGGTAATTTAAACAAACATGTTATCAGCACTTATTTATATTAGACTCTGGCTAAATTATGTTTTTATTTAAATCTAAGCATTAATTCTATAGATAGAAATCACGATAAATTTATGTAAATCTGGATCAATTGAACATGCAAACGAAATTCTTTGGAGTGATATACACTCAGAATTAATAAGCATCCTGTTATGAAAAAATCTAACAGAATAAGCAGCTTTGTGAATTCCCTGCATTAGCTCTCGAGCTATAGCTCTCATGATAATAGTAAAAGATAGCATCACCAAAACAATCGTTGATATCAACATATTTATTTTTAATTATTGGTCTAAAATGCAAATTATTTCTTTCTAAATATCAAAAATTCAGATATAACCATAATGTTCCTTAACAAATGCATAAGAATAATAGTCCGTTTTAGTGACCACAGTCAATATTCGTCACACTGAACCATTTCAGGAAACAATATGCTAGTAAATATATCAAAGTCAGAGGAGTATGCTAAATAGTATCAATTGGGTTTTGGACACGATCTTAAAAAATTCTCCAATTACAGTAAAGAAATTATGTTTGTTTAATGATCAAGACGAAATTTATCTTCGATCTTCTTTAAGACAAAACATCAAGAATATAAAACATGTTGCAATTCCATTTATTAAGCACAAAAATGCCGAACGCCTGCTTTTAGTTTAAAATACGCTGTAAAAAAAGCCCGTTAAATTTACGACAAAAACGACTGGCAGCGTAAAAATTGCAGGAACATTAGATGTATTTTTTTATTTAATTTTTACGACAAAAATTGCTGGCAACATTGCTGGCAACGTTTTTGCTATAAATTTAACAATTTTGTTTTCTTTTTTTACAGTGTACACAAACATGTAATTTGCAGAATTTTATGTCAATCTCCAGCTGCATCAGAGTATTCAAGGAATTGAGACCGAAATTGTATAAGAAGCAGCTGACACATCAATCCTAATATAAGAATAGCAGTTATATCTAATAAGAAATATGCACAAGAAAATTAACTAGCAGCAATTTGTGTTATGCTGCAACGAAATATTAAATTCAGTGACATTAGCAAGGATTTATTTCGTTGTAAGTATTAGGAAAGCTGTTAAATAGAGCAGCTTAACGTACCACATATTCGTCGATGTAAGCCAAATCCTGATGAATCGTAGTTTATCTAGAAATTACTGAAAATGTGTATTTTATATATTGTGTAAATTAAATACTGAAATATTGGGGTTGGAATATTTGTGTCACAAACAAATATGCAAGCATTCATACAGACAACATTTTTTAAAATAATTAAATCGTATTCTGTCTTTCCTAAAACGTGTGCATTCATAAAATAGGAAAATGAAAATTGAAATGCTTTCTATATTTTCGTCTTTTGTACACATTAAAAAAACTAAAAAAAGTTAAATTTACGGCAAAAACTGTTAGCAGCATCGTTGCCAGCAGTTTTACGTGAAAATCGCAGTAAAATCATTTGTACATTTTATCTCATATTTCCCGTTATTTAAACGTTTATAATTAAAGTAAATTTCACAGCTATTTTTCCTCAAATATTACTACAAAAAAGTGCTGTATAAAAAGTGCTGTAAAGCGGGGGTTTTGAGAACCCGGTAAAACAAAATCTGAAAATAAAATCTGAGGTAAATAGTATTGCAGATTTTCAGGCATCTTGCTGTGCAGTGTAAATTTAACTATAATGTACAGCAAAAGTTATTGTAGTAAATTCAGTATATTTTGCAGGTAAAATTTCGAATCCTTCAGTATTTTTGTAGATATAATTATATATATTTTTTTATTCTATTATGCAGATTTACAGTTAAAATTGCAACATTTATTGTGGTAATTTGTACTGAAATATGGCTGTTAAGATAACAGCATTTTTGTAGTATTTTGTACGGAAAAATATCTGGGAACTTTAATTATAAACTTTGAAATATCGGAAACATGCAAAAAAATTACTACACTTAACGAAATTTATTGCGATTTTTACGCAAAACTGTTGCCAACATTGCTGCTAGCATGATCGCTGCAGCTGAAGATCTACTATCAAGAAGATAAAACTGCGCAATTAAATTAAATATTAAGTTATTCAAAATATTAAATCTTCTAAAAGTTGTTTCTTTCATTGTGTATCGAAAAATTTTTATGAAAAGCTAATTGTGATAAAATTGTAAAAATACATTGAAAAATGTTGCACTAGAGAAATTCTATTTAGTAATTTTAATTGACAAAACTTCATCAACTATAGCTATATATCCAAATGTCGATGACATTATAAAAACAATATCGAGATATCGCTAATTCATTATTAACAAAAATTTTGAATACAATACATTACAAAATATTATAGGAAGACTCTAACCTCTTTATAACGTGTGATCCACAAATTTGATATACAGGTTGGTCATAAAAAAAACTTTGCCGATATATGGAGCTCTAGCGGCCAGTCCGCTCAACCGATCGAGGTGAAATTTCAGATATAGCTATTCAGACGTATGAGCTCGAGATTCTGTGAACGGCAACAAAATGGCGCTCACGGTTACTGTTATAGTTACAGAAACTCGAAAATTTCCAATGGCAACACCCATTTTTTTTCATCGCAAAATGCTCAGCGTATGCGAAAACCCTAAAGAGCGTTGGAACCGTACGTGTATCGCAAGAAACGGACATGTTATGCACGCACAAAAAACTGTTTTGCGAATCCTTCCCCCCATAGAAAAAACTAGATTGGGGCGCAAGGAAAAAATTTGCATATGACACAAAGTCAGTACACTAATCTCTGATTACAATACAGATCGGAGAAATTAAAACTTTTATTTTGATTACACATTTTCCCCATGGGTGCCATCACCATTAATTGCCTGTGATGACACCCATGTGGAAAATGTGTAATCAAAATAAAAGTTTTAGTTTCTCCAATCTGTATTGTAATCAGAGATTAGTGTACTGACTCTGTGTCATAGGCAAATTTCCTCCTTGCGCCCCAATCGAGTTTTTTTTATGGTGGGAAGGATTCGCAGAACGGTTTTTTGTGCGTGCATGACAGTCCGTTTCTTGCGATACACGTACGGTTCCAACGCTCTTTAGGGTTTTCGCATGCGCTGAGCATTTTGCGATGAAAAAAAATGGGTGTTGCCATTGGAAATTTTCGAGTTTCTGTAACTATAACCGTAACCGTGAGCGCCATTTTGTTGTCGTTCACAGAATCTCGAGCTCATACCTCTGAATAGCTATATCTGAAATTTCATTTCGATCGGTTTAGCGGACTGGCCGCTAGAGCTCCGTATATCGGCAAAGTTTTTTGTATAATAAATATGTATAATAAATGTAATAAATATGTGCAATATCCCTGTATAATAAATATGTGCATTACAGAAAAGAAAGGAATGTATATTTTGTATTACTTTGTCTGTCATTTCCATTTGAGTATCAGAAAAAAATGAAAAAAAAAACTTGTTAGTAATATAACGAATAACGATAGAACATAACTTGTATGTATGATAAATTTTTTGACATATAGGCTTATGACACAACCCATAAATTTTCTCATTTTTATAAGAAATTGGAATAGGCATAATAACATTCGACAAATGATAGAAGAGGAATTCATTACATCAATCTTTAGTCTCGGAGAGACCAAAATTTCTTTTGAAAGCAAAAAAAAAAAAAAAATATTTATAATTTAAAACATATATTAGTATGACAGAACTAATATTTATTTAGAAACTGCGGTAAAATACTGAATTTTGAACAATAAATTATATATTTTATTATTTATTGCTAATATTTACTTACTTTTCAGGAGAAATTGTTTCATTAAAAAAATTATTATTCACAATATAGTTTCCTAAAATTGTATCTCTATTTTGAAGGAGAAAAAGTAGTTTGTCTATGCCTCGGAATTATTTTTGTTATAGTCAGTCTCAAAAGTTTAAGCACTCTGCAAATCTAGTGTAAAATAGTTAAAGAAGAAAATACTTTATTCCAATTTACATTAAATACTCGATATTTAAGCAAAATAAAATAAAATAAGCCATTTTAGGAGGTTAAAATAAAAAATATATTTATTTTTACTTAATTTTTCTTTTTTCTTGAAGAAACGCTGTCTCAAAAGTTTAAGCACTTTATCCAATTTTTTTTAGAAACACGGGATTGGCTATGCGTAATGACGTTGTATGGCATGATGTTGCAACTTTATAAAAGTATAAAAGCTGGAGAAATTATTTCCTTTCATTTTAAAAATGCCAAATAGTAAAGAATTCACAAATTGTGAGATTTTGAATGTTATTAAATTGAAATCATAAAATAAAACTGTTTCTGAAAATATAAAATATTTAAATCGATGAGAGCGAGGTATATATCAAGTACTTTCAAGAAATAATAATTTTAAGGGGGAAACCCAGATGTGGACGACCATGCATGACGACTGTTCAGACTGATCGGAGAATACGGGGATTGATATCTAGACAAAATATGTCCCGTACGGCAAATTTAAAAAAAATCTCAGTGTACAGATGACCAAACACACTGTACATAGATGTATTAAATAGTGTGATTACATCGTACTAAAGGAAATGGCTCGCAATCCCATCTCTCAAATTGTATCACAAACAGGCAAAAATTAAAAGGGCTAAAAAACGCATATCCTGCGGGGACAAATGACTTACTGTTTTATTCAGTGATGAGAAAAAGTGCAATTTAGATGGCTCTGATGATTCGATTGCGAATTGCTTTGACTTACGAAAAGAAACAAGGGAAGATTTCAGCAGGCAGCAAGGTGGTAAATCAGTTACGATTTAGGGGGAATTTGGATTCAATGGTCAGACCTCTATAGATTTTTTAAAAGGAAGACAAGATTTAAAAAAGTATCAAGAGACGCTAAACCAACATTGCTTCCATTTGGTGACATTTTGGAGGGTCCTGACAGGACATTTAAACAAAACAAAGCCTCTATCCACGTATCACATTCTACAAAGCTTTGACTTTCTTAGAAAAATGTTAAAGTTCTTGTTTGGTCATCTTTAGAGCAGACTTAAACCTGGTTGAGAATGTCTGGGGTATTTTAGCCTGCCAGGTTTACGACAATGGAAAGCAGTATAACTCTACTGAAGAACTCCAAAAGGCCATTGAAAAAGCATGGCACTCTTTGCCACCAGAAACGCTACAAAAATTTTTAATTTGGTTACACGTGCGTTTATTTGGACTAATCCGAAATCACAAAAAAATAATTTGCAATTAAAAGTTCTTTAAAAATTATAAATCTGGTTGTTTTTGGCATTGTGCACATACTTCTGAGACAATTTTTATGTTCATTTTTCAAATTAATATTTTTTACAGTTATGTAATTTATTTTTTTCTACTTTTGATATCATTTAGTGAAATATTGTTGCGAAATCTGCAAATTAATAAAATGTCATTCATTCTAACTTTTTATAATTCTTTAAATGTCGACATTGTATGCTTGTGCTTCAACTTTTGAGACAGACCTTATGACATAGTATTTCAACACATTTAAGAAAAGAAATAAATAATTATCCATATATTTAAAATATAAGGCTGTTTTTATATTTATCAAATTTAAGCTTTCTGTTGGACTGATTTTGATAAATAAATATATATATATATAATGAAAGCTGTTTTTTGTAGATGTGTCTGTACTAGCTATTTGTTAATTTATTTTCAGTTTCTTTTTAACTTTTACATTTAATTTTTAATTTCAAAAGGTTTTCGCGATATTTCTTCAAAATGGTTGCAATCATATTAAGTTTTTCTCTATATAATACAAATTTATTTTGCTGTATTATATTCCATCAATCAGAAATGTGATTTCAAAAGCCATTGTACAATTAAAAACAATGGTTTCCAAAAAATTTATTAATAATAAAATTATTGCATATAATTATCTTTTAATCATTGAAAAAAATCATTTATTGAGAAATAATAATTAGTA
The DNA here is from genome assembly GCA_964019185.1 of Maratus speculifer. Lineage (NCBI taxonomy): Eukaryota > Metazoa > Arthropoda > Arachnida > Araneae > Salticidae > Maratus > Maratus speculifer. The sequence continues at coordinate 292,298,437 of OZ025290.1, forward strand.
ATCTATATAAAGAAATAGTTTTTTAAATGTACTTCACTTGTAGATATGCCTACACTCGCTTTTTTTAATAATCCCGTTTTTTTTCTTTAAATTTCAATTTTAAAATTATTTGATGAAATTTCTTGACATTGGGTACAATTGGGTTATTTCCATTGTTGAAGACAAAAAGGAAACAATAGGAATTAAAAGATGATCAAGGATTTCGGTTTCATTTTACGATTAAAAATAACTTTTCAAACACTTTTGAACAGTAAATGATGTCACTTTATAAAATAACATAATTTAAATCATAATGCATTTACATTTTAATATTTATTTTTATTTTGCTGACACAGAGATTGAGATTCAGTGGGTGAAAATGACGTTACACCAAAAATGAAATTATTGTTTTATTGTTAAAAATAAATAATTCACTGCAAAAGCGTCTTAAAGTAAATTTATAGATTTCACCAACGCTGAGATATCAAGTAAAGAAGGTTTAATGATTTCAAGCAAAATAAGATATTCTAATGTAATAACGCTAAAAGCAAATATAGATAACTATGAAATAATCCTGAAAATAACACATATGGGCTCTGCGCCGAAGAGCTCTGAGTCATGTAAAATACAAATAACAGCTTAAAGCTAATTTGTTCCATTTGAAGACCTTATCGTTTTTACAAGCAACAGATTAAAGCTTGATCTAAATTTTGTGAGGTAAGTTTTGCGATGTGAAGACTATATTTATCAGGATATACTTTGCTTATTACATAAATTTGTAGTGCATTGCATATAATTTCAAAAGGTTATGAAGAATTTGGATAAGTTTGCGAGATAGTTTGTAGTTTACAATGTATTGTGCAATAAGTATACAGGGGTAATAATGCCAACGAATGGCTTATTACCTCGGTTGATTCCTTATCGTGACGGATCTCCATCCAAATGGGGGTCATTTTTTATTTTATGTATGATACAGCATTGTTGTCGTTGTTGAAGTTATTAGATTAAGGTGAGTCCGATGCCCAAAACTATTTTTTTTTTTACATTTACTTAAAAAGCAATTTTAAATTCCTATAAATAAAACGATATGAAAATGTTTTCGTATTCTAAGCCCAACATTTTCAAACTAAGTTTTATGTTAAATTCCCACTTGATTGTTTGATTGAATTTTAAATTTTAACTATCCCGCTTTCTCATATTCTATTTTTCAAAATTTTACAAATTTAAGGTTTAACTGAAATGGCAGAATCTGTAACGTAACTACTTTGAATTGTTCTGAGAGACCGCAAAGTTGAAAGATGAATAAAAGGCATGATTAACTCATTGGACTGTGTTTTTGTACTAATTGTATTTTTGTTCAAGATTAATGTTATTAGCTTCCATCTATTTAAAATACTATGGTGATAGTACTAAAGCCCAAAAAGAAACAAAATTTTGGTAGTGTTTGTAGTTAAGCTGAATGATACAAGCCAAACTATTAAGAAAAAACAGCGATTTGTGAGACCTGTATTAATTAGTTAAAAGTTACAAGATGATAAATGATTAAAATTCATAGTGTACGGTTTCCACACTAAACTTTTTTAATGATTAATTCGAATTAAATTTAAACTATTCATACATTTCTAACAATAGTACGAGGACACCAAACGAAACAGAATTTTAGTTGTAGTTATAGTTAAACTGAATATTACAAGTTAAACTCTGAAATTTGAAAAAAACAGCGTTTAGGGAGATTGCTAACAGCACTTAAAGGTTAATTTTGTTGCGAATTTAGAGATAATAAAATATAACCAAATGAACCATGTGTAAAACTTAATAAGGAATATTACAGGGATATTGAATTTTATCAAAAATCTTATTTAATAAATTAAAAATACAAATTTATTAAAGCATGTTTTATATATCGCCGACATTTTAACCTTAGGATTACGCGAGTCTGCATTATTGTGGAGTTTACGGGATACAAAATATTTACAGGACATCTATAACAGCGTTGACAAAAATATTTATTACACGTAACTCTAGTTATCATTAAATTTCGCATGATAAATATATTACATTAAAAATGATTAAAACCGTGCAATGTTTCCTAAATATATTTAAGCATAACATTTTAAACAAAAAGAAGCTCAAAGTGTTATAATCTCCTTAATCTCCACCTCTCTCCTTTTTCTTTCACTTTCACAAAAAATTGAATATTTTCTGTCGCATAGAATCCATACATGGTAAAATAAATACTAATTTAGATAAACACAGCTTAAATCGTGCAATTTGTCTAATAATTTTATTTAAGCGGTCCTTTTTAAGGTCGGAAATTCTTGTACCTCCTCCCTACACCCTCTTTTTTTTTTTCTTATATCTTAACAAACATTTTACCATTTTTTGTCGGTTAGAATGCAATTTCTCAATTTCTAGGACTGTAGAATTTGTATTTTTAGAATTGAGCAATCAACATGGGATTATTCCGTCTTATTTTATAGTTTTGTTTGCATGGCGTTACTTCCCACGTAAATGGGTAATAACGCCAAATAACAGTGGTCAAGAAATTATGCAATTAGATTTTATGGATACATATATGTTAAATTATTTTTTTTCATAGATAGTAAATGAGTTACTTCATGAAATTCTATATTTGTTTGAAAAGTGCAATCTAAAATGAAGCCGGTAGAATTTGTAGAATCTTAACGTGAAGTTATTATCCCAGGATACCTTACTAAATTGGAAACATTAAATTTGAAGTCTATTGTAATTTTTTAAATAAATTTACCAATTATTTTTTATTATTCCTTGAATTCGATTATTATATGATGGATTTTTTTTAATTCATAATTATAAAAATGCCTTTTAACAAATTCTTAAAAACAAAGCTACTATTTGTACAAGTTGACTAAAATGACATCATTTTTATCAGCTCTGAAATTCTGACTTCTCTGAAATTCAGCTTTTGATAAACAAAGTTGTAGAATGTAATATGCTTATTTTTACTGGTAAATTTTTTGGCCTTAATTTTAAATATATCTTTTATTTGAAATATTGTATTCAATTAAAATAATTCAATGATTGTTTTCCAAATTTACAAAAGGCAATTCCACATAAAAATGTAATTTTAGGGGAAAAAATAAATTTAATGTTATGTATAATTTAAGGGTATAATAAGAAAGCTTGAAACTTATATTTTTATGTTTTATAAAACTTTTTTAATAATATTGAATGTGCTGCTCTGTATACATCGTGTAGGTTACATCAAGCCCTCTAGCAACACCAGTAGTACATAAAGTGTATATTAGGGTGGTTCAAAAATTATTTTCGAGATAAACACCAAGACACAACCTACTTTTTACATTTACCCATAGTATCTCACTCCGAAAATTATAGCTCATTACACCTATAGGAAGATAGTGCTCAACGACACTTCATTTTGGCACTTTTTGGTAATTTTACGTAATTTTATAATTTTAGAATACTATGAAAATATACGTTTAAAATGTATAATTTTTAAACAAAACCTGACTTTTTTAAGCTTTGATAATTACTAGTAGATAATATAAAGTTTAGTTTTAATATTTGGCAACAGTTTTTCTACTTAATGCATTTGGCAACATTGCAACACTTCTGACATAAGAAGCCGCCTCTTTCAAAGCAAGGAATATTGCAAAGTTCTACAAGTTACAAGCTGATTCTAATAACAAAAAAAGAATTTTATTTTCTTATAGATCAATGAGATAAATGCAAAATGTATTTGACTAATGAAGGTTGATATATTATAAAAAAAGCAAGAAAGAATTCTTAAAAGGGAAAAAACAGGAAGAACGACAAAAAAGAAAAAGTCAGAGATGTGGACAATTCATCCACGCCTGTCTATTAAATGACTGATTGAGAAAATTCCACTTTCTAATCAGATGTTTATGATATTTTCCCCCGATATATAGAAAATACTTATTCATACTCCTAAAAAGAAGCAAGATTTGTCTAAAACACAACTGTGCACATCTCATGTTACTTGTGCTTTGGATTGTAACAGGACATCTGATCGTGAAGCTTTGTGTTTGATTGTTCCATTTGTATCAGCTATGGGGCATGATTATTGTACACTTCTTCTTTCAAAAAGCACCATACAACGATCAAGAAAAATTCATTTTGCGATGAAAAAAATGGGTGTTGCCATTGGAAATTTTCGAGTTTCCGTAACTATAACCGTAACCGTGAGTGCCATTTTGTTTTCGTTCACAGAATCTTGAGCTCATACCTCTGAATAGCTATATCTGAAATTTCATCTCGATCGGTTGAGCGGACTGGCCGCTAGAGCTCCATATATCGGTAAAGTTTTTTTTTTATGACCACCCTGTATTTTTCTTCTAAGATAAATCAGAAGTTTTCAGTCTAACTAAGAGGGGGGAAATGCAGCTCCAAAGATTTGTGCAATTCAATGTTTCTCCTTACAGCAAAGCATGGATAAAAGCTCCACTTGCACCTGATGCTCCTACAGTGTTCTTGCAATTATGGAAAAATCTTAGAAAATATGTGATTATTGATTCTGAGATTGCACTAGGAGCAAAGAAAAGGAAAGTCCCAGAAAATCCCTCGTGGTACCTTTCAGATGAATTCGTTGATCTTGCCTTATTTTCAGACACAGTACAACAAATGAAAAAGAAAAAATCATTACAAAAATGTACAATCATAAATGATCATGAAATGTAAGAGGATTATCAGTGTTATTGAAAAAAGATGCATAAATTGGAGATTTAACCACAAAAAGAATTGTTGTTGAACTCTTTTCTCATTTGAACATTGACACTTTTCTACATTTTTCATCTGAAGAAAGGAAGGATTATATCAATTATAAAAATTGTAGAAATTATATAAAAAACTAAGGGTTGTGATTGATACTGCAGAGTGCGGTGTACAGCTGATTCAAGAATTCAACAAATTTTTAACAAATGATGAGGATAAGCAAAACCTTTTGCAAGTTTTAGAAGAAAATAGGACTATCACTATTAAGACAACAGTAACAACAAAACAAATCAATTGTTAATATTGTTTCAAAAATATAAATATAAAAAAATGACAATATTAATTATTTTGCTAGGCCTTACTAATCATGTAAATATATAAATAAAAGATATATTAAACAATTTTTTTTTTTACTTTTGCCTCAAATTTTAATAAATTCAACTTCAAGTGCTTGTATATTGCCAAAAGTCAACAGTTGATTGTTCATTGAGAACCATCTTTTATTTGCAGTAGGAGATTAAAAATTTGCCAGAATAATAGTATGAGCAACTGTAAAAAAATTAGGCGATATCCTGGTCTGTACGAGAAAGTTTATTTTTTTCCATAGGTTTGTGAACGACCCTAGTGTATATGTTTGTATGTTCTAAAGTACTTAATTAAATGAGATTAAATTTTAAACCATTTAGCTGAACTAGACTTAAGCCACTAGAATCTGCACTTTATAAAATGCAAACGGCAGGAAGTTTGGAAACAGAACGTATCATCATTTATTACATAGTAGTACATACAGACAAAAGCATTATATCTCTTAAAATTATAAAACATTTTAGTAAAATACAAACAAATCACATAACGCATTACATAATGCACAAAGAGTTAATTGAACATTCTTTTAAAAACTTAGATGTAGAAACAATAGAAAAATTCGCAGAAAATAATAGAAAACGAAGCATACCAATTCACTTTATATTTTATTTCGAAAACAGTATCTGAATTCAATTAATAAATCAGTTCTTATAAGTTTTATTCCAACGTAATTTTTGTTTAATTTTTAAGTAAAGTGCAATGAGTACTTTATTCTTTTATTACAAAAATAAATGCCCTATTTGAAATATAAGGTACTAAAAATAAGAGATTATAAGAAATATTGGGACTTTCAGTCAGCCATCGTTCCATAGTTTAATTTTATAGAAGATAATGCAAAAACATACAAAAATATTATTTTCCTAAGGAAAAGACGTCTGTTTGTTGCATTGATTCGATATATATATCTTAAAATCATGAAGTATGCTTGAGAAAATCTGTAACACAGCATTAAATAAGCGTTGAGGATACTTTTGTAACGAAAAATGATGGGATAAAAAAAATCCACGTTGTTTGTTTTATATGTTTGATTTATATTTTTGATATAGATTGCCATAATTTTTTTGTAAATAGCATACTTTTGTAAAGTGAAGGCTTGTAATTACAAATGTGATTGGCCACCAAACATCATATGTGTATACTTCAAGCTGTTCTATAGATAATATGCTTTATATTAAGATTAATATAGAGCTGTACATTTTACAAAAATTTTTAGAAAGTTTATTTTTGTAATATTACTATTTTATGTTCATACCATTAAAAATTTATTTTCCCACTTCGAAATTTTCATGCTTCATATTTGTATTAAGTAATTTTAAAATCAAGACACAAAAAAACAAATCTGCATTTTGCCTTTTGCCTGTCAGTCTTGAGTCAGAAGCCATTTCCCCTATTTCAAAAATTAAAATTCGAAGTTATATTTAAGAAATATGCATTTATGTTAACGAAAGAAAACTCTGTAGTTAGTTAAATGAATGATTAATTAATGAATATATTAATGAATAATTTTAATATTTTTAAATCTTTTTATAATCTGATTTCATTGCTTATAATAAATATCCAAGGAAAAATATATTAGCTTTTTAATTCTAAGAATATATTCAAATATTTTAATTTTTCACTTTTTAATTGCATGCACGTTTTACAATTTATATGCCCAAAATATTATAAATTTTTCAAGGAAATAATGTAAATATTAAGGAAACGTATGAAATTTCTTTTCTCTTAAAGCCGCAGAATTAATTCCCATGACAATTTTATACCTGGTGTTTAAGAAGAATTTAACCGAAAATTCGAAAATTTGTTATTTCTTGTAATGTTAAAACGCAAAGCAAAAATAAAAGACTAACTTATGTAATTCTCTTTTCACTTTCTTACACAATTTAATCCACAAAAATGCTTAAATCATTTTAGATTTTGAAGTTTCAATTAAAGTGAGAGTATTGTTTCTGATTTTTTTTTCTCGTGTTTAAGTTCATGAATATTTAATATAAATTAATGAATATTATATTAAGCTTCAAAATGTTTTAAAGTTAGAAAAATTGCATTAAATATACAAAAGAATAAGAAGCGAGATAATTAACAAAATTAAAAGTATTTTAAATATTTATTACATCATGGAAAGTTTATTTTATAAACGTGAAACTTTTTTTCTTGTTTAATATGAATAATATTTAAGATAATTTGGTTTGTTTATCGATTAGCTATTTTTAAGAAAAACCCTAGAGCTTCAAAGAACTTCATTAAACAATATTTCAAACATAATGTATTCATCCTTGTTCCCAGTTACTGTTTTTTAATGAAAGCATGAAAAAGTAGCATGCACAAATGTTAAAATAAATCCTCAATCAATTTAGTTTTCTGTTTAATTAAATTAAAGATGGAATGCTTTGAATTATTTAGTTTTTATCATGGATCTACGTATTTAATAAATTGCTCGTGCGTGCTCTTATTGCAGCTATCAAAATTAATAATATTTTTGAAAATTACTTTATCTTTTACTAAAATATTGCTTTGTAAAGATTTTAAATAATAATTGTCATACTTTTAAATTAATTACTATCAGAACCTAGTTATTATATAAAAAAATGCCAAAAATAAAACCATGTTTTTTCTTTTTTATTTATTTTTTTTTCTGAAATGTATTCTACTATTAAGTGTTTTTTATTTTATATTGATTTAGGTATAACTTTCGAAAAGAAACACCAATCAACACTAATTAGTTTTCAAATAATCATCTATCACATATAATTCATGAAATTCAAACATGAATAAGAAAGATATATATATATATATATATATATATATATATATATACAGGGTGATTCCAAATTTTTTTTACAATAAAAGAGGGGTGATAGTACACATCAAGATAAACAATATTAAATAGGAGACCAAGGGTCCAAAACGTTTTCCTAAGGAGATAGCCACCATTAAAGTTTAGGGACCAAAATTTCAAATAAACATAAAAAACGGAAAAATCGGTCGATTGATTTGCGGTTTTCACTAAAATTATTCTTTATGTCGGCATTTTCTTGAAATTAAATTATAAAGATAAATTTCAAAAAATGCCGATAGAGGGCGCTTTAGACTTTGGAGTAAAGAACAGCTATTTTTTGCCGGTATGTTTTGCATCTCATTAAATGTTTTCGTAAGTTTACACTCAAACTTAAATTTTGAGCTCAAAATCTGTAGTTGGGAGTGGTTAAGTAACACAAACTGAGCTGTGTTCAGAGGGTTCAAATTTCAAATGATTAAAAAAAACGGAAAAATTGGTGGATTAATTTGCGGTTTTCACTAAAACTATTCTTTATTTAGGTATTTCCGTGAAAATAAATTATACAGATAAATTTCAAAAAATGCCGATAGAGGGCGCTTTAGACTTTGGAGTAACGAACAACTATTTTTTTCCGTTATTGTTTGCATCCCTTTAAATGATTCAGGAAGGTTAGATTTAAACTTAAATTTTGAGCTGAAAATCTGAATAGTAGGGAGTGGTTAAGTAGCGCAAACTGAACTGTGTTCAAGGGGGGGGGGGAGGTTCGAATTTAAAGTAATTATAGAAAATGGAAAAATTGGTCGATTCATTTGCAATTTAAAATAAAACTATCTTTAAGTCAGTATCTTCTTGAAAATAATTTTTAAAGATAAATCTCAAAAAATTCCGTCAAAGGTCGCCTTAAACTTCAGAGTAACCAACAATTCATTTTAACCGTTATTTTTTGGTTCTAATTAAATGCTTGCAAAAGCATTTTAAATGTTCTCGGAAGCTTGGATTTAAACTTAAATTTTGAGCTGAAATCCTGAATCGTTATGAGGAGTTAAGAAGCGCAAACTGAAGTGTGTTCAAGAATTAAAATTTAACCCTCTTTCCTCCTCGAGCACAATTCAATTTTTCGCTACTTAAACACTCCCAACGATTCAGAATTTCAGCCCAAAATTTAAGTCTATGCATTTGAAAGCATTTAATGAGATTAAAAAAATAACAGTTAAAAATAGTTGTACGCTACTCCAAAGTCTAAGGCGCCCTCTATCGGCATTTTGTGAAATTTACCTTTAAAAATTAATTAAAAAAATACTGATTGATCAAGAAAACTGCTGATTTAAAAATTAGTAATTACCGCAAACGAATCGACCAATTTTTCCGTTTTTTACAATTATTTGAAATTTGAACCCTCTAAACACAGCTAAGTTTGTCTACTTAACCACTCCCAGCTATTCAAATTTTAAGCTGAAAATTTAAGTTCAAGTCTAAGCTTACGAAAGCATTTAATAAGATGCAAAAAATAACGCCAAAAAAGAGTGTTTCGTTACTCCAAAGTCTAAAGCGCCCTCTATTGGCATTTTTTGAAATTTATCTTTCTAATTTATTTTCACGAAAATACCTAAATAAAGAATAGTTTTAGTGAAAACCGCAAATCAATCGACCAATTTTTCCGTTTTTTATGATCATTTGAAATTTGAACCCTCTGAACACAGCTCAGTTTGTGTTACTTGACCACTCCCAACTACAGATTTTGAGCTCAAAATTTAAGTTTGAGTCTAAGCTTACGAAAACATTTAATGAGATGCAAAAAATACCGGCAAAAAATAGTTGTTCGTTACTCCAAAGTCTAAAGCGCCCTCTATCGGCATTTTTGGAAATTTATCTTTATAATTTAATTTCAAGAAAATGCCGACATAAAGAATAATTTTAGTGAAAACCGCAAATCAATCGACCGATTTTTAAGTTTTTTATGTTTATTTGAAATTTTGGCCCCTAAACTTTAATGGCGGCTATTTCCTTAGGAAAACGTTTTGGACCCTTGGTCGCCTATTTAATATTGTTTGTCTTGATGTGTACTATCACCTCTCTTTTATTGCAAAAAAAATTCGGAATCACCCTGTATATATATATATATATATATATATATGTATATAAAGTCAGAGCTTAATACAACCACTTCGGGACGAGGAACCGGTATGTGTGCGGCGTCATTTGCACTTGCAATTCCGCGCGATCTGTAACCGAGAGGGGCTGTTGGCACCCAGATCCCGAGTGACTGGAATTTGTGCTAATAAACAGCTTTATATATATAAGCTTTAACTATATATATATATATAGTTAAAGCTTATATATACGCGATTTTACAATATTATAATATTAAAAATATATTAATTGTTTACATTTGCTTTCCTAGTTAGAAAGAAATGTGTTCTTGTGTAATATAAATTCTGATACATGCATTTTTTTAAATAAAACCTTCGAGCCTAGTAGCACAAATTCCAATCACTCGGTATCTGAGTGCCAACAGCCCCTTTCGGTTACAGATCGCGCGGGATTATAAGTGCAAATGACGCCGCACAGATGCCGGTTGCTCGTCCCGAAGTGGTTGTATTAAGCTTTAACTATATATATATATATATATATAGTTATAGTATACTATATTATTAGATATAGTATACTATATATATATATATAGTTAAAGCTTAATACATATATATATATATATAAGTCGCAGCCGATACCCGAAATTGGCCAATTCTATAACTTGCCAGCCAATTCCCGAATTGACCAGCAACATTAAAAAATGACTGGCCAATTCTAGAATTGGCCAGATGCTTTTGGCCAATTCGCGAAGTGGCGAGATGCGATTGGCCAATTCGCGTAATAGGTATAAGCACTCGGCTTAATCCTTTCTAACATAATTGAAAGTGTCTATGAATTCAATAGTCTAGCCGTCAGCCTATCCATGATCTAACTCGAATAAAATTTCCGGTTAACTTGTAATTGTCATCGTGTTTGGTTTATCAATTAATTTCGATGTTAAAAAGGGAATTGCGTACTATTCTCGTTAATTTAGTTAAGTACACAAATATATTTCGTTTAAATATAATCAATAGGAATCTTTTTTACTGTACACTTTAATGTTACATTATCTTAATTACAAAAAAATGGTACTTATGCATCATAGTTCAGATGTTGGCCAAGGCTTCCCGGCCAGTTCGCGAATTGGCCGGCCAAAACCAGAAATACGATATTCATTTCATGTATTTCGGGTTTTGGCCGGGAAGCTTGGCCAGTTCGGGTATTGGCCGGCCAGTTCTAGAATTGGCCAGGCTCCGGGTATTGGCCGCATTTTATTTGGAGAAACTCCCAAAGAAATTAATTGATTGCTTACAACGACGACTGCTGAGCCTTTTTATTATTTTCAAGTGAAACGACTTATTCTTACAGCAAAGATGTTATCCCACGAGAATCAATGTATTGTTACAGTAAATCACTATATTATTTCATATATACATAGTGATGAAAAGAAAATATGTTTATTTCAAGCCTGTCTAATAAAACATTATGTTTTATTTTATCACAGAATTTTCTGGAGTACTTACAAGGGTGAAAGTGTGAATAAGACGATATACTATTTCCTGTCACTTGTACGAGTGCATCTAACTCACAAACTCCAATTAATGCGTGTTTTTTATTGTTATTTTTAAAAAACTTTTGTCACTGTTGGTAATAGTTTATTTGTATATCGACAGGTGCGAAATTTTTTCTTGTTTCTTTTCTTTTCATAAATAAAATCTTTATTTGTATGTCTACCGTTGTGATTCATACGCTCTGGAATTCTTTCTTTGAGAATAAAACAGTGACTTCATTTAAAACTTTATCTTGTTGCGGCAAAATCTGCTAAGCACTATAAATATTAATAAAAAAGAAAAGAAAGAAAAAAGACAAAAGACATTCTTTTTTTTCAATTTTAAGTGTCCTGAGACACTTTTAAGATATAATTTCAATTACTCCAACATAAGTTCTTCGGATTAGCTCGAAAGAAAATAGAATTATATACGTATAAATAGATGTTAACAGTTAAATAACAATTATTGCCATTTAAAATGATATTACTATGCATAATGTCAATAAAACTGTTTCGTAATAGTAATGAGATTTTGTAAAAGTATCATCTAAAGAAATAAAGATTATTAAAAACTTTTTACAACTTACTTTCTGCAAAAAAATTTTTAAATGATATACGATTGTTATCTACTGTATTTCCTTTACAGTAACAATTACATGAATTACTACGCAACTGTTCTCACAGTTTCAAATATATTTGAGACTATTTTCGCAATTTATGTTTCATTACGAAACTTATTTTGACTTTCAAATAATCTAAATATATCGCTGATTATTTATGATAATTATGTGTTTAAATAAAAAAAATGCTATTGACAGATACGAAAAATTAAAGTTTTTTACGTATACTTTTGTTAAAAAAAAGGTGCTTCTTGCATGACTGCTTTTGAAAACATATCCATCTTTATTCCAACATAACTATTATCATCACCCATATGATTTATATATTTACAAGAAATGACAACAATTAAATTTGATTAAGTTGTGTTCGAAACTGCTGTAAGCCTTTAATTTTCTGTAACATACAAGACAACAACATATCATTTCTATTGAACGTACAGAAAACTTTGATTAATGTTTTTCCATTATCGATGTCGAAAGTCATTTATCAAAAGTTAGGATCAATGAAAACACTTTAGATAGAAAAGTCCATGCATTCATTTAAATAAAATTCTAATATAAATATATTTTCAGAATGCTTTCAAAATGAAATATTTTGTCGAAGAGGATTATTTTTCAATATATACATTTGCATGGATATCTAGATTATTTTTTATTGTTTAGTTTTTTAAATACATTAATACCAACAATTTTATTAATTAATCACATTTTTAATTTTCCAGAAGGTCCTAGATGATTTTTTTAATTTACATTATTTTTTAGTAAAACAAATATTATTCATATAGAATTTTTAATTAACAAAAGTAAATTTTATTAGTAATGTTTGTAATTTTATTTCAAAAAATAGTAATGCATATATATTGTAAAAAATAATTGATGATTTATAATTTGAGCTTTGGCAGAAAATAATTAAGGGGTGTAATTCTGATACGTGATATTCTAATTATTGACATTCTATAATAACTCAAATTAAGATGGATTGTACTTATTTGCACTTTTCCCAGCTTTATAGGACAGGATTGTCATTTTCTCTGAAGTCGTTACTAAGAAATATATATATATATATTTACCTTTGACCTTATATGTTTTGTAATTTTCATTTTCCTTTCAAACATAAATTCTGATTAAGGATATGATGAATACTTCTTTATTATTCAGGCGAAAAAGATTAGTAATCACTATAAAATATTATAAAAAAAAATGAATATTTTTAAGAGTATGGGGATTCTAGCTTTCCTTAGCATTAAAACAGTAGGTTTAAGTTTATCTGAAGATGACATCAAGAACTATAATTGTTTGTAAATAATTATTTATCGGAATTATATATTGATCATTGTTATGTATTGACATTTTTGTTAAGTGTAGTTCTAGTGATTTCCTGACAGACCTGAGACACAGAATTTTAAATTTCTAATAATTAGTTGAGTTATTAATTAAAATTCGAAACGCATTGTACATAAGTAATGATTTAATTCGACCTTGGTCGTGGAAGCTTTGATGTAATTATATATATATTATTTATAAACTTCCTTACCATACGGTTATGGAAAATAATCTATCGCATGTGCCTTTATTAGTGTTTTTCTTAAGATTTGAATATTTCGCACGCTCTACGATATTCTGATATGTTTCATAATGTTTTCTTCTAGAAATTGCAAAACGAGTTAGTCTTACTTTGGAATACTTTCAATTTCAAAGCAAAATACCAACTATGAATATAATATATATGTTGATCTCTCAGCTTTTATTATACATGTACTTGTCTATTTAGTCACATTTTCACCGTTAAAATACATTTGAATTTTTTCGTTAAAAAAAGCTTCTCTTTAAATACCAATTTATGCATTACATATTTCATGAATGTTTAAAATCATTAAATTCTCAAATCATTACTTTATATTAAACTGGTAATCTATTTGATTTAAATAAGAGTTTATTAAAACATTTATTAAAATATACGTATCATTGCATTACTATATGAATAGATAACTTCAAATAAATAAGGATTAATTTATCCCCACAGCAAGATATTTTCCCAAGAAATTTCTAAATTTATTCTAACAAATGTGATACATTTTTATGTAATTTTCACGTAAAACACTCAAATATGTGAGATGCCTACCCAAATGTCAAGTGCATATTTCATGCAATGGGAAGGAGTATTACGCAGCAACTATGTATATCACGTATATACTTTATAATATTCAAATTTTGTTTTACGTATTTAAAAACCATCGCAAAAATGTTAAATATTTTGTCCTCACAGAAATATATAAATATATTACATATTAAATATCATATTGAAGGACTATTTCTATATAATCACAAAAGAAATTAGTTAATTTGATATTTTCTTTGATAATTTAGTTTGTATTTTAGTTGTACAATATATGGCAAATGGTGACCGGTCACTTGCAAAATTAGACATTCTGTTAAATGTCTAGAAAAATACATGAGTGATTTTCCACAAATTTCAGGTTTGTTAGCATAATAGTACATGTCATATATAACCTTGAAGATTATATTCCCAAAACTTCATAAGGAATAGTCAGCAAATTGAAAAAGACTGAATATCTTTTGGATAAACCAGTCAAAACTAATGTAGCAAAAGCGCTCACACTGCCAATTATGATTAAGTGACTTATTGTAATAAAGGGTGTTTCTTTTTGTATGGATAGCATATATATTCGTAGTAAAATTAATGTTTTTATAAAACCAGTCTGAAAATTTTCCAAGCTTTTTGCTTATAATTTGCAAAGTTTTTAATGTAAAATAATGTTCTTTTTCGAAAATATGGCAAACAGCATCGTACAAAGTACTCGGTTATCAAAATTTCAGAACAATAAAAATTGTATGAAAATGGAGCAAGTGTACTAACATTTTACTGCGAATACGTAAAGGCTATCAAAGTTTCATTCGCATATTGTGTTAGCTAAATGTATAGAGGAACTTATGTGAAAGTCCCGAATTTTGAGAAATTTCTGAAAGTGATTGTCCATAGAAAAAGCTCATAACCCGTTATTCTCAAAACGAAGCAAAAATATAAGGGACTGTATACATATATTCCATTGATTAGTGTCAATATAGACGATATGACACGTAATACTATATTTGGATACAACCCCTAATTTTTTTTTTTTTTTTTTTTTTTTTTTTTGCTACATTTCGGGAATAACGGATTTTGAGCTTATTCTGTGGACGATTACTTTCAGAATTTCCAAGCATGTTTCTGAGACTTTTACGAAAGTTGCTCCATACATTTGACAAACACATGCAAATGAAATTTCGATAGCTATCACGCATGCGTAGAAAAAAATATTTAGTAAACATACTCACTTTTCATACAATTTTTATTATTTTTAAAATTTTATTGCCGGGTAATTTGTACAATGTTGTTTGTCATATTTACGAAAAAGAACATTGTTTTATATTGAGAGCTCTGTAAATTATAAGCAAACAATTTGGGATTCTTTTTATAAAAACTTAAATTTCTCTACGGGTTTATATGCTATTCACATGAAGATGAACAAAGTTTTTAAAATCAGCCATTTAATAATAATCTACACTTTGACTGTTTTTGCTACACTAGCTTTTACAGGGTTATCCAAAAAAAAAATATTCGTTCTTTTTCAATTCGTTGACGGTTCCCTATTGAGTTTCGCGAAAAAATCTTCACGGAAATCTATGACATGTACTATTATGCTTATGCACTTAAGAGTTTCAGAATAATTCTTCATGTATTTTTCTCATTAATTAACAAAATGTCTAAAATCGAAAGTGGCCTTTTACCTTGGGCCATAGAATGTATTATCATTTTAATTATGTGTTTGTATACTGAAGACAACGGACAGCATCTGCTATACATCAGATAGTTAATAGTGAGTATTATGCAGTTATTTAATTCTACAAATTAAATCAGATATAACATGCGTATTAGTTAAAGTTTGCATATATTTCAGAAGGTAGAAGCATGTCTTAAAAAGATGCTGACGTCATACTGATAGTTGTAAAAACAAAAACATGATTTTTATTATTATTATTATTATTTTAAAATATTTATTAAGATCTAATGATCGCAAATTTTATTTTTTGAATAACAAATATGAAAAAAACATGCTTACAAAATGATTTCTTTCTCGCCTGCACTTTAATTTACTAAATCTTTATACATTCTTAAATAAGTATCGAACTGTACTAACATTTTCATACGCGTGCAATTAGAATACTAATGAGTATTATGTTTGCACTTAAAATTGTAGGAATAGTTCATCCTTTCTCATCCTCTAATAATACATAATGTGATTAAATCTACAGAAAAAAAAAACAAGCTTATTAGATTACGCGAAAACTACTTCTAATCGAAGTTATGTACATAAATGCTTATATAATTATAATGAAATGTCAGTTCTAGGTTGTACAACGTATGGTTATTTCTTTGGCCATTAGTAGAATGTTTGAGGCTAATACGAAAAAAAAAAATTCTTTATTAAATTTCAGTACTTTATTTGAATGAATATTGTTTATTTTTCATAAAAAATATTTTTTGACGTTGTTACTTCGCAATGTGAAAATATATATTAAATATAAAAAAAACAATCATTGCGAATGCTTTTTACGCACATTTCCTTTACGCTATACTATCTTCTTTAGTTCCCGAAGCCTGGGTTTCTTCTGCTACTTATAAATATACTTTCATCAAATTTCCATACAAAAAAAGGACAAAATAATTTAGTCATCTTATTTTCTACATGAGGGAGAAAATTGTAAATATTAATTGAAAAGCATAAATGATAATGAGCATTTATTGTTAGTTTTAATTATAAACTGATGTTCGAATTCATACAATATGCGATGAAAAAAATTTCCTTAATTCTACGATAAAAAAAAAAAAAATGCGATAATGAACTTGACGCATTATCTGAAAAGAATCATATATCTCAAAAAATTCTGCTTGCGCACCTGGGACAGAATTTTGCTAAAATTATCTTCAATATTTTGAATATTTATTTTAAAATGTTCTCGTTTTATTACACCAAGAGAATACACGACTGACACACCACGCCCACTTATATTAATTCTTCTGTTTGAAAGTTTGTTGTTGTTTTCTTCTGTTTGAAATGTAATATTTCATATGTATTTACAATATGTAACAAAGTTTTATCCGAGTATATGTATACACTATAATTCATACATTTAAAGATATATATAACATGTTCGTCATGCGTCCAAGTTTTTTAGATTGTCGATAAACTGTGCTTTACATCTAAACCTCAGAAATTTCTAAAGAACTCGAGCAATTTTGATAAAAACGTTTTATCAAAATTATTATAGTACAAATATAAGCCGGTATATGGTAGACAGTTTATATAAACTTCATTTAGTTCCCAGCTAAAAATGAACTGCAGTTTTTTCGCAGAATTATTGAGGTTTTTCTAATGTTAACTCTAGACTTTCTGTAGTGCAATCTCAACTATAAAATAAATTCAGTTATTTTATAGTTAATTGAAGGTGATTTTGCAGTAATTTATTTTAAACATTCTATGAGCTATTAACTTTAAAAACACCATAGTTTTTATAAAGTCATTTTATAAACGAAAATTAAAAAATATATAAGATTTTATAAACGTAGAAACACTGCAGTTAATTTGAAGTTATTATCCAGCCATAAATTTAGAAGTACACTTTGTAATGTATCTTTAGTATAACTGTGTCCGATAAATTCAGAGACTTTAATCGGAGAAAAATAATTTTAATTATATTTCAAAATCTAATTATGGATTTCCCATCCCATCCACTTACTTTCTTAGCAAAAAATGTATTAGTGCCTACTTTATTTTGTTCCTTGGAAAAGTTTTAGTGTGTTAAAACCCATCTTTTTTTTTAAATTTGGGCATCCCCCTTCCTTCCCCCTAACTTATATGTCTTAGTTCCTTTATTATTTTAAGCTAAGAGAAAAAAATTCAATTTCACTAAGTTACACTTCAAAATCACTATAGTGGTAGTTTACTACCTATTCCCACTGCCTACAACGGAAATTTCTCAGTTCATTTATTTTAAGTTACTCTGAACGAATATATAACGCTATGTTTGTCAAAATCAGAGAAAAAATATATTAAGATTCAAAAGATATGAGGGACAATGTGCATTTCACTCGGCAGGCCCTTATGGGAAATTTCTTATTTATTTTTAATTATAAATTATTTGAAAATTATACATTTTACTATGCTTTTAAAAATAGAGGGAAAAGAAAATTTTTTTTTTTTTTTTTTTTTTTTCTATACGGAAGGGCAACAGCTCTCTTCTACCTTCCTACCCCTAGCAGAAAATTCTTAGTTCCACATGTATTTTAAGCTAAGAAAAAAGATTAAAATTTAATGTTTTTAAAAAATCGGGGGAAAAATTATTTACATTTCAAAATCGAGGGAGGAAAAACGGCTTATCTATGCCCCCTGCACCCAACGGAAAATTTTTCATTTCTTTATTTAAAATTACTCTAAAACAATAAATTTTATTATGTTTGTGTAAATTGGAGAAAAAAAAATACTAAATAAATTTCAAAATCCGTGGAGGGGCAATGAGTCTACCCCTATATCTTTTCTTTTTAAGTTACTCGAAAAATTTACAGTATATGTTTGAAAAAAGAAGAAAAAGAAATTTAATTTAAATAAATTTTAAAATCCAAGAAGTTGCAGTTTGTTTCCTTTGCTTCCTGCCCCCATCCCCCTCCATCTTAAATTACAATTTACAATTACTTCATTTTGAAATGGACATACAAATGTCTGAATCATCAAATATTTTTTTGTATCGCTCTTTAAAATTATTATTCGTTCTAAACTTAACCATAGAAAGAAAAAAAAATACTTCATAAGTTAATTGAAGTTATATTCGAATTATATATTCATATTAAAAAAAGAACAAAATTTAATATTTCACATAAATATTAAATTATTAAAAAAATTAATTATTTTACAAAAAAATAATTATTTTATTAATAATTAATAATTAATAATTAATAATTATTTAAAAAATTAATTATTTTGCAATCAATAAAAATACGAAAAAATCTGGTCATCTTTTTATATTTAAAATTTATAAGAAAAATTCAAAAATTTCCTTTTGTAAAAAATTACCACAAAAAAGAGGTCAAATAATTAAGAACCTATTTTTTTATTAAAATTAGTTTTTCTATTTTACAAATAGATATTTTTGTAACTAACACATTTAGTTACATTTTAATTCCTTAAAAAAAAAAAAAAAATACAGAAAATCCTCTAAAATTCACTTATTTTGTTAAATATTCTTAAATTTATAAGAAAAATTCAGAAATATCCACTATTCAAAAATTAACTGATAAAAGAAAAAAATATTTTTAAGTAACAAATTATTATTGTAATATAAAAATAAAAAATATGTTCTACTTAATTAGCAATGTACATAAAATATTTTTTATTCTAATTAAAAGTCATTAATTTACTACATATATTATTTATTAAAGTAAGTGTTTCCATTTTATATGTGTTTCATAAATTAACACAACGCATATCATTACATTATAATTCATAATAAAATTTTATTAATTGTACAAATTATATTTAAACAAGAATAAAATTATTTTATTAAATATTTACAATTTCTTACATTTATAAGAAAAAACAATTTTTGCTTTAACTAATTTACTAAGAGATTTATTTCATTCGTTTAAATATTAAAATAACTTTTATAAACGCGCAAAAGGAATTTACAATAAATAATAAAATAAAAACACGTAAAACTTCCAACTTTTTTCAACTCCCATATATCTACAGTGATAAACAATTTCTTACCGAAATGCGTCCCATAATACACTTGTTACCTCCCAAGCAAACAGGTCTGCGTGGTCCAGTGGATATAGCGGGAGACTCCTGTTCTTAAGGTCCCCGGGTCGATTCTAGCATAAAAATGTGTGTCTTTGGAGTTTTTTGGCAAGGCCAACAGATGGCGCCACCACTGTATTTTTTTTAACTGCAATGAATCTGTAGTTATCAACTTCATATTCACAGCAGTAAATTTGTAGTTATTTCGACTTAAAAAAAAAAAAAAAAAAAAAAAAAACTTCAGTGCCAAACCACCACAGTTTGCCAACTGCAATTTTTTTACAGTTTCACTGCAGTTCATTTTTACCTGGGTTCAGATAAGAAAATCTAAAAAAATTGCCATTGCTTTAACCCTTTCGGATCTTTTATACTATTAGAAGTACATGTCTTTCAATGCAGTTATATTTTGTTTTAAGAAATACTTTTGCTACTATTTTCATAAAAGTAATGTTAGTGAATGTCTATGCATTTATAATATGCCATCATTTATGTTTAGGCAGTTTAGTAATAATAATAACTATTATTATTTGCTTGATTCTTTTTGCGTCGTTTTTTAATTTTTTTATTTTAAAGATATATTTCGCTCTTTAAATTTAAGATAAAAGTTACTTTCTTTAAAGAATCATGTGTAATAAAGTGCAAAAAATATTAGAAAGTTGAAATTTCAGTTAAATCTTATTGTTATACAATATTTTCCGAATATCTACAAAAATTCTTCCTTTACCTACTGTCGTATGAATACTAATTGAATAATGCACAAAACAACAACAATCTTTTTCTTTCAGAGAATTAAATATTCTTTAAATACTATTTAATCTATTTATATAGCTAGTGTTAATGCTATTAATGTAAAAATAACTTTTTCAAAAAACTCAAAAAAAAAAAAAGATTCCGAAAGGTTCTGAACGTTTTAATCGCAGAAGCAAAGTGTCTGCTATTTGTCTGTAGCAAAATTCATTGAATATGCTCCTCCGGCATATACTGGAAAAAAGTGGTATACATTCAATTAAATATAGACCTTGCAAAACAGATGCTATCAATATTATAAAGGCCAAACGTATGTGTGCGTAACGCATGCGTCATTTTTCGAATGACAAGACTTTCAAATTTTAAATGAAATTTCGGTTTTGCAATTTTTGCTACTACACATTTTTAAATTTATAAATATCGCACATTTTCAATTTTTTACACCATCATGTAGCATAAAAAATTTACTTTTAAATGACGTTTGTTTGAAAGCTATATCTAATTATTATTATTATTATTTGAAATATCAATTTTTGTGTAATTTTTAATACCGCTTTTTTAATTGTAGCAACAAGAGTACTCCATTTCTATTAAAAGGAATGACAAAAGGGAAGAAATTGATTACTGTATCTTTATTTTGCCATTTTCTAATTAAGAGGGAAAAAATTGAAATTTAAGTGTCTTTTGTTATATAACCCGGTGAATTTTGATTTCATTTACAGAATTTGATTTATACGTAAAAGAATATCAACAGTTTGATACTTGTTTCAGCTAATGGCATTGAGACTTCAAGTTTTGTATCAAAATGATCAAATTAAAATGCCATTTTTCATGAAAAAGTTAATACAGATACGAAATGTGTATTTGTACAGTTTGATATGATTAAAATGATGCCGGGTTTAAATTTCACGGGAAAAAGTTCTATGATTCAGTCAAAGTTGAATAAATTTTCCTTTTTTTCGTCTTGAAATACTAGCATAAGAACCTAAACTGATAACTTTATCATAATAAAAGATATTTATTATTTTTTACTGCTTACATGTATAATTAGAGTTTTATTTTAACAATTTCTACAACTGAGTTTAATAGAAATAGCATTTTGTTAATTTGACGTTAAATATCGTTTGTTTAAGAGTTATACTTATCAATATAAAATGTATTTTTTGCTATAACAAATTTTGTAGATTTATTATAGATCAGTGAAACAGATCCTTTTTACATGTTTTCTTTCATCGAAATTCGACGGGTTCTACCTTGTTATAATAAAATCCTAAAAATTAAAAAATATTAAATTCGATAAAAGTACTATATTATTTTTTACATAATTGTGATGAATAAAATAAAGCACAAAACAGTAAAGCACTCTTATTTTCAAGAAATATGTCTGTGTCATATTACCCATTTCAGCAACAGAGGGAAAAGTTGTTAGCTATAAATCCAGTAACATAGGGTATAACTTTGATGTATGATAAATTGCTTGATATAAAAATCTACGAAAAGACGAGAGCATTTCTTATTTTATTCAGATAATGAAATAAGGTATCAGAGCATAAGAAAAAGCATAAAATAAATGGAATTTTCATTATATCTGCCTTTAGTGTCAAAGAAATCAAAATTTATATTAGGAAAAAACTTTTATAACGTAAAATGTGATTTAAAAAAATATTTATTTATTGTTAAAAATAAATAAAAATAGCTGGTTTATATAAACTGAATATGTGATAATTAAAGCTAGGGTACTTATACCTAGTACTAAAAAAATTGTACACTCACATGACAAATTTTATTCTGTAAACATAAATATAATAGTTTTAGTGTCAAATAAATTGAATGATAAATAAACTTTATAAAAGTTACTACTTAAAATATAAAATGCATCTAAAAATAAAAAAAAGAAATAAAAAATTACCAATACCAATCAAATTATTAAAAAAAAAATGAGATATGTCCTTTTTTTACAGCAAATTTTGGCAATTGTCTACACCACTGATATGCAAAACGTAATTTGACTCTTAACGTCAAATTTATCAATTTGATTTCAAATTTGCTCCTTCCAGTGACACTAATAAAACGCCATGTAAAATTAATTAAGAATGAAATTTTAACTTTATTTAAAAGTCTACAGACAGTTTGATTAAACTGACATAATAGACGTTAAAATTTCTTACATTGTTATGAAAATGTTTATAACTACAAAATGAAATATTGATGGCATTTTCTTCGTATACATTAGTTAAGAAATATAAAGTGATATTTTAATATTAAAATGTATCAGTATAATAAATGTTTAACGATCTGTATACTTATCTAACCCTGCATGTTATAAGTCAGTTTGCAAAGAGATTTTTCAGTGACACTAATACAATATCATGTAAAATTCCTTAAAAATAAAGTTGGCAACTTCATTTAAAATGTTTTTTTGGACTGACATAATCAGACATAATTTCTTATGCTGATGTTTATTACATGAAAGTGTAAAATAATAACTTTTATGTGGGACACTTTCTTAAAGAAATATGAAGTGATATTTTAATATTAAAATGCATCAAAATAATAAATGTTTAACAATTTGTATATTTATTTGACTGTTTGCATTGAAAATATATTTTTCAATTCTATTTTGCATTAGCTGCTTATAAATAAATCCATAAATATTTTTTAAATATTGTAATATGTTTATTGTAGGATACTACAATTATAATCATTATATTACTGTAAAATAACACAATATAATGCATTACTATATAACATACTGTACTAAAATTAATATATTTTTATTATATTGTGTTGCATAGTATATTTTATTAGTGTAGTAATAAAAAAATTTCAAGTAGATTTAAAATCTATTTATAAATTTGTCATACATGTAGATTTAAAGTAATATTTTCTTAAAATAAATAATTTTAGAAAAAAAAAATATCTTCAAAATAACATTTATCTATTTTAGAATTTAATGCATTTCGAAATTTGTTTATACTCTGTTTTTAGTATACAAAATCAGATCGCCTAGATGATTTTCGGCGACTTCTGTGCGTTATTACGCTACAAAAGAAAAGATAAAAATTACAGGAAATTCGAAAGAAAAATCAATATGTATATACCGGGTGTCCAGCAAATAACTGACTCATTTTGAACTTAAATAACAAACAAACGATTTGAGATAATAATGCGCGGTTTGCGGTATTGTTATTAGAAAATCAATAAATTTTAAACATGTACTTTGTTAATATTGTTCAAATTTCGGGAAAAAATATCGCGCTGGCGGTAACAGGCTGTTTGAATAGAGACATGACTCTTATTTTCATAAATATGAGATTTTCGGCTGAATATGAATCTATATGCTGTCGAATCTGAATCTATATGTTGAATCGACTCTCGAATCAGCTTCAGAAATAGGGTACGTTGGTTGGAAAGTGATTTAGAATAATATTTATGATTGAACAATCTGTATTATACTTCACCTCCTCAGTCTTGAGACTGAGATATTATTTTAAATATTATTATATTACATTGACAAAGTGTATATTTTAAAATTTATTTATATTCTAATAACAATACAGCAAGCCGCGCATTTTTATCTCAAACAGTTTTTTTTTGTTATTTACATTCAAAGTGGGTCAGTCATTTACTGGACACCCGGTATTTAAATGGCAGAGCACTATTTTAGAACAATATGTTCGTCGAAATAAAAATATACATGTATTTCAGGATCGAAAAATGTGATAATCATGTCTTTATGCGAAAGAATAATTAAGACACGGATCAGGTTAAATATAATATATTCTGTTCGGAGAGAACTAGCTTCATTGAGTGGGTATTTAGCTGTTCTATTAAAAAATGTCTCCATAAAATTACGGCTTTCGCATACGGTGCAATTCGATTTTATGATCAATTACAGGAAATATGTAACAAAAATCGATATACAGGGTGTATCTAAACTACTGGGCAAAACTTTAAGGGGTGATTGTACACATGAAGACAAATAATATTAAATGAGAAACTAAGGGTCCCAAACGTCTTCCGAAGGAGATAGGCGCCATCAAAGTTTAGGGTCCAAAATTTGAAACGATTATAAAAAACGGGAAAATTGATCGATTCGTTTGCGGTTTTCACTTAAACTATTCTTTATGTCAGTATTATCTTAAAAATAAATTATAAAGATAAATTTCAAAAAATGCCGATAGAGGGCGCTTTAGACTTTGGAATAACGAACAACTATTTTTTACCGTTATTTTTTGCATCTCATTAATTTTTTTTAGAAGTTTAGACATAAACTTAAATTTTGAGCTCAATATCTGGGGTTAAGAAGCGCTAACTGAACTGTCTTCAATGGAAGTGGGTAGGTTCAAATTTCAAATGGTTATAAAAAACAGAAAAATTGGTCAATTGATTTGCGGTTTTCACTAAAATTATTCTTTATGTGAGTATCGTCTAGAAAATAAAGTATACAGATAAATTTCAAAAAATGTCGATAGAGGGCGCTTTAGACTTTGGAGTAACGTACAACTATTTTTTACCGTTAGCTTGCTTTTGCATCTTATTAATTTTTTTTAGAAGCTTAGACATAATCTTAAATTTTGAGTTGAAAATCTGAATCGTTGAGAGTGGTTAAGTAGCGCAAACTGAACTGTGTTCAATGGGGGTGGGGAGGTTCAAATTTCAAATGATTATAAAAAACGAAAAAATTGGTCGATTCATTTGCCGTTTTCTCTAAGACCATTCTTTAAGTCAGTATTTCCTTGAAAATAAATTTTAAAGATAGATTTCAAAAATTTCTGTTAGAGGGCGCTTTAAACTTTAGAGTAGCCAATAACTATTTTTAACCGTTATTTTTTTTTATCTAATTAAATGTTTTAAAAGCTTAGACTTAAATTTTGAACTCAAAATCTGAATCGTTGTGAGTAATTAAGTAGCGAAAAATTGAACTGTGTCCGTAGGGTGGGCAGGGTAACAGTTCAACTCCAGAACACAGTTTGCGCTTCTTAACCCCTCCCAACGATTCAGAATTTGAGCTCAAAATTTAAGTCTAAGCTTTTGCAAGCATTTAATAAGATACAAAAAATAACAGTTAAAAATTGTTGCTGGTTACTCTAAAGTTTATGGCTCCCTCTAACGGAATTTTTTGAAATTTATCTTTAAAATTTTTTTTCAAGGAAATACTGACATAAAGAATGGTTTTATAGAAAACCGCAAACGAATCGACCAATTTTTCCATTTTCTATAATCATTTAAAATGTGAACCTTCCCACCCCCATTGAACACAGTTCAGTTTGCGCTACTTAACCACTCTCAACGATTCAGATTTTCAGGTCAAAATTTAAGTTTATGTATGAGCATCTAAAAATTTTAATGAGATGCAAAAAATGACGGTAAAAAATAGTTGTACGTTACACCAAGGTCTAAAGCGACCTCTATCGACATTTTTTGAAATTTATCTGTATACTTTATTTTCAAGACAATACTGACATAAAGAATAATTTTAGTGAAAACCATTAATCATTTGACCAATTATTCTGGTTTTTATAATCATTTCAAATTTTAACCTACCCACTCCCATTGAACACACACTGTCAGAAAAATTCGTCAATATACACTAAGTTATCGTTATTTTTTCACAAATAATTTCTGTTCTCCCAGAAAACGTATTTGTTCTGTGAGTTCATTCCGAGCTTCGAAAAATGAGGAAAAGTTTCCGTTTATATCCAGCACGCATGCGCATTGGGTCTGTTAGTAATAAGTTCGAATTTATTTTTAAAATGAAAAACAAAAATATTCTATTGATTAAAATGTCTAATTTAGTTTTAAAAGACAAAAATGTTTTCGAATTTAAAAATAAATAACAATTACTTTCTTTATTCGTTCAAAAATTCTCACAAATAGAACATCCATGTTTTTTCTCTAACATTCTACGTAATATATTTAAAATTCACATTTTTATACTCTATTAATACTAAACGTAAAAAAAAACCCAGCCACAGTTTCATTAAAGATGAAATCTTTCCGAGATTAACTGCATAATTAAAAGCTTTTTAACGAAATACACCAACCCACACCATATGAAATGAAGGGTTCTATTTTAACGCACAATCATCATGAGCAGCCGTAGCGCCGTGGATTAGCGTTGGTCTGGTAATCCTGGGGTCCTTGGTTCGATCCCCGCCTCTTCCGCATTGATTTTTTCCAAACTTTTTTCAAGTGACGGATATTTTTTCTCTTTTGACAGAGAAAAAAATAAACAGAAAATCGTCAATATACAGACAATTTCTGGCAGCAGTGCTGCCAGTGCATTTTCTGTGAAAAGACGGAAGTTTTTTTGAGAGTGCAGTTCAGTTTGCGCTACTTAACCACAGATTTTGACCTCAAAATTTAAGTTTATGTCTAAACTTCTAAAAAAATTTAATGAGATGCAAAAAATAACGGTAAAAAATAGTTGTTTGTTACTCCAAAGTCTATAGCGCCCTCTATCGACATTTTTCGAAATTTATCTTTATAATTTATTTTCAAGATAATATGACATAAAGAATAGTTTTTGTGAAAACCGCAAACGAATCGACCAATTTGTCCACTTTTTATAATCATTTCAAATTTTGGACCCTAAACTTTGATAGCGCCTATCTCCTTTGGAAGATGTTTGGGACCCTTAGTTTCCCAATTAATATTATTTGTCTTTATGTGTACTATCACCCCTTAAGGTTTGCCCAGTAGTTTAGATACACCCTGTATATGTATTAAATAGCAGAGCACTATTTTGAAACAATAGTCTTCGTAGAAATAAGGATATACATGCATTTCAGGAACGACAAGTGTGAAAATTATGTCATTACGTGAAAGACTAATTAAAACATACTACAGCCCAAGACATGAAAAACTAGGCTTCTCTTGTAATTAATTTACATTAAGTTAAAGGAATAAATATTTTTAGTAATGGGCATTAAAATTAGAAAACAATAATTTATTCATAATACAATGCCTCTTAAATCGATGGTTTTCCAGTTGCTATAGCAGTCGAAAGAATTACTATAAAAGTAACGCTGTAACATTGGAAAAAATCTCCGGTTTGAAAAACAAGAAGAAATCAAAATTATCACTTCTTCGGGACGTTATGAGAAAGTCTTTTATCCGTCGAGGTCAAAATGCTATCATTGCAGAATGTCGGTCTTGAAGTCAAGCCGCGAATTGTGGATCTTGAAACATGGTGCATTTTTTGATGTTTTGCATTTCCCTGTGAACCAGGAAGATGACTGGAGAATGAATGGGATGGCCATCGGTTGTCATCTACCAGAGGAAAAGACACCGTGAACTGAATTCGCTGACAATGGTTTCCTGGATCCGCTTAGGAAAGATTAAGAAAAATTGTGATGTCGAGGATTCGTGACTTTGAATCTAAGAGAGAATGATAGAGAAAGGCAAACAGAAGATTTACGCAAATGTCAAACCCTCGAAAGCTCGAAGCCACTCATTTTGAGTTCGACTTGAGATGATTTATAACTACTTTGTATGCACGTATTGACCACTATATTTAAAACTAATTTAACAAAACTCTGTTGTTTGCATTTCGAAAAATAAGTGTATATGAATTAAATATATAGATTACTAAATTTTATATTATACTGCTATTAATTATATTTCAGAACGTCAGTGACGGCTTTGATAAATTACATATTTATAATTGCCTATAAAATCATACTTTAAAGTATATTTCAAAATCCAATGAAAATTAAGGGTTAAAGTATCTCTATAAAACACGTACGCTTATTATATACAGTGTTTCAATTATGAAAATTTTTGAGTCTTATAATTCAGAAAGTTGAAGTGCACGGAGCCGAATATCCCTAATTATAACTATGTGAAAATGTTCATAAATAAACATGGAAATACACTGTCGACATATTTCTTATAATATTATAAAAAATATGTGCAGCATAATGAAAAATTGAAGCAATCAATACTATTTTTTATTCTTCTGAGTAGCCGGCTTTAACTTGTAAATGATCATGTAAGCTTAAGAAACATTTAGAATTTTTTTTTTATGTATAGTGATTATAAAAATAAGCACAAAAGCTTAAATTTCTTTTATTTATATAAATTATTCTTTCTGTTAAATATGCACATAATTGAAATGTCCGATATAGTACATACTATCAGATGGTTCAATCCACGCAAATAACGTTGGTACGATTACTTTCTTATTTACTGGTGAATCGAAATTATTTTTCGGTATCAATTTGAAGGACTTTGTTTACAACTAGACATTCGATATTTTAGAAAACAGTTCTTAGTTTATCTAAAGAGCAAAAATAAATATATATATAATCTCTAAATATATTCAAGAATAAATAAATAATATAAATTTTGGCTTTCTTATGCGTCATATTACTGGCAATTACCATTCTCCATTCAAGTACAATAATAATAAATATAAGAAACAGTTTTTCTCGATATTTAAAGGAACATTTTTTTAAAGAAATAGAGCCATCCATATGTCAACGTTGTAGAAAATGTGAAAAATTGTTTGAATTAACACTAGAGCGCCCTAAAATTTTACTCGAGTTTCATATAATATTTCTCACCAGAATTTTTATTCAAAATTATTTAATTGATTTATTTAACGTAAATCTACGTAGATTAAATCATTTCAAGAAAAATTTTCTGGTTCGAATTCAAATTTAATCACATGGTTGGAGTCGATTCGACTCCATTCGGACGTTCTAGTGTTAATGAACATTATGCAAATTATTCAAACTGAAATTGTAAACCTGCCCTGTAAACATAACGCTTCCCCTAATATTAAATGTATCAAGCATTCGAAATTACATTCTACAACTGTGAGCAATACTTACTGATAGGACCTGTATTTTTAAAATCCTTATACATATGAAAAAAAAATTCAATTAAAAATACTTACACTTTTTTGCCAAACTTTAGAGGAAACGAAAAGAAATACTTTTGCTTCGAACTTGCTACTGAATTCTCATGGTGCTGTTAACTGATGTTTAAGAATCCTTTAACCACAAATGCAAACTCTTTAAAATATATTCAGAAAACAAAATTTAAAGAGAAAAACTAAATTACGAAATACGCTTTTCATTTCCCTATTTTATTTTATTTGCAATTTTTTTTATTTTTTTCGTTAAATCCTTAGAGATTCTGGATGTTTAACAGAGAAACTCAATTTATTCGTTTCACAAGGTGAAGAACTTTAAAGATAAATTAATATAAATGCAAGAAGATTAAAAAATTGAATAAAAGTCAAATTAAATAACATAACTCAAACTATGTACAAGATATTGATAATAGGTTTAATATCTAACATGTTATCATGTCTTATTTCTTGTATGTGTTATTTTATATATCTAGTTCGAACATGTGTTCTATGTTTAATACTTTGCTGCTTTTTGCCAATTGTTTTGCTACATTTAATTTTTTAACTGTTTTGATCTAGTTTAAAAAATTACGTTCTAGAAACAAACATATATTTGACCCTAAAAATATTTCATTCATATGCAAAATCGTCAATTTTTTAATTATTATTAATGATCAATTAATAATTGAATAAATTATTTTCTTATTTGACTCACAGATCGCGAACAAAATACTAACTATTGTTTACCGTGGTTGTTTTATTTATATATAAAAAAAAACACAGTCAACCTTATTTCTTTTCAAAAGTTTTGATTGCAATAGTAATAAAATTTTAAATGACAAAAACTTTTAATGCTTACTAATAAGAATGTATTTAATAAAAAAATCATAACTTTACTCATTGGTGCACAAAAAACGAGAACTTTAATACGAACTTCTATAATTGAAAATAAACTAACATATAAAATCTACATTTCGACTTAATGCTTATATTTTAGAAAGTATCTATTCTTTCAAAAATTAATTTTATTTCAAAGATCATCAGAAAACTTGAGCTTTTATGCAGTTTTATTTTTAAAAAATCATGCGAAAAAATTCCAGATTGGCAGAATATAACCGATGTGGTCGTACCGTACCTGAATTGTGCTATTCTAGTGTAGATCAAAGCAGTTACCTAGTCTTTGGTGAAGTTATCGAAGTTTGGTGGAATTAGTTAACTGAAGTATTAATTACATTTTTACTCTAATTAAGAATATTTTTTATTTTATTAACGCATGTACATTAAGCAATTATCTGTCTAAAAAGCCAATCTTGCTTTTTTGTATTCGTTATTCTCATTCAACTACATTCTGATTCATATATATATGTCTCATCTGCTCATTAAATATCTATGTTGATTGAAAAAAAAAACAAAGAAAAATAAGCTATCATTTTCAATATATTGACATTTTTTCTGTATATTTCAATTTATAATTAATTTCGGAATATGAACTTGGTCTCCTTTTGAAGAATTTCTTCATTAGATGCTTCTAATTTTCCTTTTTTCCTCAAATCATTGAATCTTTTGATACCAGAAAATTTTTGCTGACATGTTTGCTCGTTTTTACATTGAGAAGTTATTTCCTGTATAACAAGCAGTTAAAAAGTTTAGGCTTTGTTTAATTGGTATTTTATTATAGCTTGCCTTTGTAGAACGATCTTCCTTAATGATCTGCTATGGTTAAGAATGTGATTTTAAATTATCTCTCATTCATTGAAACAGTAAGATAATATGATCTATAGAGAGCTATTCAGTTGCTTATCCTTTGTCTGTGTGTCTTCGTTTGTGATTTATATGATATTTCATTCAGATAATCTACGACACTTATTTTGTATATACTTAAGAATAAAAGGGTCATATTTGGTAAATTTTTAAGCAAAAAAAAAAAAAGAAAAATGCCTAAATATTTGGAAACCTTTTAAATTATTCATTTTCAAAGGAAATGGCATAAGATATATCAATGATATGATAAAATGATTAAAATAATTCTAAATCTAATACGTTTTAATGAAACTAAACCCATCGACTGATATTTTACAACATTTCACAGGTACGTACATCAAAAGCTGTGACTTATCTTTTATAAAAAAAAAAAATTCAAATTCATATTGCTTAGATCTCGGAGGTATGTTTATCCATGTATCAAAATGTACGACTCAGTTTAAATTACGAAATATTATTATTTCGAAATTTTCTGAACGAAATTTATTATTCCTTTGTGAGTGTAAATAAAGATCTTGAAATGTGAATTGTGTTTTTGTTTCAACTACATTAATATTCAACGATTTTTGAGTATTATCTAAAATATACATAAAATGAATTAATAAGTATATATTACAGACTGTCTTCTAAGTATTATTAAATTTTGGTAAACGTTTTCAAGCTAACTTATTATAGATGCACCAATATAATTAGGTATATATATTCATGGGGCATTTTTGGTAAAGTATAGTGACAACATACTTGTATTAATTCAGAAACATTCACCGGTATGTAACATTGAAATAAGTTAGATGTTAATTCATTTATATTGCTTCAAATTAGAAAACCAAGCGTGTTTCTAAGATTTGAAGTATGTTAACGTAAATTAATAAGGTGTGTGTTTTCGCAAAATGACGCAGTAGTTTGAGTTTCAAATAACAATAATGAAGGAAGTGCATATCCAACGATTTCAATCAAGAGATCACAAGGATGTATTGTGTACAAATACTTCATGAAATTCTCTAAAAGAGTAATTTAAATTACGTGCAATAACTGATGATCTCTAATTGTATTATGTTATATATAGCTAGAAAGATAGGAAAAATTTTGCTCAATACGATAATGAACATTTGTAACCAAAAGGAGTATTTTTATTATTATTATTGGAATTTCTCTGTATTGGAATAGAAAAGATAAATTTTGTGCACTAGTAATTTACAAATATTTTTTTTCTTTCAACATTCATTGCAGATCTAGAGAAAACAAATTTATCTTCTTAAACTCTCATTATGTACCTTATGTAATCACACTCATTAATTGTGTTACAGATTATGTAAATATCCATACGTATGTTTCCCATCCAACAAATCATTATATTAATGATTTGTTTTTATTTTTTGTAGCAAAATACTTGTAAAATATTAATGAGTGGGAAAAAATCACATTTTTGAATTGTTTGAATGTTGTTTTTCTTAAATTATTGAGCTACATTGTGTCACTGATAAACGTACTTTGAGGTCAGATAAACATTCTATGTTTATAATGCATTCCAAAGGTATAATTACCTGTATTAAAACCGAAAAGATGACATAAGATATTTTTCAGAAAACACATAATTAAACTAATTAAAGCTGAAAATTAGTATTCAGTGCTTGTTCAAAATATTTTAAGGAAAGTAACGAAAGTATAATTTATGTATGCATAGGTTTATAATAACATTATTTAAAAATCACATTTAATAGAAAATACACTTATGGTATATTATCCAGAGAATATGATATTTTAAATAACTTGTTTTCAAATATGACAACATTGTTTTAAAATGCAAAAGGCAAGTTTTATTGTTTTATTTAGCGCTATGGAGTTTTCTGTTAATGACTGAGTATCTAAAAAAATGTTAAAAGTATTTTATTGGTTATATTTGTAATATACTGTTATTTTCTATTAAACCACACCCATGATATCAGATGATTTAATATAAATGTATAAATATGCAACTTTTTCAAAAGGTATTTTGCTAGAAAAAGAATTTTTTTTTTTTTGAAAGATTTAAGATAAAAAACTATTTTTTCTCTCTCTTTATAAATGTTTGCAAATTATGATGAAATGCACTGCTACCTTATTGAAGCTTAATTTCTGAATTTAAATTTAAACATAAATATTTTATTTATTTATTTATTTTTATTTTTTATAAAAAATTTTTAGAGTAACATTGTTTTTGTCTCAAATGCATACTAACGTAATACTCAAAGCACATAGCAAATCTGTAATGCAAACTACTTTTTTTTTATAAAAAATATTTTTTTATTATTTATAAGAGTTTATATATTAGGTTTACACTAAAATTAATTTGAACTATCCGAATTGGATAATTTACGTTGTATGTTTTTTCGGTTTCTGTTGAAAGTCATATAAATTTTATGTCATCCAGAATTTGTGTGTCATTAGTCTTTGCCAATATTTTTTTTAATTTATTTAAATATACGTAATATTTGCTATAGACCAATATGTGGATTTGTTATTTCCTGGGCCCTTTCATTAGCAAATATTAAAAACCTATATTTCAGTGTATGAGATTCTGTTAATGAACAGCTTTTAAAAGATCAAATTAAAAATTTACTCCTTAAATGATGCTTAATATCAGCCATGCATTTGATCTGACTTCCATGAATATATTAGCAACTCAAAAAAAAATATATATTACAAAAGCCTTTTTTCAAGAGTACATATATGGCAGCGATATGTAACTTTTATGAAAAATATAAAAATTGAAATGTAAGATTAACGATGTAACGTAAGATTATGTGTCACTTTCTATTTTTCTGTATAACTACCCTTAATAAATTATCGTTTACTAACTAAGACAAGCTTTATTATATTTTGCAACTATTTCTATTCTAGAGATATGATTTATAAATCAAACAAATTTTTGTAATTTCTATCTAAAATTTCCGGTTTCAACATAAATTATAAATGTACAATTTTACTAAAAGAAGATTATTTTCGGAAGAAGCTAAAAAAAATATTGTATTGTGTATGATAAAAATAACCAAGCCTTAAAATAATATTTTTCACTTAAATGTTTAAAATGTGTCTAAAAAATTTAAAAAATGATATATATTAAAAAATGGTATAATTAATATGCAAATAAACATAAATCTCCAATTGTAAACATTAATAAAAATACATTAGTACAATAATCTTAACTTTAAATCATGAATGGTAAAACATTATGTTTCAGTTAAATACAATGATGGTACCTTTTCTACATTTAATTCAGAAACACAATTTCTATTAATCTATGAAGAAAACTGGATATTAAAACTAATCTTTTTTTTCTATTTCTATCACCATTCTAAAAGTAATATACAGAATATTGGTTTACGTTCAATACTTTTATCATTTTGACATTCTTGAGAAAATTTAGTTTACATTTTAATATGTGTCTAAGGCTGTTAAATCTGTATGTGATTTCTATTAAATTTAAAATTCTTGGATTTCGTCACTTGAAGTAACTAGTGAAGTAACGTCACTTGAAGTCACTAAGTAACTAGTGTTTAAATAGTTATTGACAGAAATATGCACAATTATGCAAAATTGTATTACATAATTTCCTTCGTATAATCCGCGTATCAAACAATTATTTTAAGACCCAGAATTAAAAAAAAAGAAATGTAATGTATCAGATCGCCGTAAATATTTGTCTTCAAACACTAAATATTTCTGGGTCCAAAAAGAATTGTTTGATCCGATGATTATGCGCCGAAAATTACGGTAGTTGCTTTAATGCTAAAATAATTAAGAAATATTTTAGATAGAATGAATAAATCATGTAAAAAATGCATCATAAACACGTTTTCTGTTAAGAATTTAGATATAGTTGATTTTTTAACTTAACAGTTATTCAATCTATTTACATTCCCTTCATAAGAAAAGGTTAAAAATATGTTGTTGTGATGTACTGAAATATTAATATAGATAAAGAAACTAGATAAATATGTTGAAAGACGGAGAAGAGAATACTATTACAAACACATGGAATTTTGAGGAAAATTATTTTTAAATTTGTAGTCTCATGATAGAGATAAGAATATTACCGAATGAAAGGAAATAGACGAAGAAAAATTGTTATATATATATATATATATATATATATATATATATTAATTTCATCGTTCGAAACGTTTTAATAATCATAATATTTAAAAATAGTGTTTTTATGTTAGAAATATTTTAAATGATATGATGACGATCTGTTATTTTTACAATGTCGTATTTTCTATAATAAATTATATTATCTCCGTAAATAATTATAATGAAAGTAAGAAACCCTTTTTTTACAATTTTGAATAAAAATCGTAGAAATGTAAAGTTATAATGAATTAAGAAACATTTTCGTTTTACAATTTTCTGGAAATATTTTAGAAATGTAAAATATTCAATAATGTGTCAATATTATATGTGAATATTTCCTATATTGATCCTAATATCGGCAGAAATAGCAAATAAAAACTGTTTTGTCTAAATATTTTTGCAAAAAAATAGCTTCTTAAAGGTAAAATACAATCAAATTTACTTTATTTTCCAATTTTTCTTTCATTTACAAAATGGATACCTACTGTGGAAGTTATCAACGAGGTTTTTTTTCCAAAAAATACGTTTTCTGTATTAATTTGTGTAGTTTACATTAACTTATTTAGCACATTTTTGATTTGATATCTATTGTCTCGTTTCGATAATTTAACATCAAATACAAAACCGGATCTCAAACACTATTACCAGGAAGAAAACATTGAAAAGTATTAGGATTAAGCACGAAAACCAATTTTATCCTTTTTCTAGTTATTACTGAAAAACAACAATAACTGATAAATTACAAAAATGCTATTATAATTCCATTATTAATTACAAAATTTTCCGATCTGCACATGAGCGTTTGAATAAAAAAAAATAACTTTTGAAAATATCTA
This sequence comes from Maratus speculifer, assembly GCA_964019185.1. Taxonomy (NCBI): domain Eukaryota; kingdom Metazoa; phylum Arthropoda; class Arachnida; order Araneae; family Salticidae; genus Maratus; species Maratus speculifer. Next base: position 292,334,701 of record OZ025290.1, read on the forward strand.
CCGAAAAGTAACAAAAGTATGCCGTCTGGTGTTAGACAAGAAATTTAAATGTTTTTTAAGGGGAAGGGGACATATGACTGGAATGCTTATGAAAAGGCTAGACAAATTGGAACGGTGTACGTGTGCGGGTGCAGAGGGGGGGAAATCTATAAAATTTATGAAAATTCGCAGAATTTGTACAATTTTAAAAATAAAAATCAGTTTAAATTAAAAATTTTTTACTTTAACCCTTTCGTGGTTATAAGCGCGTATACGCGCCCAGAATACCACTTAATTTGAATTGCGAAATGCCATACTGACACCGGAATTTTTAAATGAAAATTTTAATTTCACAAAGAACGTAATACAGGGTGCGTAGTCTTGAAGCACCTTGTAAGCACCTTTTACCAGAATTTTTATAATGTAAAATCTGTTTTATTTAACGAAAAAGAAATTTTTTTTCAGATGTAACAAACAGTACTTTAAAGAATTTCTGATACTAAAAGAATTAAAATCTTCTGAGTTTCTTGATGACTACGCACCCTGTAATATATATATATTATGAAATAAAGTTGCTTTTAAATTCCGGTGTCATTCAATCATTTTAGTATTTTATGAATAGAAGTGCTTTAACCGTCAAAGGGTTAAGGTACCTGCCTACCTTTAAAATGCAATTTTCGGTCAAAAATCCGATTTTCTATATTTGGTTTTATATTAAACCATGATATTTTAGCTTTCTAAATCAGTTTGAATTGTGTTTCTATCTTGTTTAGAACTTGAGTTACAGGCATTTTAATATTAGTCATTTAATAGGTAAAATCTGATTTTTAATTATATTTTGTGCTTTTTCTCAAAATGAGATTTTGCACATTTTTCTTTATCGCAAAACAACATAACTCAAAAAACCAGAATTGTAACATTATGAAACTTTGCAAAAATACTCTTATGGAGTTTATTTAGGTTTTGTGGCTCCACTATTATGATAGTTAATTATTTTTTCATATTTTAGTTGATACAAGTTATGAATTGTCATATACAGTCGAGTCTCTCTATAACGAAACTCCATGCATCGAATTTCTCTATGTAACGAATTTTTAGTAGGAACGGTCCCCTTTTCGCATGATTACATTAAAAACAGTCTCTATATAGCGAAATATCTATCTCCATATAACGAATTTTTTCATAAATTGGTCTTAATTTATTCAGTTTTAAAAAAGCTTCGAAATCATATGCAATCAATTTTCCACCACTTATTTTTAATTTATCGTTCAGGGCTTAGTTTTTTATATATATTACTTTTCTCCTTGTTCTTTAAATCCAACGAATTCATCCCACCTTTCACACACCTTTTCACATCCTTCTCCAGACAGAGTCAATTGAGTTGTTGCACATTAGGGTGTATCGATTTTTAACTTTTTTTTAATTTACAAATTCCAAATTGATTAAAAGTTGCTACTAGACACCGCAACTTACCACAAAAATTTTTGGATTTTTAAAAAAATGTTTAGGTCTCTCGCACAAGGCCTAAAGTTCAGAAATTTTACTTAAAAAGTAAATTTTTACAAAATATTTAAAAATACCTTAAACACTTTCTTTCTAAATTGCAAGCAAAAATTCTACTAACAAAAAGCACAAAAAACGATAGAAAATGTATTTCAAAAACTTATCACAACATTTAGGTCTCCCGCACATGGCCTAAACGTCGTAAATTTCAGCCAATTTTTGAACATTTTTCAGTGCTTTGATATTTGTGTTGTTGCTTCTTTAAAAATTAAATGTAATTAAAGCCTCATTAGGCTTGATTGGAATTATTGAAATAAGTGAAATAAAAAATCACATTTCAATACTTCAAGCTTTAACTTGAAGCTATGGGGTGAGGGAGGGCCAGACTGTTGCACCGCGGTGACGTGACACCTATGTTTCACCACGCAGACTTGTCAGTAGTCGTCTGTCAGCGAGTGAGCATTACGGTTGTGTTTTAGTGCAATAGTCTTGTTGTAAGAATCAATTGAGTGAATGTTGTTGTTGTTCATTATGGGTAAAAAACCGCATCTAACTAGACAAACTACCGACAGTACGGTTATCGGGCAACCTATTGATGTGAGTAAGATTAATGTTCTGCCAACCAATACGGATGTTTTGAAGTATTTTGAGTGGGTACGCATTAAAATGAAACAAGAGAGAATACATCAGCCTGCAAAGAAGGTATTTGCGTTAAGAGTTGCTTTAAAACTTGAAGAATTATGGAAAAGAGCTTATTTCCTGTTTGTGGCACCAAAAGCACAATATTTAAGGTTTCAAAATTGCATGAGCAGCTTGAAAAAATTAAAAAGTGTTCGGGCCTAAAAGGAAGTATCCTAACTCCTACAAAGATGCAGCAACTAGCTTTCAGTCAAAAACTGAAACTGCATTGTTTGACATTTGTACTTGCAAATGTGACCTCAGCATTTGTATTTGCTCTAATGACAAAAACGTCCCAGCACTGGAACACGAGTTTTTGCTCGACCAAAGTGGTCCTAGATTGATGTCAATTGCAGAGTGTGTCAAATACGAGACTATAAAGCTTAAAAAGCGATTAGAAAGAAAATTTAGGTCACATGCTTTAATGCAGGTAAACTTAAAATCTGTTGAAAATATTGATTCTGGTGATAATACAGATGATTCAATGTCTCACACATCCTGTCAAGATAGTGATTTTGAAATAAATGCACGTGATACGAGTCAAAAAAGTGTTTCAAGTGTAGAAGTAAAGCAAGAACTGCTACAACGCTTGTTTTTGTTTTCACGAGCTTGTGACCGCAGGGGCATTTCTAGTAGAGCTGGAGCTCAGTTAGCTACTGAACTTTTGTGAGACTTAAATGTCGTTACTGTAGAGAATCAAGAAGCAGTAATCGACAAATCAAAAGTAGCACGTGAAAGACTTAAATCTCGTAAAGAAGTAAGCTCAACTCGAACCTCCGATGTGTTGGCCATTTAGTTTGATGGTCGTAAAAATGAAAGCATAACGAAAGAAATTGTAGCTGGTAAAAGTGTCCAAAAATCTTTGATGGAAGAACACATATCAATTGTTGAAGAACCTGGATCCCAGTATTTCGGTCATGTAACTTCCATAAATGAAACAGGAAAGGAAATAGTTACATCACTTGTAAAGTATTGTGAAGAAAAAACTATCGATCTTTAAAAACTAAAAGCTGTTGGTTGTGATAGTACGGCAGCAAACACAGGTGCTTCAAATGAAGTTATCAACTTATTTGAAAATAAAATACAGTATATTGAAATAAATTGAAAATAAATACTATATATATTAACCTGAAACTTTCGTATCAAGTTTTGAAGACAAGATGAACGGACGAATATTTAAAACAAGTTAGTTAATTTGAAATAGAACAAGAAAACTGCGCTCATGTTCTATGAAAATACATCAGCAACTTTTTGTATTTATATACTACATTTTATTCCACGTTATAATATTTTATACATTTGTAATAAACAATAATAATCGCAAATAATGATAGTCTTTTTAACACAATTATCAAGCAATTTACATCGTTAAACTATCTTTTTTAGGTATACAGCATTTATATATTATTTATGTAGTATCTATATATATAAGTATATATATATATATATATATATATATATATATAAATAAGACTGATATATTAAACTCAAATTGCACACCATATATAATTAACTAAAGAAATATATAAAATATAAAAATATTCTTAAAAGCAAAAACTCACGATCATCTACACCGCTAAACAAACTTGAAAAACCACTACGTGAACAATAACTAATCCATAAATTATAAACTGATCCAACAAATGACAACTCATAAATAACTTAAACAAGAAACTCGAAAAGTAACAAACATGGAGACGGGCGGCATGGCTAATGACATGCACTGCTGGGTTAAATCTGATTTTATGCATGCAACATTCCCCATGCCCGTCACAACCATAAATGAATTTTAACTAAAAGCAATCCATACTAAAAATAAACTATCGACCAGCAATAACCTTCAAATGACCCTTAAACTAAAACATTAAACTTGTCGAACTATCAAATCCATTCAATAATGATTTCAGTTCATTTCGACGACAACTGCCCCTAACAAAATCATTCATAATATTTTTCACCAAGTTCCGAGGGTAATCTTTTTCAGAACCCAGTCTGTACCGCTCCACAATGTCATTAATCGCATCTCCAATTTCTGAACTCAACCTATCAATACGAATTAAACCATTTCTGAAAATATTTCTTTTTACCGAGACATGTACACATGAATTGAAATTCATTAACTTTAAAGTTCGGAAACTAAAAGTGTTCCGTTTATCAAATATCTTTGTAACCAATTTTTTACGCTCTAAAATTAAGTTTACATCCAAAAAATCAATATTTCTGCAATCCAGTGAGGAGGGCTCTAATTTTAATGTTGTAGGGTAATATAAGAAATCTAAAATTATATTATCGTTATTTAATTTAACTATTAAAACATCATCAATGTATCTATAACACAAAATATTTTTATTTAAGTTATTGTTACGTTCATATAAATATAGGTATATGTCAGCTATAATAGAACTACAACTCCCCCCCATTGGAATGCCACGAATTTGTCTAAACGTTTTTTTACCGTCGTAAAGGTAATTTTCTTCTACAACAAATTTAAATAAATTCAAAAATAAATCGATATCAATTTTTGATTTACACTCAGTAACATAAAATTCCACAATTTTCTCTTTTAAATCCGTTAAATCTATATTATTGTATAGGTCTGCGAAGTCATATGCATACAGACCTGTAATGTTTTTTATATTTTTCAGCTTATCCAATAAGATGTAGCTATTTTTTATAATAAATGTTGATTCCCTACCAGTCACTTTGTGAAACACACCTGTTAAAATCTCCTTTAATCTTTTGCTAACTACCTCAATGTAAGATCTGAAACCACAAGTTATGCTTCTGAATGTAATTGGCTTTTTATGAAATTTAGGAACTAATATAAGATATGGGAAATTTTGACTTTTTTGTTTTAACTTTACTTTTTTATAAAGTGCTTTGATTTTATTCTCCACAACAGTTATTTTTGTATTCAAAAGTTGATAATGATATTTATTGTTATAGCACTCATTCAAAAGCGTACTATAAAGTTTTTTACATATCAATGCGTAATTTGTGTTGGCTTTGTCTACATATGTAATTATAAATTTATCCTGGAGATTCTTAATTGATTTTGTAATTTTTATATAATTTTCGCGTGACATACCGTCACAATCTCTAATGTATTCCATTTTTAAATCCTTTAGTATATGGTATTTCCACTCTTGAAAAACACTACATGGTAAACTATACCTATACATTAGTTTTTGTATAAAAAAATCTAAATTTAAGTTAAAGCGCTTAATTACTTCACTTTTAGGTATTATGCGTTTCACTCTATATTTTGTTCCATACTCCATTAACTTCCTCAACTCCGCATCCCCTACTATCTCCAAATTTCCAGTTATAACGTGTCCAAAATCGTTATCTATATAATTTATGTAATCACTATCATTGCAATTACAAATGCATTCTCCGGTACTTTTCTCAAGATTTTTTGCAAAACTGTTATAGTTAAAAATTTTACGCCCCAAAGGTTTATCATATTTAAAAGCCTAAATTATTTTAAGCTTGCCCACAGGTAATAGATCATAATATTTATTTAATATTTTATTATAATTTAGTTTATTTTGACAATTTCCAACATAATCCAACACAAAATATATCTTATCTACTGAACCTTTATTGCTATTGTTTAAATTACAATAAAATTGCAAATTCTGTTTTTTAATTCTATACCTCAATAAATCTAAAGCTAAATCTATGTTACTACATCCTACTCTGTCATGCAATGCCCATAGTGTTTCGGGAATTAATTTCTTTTTAATGTTAAAAACTAAACACTTAAGTACATTAATTCTTCTTAAACCATTATAATTAATTATTGCGTTCAGTATATCTTTACAATTATTAATATTTTTATTATTCCAAGTAATTACATTAAAAGAACTATTACAATTATCATTCAATATTTCATTCCTCAAATCATGATTTATTTTTGCATAAATAGAATCATCTATATTTTCAGTTTTTAAATTTTTAACTACATTACTATTATTAAACTTAACATTTAACCCGTAAGGATATACCGTACCATAATTTTTCATCATTTCATTCTCACACAATTTTCTTTCCATTTCATTTGGAATAATATACATGATAGATATCCCTATATTTTCAATACCATGCTCTGAAAAATGTTTTATTTCTATTTCTTGATCCTCACTTTTGATGATAAGTTTTCTAATGTCCGATTTATGATTATTGAACCTTCTGTTTAAAGGAGTAGATGTTTGTCCAATATATAATTGATTACAAACGTTACATCTTAATCTATAAACACAATTATAAACTTTACAAAATTTAAGACATTGTCCCTCTGTCCTCTCATCTTTATGTTTTATCTCTGCACAAGTACAAACTTTACAACGTTTGTCACTACATTTAACTAACTGTATACCATTATCTAATTGACTTTTTTTAAAGTCCCTTCTATAAAACCATCTTGTTTTATATCTTTTCTCAGTGTTATTACTATTTTTGTAATTTTTTCACTATAACTATGTTTAAATTGCCCAAGGCTATTCATTGAATTATTATAAATATATCTAGTCCGATATCTTATAATTTCCGTATTTCCATAAGCACAACTATCTTTAGTCAAACCACAATCATTCCGTAATCCAACATATTTCCAATCTATGCCACTTTTAACACAATCGCCACTATTAGACATACTCCTCATAACTCTAAACTCTGTAAACTCTTTTCCACCATGGTCACTTTCTAACGATCCGCTCCCCACCATGGATTCTGGAGCCGACCAAGCACTACGGAATTTATAATTCCATATCTTGTCGGTACCGTTAATATTGTATTTTTTACTATTCATATTAATGTGCAAATTTTTTTTATAATTGAATATTAATAAAACAATATACATAGAACCCAAACACTCAGCTAAAGCCATAAAAATATTGAAAAATACATAAACTTCTCAAAACCAATATGCATCAGAATAAACTATCATTAAATATCAAAACTATAAAAATAAATTCGAAACTGAACATTATTAAATTATCAGCCAAATAAATTAAAATATAATCATACTTTTTAATCCAAACAACTTCATAATAACCAACCAACAAACATTAACCACTTAAGAAAATCACTTCACATCAACAAACCGTTGTAATCTTCAAATATTTAATTATGGCATGCAATTTATTTCTTATCTCATTATAGATATAAAGCAAAAAAGACATACCTGACTCCAGCCTACAGTACTCTTTAATACTAATCCAAGCAACTCATAACATCCATTACATACATTTCTGCATTGACCAAGTGAAAACGTAGACATGCCATCATATATCACTGGACAGAATATATTTAAATAAGACTGATATATTAAACTCAAATCGCACACCATATATAATTAACTAAAGAAATATATAAAATATAAAAATATTCTTAAAAGCAAAAACTCACGATCATCTACACCGCTAAACAAACTTGAAAAACCACTACGTGAACAATAACTAATCCATAAATTATAAACTGATCCAACAAATGACAACTCATAAATAACTTAAACAAGAAACTCGAAAAGTAACAAACATGGAGACGGGCGGCATGGCTAATGACATGCACTGCTGGGTTAAATCTGATTTTATGCATGCAACATTCCCCATGCCCGTCACAACCATAAATGAATTTTAACTAAAAGCAATCCATACTAAAAATAAACTATCGACCAGCAATAACCTTCAAATGACCCTTAAACTAAAACATTAAACTTGTCGAACTATCAAATCCATTCAATAATAATTTCAGTTCATTTCGACGACAACTGCCCCTAACAAAATCATTCATAATATTTTTCATAAAGTTCCGAGGGTAATCTTGTTCAGAACCCAGTCTGTACCACTCCACGATGTCATTAATCGCATCTCCAATTTCTGAACTCAACCTATCAATACGAATTAAACCATTTCTGAAAATATTTCTTTTTACCGAGACATGTACACATGAATTGAAATTCATTAACTTTAAAGTTCGGAAACTAAAAGTGTTCCGTTTATCAAATATCTTAGTAACCAATTTTTTACGCTCTAAAATTAAGTTTACATCCAAAAAATCAATATTTCTGCAATCCAGTGAGGAGGGCTCTAATTTTAATGTTGTAGGGTAATATAAGAAATCTAAAATTATATTATCGTTATTTAATTTAACTATTAAAACATCATCAATGTATCTATAACACAAAATATTTTTATTTAAGTTATTGTTACGTTCATATAAATATAGGTATATGTCAGCTATAATAGAACTACAACTCCCCCCCATTGGAATGCCACGAATTTGTCTAAACGTTTTTTTACCGTCGTAAAGGTAATTTTTTTCTACAACAAACTTAAATAAATTCAAAAATAAATATATAATATATATATATATAATATATATATATATATATATATATATATATATATATATATATATATATATATATATATATATATATATATATATATAATGTTATTTTATGCGTCTAACAAAAATATACTTAAGTCTGGTGTTTTTAACGAAAAAAAATGGTTCATTTACACTAAAAATTACGAAAGTTTCGTCAAAATGAACATATTTTAGGTCTTGTGCGGGAGACCTAAATGTTGTGCTAAGTTTTTGAAATACATTTTCTATCGTTTTTCATGCTTATTGTTAGTGGAATTTTAACTTGCAATTAAAAAAAAATGTTTCAGGCATTTTTAAAAAAAATATTGTAAAAATTTACTTTTTAATTAAAATTTCTAAACTTTAGGCCTTGTGCGGGAGACCTAAACATTTTTTTTTTAAATCCAAATTTTTTTGTAGTAAGTTGTGGTGTCTAGTAGCAACTTTTTATCAATTTGGAATTTGGAAACAAAAAAAAGTTAAAAATCGATACACCCATTGCACATGTAAGAGAGGAATCAATGAGAGGCACATAAGAGAGGCCTTCAAATGGAGGAAAATGTGAACTACAATTTTTCATTCCTTGCTAAAATTTGAGCATTTTTTTGGGAGCATAGCAATTTAAAAATCAAAACAACAAAAAATTACAGATAGCTTTGCCTGAAATTAATATAAGTCTTCCTTATTTGATTTTCATTAAGCTTTCAAATAAACGTCTATTGTCATTTTTGAAACAGCTTAAATAATTAAGAAATAAAATGTTAGGTTAATATTTACTTTTAAACATTTCAAATTCTTAATTAAAAAGATCAAAAGTAATATTTGTTCAAAATTTACACATTAAATACGATTTTTAACATCATTCTCTATACATCGAATTTCTCTATATAACGAATTTTTTACTGGAACGATGGATTTCGTTATAATGAGACTCGACTGTATTTTCTTGATTTTTCTGTGTGTAAAAACTTCAACTTCCATAATTACATAAATAACATAGTCATAGTTATGAAAATGCTTCAGTACCTCAAGAAAGTTTCATGAATTAGAATAAAATTTACAGAATAAAAATATCTTCATAGAAACTTGAGTTTTGATGTTTTACAAAAGTGCCATTTTATAGCAATTTTTGTGTACGCTTTGAGCCTAAAAATCAAAATATTTAAAATATAAATATTTTTTACATGTTATTCATAATTTTTAGCTATATTCTATAATATAATGCACAGAAGTAGGCATTTTTTCAAATATTAAAAAAAAATCTCTTCTAAATATATTCAGGCACCTTAAAAAAATCTATATATACTTAGTAGATTCACTAGTTCCCATTAATATTATAAAAAATAACATTACTTAATAAATTTAGATATGAAAGAAGTGTGAACAAAAGTTCTAAAAATTATACTCAGTATAAATATGCAATAGATTTCATTGAATAAAAAAGAGCAAAATTATATTCGCTAAAAGCAAGCGAAACAAAATATAGAACTACTTAAATTTTGCTTGATTAAGAAATTTTTTGTCATGACTACTGGAATGAACATTCATTTCAAACTATGTCATTATGACTCAATGATATGTAAAAATAACATACATAAAAAAACTGCATAATATTGGTGATATGAAAAAAGAATATTCTAACAAACATGCAGAAATATTCAAAGAGGCAAAAAAGAAAAGTTGGAACGTAAGGTTTTTTAAGTGGTACTAAAAAAGAAAAAATTCATATATATGACATATATGACGTCTTATATTTCGAGAGGGGATTACATTCTGTACTTGAATTATGTGCATATTTTTCGAAAAAATTAAAGTAATAAGAAGCGTGAGCTGTAAAAACCAATCAAATATGTCTGATAGCTATATTGAAAGTTATTAATTTACTATATCGCAGCATCTAGCACGTAGAATTTTTTTTTTGTTACTACTTAACAGCTATAAATTAAAATATCTGAAATAATGTTATTGTTTATATTTCATAGTATACCGTATTCTCAAATATACGTAATTATTCACTTCTGTGAGAAAGATTAAAAAATATGTAATAGTTTGTAACTAAATGAAAATTTTTAAGATTAAAAAATAAATAAAGCTGCACAGACAAAATAAAACACATAACAATTTACACTGGAATATTGTCGCACTTTCAAAGTAACAATGTTTTGAATTTCAAAATGAAGCTCTTCTCTCTAATCAAATTAACTCACACTATTATATAACTTATGTGAATAGTTAAAAATATTCTAATATTTTTCTTCCAGTTCATATGTATTAATTTAATCGTCTTTTTCTCGTCTTTTCAGACTACTACGTAAATGCAATTATAAAATATCGGCTACATAATTTAATCTGTTTAAACGAGTGACATTTACTTAATTATAAAATATACCTTTGTATCTTCTTGAGTTGTGTTAAAAATTCACTCTCCTGATTAGAGTTGTCAGAAACTCTCCGCTTTATGTAACTTTCAGAGAATATCCACTTTATTAAATTGCTTTATCATACTGCATGTTTCAGAAAAGTTAATACAATCGAGCTTCTGTTTTGAAGTACACAAAATTAGTTTTCGACTACTATGTTTAAATCATAGCATATTGGATAAGATTTTCAAGTAAGAGAGAAATGTGTTATCAATATTTAGACATAAATATGGAGGTACAAATTAACATTTTCGAGGATAATTATATACGATAAAAGGGTTATTTGAGAAACTTTTATGCCCCTTTGAATGATACTTGTGCCATACTTGAAAGAAATTTCATGTTATAGTTTTATTAAAAGTTATGTTACATGTATCGCTTACGTTTTACGCATATCATTATTACCAACATTCTTACTGCAATTCAAACAATTTTGATATGTTTAGATAATATCACCTTGAAAGGAAACATGGATACAATGTTAATGAATTTCAAACGCGAATTATGTCTTTTAATAAATATGGTTTACATATCAGTACACAGACATATTTTTAAGAGCTAAGAAGAATCAGATAACTTTTCAATAACATTAAGAAAAGTTAAATAGTATTACAAAGAAATTTGTGAAACATTTTGAAGAGATTGGAGTCGCATTTTCTGTAGATTTATTCAAAATAATGATTTTTTTTTTTGAAAAAAGTTTTAGGTATTTATTATTTATGTACATTTTTTAAAAGTTCATGATTCTGCAATTTTGCCCATGTTTCTTTATCTACTCTGGAATATTAGCAGGTTTTAATTACCTACAAGTAATTATTTGATAAAAATGTATATGATTTCTTGATTTCCAAATGATTCAGTTACGTGGATATAATTAATTTATTAATGTCCAATATTACAAAATATATGAGTCGACAGATGGCTCTGAGTCAGACTTACAATGGCTTTAAACGTCCCAAAAAATCAGTATATGTATTAAAAATTGCAACAAATTTTATTCAGATAAAGCATTCTTAGACGACAGGAATCTTACGGTCCTGGTATTTTATGACTAGGTAATTCTTTGGTACCAGTATTTTCTTATAGAAAATATTAAATTAAATAGAACTAAATTTCACGCTATTGAACTATATTTATTTTTCTAATAAGAAATGCTGTTATTTTACGTAGAAAACAATGGTACCCGTACAAACTATGAACGAAGATCGTAATTCGACATTCAATGTTGAAAACTCGTTGAAAACATAGAACTAGGAAATGAACCAAAACAATCTTTTGATTATTTTGCTTTAAAAATAACTTATTTTGCATTAAAATCTTTTTTTATTAAATATTTTACATTCTTCTTCTTTCTTCCAATTATTACAATGTTTTTAACATAAAGTTGATACGATTGGGGTATTAAAAGATTTACATGTTTTTGATAAGTTAAATTTTACAGTGCAATGTGCTTTTAGAATAAAATACTTACAATACATTCACTTTTTAGAAAGTATAATATTTTCTATTGTAATATAACAGACCGGGAGGCAGTAGCACAGATAAACAAATCATCGATTTCACGAAATGAAATCTAGCATTAGTTAGATCTCATCGCGCATATTAAAACGCAATCGGTGTGCCTAGTCACATCTTGATGGAAAACACAAAAACTACAAGTTTAGCGGCTGACATTGCAGGTATAACATTGTTAATTCCTTCCCCTCAAAGAATGAAAACATGGAGGATTTTGAATTGGAACTCATAATTATAAACCTACGAGTCAACAGCTATGGTTTTTGGGTGTTTTCAACCAAGATATGACTTGGCAGACTGGTTGCGTTTTAATATGTGAATCGAGGTTTAAATAGTTTTATAGATAGATTTCCATCCGTGAGCTCGATGATGTGATTTTCTGTGCTGTCGCTTCCCGGGCCATAAGTTTACTTGCTTTTGTGATAGCATGGAAACTAATTTTCATTTTTAGAATAAAAATGTTTTAATTTCAGATAATATCCAATCTTATTTCTTTTTCACAATGAGGTCTAATTGTAATGTAGACTGTACATAAATAATGAATGCATTAATATTTATTAGAAAGAATAAAAGAGACCGTACTTTATAGACTGGGAAGTGGCAGTACACACATTCACCTAATCAAGCCCACGGCTGAAATTCCAGAATTAGTGAAAAATCATTTCACATTACTAACGTATCAGCCTGCTAACTCATATCTTAGTGGAAAACGGCTAAAAACTATACTTAAGCTGATTTCTCGTAGGTTTAACATTGTGTTTTTCTGCAACAAATGCTACGACAAACACGGAAGACTGTCAATTGATCGCTTTTCTTTTTTCCTCTTTTTATTATTATCGTAATTTTATCTTTAATCCTGCACAATAATACCATAATACTTTTTAATAAATAATAAATAATTTAAGAACATCACATAAAATAAATATCTATTTTGTTACTCATAAAATCGGAACAAAATGTTACTTAGAAAAATTAACAAATTTCAGAGTTAATTTCAAAAAATCACATAAAAAATAAAATATTTGACATCAATGTAGCTTAAAGTTTTAATGTTATTAGAATGCTTTTCATTATTTCTATTTGAAATATCAATTCAGTTGTCAAATAGCAGTTAGATATACCAGTTTAATTATAAAATGATCGAGAGTACATAGACTATTTCAATTTGCAGATATTGAAGAAATCTTAATAAAAATGTCTACAGATTGAAATCATTTACATATTGTAATCTATATTTAAATTAGAATACTGGTGTGATACATATAAAAATAAAGGACGTGCAGAGAGTTGAAATATTTCTGATATAACTAAAATCATAGATGGAAAGTACTATGAAATAGTCGCCAAATAAGATTAAATAATTACTTTGTTTTTAAAATCAGAAATGAGGAAGCTTCCGAAAAAGTATTTAAACTTACCACAAACACAAATCTTCTAAAACAAATTTATTCATATTCCAAAACCCTTCAAAGAAATGACTTGATTTCACAAATTATTTGTATTTTCTGTATTATATATAATATTTTGAAATTTTATAAGTATGTTGTAAATCTATCCTTTATATATCCATTAATATGCATTACATAAAAGAAAACAAAATAAAAAAAATTATGAAAAACTTTCAAAACAAAAATATTAGAAACCTTCTCAAGTAATATATTATACATGTATCAATAGCAACGAGAATAGTAATTAAGTTCAATATGATTAATGAATGAATAAATTGTAACTGCAAATTTTATTCAGAAATGTTTCCTAGCATTCTCAGACTATACATATATTACAGAAAAATTCTTTAGTGCAATTCAAAGAAATAAATCACCAGTATTAACTCTCATGTGATTACCAATATGATAACTTAAATTAGAAAAGTGAGTACCCTAAGATATTGAAACAATGTAGTATGATTCTGTGCATGTTAATCAAAGATATTTTCACTTTAACAACGCTAAGCATGAAAGCACAAAGAAATATTCTATAATTTAATATAAATAGTTACTAAGAAACTAATTTAAGTTTCTTCATCTAAAGGGATATAATTAATGTCTAGGATGGTAAAACATAAAAAGAAAATGTATTTAATGAGGATACTGTATATTAAGAACGTTCTGCACATGAAAAGGATTTTTAAGTGGTAAGATAGAATATATTTAAGTGTTATACTTTGAGATCAATTGAGTCATCCAAAAAATATTCCTAAAAGTCTTCACATTGAAGTATTACTGAAATATGTTTCACTATAATAGTTAACATAAGTGCAATAGTAATACTATTGAAAGTATATTGTTGAGTTATGAATAATTTTATATAGAATAGAGAAATAATAGGGAAAATGACTGAAACCTAATTTTAAGGCTTTTCTTTTGTTGAGAATATTTGTAAATTAAAAAGTTTCAATTTGTTAAATATACATGAATATCGTCGAGTTGTAATTATCAATAGGAAATAACTGAAATATCTAAATATTTTTGTCAGATCTTTTGATCCTTATGTACTTAATGTTACAAATCACAGTTGTTAATAAAATTCACAATAAAAATTATTTATTCTGAGAGTAAATGATTTTTTATTGTTAAAATCGTACATTGTAAGAAAAAAGTTGCATAGGTTCCGTTTTGGAAACAGCAACTAGTTGCCTTAAATGAAACGAATAGATCTATTTTAGGAAGGAACCGTGTTATTTTAAGAATGATAACTAGCAAGATAGTAGCCGGATAGTAGCTGGAAGATTTTTGATAATCTTTTAGATGTCCCGTATTCAAAACGGAATAAAATGATATATATATATATCTATATACAGATAAAATTAAACGTTTCGTTTCAGATGTGGAACGTTTCGAGTCAGATGTTAAAAGTTTGAAATTTTTTTTCACATTGAAAATCCATTAGCAGTTAAATAGTTTTATATAATCATATTTATAGACTATTTTAAAATTAAAAAAAGGAGAGCGGATTGTTCAAATTTCTTTTTATTAAAAATAGAGCTATAGACTGATATATTCAGAAAAGATTTGAATGAATGAAGAAATACAGAGTACCTCAAAAGTATTAAAAACGTCTATTGTTAATGTTTTGCTATAATAAATGCCTTTTTTTACAAAGTATAAAATATCTGGTGTTAGTTTTGAACTATGATAACATCGGATTATTGTGATCCTGGTGTTATGCTTGCATCGAAATAAGAAAATAAATAAGTATATTTAAGAATAAATATACAATAAAAAAATAATGCTAAGCCAATTATGTTGAGAGTAATGGTACTATTTATTGGCGAAGTGCCGAAATGTCATGGTTAATCAAAAGTTCTTCATACCGCTTGCCAGTAGCGGTGGAGGTAAATGGACCTTGAGGCGTGAAGAAAAACGCATCTACTCACTCCTGTTAATCCTGTCCACACAGTGACCTTTTCAGACTGAAGAGGTAATGACTGTAAATGAGATTCTCGGTGGTTCATTTACTGATTTTTTGCGTATTTACAGAATCTTGCAAATGGAAGTGGGCTTCGTGAGACAACAGGTATCCGTTGTCTACTTTTATTTTGCCATGAATTTGTAGTGCAAAAGATTGACGTGCTTCTAGGTGTACAGGTAGCAACTTCTGCAAATGAGTTATCTTGTACGCATAACAGCGCATTATGCTCCATAGGACATTACGCACTGTGTTGTTCGGGATATCCAGCATTCGGTCGATTCCCTGTCAACTGCTGATTCCAGCATCAACGCTACTTTGTTCTTCTAATGCTGTAGCCAAACTTCCACTGCCACAGCCTAAACTGATTTCTTTTTTTCACCCCGTTTAACGTGAAATAAATCGGTCTCATCGAATTTAGCAATCATTTGTTGCAGAGCATTTGTGTTTAGTGGATCATTTTTTACGGATTTTAATTTCCAAAACTTCCTAATAGCTTTAAGTGCACAAGCATCGTTCTTATAAAAAAGCTTCAAGATCAAAGCACGAAGCTTCATATTTAAAGATAGAAAACCAACGATTATAAATGCACAAATAATGTATCGAAAGGTAGCAAACAGCTGTTTCAAATCTACTATCGAGATTCTTCATCAATGCAAAACTCAGCGAGATGGAAAAAGAAAACATGAGTGCTTTTTTCTTGCTCCCTAAGTTTTGCACTGATAAAGAATCTCGTTAGTACATTCGAAACAGATGTTTGCTACCTTTTCATATATTATTTGTGCATTTATAGTCGTTGTTTTTCTATCTTTAAACATTTTGCACAAAGGCTGTATTTGCTATTTTAACGAAACGTCATAGTTAGAGTCATAATGATGCGTTCTGGCAATGTGCTGCTGCTCTGAATTTTTATAGCAGCTATGTCTGAATTCGTCACGAAGCATGTCACGAATTAGTAATTTGCATATCTCCAGACAACACCAAATATAAGCACATTTTGTAAATTTTTTTTTTCATATCCTCCAAAAAAATCCATTGCCTGTCGATTGTTCTACAAAAATATCAAGTCATTCTCACCAGTAGTTTTAAAGTTATCGATCGAACATTAATTATAACCTACCTGTGTATATATATAAAGAAAGATCGAATATACATAGGCAACCGAAGTGAGGCCAATTTGTCTAATTCCAAAAACAATTTCCCCTAAAAGCATTTAACGGATGCATAAAGAATTATTTCACTATTTACTCTATTTACTCCACTGAGGAAGAAATAATTCGCTATGTGTCATTGAGTGTCTATAATTCATTAATACTATTCGTTATGTTTATTATGTTTTATGCTTATAATATTATGTTTTTCTACCTCAATTTTAAGTTTGAATGCCCATTTTATATGTATATTTAAAACGAATATGTAAGTTATTTCAAATTTCCAGGATCTATTTGAACCTGCCTGTTCAAATGGGACAACGTGTGAACAGAATATGAATACAAATTCACTTATTTGTATCAAATTTTGATTTTTTTTACGTATAAAAATTTACTTTGTGACTTGAAATAGACGAAACATATTAGGAAAATTGTAAACAATAGCCTGGGGTTACAGTTGTTAGTAAAGCAATTAAACATTTTTGGCTGTATTTGTCAAAAAAATACAAAATTTTGTCACCATTTTATTTCTAAGAAAAAACGCACCTCAAGACTTTTTCTAAATTTAAAAGAAATGTTACAATTATTTATCTCCAATTGATATTCTGATATGAAGCATTTAATTTAAAACAACTTTCAAGACAGCGCATCTTGACAAAAATTTTCAATTTATGTTTTTCCAATATCGACTTTACAAGACATTTATAAATTCTTTAATATAGCGGAGAAAAACTTTTTATGAGGAAAATATCCTACAGTTATTTAAATAACATTCTGATAAACAGTTTTGTGTTTGATTTTTTCTCTCAGTCAATAAATTTCCCATCTATTTCTTGGTTCGAGAAATTTCTAAACGATAAATAAGTGTCATTTCTATAATTTTCAATATAAAATCGTTCTATAAGTTATATATTTATACAATATTTGTATTATATTTACAAATATTGTATAAATATAATATTTGTATTATTATATTTATACAATATTTACTAATAAATGTGACAATAAATAAAATAAACAACATGGATACACTGATTAACAAATAATTTCGTAGTAACGGCAAATAAAGTACAAAATGTTTAAAACAATAAAACAGTTTAATATGTTAAAAATATGCTTTTCACATCATGTCCAAACTTGCCGAGCGCTTTCAGCTAAACATCACCCATCCTCAGGCAAGTTAATATGATAATACCGTAGCTTCAAAGTGGTGCACTAGTTAAGACGTTGCATTGAGCTCTTGTATCTAGTCTTACTGGGAAGAAAATGCCCGATTGCTAATTATTAATCCTATGGAAGAAATTTTTAAGAGATATTTCGTTTGCTTTTTATATTTTTAAGTGATTTTTTCGCATCAGCTAGCTGCGATTGATCAGTACAAAAAAAATGTTCATTTACTTTTTCAGTTTTCCGTACATTCTTTTTAATAAAATCAATTCACTTTCAAAAGCGGTTTTGAAAGTGGATTTTTTTTATGTTTAAATAAGTAACAAGAAAAGAGAAAAAGTAAAAATCAGCCTTTATATAGAATAACCCTAGCTACCAATGCAAGAAAATGCTGCTAAATACAAACGAAGGAAAGATTCTTCTATAAGGAAAGATTCTTCAAAGAGGAATGATTCTTCTATAGAATTAGCATCAAGCGAAAACGTTATTTCGCTTGAGCAAAGTAGCTCCTCAATTTGCAAAGGGAAAAACGAAAGAAATATGTAGGAGGAAAGAAAGGGGAGACGGAGAGTTGCAGGACTGGTTGCTTCATTTTAGTTGTCATAACTTAAGCTTCTGATTTTAATTAACACCCGTTTTTATAGTATTTACTCATACCAATTCTTTCTCTCCCTCTTATTTAGTATTTGTGTTTGTATTTTCGCTTCTTTTTGTAACAGCGCAGCGTACATATTTGACGTTATATTATTTTCATTTTATCTCTTCTGATGATAGCTAATGTTTAACTGAAAACCCACGGAAAATTTGTGCACAATTCGACATACAATTTTTCATACCATGATTCATTTCAATATTTTTAAATATTTATAGCATATTTACAGCTTTTTAGTAATAAATGATTACGTTAAATGGATTCACTTTATTTATTTTTATTTATTAAGGTACATATGACGTTTAAGCTTAATGTATTCCAATTTTCTATAGACTCTATATGATAATAATTTTAAATAATAACACAGTTAAAAATCTTTTCAGTTCGAATTATTCGTTTATCGTTGATAATGAAACATAATATACATAAAAAATGGATTGCAAACATTTTTTACAATACTTATTACAAATCTAGTTATTTAAACTTTCGTAAAAATGAGTTTTTATCAAACATACGTAATTGATGGTTGAAAGTAAAAGTTAATGCGTTAAACATGCCTTATATTGTAAGTAAAAAGAACGAAATAACTTTCTAGTACACTCAAAATCAAAAGACTTTGTTATTTTTTTATTTAATTTGACTTCAAGCGATTAACTAATTTAGTTATCGTTATTCATTTAGTAAGTAATGATCCCACTCGCTGAACGACAGTGTACCTAGAAACACTTCCTATCAACTAACTTCTAAATTAACATTTATTTTAAAAGCGTGTAAAAAATAGAGATGTGTCTATTGCAATGTTGCACTACGTCTTCAAACCTGTATAAAATACTGTGGCATATGTAAAATTAAATTTATTGATATCACTTAAACATATTATTTATTTCATTTTCCACCTAAAATATGCTGTTAGTTGTTTGCAGAGGTGCAGCATTACAAATGCACTTTTACTAAAAAAGATAAAACTTTTTTAATAATTTAGTTAATTTTAATGATAAAAAGCAGATAAGTACGGTAAATGTTATTGCTACTGATAACAATGTGTCTCTAAATTAGTCAACAATTATGGGCCTGGGAAAAAATATTTAATTAATATTAAGTAATAAAGAGAAATTTCGAAAAGAAGTTGCATAATTAGTATATTTGTTATTGAATAAACAGGAAACTTTATTTTCCAACAATTGGTTAATTGATAAATATAACGTTATCTATAGCAACTTATTGTTTTAAATAACAGCATAGATTTCAGTACAGTAGCAGATTCATTATCCAAAATTAAATCTATTTCTACCATAGATAATGACAAAGTTTTAGATGAGCAAATTAATAATGAAGAACTTACAAAATTACATTTAAATCGCTATTTAAATTCCAAACAATGTCCTCTAGATTCTGGAAAACTTTTTTGGTGTGATATTTAACTTCGTCCATTTATTCGTAAAACTTTTAGAGAACATTTAAAAAAATCCACGATTCAGCTCATCCTGGAGGGCAGTGAACTTCCCAAAATTCATTTTATTCTTATGGCAAAAAAGAAAAAAAAATATCTTTGGAAAATTAAAAAAAAAGTCTTTTGTTTGTTGTTGATATTTAGAAAACGCTTTAAATTCTTTTAATTTTACAAAAAATACTTAACAGAGGAAAATGATTTTAATTATTTTTAATATAATGTAAATAGAAATATCGTAGTATCGGCAATCACATATTCTTTATTTATGTGACAGTGCTAAAAATAAACAAACAAAAATAATCTTAATCTTAAAACACTTGAGTTATTTTAATAAAAGTTTCTATATATATATCTCTATAAATATCTGTGTTTTCATTTCATGCAAACGCATAAAATATTAAAATATAAGCAAGTTTTTCAAATTCCCAGATGAATAAATACGAGAAACGATAAACATACGAAAACGTTTCTTTCTTTCTTTATTTTTTTTAAGTTTTGACCCTTTGTATTCGAATTAAAGGCTTTATTTAATAATCAAAGCATAATATATGCAATTTAAGAAAGTTTAAAATTCTATTTTTTCAAAGAGAATAAAATATGTTTCAAATTGCCTAAGGCATGCATATTTAAAAGATAATTGGAAGGATAAAAAATATCAAAACACTAGTCATAAAACAAAAACTAAAAACTAGTCATATGTTATGACTAGATTTTTTATGTCTTTCAAATCTTTAAGTAAAGTTGAGTCAGAAAGCAGAACTTAAAATGAAATATTTTTAAGTGTATGTTTATTATAACATCTCATCATAAAAAAGCAGCTTTTGAGGGAAAATTCTGTAAAAAATTTTGTACGTCAGTTTTAGAATTAAATAAAATGTATTCGAATTATGTTTGAAAAACAATGGATTTAAGAATACAGTAATATTTTTAGTTTGAATTAAATAAATATAAGCTAAAATATAAACTATATTTTTTCCGTTTGTTAATAAAGAATATCGTTTTTAGTTGAAAAATAGTATGTTTGTTAGGCATTGTGGTTCGGAAGAAATGTAAATTTGAAAATACTCATTGTTTAGATAAAAATAATTACCTGCTAAATAAGAACTAAATTTAAATCTTATTACGTCAAATTTAAAACTTCCATTGAAATAAACTAACATTTAATACAGTTGAGATACTTTGATTTTCTTTTCTATATCGAACATGAAGTTTCTGAAAAAATATTGCTTTCAAAACTCTCCAGATACGCGATTAATTGTAGATTTCTAAATTTAAGTAAATGCCTACAAAGGTTCTTTTACAAAGGAATCTCTAATAAAGGGTTCATTTAAACTAAACTTTCATAATAGTATTTATCTAAAATTAAAAATAAAATAAATAAAATAAAATAAAAACTTTGTAGACAAAAATGTGATTCTAAATGTAAAGTTGCTGAAATCTGTATGCTTAATAACATTTTATCTGTACACCTTACAAAAAAAATGTAAATCTACAAAATTAGTTTTTGTAAAGCTGCAGAAATCTGTAACTTTAGAAATGAGCCCAGTAAAATTAAAGTTATCTTAGTAAAATTTTATCTGTAACCTGGCTTAATGTTGCATAATAAATTTCAGGACATTTCCAGTTTTCTAAAAACTTCTTTGTAGCCTTACACATTTTTTTTTATTTTCAGTGAAATCTGCATCTGTTATATGAAAAAATTTTGCTGTTTCCGTTGCAAAAAATGTTCTAGGAACCCCAGTTCCCAAGGAAACTTTTAATAAATTTGCAGATTTTTTCTTCCTTTTTTTTACTGTGTAGTGCTGAGATATAGGAAATGAAAGATTTCTCGTAAGACAACAACACGACAATTTATTTTCCTAAGATACTTTGTTATTTGTACACGCGTAAAGAGAAATAGTATTATAACCGGTCAGTTAGACCTTTTATACAGGAGAGACATTTATTTGTTTATTTTCACTATTGCTAAAAATTATTGTGGGAAAATGTGTCATATTTTAATGATATTGTAAAACTTTTTCATGTGCAATATTTATATCCTTTGTCGTTCAAATTTTGGTGGGTATACTATAGTTAAAGTTATTATTAAAAATTTTCTGCGCAAATATTAATGCCATAAACCATACTGTTCCGTTCCGGAAGTGTTTTTGGCTCCACCTGGCGAGCGCTTGTAAAAAATGAACAGTTTAGCTGTTGATCATCAAAGCATCAGCACGTACTCGAATTGCTAATCATCCATACACCCTTTAAGCTATGGAAATTCATTTAAGTTTTATCATTGCATATTAGTTTACCATGTGTGGTTTTGTGTTTTTATATGTGTGTGTGTATTTGTGCAAGTGTAATTAAAAAACTTTAAAAATACTATCAAGACTACAGTCCATTCTACTTCGACATTGTGGCCCTCTCGGCCGGAGTGAACCATGGAAAAACTGAATAGATTAAAAGAAACGTCAAAGGCTGCCATAACAAGACTAGAGCAGTTTATATCGGAAACTACTGATATTAAAACGACTAATATAAGTATTTTAGAAGTGAAGTTAAAAAAGACGGAATGTCTACAAAATAAGCTCGAAGAGCTAAGAGAACAATACTTCGAAATTCAGGATATCACATCGCAACAAGTCCAAGAAATTGATCAAGATATTAATAGTACTCTCGAGAGATTAGAACAAGTGGAGGTAAGCTTAAAACTTTTATTAGCCTCATTCGAAAATAAATCTCATACTGTTAATGATTATGTATGTGAAACCAAAACAAAAGTTCGCCTCCCAGAAATACCTTTACCTTCTTTCGGAGGTGCTTATAGTGATTTTGCTAATTTTAAAACGCAATTCACTAACTTAATTGTTAATAATGAACAACTTGATGACAATCAGAAATTATTTTATTTAAAGGCTTCTTTAAAAAACGAAGCTAAGCAATTAGAGTCCCCTGATGACGATTTTAATTCATTGTTTCAAGCTTTAATACGTAGATACGAAAACAAGAGATTATTAATCGATTCGCATATTTCTGCAATTTTAAATTATGAAAAAATGCAAAATGAATCTCCGAAATAGTTGCGTAATTTTATTGATATTATTAATAAAAACATCAGAGCTCTAAAGGTCTCTGAATATACACAAAATAAATTGTCAGAAAGTGTATTTATAAATATCATTTTGAAGAAATTAGACACCGAATCTCAAAAACAATTCGAATTGTCATTGGAAACAACAAATGTTCCAAGTTTTGATTATTTAATTTCTTTTTTGGAAAAACGTTGTGTTACTTTAGAAGCCATAACGAATGCATCTGGCGCCAACCAGACTTCGAAATCCAAATTCTCCAAGGCGAATTACGCAATAAATAAATCAAAATCATTTCTCATCAATGACAATAAAAATAGAAATAATTTAAAGACCTGCTTTAGTTGCAAATTTGCGTTTCACCCGCTTTATAAATGCAATGTTTTTTTAAACAAAAATGTTCAAGAAAGAAAAAGTATTGTAAATAAGAACAAATTGTGCTTGAATTGCTTAAGATTACACCAAGGGAAATGTAATTCTAAATTCGCTTGTAAATTCTGCTCGCAATTACATAATAGCTTATTATGTGAAGAACATGAGATGTTAAAGGGGGTGGAAATAAATAAAAACAAAAATAATGACATGTTGGGAGATAAACAAATAAGTGATTTCGATTCCGAAAAAAGGGAAGCAGCAATCATCGGTACAAATTTGTTTACAGATAACAGAAAAAATTGTGCATTATTAAATACGGCTATAATTTTAGTAAGTGATGTGTTTGGAAATAAAGTTAGATTGCGTGCGGTGATTGACAGCGGATCGTCGATTAACATTTTAAGTAATAGTGCATGCAAGAGATTAAATTTACGACCAAAACCATTCAAGGGAATGATTTTGGGTATTAATGAAACACATCAAGAAATAAGGAAAATAGTCAATGCAGAAATATCAAATGAACAAGGAACATTTTCCAAAGAAATAGAATTCGCTGTTTTGCCAAAAATTACAAACAACATTCCAGTTTCAAAATTAGATATTTCTAATTTATGTATTCCACAACAAATTAATCTAGCAGATGACAATTTTTATACACCTAGACCAATCGACGCACTGATCGGTAGTCAATTGTTTTTTTTCAATTTTAAAGAGTGAACAAATTCGTTTAGCAGATGCTAACTGTATTTTACAAAACACTGAATTTGGATATTTAGTGACAGGGTCGCTCCCACAAAGTAAAATTCAGTCCCATTGTTATCTTTTAACTGAAAATAGTCTAGACAACACTTTACAAAGATTTTTTGAAATAGAATCCTTACCGGGTGATGACAGTAATTCCATTAGAAGCGATGAAGAAAGGTTTTGTGAGGAACACTTTAAAAGCACTTATAAACGAGATCAAACGGGTAGATTTACCGTACAATTACCCATAAAGGAAAATGCTGAAGCATTGTTGGGATTTTCTAAAGAAATTGCAGCGAAAAGATTAACTAATTTATGGAATAAATTAGATAGAAATAAAATGATGTCTGATCTATATATAGAATTTATGAACGAGTATGAAGCTTTGGGTCATATGACTCAAATTGAATCTGAAAGCGAAAAAGGGGTGTCTTACTATATTCCTCACCATGCGATTTATAAACCAGAAAAATTATCCACTCCCCTGAGAGTGATATTCAACGCTAGTTCAAATACATCTAACGGTTATTCACTTAATTCAATATTGTTAAATGGGGGAACGGTTCAGCAAGATTTATTTTCTATTATAACTAGATTTCGTACGCACAAGTATGCATTCTGCGCAGACATTAAGAAAATGTACAGACAGATAATGATAGAACCGTTGCAGAGAAATTTACAAAGAATTCTTTGGAAGGTTAGTAAGGACGCTCCGATAAAAGTCTTTGAGGTAAACACGATTACCTATGGGACAGTTTCAGCCCCTTTTTTAGCCACGCGAACGTTAAAGGCTCTTGCTGATGAGGAAAAGACAGATTTTCCTAAAGCCTCAGAAGTCATACTTAACGACATGTATGTCGATGATTGTTTATCTGGTGCCAGTTCCTTACAAGCTGCAAAGGAACTACAATCAAAGTTAATTCAGATCTTGAAAAGGGGAGGGATGGACCTTCACAAATGGGTCGCTAACCATCCTGAATTACTACAAGATGCCGCCATATCAGAATATGCATTTGATGAACACTCTCAGCAGATTTCGGTAAAAACTTTGGGAATGCTTTGGAAACCTCAGATGGACCATTTCATTTTTGAGATTAATATAGAGCCTAAAGATGTTTATACCAAGAGAGATATTTTGGCTCAAATAGCTAAAATATATGACCCCCTTGGCCTAATTGGCCCAATTATAACCAAAACTAAGATATATATGCAACATTTATGGGAATTAAAAATTAATTGGCATGAACAATTGCCTTCTAGCTCACTTCGGGAATGGAAGAATTTTCTTAACAAGCTAAGTGAAATAAATAATCTTACAATTCCACGGTATGTTTTGTCAGACAACATTGCAAGTCTAGATTTATATGCATTCTCAGACGCCTGTGGAAAGGCCTATGGAGCAGCTATCTATTTGAGATCTTTCTCCTCAAGTGGGCAATTCAGATCTAATCTTCTATGCAGCAAGTCCCGGGTAGCCCCACTAAAGCCAATGACAATCCCAAGACTTGAACTGTCTGCAGCTCTACTTTTGACAAGGCTAGTTCAGAAAGTGATTGCCACTCTAAAATTAAATCTTGAAAGAGTATGGTTCTGGACAGATTCTACAATTGTCCTTTTCTGGATTAATACATCACCCCAAAAACTGAAAACCTTCGTCGCAAACAGGGTGTCCGCGATCCAATCTCTTTCCGAAACTCATCAGTGGAACCATGTTGCCTCAAAATCTAATCCGGCAGACATCATCTCCAGAGGTGCAACAGCAAAGGATCTCATTGACAATGATTTGTGGTGGTTTGGACCAACATTTTTTCAAAGAGAAATTACAGTTCCCAGCCAACTTCCCACTCCCACTGCCTTTGAATGTGAACAAGAAATGAAAGCAGACTTTTCCATATCCTTACTAACTGTGGAAAAAGATCCGAACATTTTAAATGAACTATTCAAACTGAACAATTTTTTAAAACTAATTAAAATATGTAGTTTTATTTTCAGGTTCATCAACAATTGTAAGAGAAAGGAGAAAACAAAAGGCTTCCTAACATCGGAAGAGTTGCAGTTCAGTACATTTTTTTTAATAAAGAAAGCCCAGGAAAGTAAGTTCTCTCCTGAATTTTCAGCATTAAGAAAGGGACAACCTGTTCCTTCCTGCAATAAGTTAAAAAGTTTGGACCCATTCATTGATGAAAGTGTAGTCCTTCGCGTTGGTGGTAGATTAATCAACTCTCACTTGCCTTTTGATGCAAAGCACCAAGTAATTTTACCCAGTGATCACAAGATCACTAAATTAATTTTTGAGTACTTTCATAAAAAGTACTTCCATATAGGTGCTCAGGGACTAGTTCATCAAGTACGCATGAAATATTGGCCCATAAAGGCTAAAAGCATTGCCCGGAAAACAGTACACAATTGTGTCACATGTTTCAGGCACAATCCCAAGACATTAAATCAATTGATGGGAGACCTCCCTTCGCAACGCGTAACACCTAATTGCACATTTTTCAATTCAGGCGTAGATTTTTGCGGTCCCTCTCAAATCAAATACAAAAATCAGAGGAACGGTAATTATTCCAAAAGTTATGTGGCTATATTTATATGTATGGCTACCAAAGCCGTTCATTTAGAAATAGTAAGCGATTTGTCCGCTGCTGCATTCATTGCTGCGCTTAAAAGATTTTGTGCCAGGCGAGGCAAAGTAAACACATTAATTTCGGATAATGCCACTAATTTTAAAGGTGCGTCAACTGAATTAAATAATTTTAAAAAATTATTGGAAAAACCTAATGAGGAATTATCATATTTCTTTGCTGAAGAATTCATAACCTGGAATTTTATCCCTCCTCGATCCCCTAATTTTGGTGGTCTTTGGGAAGCTGGTGTTAAGTCCTTCAAACATCATTTGCTCAGAGCAGTAGGTAATAATAAAATCACTTTAGAGGACTTTGAAACTCTAGTGGTCCAAATCGAAGGGATCTTAAACTCCCGGCCTTTATTTCCTCTTTCTGATGACATAAATGAGTTTGAGGTACTTACACCAGGCCATTTTTTAATTGGCAGGCCTATCAGCAGTATTCCAGAGCCCAAGGATTCTGATAATAGATTAACCCATTGGCAGTTAATTTCCAAATATGTTCAATGCATTTGTAAACGTTGGTCTGTTGACTACCTAAATCACTTGCAGCAGCGAGGTAAATGGCAATTTGCAAGGGAAAACATTAAGCTAGGCTCCCTAGTATTACTAAAGGAGGAAAATCTACCACCATGTAAATGGGCTCTTGCCCGGATTATGGAAATAATTCCCGGCAAGGACCACAAGGTTCGAGCAGTGAAGGTAAAAACTGCTACTGGTATTTTTTCACGGGGCATTTCTAAAATATGCCTATTGCCCACTAGCGACTGATTGTCATTGTATTATTATTATATTATTTTAAAGTAATTATACTCATTGTTTATATATTAAGTGTTTGTATTTAATGTCATTTTATTGTTAATTAATTATTATTGTATTATGTTTATTGATTGATGAAATATTGCATATTTCATCCCCGGGTGGCATGTTCCGTTCCGGAAGTGTTTTTGGTTCCACCTGGCGAGCGCTTGTAAAAAATGAACAGTTTAGCTGTTTATCATCAAAGCATCAGCACGTACTCGAATTGCTAATCATCCATACACCCTTTAAGCTATGGAAATTCATTTAAGTTTTATGATTGCATATTAGTTTACCATGTGTGGTTTTGTGTTTTTATATGTGTGTGTGTATTTGTGCAAGTGTAATTAAAAAACTTTAAAAAGACTATCAAGACTACAGTCCATTCTACTTCGACACATACAAAAGATTCAATTTTGCGGGTGAAGGAGATCATCTTTAGCAAAGTGATTCGGCATATCTAGAAGAACGGATAAGATTTCTTGACAAATAACTTTCATTAGTACCCAAATTATACAGGATTAATAATAATTTGTGGTGTTCTACGTATTCAGCAATGCAAAAGCTAGCAATCGTTTATATGATTAGAAATAAACAGTTTAGAACATCATTAACTCGTTTTAATTCGGTCCATTTCTTCCGTTTGTGCATGTTTCAAACAAAATATTTGATTACCAAAAATAAATTGTATATATTTTTTTTTATTTTTTTTATGAAAACCACATTCTATTTCCATTTATCACCTTAAACAATGATGGAGACCAATCCTTTTTGCAAATTTTCTTATGTATATGAATGAAACAATTTAATTGTAAAAATAAAATTTTTTATCTTAAATACTTTTATTATGTTGTTTATTTAGCACTGGACTGAAGAAAAATAAATATTTTTAATTTGTAAGAAATTTGTGTAGAAAGATCTTAATTCAATTAAGAGCTTCTTTAAATTTATTTATTTTTTTATTTTATTTATTTATTTATTTATTTATTTTTTTGTAAAAAAACAAAATCAAAATCAAATCATACCTTTTACGTCACCATTTGTCACTTTTTATAGATATGTTATCAAGGAGAAAATACCAATTTTTATCACTAATTGCTTAAAATAATAATAATAATATAATGATTCAAAAAATCAAACGTAAATTGACTATTTGATATTTAATTAGTGTAAATTGTTTTATAAACGACACAATATGAATGTGTTTCTAAAAATTATTTTATAAAATAATGATGGACAAAAAATATGTCCATCAAATATGTCGTTTTTCATTACATGTACACGCAAAGATAGGCACAAGGTTAAGCCACAACTAGTACAACTTTCCAATAGTTGTGCTATTTTCCAGTATTTTACAATTTTCGAAAATGTCCCAGCATTTAAGCAAATCCAGCATAGTCTATACATCGTAGAACGTAGTGTAGCACGCTTCTTCAGATTAATATAATGTTTATAACATAAACTCATAGGTTGTACATGGGAGATGAAAATGTTTAAGCTCTTATTTATAAGAAAATCAGCAGCAGAAAGGCACATTGTACAATCTGTAAAACAGTATAAATTACATGAGAACAGAATGAGAACAGAACAACATTACTTTATAGCATACACTTTTTGGAAATATATTTGGCCTTGATTTAAGCAAAGTTTTATGTCTATTTTTCATAAATTTTATTTTATTTTAGATTTGTTATTTTATATTACGAAGCACTTACGGATAGTAGTTAATAATAGTAATATATAATTCCTTTGTTGGATTACCTGTAGCTTACATTTAATATTCAATTAAATGAAATCTACTTAATTTAATAATTCAATTAATTATATTCAGACATTATTTCAGTAATTGGAATAAAAATCTTATTATTTTATATTGTTTTAGAGGCATGAAGAAACATCTTTTACTCTTATTTTTATTTATTTTTTCGTTCCTTATTTATCATAATGATAATGCAAAGAGAAAGTTAATTTCGTTTGATATAAATACTAAAATTTCTTTCAGCATTGAACCCTTAACACACTTTTCTTAGAAACTAATTTATGATTTTGTAGTCATGATTTAAATGAAACGATTAGAACTACGTTTGCATGTAACTTACAGAACTCTCATGGTACCGTTATCTGATGTTTAAAAAACCCTTAGCCACAAACTGAAGTTCTTTAATGTATTTAGAAAAAAAAAACGGAATGTGCTTTTTTATTTTTATTTTACCTGCAATACTTTTTTTAATCATTTAAATCCTTTGAGATTCTGAGATTTTAGTAGAGAAACGCAACTTATTTGGTGTGCCAAAGGAAGAATTTTTAAGATAAATTAAAATAAATGTTAAATTATTTTAAAAATGAGGTAATATTAAAAGTAAAATAGGTTAGCAATATATTCGAAAATATTTTTAGTATTTAACATATTATCAATAATTTTTGGTATGTGTTATTTTATTTGTTTAGTTTAAACTGTTCTATGTTTAATACTTAGCAATTTTTAGATTAACAAAGTTTAAGACTGTTTATTACTGTTTTTATGGGATGATTTTGGAGGGGATATGCTTCTTTACAATTTATCTATCTATTTTTAATGTAAGAAATAATAATAAAAAAATGCTTTGTATTTTGTTATACTGTTTAGTGCTTTATGTTTGTATATGACACTTTTTGTGCTTCTAAACTTAAAGCTCAGTTTTTTTGTGGAAGTAAAAGTTAATTTAAAAAATAAAAGTGATATCATGCTATCCATTAACTAAAATCCTGTTTCTAAGTTGTCATTGAATATTTTTTTTATTGGTGGCTAGTTTTATTTCGATATACCAGCTATTAATACATAATTGTATTTACTTTATTATAGTTTTTAAAATGTATCGTACTGGTCTCAACTGAATTTATGTAGAAAGACAATTTATAAAGAAATTATCCATTTCATTAAAGGATTTCAATTTTTGAAAAAAGAAAATTACATGAATTCAAATTTATACAGGAAATCGTATTAAATTTGTGAGAATAAAAAATCGGAATTTGAACTATAAAGTTTTGTTTTAGACAACAATTCGCTTCTGGAAGTCTGAATTATTCGATTTCCTTATTTCTACTTAATTTTATGTGTCGCATGCTGGATTATATATAACAAAAAGCCAAATTTCATATTTTTTACCATAAATATATCACACTAATACCATTACTAGATTAAATTATGCGCGTGTATACTCTCTGGGATTGTTGTACTAAAATAACTTATAGCTTACAATATAAAAATGTGTAGTTGTAATGAGATACTAATCAATTTCTTTACCTTCTAATTATGGAGCATTTTTATTGTCAGAATATAGATATTCTATAAAAGCGAAAGAGTAATTATGCAACTAAATTTGCTGATTTTTAACAATGTGTTAGAGCCATTTCAGAATGCGAGAAGTGTCACGAACTGGTCGGCCAAAACCCGAAATACTCTATTTATTTCATGTATTTCGGGTTTTGGCCAGGATGCTTGGTCAGTTCGAGTATTGACCAGGCTTTTTGCCGTAACATGTATAAAACGAAATGAGGGAAATGTTCATATTTTAAAGGAACTGAATACAATATTATTGAAGAACCTAGAACCAATATTTGGCAATATATTGCATACGTGTGTGATCGAAATACAATCCAATTAGTTCAGTATAGCGAGATTACTTTGGTACAAAATTGAATACTCTTGTTGGTACCATGTTACCCAATATTCGTGCAATGAAATCTCTTTAAAATTATGTCATTTTCTGTAATTAAGATAATTATTATTCAGAAATAACAAAAAATGACATGCAGTTTTATACATTTTAATGATCAATATAATTAAGACGTCACATCATCTACTTCTACTTTAAACATAAAATGGAAATTCTATTTAGCTCTAACTGTTGATAACCTGAGTCTCGCTAGAAATTTTTTATGCCACATATTTTGTAGGGGAAACATTTAACATGTTTCATATCATTTTATGTTACATATACCGAATTATGGGAGAAAATTTTAAAATCAAGAGCACCGAATTATAGAACATTATTTATTAATAAAATGTTAACTAGTCGCATTTTGATGAAATTTGCATTGCAAGTTAGATAATTTTTCAGGTGTGTTTTTATTATCTTTTTTGTTGCTCTACAATGCTCAGTTATAATGTTAATCAGTTATGTTGGTGTATATTACTCTAATGACCTGTAAAAATTATCAAAGATAAGTGTTTTTCAAACTACTAGTTGGCGGATTTTGATGAGGTATACATTGTTAGATAAATTTGTTTGATAAATAGTTTTTTTTAATTGCATGTGGTTGTGTAGTTCTATAATAAAACTTACTGTAAAAAAAATTCAATTTTTTGTTTGAAGAGAGAAACAGCGTATCGGGCGACGCCTGTTACTCTTTTATAAAGCAATTCTTCCAATTAAGAAATTTACTCGTGACACATAAAATAAATTAATTAATATACATTAGAGAATGTAATCTACCTATTATTTAATTTTGGTAAAAGTTATCAAGCTACCTTTTTAAAGATGCAGAAATGTAATTGTGTCATTGGGTATTTTTGGTAAATTAATAGTGACAACATACTTGTATTAATTCAGAAATATTTACCGGTATGTAAAATTTAAATAAATTAGATACTAATTCATTTATAATGCTTCAAAGTATAAAACCAAGTGTGATTCTAAGATTTGAAGTATATTAATATAATAAGGTGTGTGTTTTCGCACAATGACAAAGTAGTTTCAGTTCAATACAGCAATAATGAAGAAAGTGCGTTTCCAACGATCTCAATGAAGATAATATAAGGATGTATTGCGCCATAATACTTCTTAAAATTCTTTAAAATAACAATTTAAATTATATTTAATTACTGATGATCTCTTATTTCATTATGTTAGATATAACTAGGGATAATTTTGTTCGATAACATGTTAATGAATATTTGGGAATAAATGTAGCATTTTGATTATTAAAAGGATTTTAAGCTGTATTGAAATAGTAAAAAAAAATTTTGTGCATTTGTGAATTAAAAATATTTTTTCTTTACTCATTCACTTCAAATCTAGAAAAAATAAATTTACTTTTTAAACTCTCACTATGTATACGTTATGTAATCACATACATTAATTATGATACAGATTATGTATAGATTTATATGTGTGTGTTTTAACAAAGAAATCGTGATATGAATAATTCATTTTTATTTTTCAACAAAAATTTTCATAAAATCATAATAACTGAAGAAAACCACATTTCTTAAATGTTTAAATGTTAATTTTCATAAATTATTAAGCTAAATTCTGTCACTAATAAATGCATTTTGAGGTCAGAATAAAATTCTATATTTAAAATGCATTCAGTAGCTATATTTATCTGTATTAAAACCACAGGGATGATATAGCATGTTTTTCGAAAAGCACATCACTAATTAAACTAATTAAAGCTAAAAAATAGTATTTGATGCTTGCACAGAATATTTCAAGGAAAGTAATTAAAATATGCTTCAATTAAACGTAAGTTTATAATAACATTATTTACAAATGACATTTAATACGTTTGAAATACCTTTGGGGAATAATATCCACAAAAGACAGTATTATAAAAAGTTTAGTTTTGAAGAATGACATCATTGTTTTAAAATGCGAAAGGAAAAGTTTACTGTTTTATTTAGTGCTATGAAGTGACCAGTTGATATGAAAAAAGTTTTCTAAATGAAATATTGTATTATCATTTATTAAAACACACCCATGACATTATATGCTTTAAATATGTTTAAAGATGAATCTTATTTAAAAATAAATTTGCTAGAGAATGAATTATTTATCGATTTATTTATTTATTTTAAATTTTAAAGTTATAAAACTATTTTTTATCGCCCTGCATAAATATTACCAAATCATGATGAAACGCATTTTGGCTTTCTTGAAACTTAATTTCTAAATTTAATTTTATATAATACTGTTTTTTATAAACTTGAAAAAAAAACTTCTATAGGAGTAACTTTGCTTTTAACTCAAATACATTTTAGTGTAAAACACAAAGCGTACACTGTAAAACATTTGTGTAGCGTTACCTAATTGGTGGCAGCTACGACTTCCCTTTTACAGAGTGTTTCTTTACTTATATAATGGTGTAATTCAAACATAGATTACTGGTGGCAATGTTACACCAGTTATATCGGTTAAAGTACTCCACAAAATTGGAGGTAGCAAGGTTCCACCAATTATATGGAGTAACGTTACACAAATGTTTTACAGTGTATTGCAACTTCATAATCTAAACATTTCATATGTGATAATAAATTATTATAAATACAAGTAAATGCATGATATAAAGTAACATTTACTTTGATTAATTGAACTATAAGTTTTTAGTAATGTTTTAAATACTCACACATAAAAAAAGATTTTTTTAATTACATGAATTATATACAGTTCAGTCATATTAGTGTGAGAACCTTGAGATTTTAGTCGTTTTGTTAAATTATCTAGACTAACACATGAGGAATTATTCTGAAATATTAGGTGTGTAAGCAAATTAGTACGTTTATGGAATAATAATCCACAAAATAGGACATTACGAAAAGTTAATTTTGAAGTATGACATCATGGTTTTAAAATGCAAAAGGAAAATTTTACTGTTTTATTTAGTGTTGTGAAGTGTGCAGATAATTACTCAGTCTCTAAGAATAAATAAATAATAGTAAATAAAATAGTTCAATAATGACAAAACAAAACACTTTATAAGATTTTAAAATAGAAAATAAAAGTAAATAAACAGTTTATTTGTAACTAAAAAACAGTAAGCGGGTCACCATGTGAGGCACAAAATTGCCATTTTGTTGAAATCACGCTAATGTGGTGTACATATAGCATCTCTGTCAGGCGTGCATTTCAAAAGTGTGTAATGTAGATATTTTACATATATGTATGAAATGAAATGTGGGAAAGGTTTATATTTTAAAGGAACATAATAAGAATGACGAACATAGAAACAATATTTGGCAATATATTGCATACGCGTGTGATAGAAATACAAATCCAATTAGTGTTTAGCGAGATTTCTTTAGGACAAAATTAAATACTGTTGTTGTTACCATGATCGTAACATATTCTAACCAATATTTGTAAATGGATAATTTTTTAAAATTGCGCCATTTTATGTAATTATGGTATTTATTCAGCAAAGATAACGAAAAATAACATGCAGTTTTATGAGTTGTGATGATAAATATAATTGTGTTGTTACATCTATCTACTTCTACTTTACACATAACATGCAAATTCGTATTTAGTTTCGACAGATGATAACCTGAGTCTTGCAGAAAACATATTTATGCCGCATAATTTCTTGGGGAAGCACTTAACATGTTTCATACCGTTTTATGTTACTTTTGACCCAATTATGTGAGAAAGTTTTAAAATCAAGATAACCCAATAATGGGACATTATTCATTTTGAAAAGCTCTACTAACCGAATTTTGATGAAACTTGCATTGTAAGTTCGACAATTTTTCAGAGATGCTTTTTTTTATCTTTCTTATTGCTCTACAGTGGTCAGTTATAATGTTAGTCAGTTATGTTGGTGTATATTTCTATAATAACCTGTAAACGATTATGAAAGATTAGACATTTTAAAAACTACTAATTGACGGATATTTAAGAGAGTTATATTGTTAGTTAGTTGAAATTTCAATAATAGATTTTTTGTAAATTGATATGGTTGTGTAGTTCTTTTATAAAACTCACAGTAAAAAAGCAAGGTTTTGAATGGAAGAAAGGACCAGCGTAGCGAGTGAAGCATGCTAGTTTTTATGAAGTAGTTCTTCCAATTCAGAATACTTAGATCTCAGAGGTATATTTATCCATGTAGAATAACTTACGACTCAATTCTAATTTCAAAAAAATATTCATATTTCGAAATTTCCTGAAAGAAATTTATTATCTCTTTGAGAATGCTGATGAAGATCGTGAAAGTTGGATTAAATTTTCGTTTCGGTTGCACTAATACTTAATGATTTAAAAGTATGCTTAAAATTTACTCGTGGCACATAAAATAAATTAATGAATATGCATTACAGAATGTCATCTAAGTATTTTTGAATTTTGGTAAAAGTTTTTAAGCTATTTTTTAAAGATGCACAAATGTACTATATATATTCATGGGGTATTTTGGTAAATTAATAGCGACAACATTCTTGTATTAATTCAGAAAACATTCATCGGTAAGTAATATTTAAATAGCATAGATAATAACTCCTTTATAATGCTTCAAAGTATAAAACCAAGCGTGTTTCTAAGATTTGAAGAATATTAACGTAAATTAATAAGATGTGTGTTTTCGCTTAATGACAAACTAGTTTGAGTTTCATACGTCAATAAACATCAATATACGTCAAAAACGGAAGTGTGTTTCCGACGATCTCAATCAAGAGAATATAAGGATGTATTGTGTCATAATACTTCATGAAATTCTTTAAAGGGACAATTTAAATTACATGCAATTGCTGATTATCTCTTATTTCATTATGTTGTAATATAGCTAGGAATAATTTTGCAAGATAAGATAATGAATATTTGGAATTATATGTAGCATTTTGATTATTATTAGAGGAATTTTTAGCAGTATTGAAATACTTACGTAAAATTTCGTGTCTTTGTGAATTAAAAATATTTTTTTTTCAACATTCATTTTAGATCTAGAGAAAATAAATTTACTTTTTAAACTCAAATAATCTATACGTTATATAAAACCCACGCATTAATTATGATACATATTATGTATATATATAGATTCATATGTGTGTTTTCCAACAATGAAATCATGATGTGAATAATTCATTTTTATTTTTTGTAACAAAAATACTCGTAATATATTAACAACTGAAAACAACCGCATTTCTGAAATGTTTAAATGTTAATTTTCACAAATTATCTAGCTAAACTCTGTCACTAAATTGTATTTTGTGGTCAGATTAAAATTCTATACTTAAAATGCATTCCGTAGTTATATTTATCTGGATTAAAACCACATGGAGGATATAACATGCTTTAAAAATAATTAAAAAAACATGACTAAACTGTGCTTGTACACAATATTTCAAGGAAAGTAATTAAAGTATGTTTCAAATATGCATAAGTTTATTATAACATTATTTACAAATGACATTTAAAAAAAATACGCTTATGAAATAATATCCACAAAATACGATATCATAAAAAGTTAGTTTTGATGTGTGACATCATTGTTTACAAATGCAAAAGGACAAGTTTACTGTTTTATTTAGTGCTATAAAGTGTCCAGTTAAGGACTCAGTTTCTAAAAGAAAGATGTTGAATATATTTTATTTTTTATATTTGAAATAGAGTAGAACCGTGGTAATCCCAATTCTGATTATCCGAAAATCGTCTTAACAGAAAGGCCTTAAATTTTATTAAAATCCATATTAATTGTGAAAAATTTTATTTTATTTATGCGATAAATTTTATTGTGCTATCTTTACCAATGTCAAATGACATCTTTCAAGATATTTTGCCTTACGATTACAATTTTATTTGTATTTTTTTTTATCAAAACAATTCTAAATATTTTAATATACATTGAAGTGTTGTTTTACTGTATATTAGCTTGAAAAATTAAAAGAAAAATAAGTAAAAATCAAAACTTTGAAGGGTTATGTTGCACACTAGTAGAAATAGTGCTAAAAAAGCTTATTCCTTATGAAATAAATAAAGTCAACTTATCTTTTGGTCATTGCATAATTTTGGGCACTTTATTAGATAGGTACATAGGACACTTTTTTTTTTACAAAATATGTTGTGATTGTCTTATGTTTTTCAACTTCAATGTGCTTTGAATATGTACCTTAATATTTTTATTACAGCTATGTTCTAAATTACGATCATAGCATTTCATCAAACAACATTTCAACATAAGTCTTCCGGTTAATCAAAAATTTCTATGGAACCACGGTTATCCGAAAATTCTTATGGAACCCCGATTAATCGAAAATGCTCTGGTTCCATGGTTATCGGATAACCGGAGTTTTACTGTATACAGTTATCTTCCATTAAATCGCACCCATGGTATTATATGCTTTAAACATGTATAAAGATAAATCTTATTTAAAGGTTATTTTGCTAGAGAATAAAATATTTATTTATTTGAAAGGATAAAGATACAAAACAATTTCTTATCTCTCTGCTTAAATATAAGAAAACCATGATGAAAGGCATTATGGCTTTCTTAAAACTTAATTTATAAATTTAATTTTATATAAAAATACTGTTATTATTATTTTTTTATAAACTTGAAAAAAAAAATCTTCAGGAGTAAGATCATTTAGAGTAAAACACAAAGCATATTGCAAACTTCATAATCTAAACTCAAAAATTTTCTAAATGACGACTGATACAAATACAAGTATATACGTGATATAAAGTATTATTTGTAAATTTTATTAATTTAAGCATACGTTTTTAGTAATGTTTTAAATACTCATATAAAAGAAACGATTTTTTTAATTACATGAAACATACATAGGCCAATCATATTTATGTGACCACCTTGAGATTTTAGTCGCTTTGTTAAATACCTAGACAAATACATGAGGAATTATTGTGAAACTTCGGGTGTCTAAGCACATTAGTACATGTTGTATATTTTTCAAAGATTTATTCCCCAAACCCCATAGGTGACCGTCCACAAAGTGAAAAATAATTAATATCTTTTTGTAACGCTATCAAAACTAATGCAGCAAAAGCGATAAAAATGTAGATTATGATTAAATGGGTTATTGTAATATACAGTGCTCATTTTTATGAGAATAACATATAAACTCGTAGAGAAATTAAGCTTTTAATAAAAACAGTCCCAAATTTTGTTTACAGAAAATACTCCCAAATTAAACGCCAATTAAATTTGTAAAAATCAAAAGCATAAAATATCGTCAATTATGCTTGTATTATGTACACATTTTTTAATAATTTATAGCTAATATGGATCGTGAGGGGTAAAGCCAATCAAATACATCTGATAGTAAAATTAATGTACGCACTAATTTACTGTTTCGCTGCATCAAGCACGTAGAATATTTTATCTAACATTAAACAACACAAAGTTAATATATTTGGTATAATATTATTGTTTACGTTTCATAGTAAAATTTACAGTCAAACACACGTAATTATTCACTTCTCCGAGAAAAACTAAAAAATAAATAACAGTTTGTAACTAAATCAAAATTTTAAATGTTAAACAATCATTAAAGGTGCATATAAGAAATGAGAACACATAACAATTTACATTGAAGTAGCGTCGCACCGTTATCCGTTACACGCACCGTCGATGTTAAAGAATAACAGTGAGTTGACTTTCAAAATAAAGCTCTTCTATCTGATCAAATCAACTAACACTATAGTGTAGCTATATATGTGTAGTTTAAAATATTCTAATATTTCTCTTCTTCTAGTTATGTGGTAATTTAATCATGTTTTTTTTTCTCATGTTATAAAATATCGGTTGTTTATTTTAATCTATTTTAAAGCGTGATATATATTTAATTATAAAATATCCCTTTGAATCTTTTTGAATTGTGTTAAAAATTCACTCTCCTGATTAGAATTCTCAGAAATTTTCCTTTCTATCTAATTTTCCAAAAAAGTCCACTTTATTAAATTACCTTCTGATAGTGCATGTCTCAGTAAAAGTAATACAATTGGTTTTCTGCTTTAAAGTGCACAAAATGAATTTTCGAATACTATATATTAAAATCATTGTATGTTGGAGAAAGATTGTCAAGTAACAGAAAAATTTTATCACTATTTATACATAATTATGGAAATATGGATTAACTTTTTCAAGGATAATTACACAGCATAAGTGGGTTATTTGAGAAACTTTTATCCAACTTTGAATGGTAATTGTTCTATTCTTGAACAAAAATGCATGTTACTGAATTATTAATAAAATTACGTTACCTGTATCCCTTAAGTTTTACATATATCAGTATTAACATAATTCTTAAAACAATTGAAATAGTTTTTAAATATTTTGATGATATCATCCTCGTATCGATCAACACGCATCGCATATTAATATATTACAAACGCGAATTATGTCTTTAGTTAAATTTTGGTCATATACCCATTAACGGACATATTTACAAGAGTTAAGAATAATTAGTTAACTTTTTATAACATCTGAGAATAATTTAAAATATTGTTATAAAGAAATGTGTGACAAATTTTCACTAGACATTTTATTTAAAACGCTTTTAATTTTTTTTTTTAATTTAATTATTTTACAAAGTTTTATTATTTATATAATATTATTTCTAATTTATATAGTTATTATTTATATAATATTAAATAATGCCATTCTTTTTCAATTTTTATCATGTTCTATTTTATGTTTATAATGTAGGGATGCTAACAGGTAATAATTATATGAACGTCAATTATTACTAAAAATTTTTCGAGATTTTTACGTGTCACAGTAGTGATGAAATTATTAAATTTATTAAAGTGAAAGCGTACAAAAATATATGAATAGAGTCGGCAAATGCACGGGAACCTTGATTTTTTAAAAAAATTATAGCAAAATGGCTTTAAAAAACATAAAAAAAAACAATTAGTTTCTAATAGAATGTGGTTGATAAAAATTTTGAAAAATTTATAAGTTTTAGATAAAGATTTCAAATAAGATAATTATTAATATTCACGCTTTAATTGTAAACAAATTAGATAGAAATAAATAATAGATATTATTAAGTGGGTGAAATAGTGAATATGTCGTAAAACCAGAATAAATGTGATGAATACCGATAAGTAAAATTTTTATGTAAAATACATATATTTGTTTTCTCTTCCGTAATGCAGTTTTCGAATATGCAAATAATAGGCGCATGCGTTTGCGTATACGAACAATCTTTTTTCGAAATATATATAGTTTTATTTTTAAGCGTATATTTTCAAATATTTTTTATTATTTTAAATATTTACATTAATATTTATGTAGAATTACAAGATTTTAAAACTGTATATATTTTTTAAATTTCATTAAATATATTGAAATTTGTCATGATAAAATATTTCGAAACTTTTTTACGTTTAATTTTCTTACACATTACAATTAATTGTGTTTTAAATTCTTAATTGATACTTTCTGTATAATGTTTAACATTTT
The DNA here is from genome assembly GCA_964019185.1 of Maratus speculifer. NCBI lineage: Eukaryota > Metazoa > Arthropoda > Arachnida > Araneae > Salticidae > Maratus > Maratus speculifer. The sequence goes on from OZ025290.1 coordinate 292,375,792, forward strand.
GAAATTTTATAAGTATGCTTTAAAACTAATCTTTAATTATCGAATGATATACATTTCACATAAGAAAACAGCAACAACAACAACAAAAAACTTTCAAATAAGAAAAAAAAAACTTTAAAAACTTTCCCAAGTAACTTATTAAACATATAGCAATAGCAGCGAAAATATTATTTAATTTCAGTACGATTATTGAATGAATAAATTGTAACTGTAAATCAAATTTTATTCAGAAATGTTTCCTAGCCTTCTCAGACAATGGATATACTATCGAAAAATTCGTTAATTCACTTCAAAGAAATAAATCACAAGTATTTACTTTCATGTGATTATCCACATGATAACGTATATTAGAAAAGAGGGTATCCTCCGAAATTGAAACAATGTATGATGATTCTATGCATGTTAATCAAGGATATTGCACTTTAACAACACTAATCATGAAAGCACAAAGAAATGTTCTATAACCTAATATAAGAAGTTTCTTAGAAACTATGTATGTTAGTTTCGTCATCTCATGGTATATAATTAATTTCCAAGATGTTAAAACATAAAAGTAAAATAAATTTAATGAGGAAAATCTATTTTAAGAGCGTTCTACTACACATGAAATAAATTTTTAAGTGGCAGGATAAAATAATTTTTAGCATGATATTGAAGATAATTTGAATCATTCTATAACTATGTTTAAAAATCAGCCAATTGGAGTAATACTGAAATATGTTTCATTATTATAGTTAACATAAGGACAATAGTAATACCATATTCTATATTAATAAAAAATATTATTGAGTTATATTTAATTTTCTTTAGAATAAGGAAACTACTGGAAAAATTGTTGAAACCAGTTGTAAGGATTTTCTCCTGTAAACCAACTTTGTAAATAATAAAGTTTTAATTTAATGAGTATACGTGAATGAAGTTAAGTTCTAGTTAGCACTAGGGAATAATTGAAATAATTGAATAAAAATATTTTCTGAATCTCATTTTATCCTTGCGTACCTAATGTTACCAATTACAGCTATTAAGGTTGATTAGCGTTTTCTCGGGAAGCTGAAGATTGAAGTAACCGGCAGTACAGAGACATATAGGCTCGCAATTTCTGCATTTGAAAGGTTACAGTACCCACCGGATTTACAATGAAACGTTGGTTGCTTATGGAAATGATGGTCTAATGAATGACACTCTTGTTAAGTGTAAAAAGAATTTCCAAACTGGCCACATGTCCGTCACATACGTTCCAAGATGACCTGAATTTGGAGAAAATAAATCCAAATAAATATCATCCCAGTTCGTTTAATTATTTAAAGGTATTGTTACATATCCTGTAAAAAGACCATGTGTACCATATGTGTACCATATGTTTTGAAATTGTTGTCTCGTATTTTATCATTTATGTAAAATTGTAAGTTTTACATCTTTATTTTCTTGTATCCTATAAGAAAAATGCTTGCAGAATTAGGTTAGACTATCTAAGTCTCCTCTACATTTTCACAATAGATCATGATCCAGTCTCTCATGCTTTCATGGTAGAGTAGATTGTTCGAGAATTCAAACATTATTCGTTCAAATTTTTTTGGTGTTTCCTGAATTTTTTTATATACTCTGAATGTATTTTTAATCAAACGCTTTCTTGCTTCCCAAAGACTAATTGTGTCATCTAGTTGCAAAACCGGCCAACTTCTGGAAATTAATAAATGTATTTTTTTCAGTTATTTAAGTTTCAGTAAACCTCTTACAATCTGGAAAATATAAACTATGCCAAAGATCAAATATATTCTCCTAATGAGTTTAAAACCAAAGAAATTTTGTTTGAACCTTATTTTGACTAAATGTTTAAAAGAAATCAGTTTTCCCCCAAATTTTTATTTGTTTTAGATCGCCAATTTTGCAACTAGATGGTACAAATTCGTAGTGTATTTGTTGATAAAATGAATATTTCACACTAATTACACGTAATTAGTATTATTAAAATTTTTATCCTAATAACAGTGATAACAAAATGTATAAAATTCATTTTAAGAAACATCCAGAGGTTTTAATAAAATGTATACATTTATATTCTTTACATGCAAATGCATAGAACATTAAATGAAAAGCAAATTTTGCAATTTTCTTGATAAAAAACAATAAAAATTCAAGCATAAAATACGAAAATGTCTCTTTATTTCTTTTAAAATCTTTGACACTTTGTATTTGATTTTAAATACCTTATTTAATATTCAAAGTATAATATGGGCTATTGAAGAAAGTCTAAAATTCTATTTTTTCAAAGAGCATAAAACATGTTTCACATTGCCTAAGATATGTACATTTTAAAAATAATTGGAAGGAAAAAATGTTAAAATAACGTCAAAACATCCTTTCATATGTAATGTCTAGATTTTGTATGACATTCAAATCTTTAAGTAAACTTAAGACAGAAAGCAGCATGTAAAATCAAACATTTTTCAGCATATGTTTATTCTAGAATCTCATCATAAACAAAAAACAATCTTTGAAGGAAATTTTGTGAAAAGAATTTCTTACGTCAGCTTTAGAATTAAGTAAAGTGTATTCGAAATATGATTTAATGTGTTCGGAATTTTAAGAGTACGAACGTATTTTGTTAGAATTAGAATAAGTCTTTCTAAAATATATTATAATTTTTTTCCATTTGTTAGTAAAGATTATAGTTTTTAGTTGAAATATGCTTTGTTTGTTAGATGATGTGGTTCGAAATAAATGCTAATTTGAGAAATATTATTATTAAAACTCTGTGTGCATAAAAAGAATTATCTGCTAAATTAAAAACAAATTTAAAATCTATTACGTTAATTGGAGTACTTCCACTAAAATAAATAAACATGACATACAATTGTAACATTTTCATTTTATTCGTATATATCTAATTCCACATTTCTGATAATATAGTGCTCTGAAAACTTTTTATATTCGCGATTTATTATAGATTTCTAAATTGAAATGATTGACTTTATATGTTTTTACCAAAGAATGTGCAAAGGATTTAGGTAAACCAATTTTTCAAAAAAGTTATTAAATTTATATACATATATGTATTTTTGAATAAGGAATGAAAAGCGTTGAAGAAAAAAATGAAAAAGAAAAAAAAGTTGATCGACGGGTGAGATGGTTATGTGAAGTGAGTTGCCCAAAAAGTGAATTCCTATTCCTTTCCCCATCTCAAAAAATAAATAAATAAATTAATTAATTAATTAATTAATAAATAAAATAAATTTTTAATTTCGCTCTAGACATATGATTTGTTTCCTGGTTTCCGTGTTCAGTTATCTAATTTATATTTTATTTCGATAAGGAAATTTTTTTATCATATCGAATTTGTCATCATTAACAGTTTCTAAAGTTATGATTTTGTATTTAAATTAAAAGCTGTTTTATGTATTTATATATTAAGTTAAATGAAACAATTTAAAAAAGAAGTGTGGTGTCATTTATCTCTATTGCAGTTCAGAAAAGTGATTAATTTCAATAATTTACTTGAAAATATTTTAAGGAAACAAACTTAAAAAGATTATTTTTTGGAAACGAAAATTCGCTTATCTAGGGAATGTATTTTTTTCTATTTCTATACCTGTAAAGAGAAATAATATTGCATTCGTACGCTAGATAAATTGCATATGGAGAAGTATTTTTTTTAATTTGTTTTAAATTGATAATAAATATTCTGTAATGATTTCTCATATTTTAATGACATCATAAAGCTTTCGCTTATGTAACTAATATGTTCTTTGTCATTTAAGTTTTGATGGGATTGTTTATTATTATTTACCTTAAAAAGATTTTTCAGCACAGATAATAAAACCGCATGCTATATTAAAAAATCAAAAATGTGAATTAGATTATCTTCAGCAAAATAATTCCCGCATATGTAGAAGAATGAAGAATATTTCGTGAAAAATAACTTTCTTTTGTATCTTAGTTACACTGCGAGAACGTTTCTTTTCGGTGTTCTACACATTCAGCAATTTATAATGTAAAAATTAGCAATCGCCTACTTAATTAAGTATAAACGGTTCACAGTATTATTAACTCATTTTAAATCGATGTATTCCTTTAATTTAGTTAATAAATTTGTTACAAAAATTGTTTTATTACGCAAATTTTTTTAGAATAAATGTTACGAAACCCACATTCTATAATCACTTATATCACTAATTAAGAAAGAAAGATCACGCTTTAAGAATAGATTATGAAACACTTTCTAACGCTTCTTAAAATATTTATCAAGGCTTCATTATTTAAGGAAATAAAGTTACTGCCTTTAGCCAAATATAAACTCCAATACTTTTGATCAGCCCTGTAATTGCTCTGTCTGTTGATATATATACTATGTAATAAGGAAATTTATTTTGGCAAGAAAATACCTAGTAGTTTAAAGTTTATTTTTTAGCAATTTATAATAATAGATGGAAACGTACTTAAATATTTTTTGATTAGACCTGCAGTTTATAAAGTACCTTTATTATAGGCCAGTATTCAGCAAAAATTTATTTTTAACTAAAATACTATTAAACTACTAAAATCTTATTCTCAGAAATTATTATTCATAGGAGTCCATATGTGTAATACTTTGCATATCCCTGTATATTATTTATCTATATTCTACAAACATCTCTTAGTAAACTGAAATCAGTTCAGTGTAAAAATGCATAAATTATTTAAAAATCACCTTTAAGTAATTTACACTCATATTCTGTAATGTTTGCTTGGTCTATTGTGTAGCCTCGTATATCAATTATAGCATTTATACACATCATATAATATGCATAGATTTAGTGAAATTTAAATATCATAAATAAATTAGAATATTATAATTAAAATGCATTTCATACATCCATCAGCCATCGTCATATACATATACAGTGCTTCGGAAAGAAATCTATTTGAAATCTTTTGTGTGTCCCTGTAAATGCAATTCGTATTATGCATGTAGGCATTGTATACTTATATTAAGCCTCATCAATATATATCCGTTTTTGAAGCATAAAATTGTTCAATATATTTAATATATGTTGCACACAATTATTCCTTTATCATTATATAATGGAACTCTTTTGTGTGGCCCTGTAAATGAATAATTGATTTTTTCCCCTCAGACATCACAGAAGGTCTATTTTATTGCAGTCCGTATATGCATATAAATATAAATAACTTTGACAGGGTGTAACATCTTTAAAATACATTTCAAATTGTATTTTTCCCATAGGCCGTAATTTGTTGCAAATGTGTTTGACTGCCCCTGCAAATAAACTAATCGTGGTATACTCTTCATTCGAAATAGGCTCTGTGCTAGATTAAAAATCAATAACCTCCAAAATTTTCAGGGTGATCCGAGTATATTTTTGGGAGTTAGGGTACGGCCAGACGGATAGGCATACAGATGGCCAATCAAGCCGAAATCATACAAACTTTTCAACTTTGTTCGAAATTTTTAAAAAATGATGGAAAACAATACTTTTTGCAATTGTTCCAAAGTATGTGAATAAAAAAAGAAAATTGTGAAAAGAAAATTGTGAAAATAAAATTTTAAATCCTAAATTCTTCTTTTATGCTATTTATTTAGCTCTAAATTGGAGAAAAATAGACATTATAAATTTGTAATGAGTTTGTGTAGCATATACTTTGTCAAATTAAAAGCTTCTTAAAATTTATTTTTAAAAATAAATAATAAAAATAGTCTTCAATTAATCAGTTAAATATCATACATTTTCGGCTTCTACTAAAAATCATTTTTGTCATTTTCCGTAGATATGTAATAACGGAAAAAGCACCATTTTTTATCATTAATTTTTTTTTAAATAAAAATTAATTCTTCAAATTAAATGTAGAGAAAAATAAATGAACACTTTGTTATTTAATTATTGGAAACTGCTTTATGAACGACACATTAAGAATGTGTTGAAAAATAGTTAACAAAATTCTGATCGCAGTTATAACTGAAAAGTCGTATTTTAATTGCATGTTCACGCAAAGTATAGCAAATAGCAGCAAAGAAAAATTATGTTTCAACAAAAGTTTTATAAAGTTTGAGCTCTTTTCATCCTCATCCATTTTCGCTAAATAACGAAATAAGCAAAAATGATAGAGGCTTTTTATTTTTACACTTTTCACAAATTTATAATAAGTAAGATGCATGTTATTGGTTTTTCGTTCAATATTTTTGTCATTTGGACTTTTAACTCTGCTGTTTGATAATGTTTAACAGTTAAGGATTGAATAAGAGAGGAAGGGCAATATAAATTTTGTCAGTCGGTATTTTAATATGCAAAGAATAAATAAGAGAGTAGATAACGGTACCTATAAAAGCAATTGACAATTGCAAAGTTTAACTTGCTGTTTATCTAAATTATACAAAGTTGTATTAAATCATGATTAAAAATATAAATGAATAAAATAATAAATTTTTTCTTTGCAAAATACAAGGTAAATCAAAATGAAGTATGGTATTTAAAAAGTGAATCATATTAAATCTAATTTTGAGCCGTAAAGGGAACAAGTTAGACATGAAACAAAAATGTAAAATTTTCATTTTATTGAATTTTGTATGTTTTAAATGATTTTCTCTAGTAACAAGGAAAATGTCCTGACTGTTTATATTGTACCAATCTTGTTTAACCCGTCAGTAGTCGCGTGTCGGTCTTTTCGCCGCCCGTATAACTTATATTCTCCTAACTTATATCACATTACAAATACAACGGAGATCTATCATGTAGCTGACTTTAAAGCTTTCTCGACCACCTTAGTGAAGTAACAGGACACTTCTGTTTTTCTTTCAGGTACATTTTTAGAAACAAAGTTGAAATTGGCGAAAAAGTCTACGTAAAAATCAGTAATGTCAGTTCGTGTTACTTTTTCCAATTGCTCCAGATCTCATGAATAACATGCATAATTTAAGAAAACTGCAAATTTTTATCTTCGTTGTAATGTTATTTTCGTATATTAGGTGAAAAATATTTCTTATTTTACTTATTTGGTATGCGGGGGGCCAGCGGCGAAAAGACCGAGCGCGACTAATGACGTTGTGAAAAAAGTCGCGACTACTCGCGGGTTAAGCATGACAGGTGTTATTATCAGAGTTTACATGTGTGCGGATTTATGTCATCATGATACGGGTAATCAGTTATATTAAGTTTCATTTAAAATTACAGAAATTAGAAAAAACAGGTTTATCTAGAGTAACAGAGATGTTATTTGGTAAATTAAGAATAGACTTTATAAATTAACGTCGTTAAAAATATACAAGATTTTAAAATTTATTTTAAAGAAAATATTTAATTAAAAAGTAGTGAATCAACTGCTATTTTGGATTACTTTATCATTTAATTTTTTTCACAATTTGTTTTTTTACAGTTAGGATTTGAACTAGAGACATCTTGATTCTGATAGAGAAATCGTCTTGATTGATCTATAGAAGTTATTTAATTTGTGTGCAAGTTATGTCTTTTATACATCACCGGGAATAAATCTATTGTAATTGTTCTGCTTAATATTTTCGCTTTTTATAAATACATTAAAAAACTTGTAAACGATTAATTTTAATTTATTTTACAGTGATACATAATAACGATTATTTTTTTAATCGATTTTAATTTTTTAACTAGTTTAAGTAAAAAAAAAAATACATACAACTATTACATCACATCAACTTTACATCAGTTTTACATACATCATTTAAAATTCAATTGTATTCCCAATTGTTCGATACCAGTAACTTTCTATCGATAATTTTTTGCAGGGTTAGTAGGCGGTGCTTACTTTTTCACCTCGATTGTACATATCTTATATTAAGTCTGTATTTTGAATACACACTTATTTGCTTACAGAAGTGTGACGTTATAAAGTATACATACATTTTATAATGAAATATAAGCAATGCACCTTATATTTTAATTATAAAACACCAATTCAAGTATGCTGAATGTGTACATTAATAAAACTCACTCTTAAGTCACGGATACCCTTTGAACCATTATGGATACGTTTAGAGTATTTTATTTGTGTATCCATTTATTTATTTATATATTTTGCTATTTGAACCTCATAACATTACTCATTGCCGAGTTAAAAATCTTATACAGGAAACCTAAAATAGAGTTAAAATCCGGATACATTCTTGGGAAGGGTTCGTTGTTCGAATTTGTTTGACCGCGTATACCCTCGAATTTTAATGCTTTTACATTTTTAAATAAAAAAATATATCAAAATACAACTAAAGTTTTTAACAAATCTATTGTTTGATATTTATTATTACATGCCAAGTTGTTTGTTATTTTTTTTTTTCAAATCTAATCAAGAGGAGGGTGTGATGTCGAAAGTAACATAACATCACATATTATTATTAGCTTCTTTTTTAAAATTTAAATTCTCAAATTTAAAATTAAAATTATCTTTCCCAATTTCAAATCAATTAAACATCATTTTTACTTTCTAAAAAGAATATATTTATCTCTTTCCTTTAAATTGCAGTTATGTATGTTTAACCGAGGCCGTTAATAAAATAAATCAAAATCCAATCTTTTGTCATCCTAAAATCATTTTCTGAGCTTGCATACTTTTGTTTGTTCAAAGAGTACATAGAATGATATTTTAAAAACCATATGCCCTTTTGCAGTTACTCAGTCACTTGTTTAATTCCTTTCCAAATTAACAGACATTACAACTCCTTTTTCGGCTTAAAATCTAACGCTCTGTTTATATTAAAGCGGCGTCTGACATCTGTGTTATGGATTTAGAAATATTTTTCTCAGCAATCAGTGTTGGCATGCATATTTGTACGCTGATATTTTAATCGCCAAATTAACGGTCCGGTTGGCATGTTTTTAATTTAAACTTTCTTTATGAACTATACGTATAGGGTTATTATAGTCTAAGGGCAACCACATTTTAGCTCGACGCATTTTGGCTACATTATTTGATGTCAGGAATCAGTCTATCTCTAACTGTCCTGCTGTAAGGATGTAGAGCTCCTGCTTCTGTATTTTTACCAGGGGGTCACCCCGTGAGAGTGTAAGTTTTACCTCTCTTTAATAAATGCCACATACATACTTGAGCATTTTCTTCATCGAGTCTCTCTTTCCTGTGTTATTGCTATTTTACGCAATGTAATTTTAATTTTGATTTTCACGGCTGATCTTCATATGTCTTAAGCAGTTATCAAACTTAACTTCCATTTTTTAAAGACATGAACGAAAATAATCGTCATATAAATTGGTGCCTAGCACCAGTAGAGACTCATATGACTTAATGTAGCTAGGGTGACCCCTCTGAACTAATCTTTCTTGCTATTTGCAGACTATATTTTCAAGTGGAGACTATCTTTTCGTCACAAATTGAACTTTTAACAAAGCTGCGTTGGACTTTTATGGATTCTACACTGCAGTACGACAGAATGTTTGTGAAATTCACTATCTATAAGATGGAAATCTCCTGTACTTGCCATTCGTTATCATCACTGTGGATTGGTGTTATATGATATCCTTCATTTAGAGAAATTCTATTATGTGTATTATGCTTCAGTGAGACACTTCACCTATGGAGCGCGGAAAATGTTTCCGATTTTACTACCGGTGTAGGATTAAGATGCTACGTTGAGTAAAATGCTCTGCAATCATTCAAAACTAGTGACTCATGTTGGATCGTCCTGAATGTTTACGAGAATAAAGAAAAAAAAAGTGCTAAGTCACTGTGTAACAACTGGGATCCTGATATGTTGATTTTTCCGACAAACGTGAACTCTTAGTAGGATTAATGATTCTTTGATTCCCTCCTCCCGCATAACAGTTACCGAAAAAAAAAATGAAATATGCTTTCTGTGTGTTGAACTTTGCTCTTGTGCGGTGTGTGATAAGCCGAAACACTTCGGTTCTCCTGCATCTCTCGTTGTTTACTTGTCCGCACATCGCGGCATTTGTGGAAATATCATCAACTTTCTATTTAAAAGCGTTTGCAAAAAAAAAAAGGGACAAGGAAAATATTCATACTAGTTATTGTCGACTACTGTATTTACTACGCTCTTATATTCATTTCAGTTTTATAAGAGATTCATTCAGCTCAGTTTTACAAAAGATTTTTTTTTTCTGAAACATCCGTAAAAATGCAGTTTACATTTAATTAGATTTCCTTAAATATCATCAATCTATACTCGAGTATTGGAAGCAGCAAAATGATATTGGTATCATAATATCTAAAAGGCTTTATTTGACTCGAAGAATTTAAGAAAGACAAACAAAATGATTAAAAAGAAAAATAAAGTATCGCCAAAATTCAATATTATTTAAAAAAATCCTGATTCAACTATTGAATATAAGTAACGTTTCGCATAAACCAGTGAAAATGTTAAAATACATTGTGGATGTTATCAACATGTGAAATATTGCGATATTTTCATTCTTTAAGGCTCGTAATATTGCATTTTTATATAATTTCATAGATTTCTAGTGAATTTTGTGTGAAATATTATTTTGCATATTTTATTTTACTTTATTTTATACATTTTCAGTATAGTAATTTAGCTTTACTTATTAAGTGGGTTTTGTTATTGTGGATAGTGATGAAGTATATGAGATTATAATCCACAATAGTTGAAGGTGGATTGTATAATTATTTTTTATAGTAGATTTTGCAAACATGTGTTTGATTATTTTAAGGAAATATACAAGGTAAGTTGTTTGACGTTACCATTGTGAATTACAAAGTGATTAAAAAAAAAGGAAGAAAGAAAATCTACTTCAGGTAGTGTTGATAAATATTAAGTACATTGTTTTTTTAATTTTCTATTAATGTTAAGATTGCTACTACACTAGGAATAGTAATTACTTACTTATGTTATTAGTCATGATAAAAAAAGGTACTTTATTTTTGATACTAAAATAATTTTACAAAGATTTTTTTTTCTGTTTTGTTAAAAAAAAAGAGAGAGAGAAAATCAATTTTACACATGTTTATAGTTTAACTTTAGATTGTCCACTGAGGTAATTTCTCTAGGTAAGTCGACAGTGTTCTGAATTTTAATTTTTGGCACATGTTATGAATAAAATTTTCTTTTCTGGATGAAAATTAATAAATTTTTAACATCATTATCAGTATCAAAAAAAAAAAAAATCTATAAGTTAACCAGTTAGTTGTGTACAGCGATGCCTACTTATTTTTTTTTACACACATATTTACATTTGACAAATATTTTTTGTAAGTTTCATCAATTTTACACGTGTGTTGCTGTACCCTCCTAACGTTTGGCATTATATTGATGTTTACACATTATGCATTTTCTCCCTCTACAATCTTCAATATTCACTGTACAGTTTTTCGCTTATAATATAACAGTACAAACTTTACTAGTACTAAAAAAAATTTCTTTGTTATATTTTTTTTCTTCTTTATCTCACTTACAATATTATTTTGCCAAAGAAATAATTTTATTTTAGGGTACACATACTTTGTTATAAACCGCTTAGGTAGACACATGGTATATCATTTATACTCATATACAAGTTGTGGCCTGGCAATTCTGTATATTGTAGGTGTAATTTTCCTCAGTTTTTTTAATCACCTTTCACTTTAGTTTTCATGATGCTGTTCAAATTAATTTACATTTTTTTTAAACCACACATTTTAATGATTTTTCTGACATAAAAATTTCCTCTTATTTACAGTGGATAATTTATTGTTAAAATGAGATAATGGTAACAAGTCATTAAACACATTTTTATTAACAATTCACAAGTAACTTTTGTCGTTTTGTTTTATATCATTTTCTGCATATACAAGACTTCTGAATATTCTTAAAGTTAAGTTTTACTTTATCATGTTTCAGTTTAAAGTTAGTTAGATTTTGTATTCTGTCGAAAGTACTACATTACAACTTATCTTTTTAATTAATACTAAAAGTATGGCTGAAAATGAAAATGTTCATGTACACATTGTTTTTAAATATAGTTATATACATTTTTTAATATACACACAGTGTGCGCTAGAGAACATCTATTTAATACTTTGTTCGGTGTAGACATAAAGAAGTTATAAATATTTTTTTTTGCATTTTCCACATTAGAGTATGCATACTATCAGTCGTACTATAAATATCAATAATTTGTTGATTGTAACTAGTTTTCGGCTAGAGATAAATGTATATTTAACACTAGAGGTTTTGACAGATTTTTTTTCATTCAGCATACAGGTTATTTAAAAAAATATTACAGAAATACTTTAGAAGATTGTTAAACGTATTTTCAGTGCTATATCAGTTAACGAGGTTGACACATTTCATCGTCATTTCATTTTATTCTTTCACTACAACACAGAAACATTTTCTATCATTCAGGCAATTAACCATGCATGTATCATTATTATTACAGATACAACTATTAATTTTTGAAATGTCAGGTTCACTATTTTACATTTAAAATTAATTTTGAAAAATGCACATTACAATGTAATATCTAATTTTTCAAAATGTTATGAACCCTTTCATTTGGTTATTTCACGGCCGGAAATAATTTTTTTGAAAGTGTTTATCTTTTGCACTTGGTTCTTACCGTGTGGCGCTGGTCGCCAATGCTTTCCAAGTTAAAATGATATTGGTTTATTTCATTCTTTTCAATATTTTTTTAATTTAATAAATGACACACGCTCATTTTTTTCTATCATTAATTTAAATCACAATTTATCATCGTTATCATTTCAATTTCAGAAGTTATTATTTTGGCAAAGTAATTTTAATGCACTTATTCAGATGTAGAATGTACAATAATCTTCGTGATTTATCATACTATTTTACCATATCCTATAACCATTTTGGTAACATGCAACCGTGCCTTTTCATTTTACACACATTAACACTTAATACATCCACTCATGGTTATATTTTTACACGCGCACTGTTGCATATTTATGTAGGAAATATAACTTTCTGAATCTTCTATTTCTTTTGGAATCACACTTGTTATTAAAATAAACATATCTATTGATATCACTTTTTAAACTTTTCAATAAGGTTACAAAATTTAATTAGGTTAAGATGCCACTTTCTGTAATTTCTGTAGAAATTATTTGCGAATTTTGTATATCACACTACACACATTAGATATAATTTCAATTAATTTTATCATGGAATGTTACAAGTCAAGGTTATTTACACTAGCATTCATATTTTTATAACATGCATTGTGTGCTTTTGAAATTATACACATTTTTAGTAGGTGACATAAACATTTTTACATTTCGCAAATGACATTTTTCATAAATTATTTCTTTTTCATTTCATAAGTTATTTCTTGGTGAAGTAGTTTAATTGTTCTTATTTTTAAGGAGAATGTAAAAAAAAAAATCACTTAGATTTTATACTGCTTTACCATAGCCTATAGCCATATTGGCAGTATGTAACGGTGTTCTCTTTTTCATGTAATGTTTTCCTTTTTTTTCAAGTGTACCGTTACAGATTATATAGGAGATATAACTTTTTCACGTACAGTTTTTTTTTTCATTTTAGGACATATCATTAAAATTTTACACATTTTTTTTACATTCTTTTTCATGATTGCCATAGTGTTTGTGAACTCTTATTTGGTATAGACCAATTTAGTTAATTTCTATCGAAATTATAAATGAGTTACTTTATCAAACACTATATACATTTTTGGTCAATGTTACATGCAGTATATTTCATTCAAAGTGTCAATCCAAATGCGAATCAAGGTTATGAATCAATGTGTCAATCAATGTACCAGTTCGAATCAATGTTTTCTATCAAGGTGCTAATCAGTCTTTTATTCAATGTACGAATCAAGGTTATGAATCAATGTATCAATCAATGTACCATTTCCGGTGAGTAAATCAAGCCTTTCATTCACGGGTATTAACACGATCTTTTCATTTTTTTTTCTTTCATCACGCATATTGTTTAACATGAACACTTCAATCTTACATTAACACCATTCAATAATCGCATATCCCTTGTAAGTACTAGTTAACTAGTTATGCTTTCATGACATTAGTTATTAACATCGTAAATGATGAACAATTGTACTTACTTACATATTGCATCGCAATAGTATGCGTATTGTGTAATGGGTGATTAATGTTTATTTTTTTTACAACATGAAACATTATAATAACTTTCATTTGAATCTCTTTTTACACGTACTTGTTGTTGTTTTTTTTATACAGTCAGTGACACTTATACACAATTCTTTTCTTTACATTACCTTTTATTTACATTTGAAATATATATTTATGCATTACTGAAAACTTATAATGATCTTTAGGATTTCAGTTTCGCAATGGTGATGCATATTGCTGTCATAAACATATGAATACAGCATCTGATATTTCAATTTGTAAATTGTTTTGTACTCCTTTATTCATACACATTTATAATCGGCATGACACATATACATCAAAATTATGTCACTGGTTGTTTTTCTAAAATCTTCGCTTTTTGAAGAAAAATATTTCATTACAATAAAATGACACTTTAAATATTCTAAATTAAATCTTTATTTCATGATGTTTGTTACTTTGTAAGGAAGTCATCAACTCAACCCATTTGTATTTTTGTATGCCTATTTAACTCTTTCACTTAATTTTCACTTACATTCAATTCAACATAACTTCTTTTAGACAAGGTGTAGTTTTATAAACATTAATTCACACTTTATTTCTAATCTTTTTTGTTGAGAGCATTTTAATAAAAAAAGTTAAATGTAAATGCAACCTTGTTGGTATTTATACCAGCCGTATCTTCAGTAGAAGCCCAGTTAATGGTTGCATTTTAACTGCACATATCTACTCTCTATTTCACCGATTTTACAAACACACTCTCTTCACATTCAAGAGAAATTTTACCTTTATCAATACTTATACATTTCATCAGGACAAATGCTTTTGATTTTCACATTTTCAGTTTTCATTTACATGCTACAGATTGTGATCACCTTTTTAATTTTCTTACTTAAAAAAAAAGCGAAAATTTGTCTTCATTGAGTAAATTTAATGTGTTTACCTGTAATTAATCGTTGATGTCTCTAGCCACACTAGATATATCATGTCATTTATATTTTATTACAGCTATACCTTATGTATGTATGTATGTATGCTTATTGTATTTAAAAAAAATTTTCATAACATATAGATTTTTGTGTTGATATCTATATTTCAACATAATCTTTTGGTTGGGACATATCCAACATGTCTTGGACACCAAAATTTTTCAGCTTGAGGACTTGAAATCAAGCAAGTTGAAAGATCTGGAAGTATAATCTTTTAAGTCACCGGTGCACAATGAAAAAAAATTCCAGATTATGATCTCTAGTTCAATAAAGAGATTTTATTTTATATGTTGATCAACAAATATATGAAAATGGTATACCTTATATATTTTATTTGAGAAATTAAATCTCAATATTTTATTAATTAATGCATATGCTTAAAAATATTTTATGAGCTCATTTATCCATATGATATACATTTTAGTTGCAACTTTATTTTGTATGTGCTATTGTATTGTTATTCTACGTCACTAAATGTGTCGAGCTAAATGCATGTGGGTTATAATAGTTTTTCCGGGAAAGGGGGAGAAATATGTGATGTCGAAAGTAACATAACATCACATATTATTATTAGCTTCTTTTTTAAAATTTAAATTCTCAAATTTAAAATTAAAATTATCTTTCCCAATTTCAAATCAATTAAACATCATTTTTACTTTCTAAAAAGAATATATTTATCTCTTTCCTTTAAATTGCAGTTATGTATGTTTAACCGAGGCCGTTAATAAAATAAATCAAAATCCAATCTTTTCTCATCCTAAAATCATTTTCTGAGCTTGCATACTTTCGTTTGTTCAAAGAGTACATAGAATGATATTTTAAAAACCATATGCCCTTTTGCAGTTACTCAGTCACTTGTTTAATTCCTTTCCAAATTAACAGACATTACAACTCCTTTTTCGGCTTAAAATCTAACGCTCTGTTTATATTAAAGCGGCGTCTGACATCTGTGTTATGGATTTAGAAATATTTTTCTCAGCAATCAGTGTTGGCATGCATATTTGTACGCTGATATTTTAATCACCAAATTAACGGTCCGGTTGGCATGTTTTTAATTTAAACTTTCTTTATGAACTATACGTATAGGGTTATTATAGTCTAAGGGCAACCACATTTTAGCTCGACGCATTTTGGCTACATTATTTGATGTCAGGAATCAGTCTATCTCTAACTGTCCTGCTGTAAGGATGTAGAGCTCCTGCTTCTGTATTTTTACCAGGGGGTCACCCCGTGAGAGTGTAAGTTTTACCTCTCTTTAATAAATGCCACATACATACTCGAGCATTTTCTTCATCGAGTCTCTCTTTCCTGTGTTATTGCTATTTTACGCAATGTAATTTTAATTTTGATTTTCACGGCTGATCTTCATATGTCTTAAGCAGTTATCAAACTTAACTTCCATTTTTTAAAGACATGAACGAAAATAATCGTCATAGAGGGATGGATTCTTAAAAAACTTCTACTGATTAGATACCTTTTAAAGTTTCAATTAATCTTTTATTTATTAATTTATATTAAAATTTTATTAAAAGGTTATTTATTTTTCCTCATGAACTAACCATTTTGCATGTTTCAGAGTATAAATATAGTAATACATATGAATATTAAGAAAATATATAACACAACTGAATGAAGTAACTTTATTTTACTCAAAAAATTTCATTCAAAAAATTCTGCGCAATTGGTATTGTACATGAATTTATTTTTAATTTTTTTCCTATTAGCTTATCCAAAAACTTTTCTCTAATTTATACATATGAATACTTCAATTTATTTATTCAATTTATTTAGTGATGCATTTAAGAAAGAAATGAGTTGTACGGAGGTGTACTAAATTAAAAGGAAAAAATAATTAAAAAGAAAAAGCAAGTAGACTGTAAATTTTAATGGAATGTTTATTTTGTTAAAGTCGCCGCTTGTTGCAGCTTGTTGCCGATTGGCGTTCAATAAATTCATTGAAACTGTTCTACAACATCCCGAATGTTTTAACAGTTATTTCTTAAGAATTTTTGTCCAGGGGAAACATGTGATTATCAGTAGATTGGACCTCATTGGTGCACCATTTGTGTAAAACCATCCCTCCCTTTAGGAGGAGTTCTGTTAATTGCGATTTCATTAATCTGAATTCTTCTAAATTGGATGAGCCCGATAGGCAATCATCCATATAAAAGTCTTTCAAAACAATTTTCGATGCTAACGGGAATTCCTTTTTCTCATCTAGAGCTAATTGTTGTAATACTTTGGTGGCTAAGTAGGGGGCACAAGATGTTCCATACGAAACTGTTGTTAGCTGAAATACCTTAACCGGGGATGACATACTGTCTTTCCACAAAAATTTTAAATATTTGTACTGGTATGGATTTATTTCTATCATCTTAAATATTTGTTTAATATCCGCAGTAAAAGCATAAATATGCTTTCTAAATCTAATTAATATCGAAAAAAGATCATCTTGCAGAACTCCACCCTTGCATACTAAATCGTTCAAAGATTTTCCGTTGGTTGACTTGGCACTAGCGTCAAAAACGACGCGTAGTTTTGTGATTTTACTAGAGGGTCGTAAAACGCCGTGATGTGGTAAGTAATAGCCATCATTAAAGCTTGTGTTTTCTTTTATTTCATGCATGTGATTTAAATCTCAATATTCTTTAATAAATTCTGTGTATAAGTTTTTCATAACAGGATCTCGATCTAAACGTTGCCACAGAGAGTTTAATCTTTTCAAAGCAAGAATTTTGGAATTTCCCAAATCGGGTTCTAAAACCTGTGGTTTAAACGGCATCGTGACCACAAACCTACCATCAATTTTTCTGAAGTGCGTTTTATCGAAGTGATCATTACAATATTCTAATTCTTCACTATTACAGGGTTTTAAATTTTGTACTTCTTCAATTTCCCAGAAAGACTTCAAAGTGTCATTAAGTATTTCAAGATTTTTTGTTAAGAAACAATAATTAGTATTATTATTATTTACTGTTTTGTCATAAATACAACCAGATACAATACAACCGAAAATACTTGATTGCAAATATAAATTATTGCCTAATTTTATTTTTTCTTCATTTAAAAGAGAAAAATACAGTTCAGCACCGATAATTATCTCCACACTGCTTGGAATGTTAAATTTTTTATCCGCTAAACAAATATTTGCTGGAATTTTTAAATCTGATATGTTTATCTTTTTCGAGGGCGTGAAGTCACAGATGTTTGGAAAGATTAATAACTCAATATCATAACTGGTACTATTCATTTTATTTGACAACTTTGATTTGATTCTAGATTTAATGTAAATAGGCAATTTATTTATTCCACTTACAGGAATATTTATTTTCTCTTTTTTCAAGCCTAATATTTGTGCCGCTTTAAATGTACAAAAACAATTCTGCGATGCGGAATCCAATATTGCCCTGAAAGGAATTTTGATGCCATTTACATCTGTCAAATAAATTATTGCAGTGCTAATTAAAACAGATTTATTATTATCATTTTCATACGAAAAAATGAATGAGCAGGAATTTCGTTTTGTGATAAATCTTCCGAAACAAAATTGCTATTTATTGTTTCATGTATTGGGAGATTGTTTATAGGATTGTTTACTGGTGTTGTACAATTATGTAATGATGAATGATGGCTTGCGCTCTTGCAAACATGACAAGTGCTTTTTGAATTACAATAATTAATGAGGTGGGCTGAACTTAAACAATTGAAGCAAAGTTTATTTTTCTTAACAAGGTTAATTCGCTCACTTAACTTCATGTTTTTATATTTAACAGAATGATATAAGGGGTGGTTTTCGGTTTTACAGATTACGCAACATTTACTTCGAGGTTTGTTTGTTTTTATGAATAAGGATTTTGCAGTATATTTAGAGGATACGTTAGAACTTATACTATTTATAATTTGACATCTTCGCTCAACAAATTCTAAAAATTCATCAAAATTAATCACTTCATTATCCTTTAATGTTAGTTCGTATTGTTTACGAGTTTCGTTGTCTAGTTTATTTAGAATAATATTCAGCAAAATTGCGTTCGAGAAATTATCTCTATCATACTTTAAGATCTTTAGAGCCCTTAAATTCTTCTTTACGCTATCTAATAATATGCGCAGATCCTTAGCGGATTCTTGTTTAATTACACAAAGATTTAAAATATTCTTTATATGACAATCTACCATAACTCTTTTATTCTCGTATCTTTGTTCTAACACATTGAAAATTGAAACATAATTTTCATCTGGTGTAAGCAAACTCCTCGCTTCACCAGTCAAAGCAGAACGCAAATAAAATAATTTTTCATTATCTTTTAAATTTGAATTATCTTTAATAAGCTCATTAAAACTACTTTTAAATACGGACCATTCTTCAACTATGCCACTAAAAACCGGCAATATGACCCTAGGTAGCTTAATGCTAGACGTTTTAGCTTGATCCTGTTCAATGGATTTTTTATTTGAATCAGTATTTTCATAATAAGCATTAATAGTGGATTTTAAGCTTACCTCTAGTTTTAGAATATCTTCGTCCAGTTGCGACAGTATTCTTTCAGTTTCTTCCAATTTTTCTTCTTCTATTATTCTGTAATATTCAAGCTTGACAGTTTCAAGCTTTTCTTCAGTTTTCGACAAAGAGTCCAGATGGGCTTTCCATTCAGATAAATTGAAGTTTTTCCATCCGTTGCGTTAAATATCCTGGTGACTTGGGCGTTGATATTACCTCGCCTTCTGTTCAACGCTGTTATTTCAGTTTCCGACATTATTCATCTTGTTGATGAAATTCGATAAATTCAAGTATTTAACTCAATAGAAAAGATGCTGGCTCGATCATACCTCCGGGTCGCTAGGACAAAAATGTGCGGAGGTGTACTAAATTAAAAGGAAAAACTAAATTAAAAAGAAAAAGTAAGTAGACTGTAAATTTTAATGGAATGTTTATTTTGTTAGATTCGCCGCTTGTTGCAGCATTCAGAGCTTGTTGCTAAGAGACCGTTTCTCTAAACCAACTGCGTCACACAACACGTGAGCAGGGTTACACTAAATTGCCGATTGGCGTATAATTGGCGTGGGCTGTGTTTGTCGCCAAGGCGATGTTACAAGATCACAATACAGAAGCGGAACATGAGTCATTAAAAAATATGCTACATATTACCTGTTAGGTATTTTTTCAGTAGATGTTTGAAATCTTTTGGGGGAGGAAGAAATTTTGTTAATAATATAAAATTACGCCCAATATATATATAATTATTTTTTTTTAATCACATTTCCTGCATGGAAAAATTAAACATAATTAAGATGATTTGGTAATTAAGTGTGCTTTTTCTAACAATGAATAATAATAAGATACGACAGGAATCCTAGACATTGATACTGGAACTCTCTCCATTTCACGACTTTATGATACATTCACGTGTTTCCTGCTTGTCTCTATCACTGATTGCTTAGATTGATATCCCTTTTTGACAATTTATGGAGTTCTCGCCTATGATAGACTTGCCGATTTTTGGCATTTGTCTTATGGATATTTGAGTTCTTCCTTAGTCTCACAATTAAACTTATAAAGTTTAACAAGTAATCTATTCTTCTCTTGATTACTTTTGCAGATTTATTAAAATAATTTTAATATCCGACTAAAGTAGCGTGAAATTAGATTCCATGCACATATATATATATATATGTGTGTGTGTAGGCACTTAGATTTGTCACATGGGTCTGAGACGGAGGAAAGTGAAGTAGTATAGCAATTGATTATTTTAAAATATTGTAATATAAATTATTTTTGTTTATTAAATTATTTTTGAACAATAAAAGATTGGTGCGATTAGCTATTTATGTTAAAATATCTAATAATTTCTTTAAAATAGTCCACTATGGAATTATGAACTTTATTTAACATTTAGGGATCCTATATTCCCAATACTCTTTATTTAACACTTCGGAATCGAGTGTTCTAACTGCCTATAATGAAATGTTTTGTAAAACATTTTATGTCTATACCCTTAGGCCATTTCCTTTTTTCTTAAAATACTTTTACTAAAATTCTCGTAAAAGCAAAAATAAGAATATTTTCAACTACCCACATCGATTTATTTGTAATGTGTGAATTTGCACTATTTATAAAAATCGCTTATGTTATCTGTTTATCTAGAGTTTTATCCAATTTACTGTAGATGTTCAGGACATAATTAAGGCCTATTGAAATATATAAAATCGGATATATCCTATCGATCAGTAATGTGGTTAGGCATTATATTATACATCGCAAGTAAATTTTAAATACCACTACTAAATTTTATCGATTTTTGTCATTTTCACAAAGTGCATATTTGCAAAATAATTAATGTATTCTGGATGAAAGTAGTTTTAATGATTATAAAACATTCAATTTTTTAAAATGTGTAAGCTAATTATTTTTACATTCTACGCATTTCATTGATGGAAATAGTTTCAGATATACTACGCAAATAATTATCATACAAAAAATTAGCAACCCATGCTTTTTTCCCGTGTTAGCATGAAAAAATAATACATATTAATACATATTAAGCTAATTATTTTTACATGCTACGCATTTCTACGATGGAAATAGTTTCAGATATACTACACAAATAATTATCATACAAAAAATTAGCAACCCATGCTTTTTTCCCATGTTAGCATGAAAAAATAATACATATTAACTTTTAGGTTACTCAATGTTTTACATTTTTATGCTTTCGTAAGTATTTTAGAAAATTTTTTGGAAATTTTGAATATTTCTACCTGTGAGAACGAAATATGAACAAAATATTTAAAATAAAAACCAAAAATTATAATTGGAGTATCGGATTTACCCGTTTAGAAAAAATGTCATTGAATATCTCCAAAACATTTAATTCTGAGAAACCTAGTTTAGCATAAACTTATTGAAAAAAAAAATCTGTATTTCAAAATCTGTAGGAAAATACAAAGAGTTATTTAAAAAAAACATTAAATTTAATAACAATAACATAAAACATGTTTATAGAATTTTTTATTCTACACTTGATATTTTACACTTATACACTTGATTTTTTTATAAAGTAATTACATCCTTATAATTATAAACTTGTAGTATCTCTGCGTTACAAAAATATTACAGAACATCGGAAAACTGAAAGAAACATGACATTTTTTTTTGTTACATAAAAAATAACTCCCTGAAACATTGTACAATAATTAAAAATACTAAAAATTAAAAGAATTCTAAAGAAAAAAGGGTGCATTATGTCTTGAAAATTAGTCACAAACTTCTTTATAATAAATTTTTAATTATTAATAATGTTATTGATCAGTCATTTCATTTTTTTTATTCGTAAAACTATTTCCATATATTGATATGTAAAACATATTTAATTAAAGTCATAATTCGATTTCGCAATTCTTTAACATTGGATACATGTTTCCTTTTATCTAAAAATCGTGAAATTATTTGAATTGCAGTAAGAATGATGCTAATAATGATATACGTAAAACTTAAGCGATACAAGTAACAAAATTTTATTAATAATACTGTAACATGAAATTTTGATCGAGAATAACACAAGTATCCTTCAAAGTGGCATAAAAGTTTCTCAAATAATCCACTTATCGTATATAATTATCCTAGAATGTGTTAATTCACATCTCTATATTTATGTATAAATATTGATACCAAATTTTGTGTTACTTGAAAATCTTTCTTCAAAACACCATGTTCAAACATAGCCTCCGAAAACTCACTATGTGCATTTCAAAGCTGAAAACCAATTGTATGTACTTTTCTGAAACATGCCCTTCGATAAGGGAATTTAATAAAGAGGATGTTCTCAGAAAATTAGATAAAACGAAAAGTTTCTGATAACTCTAATCAGGAGAGTGATGTTTTAACACAATTCAAGGATACATAAAGTTACAATATATAATTAAATACAAATCACTCGTTAAAATAGATTACATTACACAACTCATATTTCGTACTTGCATACAAATTCTAGTCTGAAGAGACAAGGAAAAATTAGTATGAAATAAATTACAGCATGTTAATAAGCAGAAAAATAACAGAACATTTTTATTTACATAAATCACATTTAAAATTATGTTTTTTTTTCCTTTTGGGAAATTCCTCCCTCTCCCTCCAAAAAAAGGTTCTAGAAAATGTATTTTTTTTTTTAATTTTCACTCTAAATTTTTAAAGTCCTGAGGAATCATTTTCCTGATAAATCCCTAACTCACCAAAGTGACGAAAAGGATGATATAATAAATATTAAGTAGCATAATGAACTCTTTCAATATTCTTTCGCAATAATACACAGATAATTTTATATCCTTCCCAGCCTCAATACTCTCACTGCAGAAAATTCAATGAAAAACAGTTATTTCGATTCCTGTAAATTTTTTCACACAAGATTTTCAATCGAAGTTTATTTCTTATATTTTTGAAGCAAGTATAATTAATTTTATATTTTCTAATCTTAAAAAGTCTTTCCACAGATCACCTAAATAATCCAAAAGTGTCAATATGTAAAAACAGGAAAATTTAATTGCAATTTTTTTATTTTTTAAAGTTAATGTACCATCTACCACATACAATTATATACTAACACATATATTTTTTCATTGAAATGCTTCAGTGTTTTGAGATCAAATATCTATATTTTACGCCTTGAATAAACTTTAATAGGGGGAGGTGTATGTTAATACCATAATCAAAATCAAATAATTTAAACGCAAGGGACTGAGGTAATATTTTTTTAACAATTGCACTGCTGTTCTATTAAATCACTTTTCACATGTGTAAATTTTTAACCTTACCATGTGTCATTCCTATGTTATATAAATTGATTTGGAATAAGCTTTTTTTCAATATATAAATAAAAACTTTAATACATGGACATGAATGCTACTATAAAGAAAAATGCCAATCCATATTCAGAACACAAAACTAAATAAATCTAAATATGAAACAAATAGAAAAATAACTTACGCCTTGAATAAACTTTAATAGGGAAGGTGTACGTTAATACCATAACCAAAATCAAATAATTTAAACGCAAGGGACTGAGGTAATATTTTTTTAACAATTGCACTGCTGTTCTATTAATTCACTTTTCACATGTGTGGTTAAAGTCGTTCAACAGATCACCTAAATAATCCAAAAGTATCAATATGTAAAAACAGAAAAAATTAATTGCAATTTTTTTTATTTTTATAATTTTTTCATATGTACTTTCATAATATTTTCATTTTTTATTTTTAATATAGTCATCCATGATGACTAGTTAAATTAAATTGCTGTTGTAGTATAAATAATTCTGCCATGACCACATAGAATCTGTTAAACTGAATATTGTTTCAAATTACTAGAATGATAGTCAATTACAGTGACAAAATACCTTTAATAGAATATTTTACGGAATAATCTATATTCATAAAGAAGAATTATATTTTCCCATATTCTCTCTCTATATAGGTATAGATATAAATATATAATAGCAAAAGTTTATAATATTTATAGAAATGTTTACAGCTTACATTTAATATTGGACATTTGTACCAGAGAACAGGAACTGAAATAGTAATTTACTTTATTTAAAGCTTAAAATTAATTAATTATACATCATTATATGTCCTTATATAATTGCTAATTGTTATAAAAATTACAACATATTGCATTTTCCAGTTTTTGGTTTTAGTTTAATTCGAAATAACTCGAATTTTTTACCACAGGTCATGTCTTAGTTTTTACATTGATAATTTTTTGGAACGTAAAAAAAGAAAAAAATCACAATTCTGAAAGGGATAGAAAAGTTCTTTCGAAGTTGAAAAAAGAACGACTACTCTTTAAAAATAAAAACCAAAACATACAGTGATGGTTGATGTATGTGATATCTTCAAATGCACCCCGTACACTTCAGAAACATGATATTTTTGGAATAACACCATATTGTGATTAAAAACGAAATTAATTTTATTTTGGGAAGCCAGTAAGTCTTAGGAACACACACCACTTTGGCTCACCTATTTTATATACAATTATGCAAAATGGAAAAATATGTGTGCATATTTCACACGGATTCATTTGTTACTATACATAATACTCTGAATCATTAAAATTAAGCATGCATGGAAATATTATCTTCAGCATTTACATCAATAAACAGAAATTGACAGATAGTTAATGCAAAGAATACCTAATAAAATTTAAGCAAGATGTATTTTTCTCATTCGTTTTATGTAAATATTTTACAACTAACCAAGATAGACTAAACGTATTATCAAAATACAAAGAATTCTCCTTTTCTTCGACGTTAGAAAGGGAAATTCAATTTCGAAATTCTTTGATAACTGATTAAAGAGGCAAATATTCATATTTATAAGGTCAAAAGTGTTGATTGAATGTAACTTCTGACATTTACATCATAAATATTCATATTTAAATGGCATTCTAATCAGAAGAAAATAATTTCACTCAAGAAGACTGTTCAAATAGATAATGAGTGATAGAATAAATTGTGGCGTTCTATTGATAATTTCATACTTTAACACTAGAATTACCGCGTTTCTTGTATACCTAGAACTACCAGGCTGGGTCACCTGTGACCCATGGCTTTCAAAGACGCTTTTATTTTTTTATTTGGAAGATAAACATGGGCAATAAGTACTCACGAGGAACACAATGATTTTTAATTATTAATTAATACAATTTAGCTTTTTTACTATTACGTAATATGAAATTTTGAGAATAGATACCACTAAGGGAATTTTTTATTTCTAATTTTAGAACAAATGTTTTGAGGTTTTGATACCTCCTTTATATTATATATATATATATATATATATATATATATTTATATATGATTAGTTGATTTGAATTGTGTAATAAACTACAGATTAATTAGATATTCAAACACAATAAATTTAATTATGTTTTTATATCCGTGATTTTTTACTTTATTTACACTTTTACTTTTTATAGTGTTTACCGTACAGTTAATTCACACAAAATGCCTCGGTCTTTTTTTCTTTTTCTTTTATTCTGTGCATAATGCACACACAAGTTATAAATAATTTCCACAAAAAGTATTAGTTTTATTGTCTTAGCATTGCTTTATTTAGCAATATTTTTCATTCATGTGAAATTTCAGTGCTGATCCGTGGACGAATATCTTCACGTTCTTTTTCATTGTATTTATCTATTATCTTATCAAGAAAACTCTTCTGCTTATATTAAAATCTGCCCAAACATTTCTGACCATCAAATCTAGAATGAATGGATATTTTAGAAATCAGAAAATATTGAACACTGCGGCTTTACCCTCCATAAAGTTCAATGTTTCAAAACGGTTCGAAGAGTGATTTATTTTGTATCTTTTTCACTTTTAAAGATTATTTCTTTTTTATTATTATTATTTTCTTCAAAATACTATATGATTTATTTATTTTTCATGCTTTTCTCCACAGCATTTACACGGCTATTTTCATTCAGCTTACAACTACTTGTACTGGATTCGAGCGATAATCATTTTTAAGAAAAATTGTTTCGTCATTTACGCCAAGAATGACAGCATTATCAAATGATGACAATATTGAATTCGTCACTAAATTTTGTCACTAAAATAATTAAAAGAGAATCACAATTTTAAAAACCTATGTCATGTTCACTTATTCGAAAAACCTATGTCATGACGCCATCACTATAAATGTGCAAAACTGGAATGCCACAATCTATTTTATTTCTCTGCGTCGTTTATGAGAGGCAAAGTATTCTTTTTAGTTACTTTCTAAGGTGTAACCTTAATAAAAACCTTCTACAACATTCTAAAAATAGTTGAAATACGATAAAAACACGCACATTTGATTTTCAAATGCATAACAGATATGTGATCATGCCTCACCCCCCCCCCCTCCCACCCCCATCGCGCCTGTACACATGCACATTCCTTTCTCTCTTTTCTGAAAACGAAGTTCGGATCATATTCATACAGTATTCTTATGTTATTATAAATTATAGAGTTAAAATTCTTGTTCAAATTAATGAAAAATGCAATTATTTTGTTTGGGTCAGCGATGACCCAGCATGGTAATTCTAGGTATAAAGATGTGTATACAAAAAAGTTTTCGATCGATTTCAACTAAATTCGTGCTAAGGCATAGTACTAAATATTCACGAAAAGTCAATCAGTTTCAAAGTTTTACTTTGAAAAGCAACGGTGATACGTAGCGAAAAACCACGTCTTGGGTCACAGATGACCCGTCTCGGTAATTCTAGTGTTAAAGTAACATAACGTTAACGGTGTTTGGAAACAAGCTCCAAAGTTTGTGCTTGAATAGCATAAAACAAATATACATCGATTTTTAGCTTTGGGTGCTATATTGGATTTCTTACTATTAAATTATCGTTTCATTTTTCATTTAACATTATTAAATTATTATTTAAGTCATTATCCAATATTAGCTGAATGCTGAGAGCATTAGAGAAAACCATAAATTAACATTTAACTATGTTTTTATTAACAAGCTTATATATATATATATATTCGATTTTAAACCGAAACAACATGCAAAAGAAGAAATATCACTAATTTATGAAATATAATATAAAACATCACTTTAAAATATCAAATTATTTCTATATGCTATAAATGATCCCTGAAAATAAACCAAAGGTATTTTTTGCCATTTTAGTTTATTTTAATGGATCACTTATAGCATATAGAAATAATTTAATTTATGACATATTTTCAAAAGATCAAACATGTGGAAAATACATACAAATGATAAAAAGAAAAGATAAGATATGTTCATTGCTAAGTAATATCTGTTAATAATACTTATATTAATAACTCCGCCACTATAGGATATTTAATAATCTAAAACATATTAAATAGAAAGTAAAAAAGTGTTGTTTCTATAAAGAAAACAAATAAAGTTTAAACATTTAGTCATCAATTTGAATAAAATGAACTCATATTAGTGAAGATAAGCGAAAGTTTTTATTAAAAATTCAGAAACTCTTCACTTTCTTCAAATTAACCAGTGTGAAATTGAATGGTTAAAAGAATGCATTCTTTGATTAGAAAACATATTTGTAATCTTCATACATTCAACGTCTGAATTTATAACTCTTAAAAGATTAAGTAAAATGGATAAAATAAGGCAAAATTGAATGCAGTTTTACTAAAAACATTAACACTAGAATTACCGCATTTCTTGTATATGTTACAGGCCAAACCCGATTTTAGGCCAAACTAGATTGGCCTAGGCGAAACTAGTCTATCCTAACGCCCTTCGGATAAACTAGTTTTTCCTAGGCCAAACCGGTCTATCCTAACGCCCATCGGATAAACTAGTTTTTCCTAGGCCAAACCGGTTTATCCTAACGCCCATCGGATAAACTAGTTTTTCCTAGGCCAAACTAGTCTATCCTAAGGCCCATAGGACAAACTAGTTCTTCCTAGGCCAAACTAGTTTCGCCTACCTCTTATAGGACAAAATAGTTTAGCCTGCTGTTTATTGGTCTTAACTATTTTATCCTAGGCCGATCTAATTTATCCTAGGCCAATTCAATTTGGCGTGATTTTATTTGATTCAATGACCACCTCAGCGCCAAAATTCTAGTTTGTCCTAGGCTGATCTATAGTTTATCCTAGGACAGTGTAATTTTACGTGTTTTTAGCTAATGGGCGTCAAAGCCAAAGAAAAAATGGGCTCACAGGTTCTGTATGTATGTATGTACGCATGTATGTACGTATGTACGTACGTATATACGTAACGCGATAACTCTTGATAGAAATAATGTAATATGACATGTTCTTATCTCGTCAGCTACCCAAGACTGAGAACTAATGTGCCCATGAGTTCTGTATCTATGTATGTACGTAAGTACGTAACGCAATAATTTTTGATAGAAATACTAGATTTGCATCAAACTTTCAATATAGGTTTATTCTTATGAGGAGCTTTTCTGATTAATTTTGGGAGGTCATTGGAAAAGAAAAAGGGGGGAGGGGACGAGAGGCTGATTCGCTCCTTCCCTTAATTCAAATAAATGGATTTCTATGGATTATTAGCATATTTCATTCAAATTTTAGATATAGGAGTATTCTGTTGAAGCGCCTTCATTAGTTGTGGGTGTCAATTGTTTAAGTATAAAGGGAGGGGAGAATAGGGGTAACGCCCCATAATTTATGTAAATGCTTTCTTCACGCAGAATTTACTGATTTACTTCAAATTTTAAAAATAGATTCATTCTGGTAAGGCGTTTCCCTAATTGGTTTTGGGGTTTAATTGAATAAGAACAAAGGGAAGAACGGGGGAATCCCGCCTAATTTTGTTAAATGGGTTTTTCATGCAGAATTAACCGATTTCCTGCAAATCTTGTTCATTCTGAAAAAGCGTTCCACTGATTAATTTTGGTGGTTCTTTGGTTTTTGGTCTGAACCAGCAATTTATTTCCTTCCTTAAAATAGATAAATTTGTTATAATACAGAATTAACTAATTTGCTTAAAGTTTTGGACATGAATTCATTTGATCAGGTGTTTCTTTAATTAATTTGGGTCTTTTCTTATGGTTATGTATAATGGGTTAGTGGACGATTTAGCGCCTTCCTTAAATTAGATAAATGGGTTTTTATGCAGTATTATCCGATTTGCCGTAAATTTTGTATATAGCTTATAGTTTTTTCTTTAAAAGGCGAATCCCTGAACTGTTTTGAGGGTTTAATGATTAAGTATAAAAGGAGGAATGTGGGATTACCCTCTCTAAATCAGATGAATGGTTTTTTGAGCAGAATTATCTGATTTGTTTCAAATTTTGGATAATTGTTTAATTTTATAAAGCATATCTGTGATTAGTTTTGGGGGTTAAATGATTAAATATAAGTGGGGGAAATGGGAAAAAGTAATCCAACTTACTTTATTTTTCGAGGGTGTTATTCTGTAAAAAAAATAAGGCTGAAATACACAATGACTGTAAACAGCCTGTGAATGCAAAGCCATCAGTTTAATAGGGCAATATTCTTTTTAATATTGATCCCGATTACTGCTCCATTGCTAACCTTGTGCAAAGTGGTTTTGTCATCACCATTATAATGTATTTTATTCCATGCGTTGTAGAATACTCTTAGAGGTTTACACGGGCCCACCTTTCCCGAAGGAAAGTTATTTTGCCGTGACCCTGTATAAAAATTAAAAGTTCAGCCCGAGCCCTGCCTCTACAAAAATATGTGAAAAAGGACTCAGTCCCACTCAATCTGGCCCTACTCAATTTCTGCCAAAAATTCAGATTTTACTTAACATACAATTACGCTTCCTTTAAAAAATACTGCATACATACATATTGGATAAATTTACAATGTATTTTTAAATTACGCGGTGTTCACAGAATGAAAAATACACAATATATTATTGATTATTTAATTTCATAGACCTTTCAATATTGAAATGGGGATTCATTAAATAATTAATGTAGTTTAGAACAAAAGAAAAAAAGGAGAATTATAAACATCATAACTAAACTGTTCAGTAAAAAGTAAATTTGTGAATATGTTTCACTGTCATTCCTTAAGACTTTTCTCAAATCCAAAAGAGCTACATCCTAACACATTTAAGAATTAATTCATTTTCAGAAAGGTATAAGATTAACAGGCATTCTTACTCAGAAAATATATAATCGAATGGCGTTAACCATTTTTTTCCATAAAAGCGATGTACCTTTGAGAAAATACTATTAAAGCTACGTTTTGAATCGAATTTTCGGTTACGACTTCACGGAAAAGAAAAATTTGACGCCGTGACAAGAATAGCTTATATGTCTACAAGAAATTAATTTCTAAAAAATGGAAAATGGTGTTCGATTCCAAATTATGTTCATCTTCAATCTGGCTCGAATATGCAATAATAATAATAATAATAAATGCAAGCCTGATCTCAGTTGGCACGAGTCTGCAGGAAAAAAAAACCATGTAAAATGCATTATGTCTTTAGGGTAGACAGGTGAAATTCCTGTATTGATTTTATAAGCAATTACTCTTGACACACATTTATACTTATTCTAGTGAAACACATGTTTTTTACCGGCCGAACCCGATTTCGAGCCAAATTAGATTAGCCTAGGCCAAACTATTTTATCCTAACGCCAATTTTATAAATTAGATTTCCTACGCAAAACTTGTTTATCTATATGCCTGTAGGAAAAACTAGTTTTTACTAGGTAAGAGGGAAATCCGTCAGTTTCCCTTCATACTTTACCATTAAACCCTCAAAACTATTCAGGGAATTGCCTTATCAGAAAGAACCTATAAGCAAAATTTGAAG
The DNA here is from genome assembly GCA_964019185.1 of Maratus speculifer. Taxonomy (NCBI): domain Eukaryota; kingdom Metazoa; phylum Arthropoda; class Arachnida; order Araneae; family Salticidae; genus Maratus; species Maratus speculifer. Next base: position 292,407,162 of record OZ025290.1, read on the forward strand.
CAAATCCGTAAGTTCTGCGTTAAAACCATTTATCTAAATTATGGAGGGGGGGGGTACCTACATTGTCCTTTCTTTAACACTTAAACAATAAACATCCACAACTAATCCCGGAGGCGCCTTGTCAGAATAATTCTATACCTAACATTTTAAATGAAAACTGATAATTTTGCCTGATAAATGCATTTCTCTAAATTAACGGTGGAGGATTAGACTTCCGTACGCTCACTTTATTCTTATTCAGTGATTTTCCAAAACTAATCAGAAAAGTATCTTATCAGAAGGAACCTACATCCAAAATTTGAAGCTAATCGGATATTTATATCAAGAGTTATAGTGTTACGTACATTCGTACGTACATACGTACATACATGCGTACGTACATACATACAGAACCTGTGAGCCCTTTATTTCGCTAGCTTTGAGCTAAAAACACGGATAATTACATTGGCCTAGGACAAACTAGATCAGCCTAGGAGAAACTAGAATGTTGGCGCTGAGGCAGTCATTGAATTCAATAAAATCACGCCAGATTGAATTGGCCTAGGATAAACTAGATCGGCCTAGGATAAACTAGTTCAGACCAATAAACAGCAGGCTGAACTAGTTTATCCTATAAGAGTTAGGCCAAACTAGTTTGTCCTATGGGCCTTAGGATAGACTAGTTTGGCCTAGAAAAAACTAGTCTATCCGATAAGCGTTAGGATAAACCGGTTTGGCCTAGGAAAAACTAGTTTATCCGATGGGCGTTAGGATAGACTGGTTTGGCCTAGGAAAAACTAGTTTATCCGATGGGCTTTAGGATAGACTAGTTTGGACTAGGCCAATCTAGTTTGGCCTAAAATCGGGATTGGCCTGTAACATATACATAGAACTACATTAATGGGTCATGTGTGACCCCCAGATTTAAATATAACATTAGTCTTGTTTTTATGAGCGTTACAGGCACACAACAAGTTTTTACGTTTAATACAATTATTTATATTAAGGATTAATAGAATTTAGCCCTTAAAGTATTACAGAATGTGAAATTCAGTAAATAGATACATTGAGAATATTTAAATTTTTCATTTTAGAGTAGATACATTAATATTTACTATCAACTTGCAAACATTAAAAAGTAAGAAATATTAGTGATACATTGTTTCTACATATTAATAACATGTTAATGCTTAATAAAATGTAAATATGTATAGCAGTATGATTTTTCATTTAAATTATACTAGGACTTCCCTCAGAGGGATTAGTCTGAGCGATATTGCTGAGAATGCACATTTAATAACTTGCGATAAGTAAAGAAAATGAGATGTTACTTTTAATTGGTCATTCATTGTGATAAAATATGATGAAAATAAGCATATTGAATCATAGAATTGCAAAATCTTATATATAAAGTTGCATATACTATTTTTATAAAAGAAAAGCAAACCATGCATGGATATAAAATTGGAAATATGCAAAGTGTTAAAAGTAATACAGAAAATAAAACACCAAATTTTCCTATATTGAAAATATAACTCTTTGAAATGATGTCAATAGCATAAACAGAAGCTTCGCACCGATTTGAGAAACTATAAATGATATAAACTATTATGTCTGAAGAAAATGGAGTGTATTTTATATGGTGTGAAACCCGTCCGAATAGTTTATAATGTTGAATATCTGATTTCCACGGATGCAATGAGGTTGTCGATAAGAGTTAAGGAAAATCCTTTTTTTAAAAATTTGTCCTAAACGAGCACTTACATCTTATAAGTTACGGTGATGTCAAAGCTATAGTTTCTGACCCCAACAGTATCCTAGAAATTGCAATGTTCTCAATAAATTGGGTTTAAAACTTTTTCTAGAAAAAAAAAATAATTTGTGAAATTAAATTGTAGAATGTTTTAGAAATCGTTCATAACGAGAATATTATATCTTAAAAGTTGCCACCAAAGAAAAAGATTTTAAATTTTTAGTCATATCAACTTCAAAGAATTCTCAATTTTAGAACTTTTTTTGCTCGTGCATTGGCGGTGACTATTGTTCCTACGCAAAATATAGTATATTTTGCAGCAAAGATGGTTACTAACATTTTTTGCCTACATTATTTTTTAAATCGGCTACGTACTTCCAATGATAACGAAAAACACACAAACGTTAATACTTTATAGCATAGAAATACAGAATCAAAAGCTATTTATCTTCTATTATATACACATAAATTATCTAATTAGTGCTAGCAGATGCATTTTTAAATATACATAGATCAATATAATGCTTCATTTTTCTTTTATTAGTATTTCTTAGTATTCATTTTTCATTTATTTGTATTATTCAGTAAAAAACTCACTTTCTTAAGTCCGAATTACGTCAAACTTTTTATAAAAGCGCCTAAGTCCATATAACAGCGAAGTATTGTGAAGAGTATTAAATACAAGGTAGTAAGACACTTAGCCAAACGCAGGTAATAAATCTCCAAATATTGTTCTTTTCGCCCTCTCTCAAAATGAATTTTTTCCGTACATTTAAAAAACACTATTTTGAGTCATCTTATTTAAAATTCAAATAAATAAATAAGAGGAAGCAATAATAGCATAAGTCAAAACATTCATAAGTCACATCAAGGAATTGTATCGTAGTTACACATGTGAAAAAAAGCTGCTTTCGGCCAAAAAACGTTGTCTTCACTAAATTTGAATCCGATTAAAAAAAGTACCGTGATTAATTAAAATGTTATAGGCAGAGCTGCCAAGTCTCCGGCATTTTGGATACCGGTATTTTAATACAGTAAATGTTTTATTAAATTGGAACATTCTGCGGATTTAAAAAATAACTTTTCCTATAAGAAAATTCTGCTGTGCAATAAGCGGAGGCTTGGCATCCCTGTATAGGAATATTTCGTAATCTACTTTTTAACCTTAAAAAAAGCAACGACCATTTTTCGGGTACAAAAAGTATTGCTAATAGTTCCATTTTGCATACAAAGTACTGATTGTAATATCGATACATCTATGGTGATAAATTTCTAATAATTTTTCAAATCCCATTTATTTCATTAAAAATATCAATCTTTTATTCATTTAGTTTAAAATAAATGGTTTTTAACTAATTTCATAATACTTTTGAAATATCACTTTTCATTGGCCATTTTTTAAAGCATTTAGAAAATGGTTGTTGTTTTCAGTCAAATATAGACTTTGGTCTGCCCGCATTTTATTTTATTATTATTATTATTTGTAAATGGTGGAGAAATATTCATACTTAATCCATAACGTACATAATATATGACTCTGTTATTACATAAGTCACCTTTTTATTATCATAAAAATTATGTTTTTACTGATTTTTATTAACTCAATAGGAAAAATTTTGTGCTTTGAGCAATAGATGTCTGCATTTCATTTATTTACTTATTTTAACAAAATTCTTTGTATTTAGAAGAATTTTTATTTAAATAGGAAATCCAAATGTCGCTGTTAATAAAGAAGAAAGTTACAAAATAAAGTTACAAAACGAGTAGACGCATACTATCAAATATTAAAAAACGACGAATCCAAAAAGACGTCGTATGAAATATCACCTTTTAAAGCAAAAAAAAACGAGGTCTGATTATCGAGCCTACTGATTACAAAATGTGCATTACATAAAAAAAAATACTGCAAATGTTCATTTTTTTTCTTTTGTGCAGTTTTGGCTTCGAAAGATGCACTATGTTGCAAAAAGATATAAGCGACTATGAAAACACACTTGGTAAACGTTCATGCTCAGTTTTACAAATAAATATGGCACATATATGCCCTATACACACCGAGGTACCTAATTGGTGCCAAAATGGCGTTCAGTTGCCTAACATGCTGGTTATCATATAAATGTTATAATAAATTGTTTGTTCTAAAAATATTATCATTTGTTGATTGCTCTTTCTTTTTTTTAATAACAGAAAATGTTTCGTTTATTCCTTTTTTCATTTTGAAATAAATAAATAACGTGTTATTATAGCATGCTATATGTATCTGGTAATCAAAACGATGTTTTCGCCTAGTTGGCATAAAAAATATCGCCAAACTCGGTGCTAATATCTCTAGTATATTATCTCAAGTATTTTATTTATGCATACTATAATTGTTTTTACATACCACTTACTTCTTCTTGTATATAGAAATAGGTAAGTGGCTCCTTTATGCAGTATAAATTGTATAAGTCTTTAAAAAATAGACCCCGTTGCCTCTTTTTGGATCGAATTAAAAAAAATCAATGTCTAATTCCAGTATTGCTCCCAGGTATGCATACATATTCCAAATTTCAAAGTTGTATGCCAACAGGAAAAGGATGAAAATTGGGAAAAGATGTCACATATGCACCAGGGTACATAATTGGAGTCAAAATGGCATTATTTTACCTGAGATGGTAACCCGGCTTTATTTATTTATTATTTGTTTATTTATAAAATATTTATTTACTTTCATTTCCTTTTTTTAATTATATAAAATATTTCTTTTTATAGTTATTAATTATTATTATTATTTTATTTACTGTAAGTTCTTTTTGAAAATAGAAAATAATTTAAAAATGTGTATGTAAGCGTTATTTGAAAACGGAGTTTTCGCCAAATGGGCTTTGAAAAAAATTGCGCCAAATCTGATGTGCTTGTGGTATCCGTGCCGAAAAATTAGTGACCAGAATTGACTTCCACACACAAACAAAATATAAGTTAGAAGAAAACATGCAATAAAAATAAATATAAAGCGAAAATGATGTCATAAAAGAAACTTTTTATTTAAAAACGTAATTGTTTCTAATTTTCACACGCGAAATATATACAATATTCTTTTAGCGATCAAAAAATGCTAAGAGATTATCACAAAATCTCAAAATCAATGTTTTTACGACTTTATTTTAATATAAAAAAATAACAGTTTTATTTTCCTGCATGATTAAATTTTAAAATGTTTTATTGCATTCAATATTTCTTAGTGCGTAAATGATTACTATTTACTCCATGTACTGATTCGGTTATCTACGAAAATATCCAGGTGGTGGAAATCACGCGCACCAAATTTCTGTGACGTATGCAAATAAATTGTGCTTTTTTATCAGTTTTTTTAATATAACTTTTAAACTATTTGGAATTAATTTTTAAAAGTAGGTACATTCACCAGATTACCTTCATAGGTACCTTCTGGTACAAACAGAATCGAAATCCGACAAGTACTTTTTGAGATTTGCTTGACGAAAGAATTTTTTTGACTTTTAATATCGTTACGTACTCTGAGTATAAGACTTCGCTACGCTCAGACAACTATTTTCCATTGAAACAATCCACACAAATTGCAATGGTCTTCATTTTTATTTTTGCAGTGTGTATTCCAATTTTAAACATCTTTCGCATACTGTATTGGTATTATTATCTTTGCAGTGCTTTACCTGGCAATTCTTTTCTATTGTTTTATGCTTCTGTGGTGATCCATGGATGGATTAAGTCATTTTGGTCCCAAATGATCACAGTTGACCCGCCACGGTAATTCTTGCGTTAAAAATGCAATCAGTAAACGTTTTGCTAAGCAACTGAAAGTTCTCATCACCGTAATGTTAAATTGGTTCTAGAAGGCAGGCTGATTTACTCAATTATTTTCGTCAACAATAAATTTAACTTTTTCCATTCCCTGATGAAAGTAATTTACCAAAATTTGTTTCGTTGTTTAGTTTACAGTGGCTACATTGTACTTATCAGGCCTTGAAATTGCGTAGCGAATGTTTTACTGAATGTTTTTCTAATGTTTATATAAAACTGTATCCATGTCTGTGTTATTTTATTCAATTTATTTAATCTTTTAGAAAAAAAACCTATGTATTGGTATCTATAAGGTCATATTTAACCTTGGAACACAATTGAATATTTAGTTTTTATAAAAATAATTTCTATAAATAATAAAAATAATTTTATAATAATAATTCATATACTATAGGGTCCCTCATCAAGAGGTAAAAATTTTTATGGTTTGTCAGCACTGGTAATGTTCGTTCTGATATTAGAAATATAATAAACGTGTGATGTAATTGTCAGGTAGTCAATGTTATTGGATTAATTGAAAGCTTTAATTTTTGATAAGAAAAATATTGTAAATACTATATTAAATTTAATAATTTTTAGAAATGAAAAAATAAATACAATCAGTTTTTTAGGGCGAGTTTTTTTTATAAATTACTGTTACCGTTAAGAAACCACAACAACGTGTGTTATTGTTTTGTGATTTTTTGTTGTTCATTTTTGTTCTTTTTTTATTGTATTGCTTTTTCAATATCGATTAATGCAAAATGAAATAACTTTAAGTTCTCTCACCACAAAACAAAAGTCTCTGAAAAAGTTAAAAAAGATGATTAAGCTCACTTTTGACACTCATATCATATGCCATCCATTGTAACTACATTCTAATTAGAGATAAAGGTTTTATTCAACGATTCCTTTTAAGCATAGATTATGAAACCGTTCATTAAAATAAAAAACCTATAGGTTCACTAATTTGTTTAAACTTGTCACAGTTATCTTTTCTTAGGTCGTGAAATATGAATGGATATAAATATATAGAAAAAAGTTGTTAAAACATTAATATACAATCACTTGAAAGAACCGGTATTGCTGTGTATTCATGCTTTAAAGCTTTTAAATAAAATTTCTGAACTTCCCCTCCTGTTATAAAGCTTTTAAAAAATGGTAGTGTGAAACTTATTTGATTATTTCATGTGTACAACTAAATGACAACAAAATGGATTCGGCTGTTTAAGTATATTTTTAATAGTAATTTGCAGACAGATAATTTATAATACTGTATTTTACTAAGCAATAAAATGAATGGAATTTATAATTATAGATTTAAACGAATAAATAGAAATTACAAAGTAATTAATGCAATATAAACATACACACACACACACACACATATATATATATATACATGTGTGTGTGTGTGTAATGAATTTAAGCATGATGTATCATTTTACTTAAAGGTTTGGGAAGTAGCGAAATTTTTTATCAAAATATACGAAAACTAGTGTTTTATAGTGTGAAACTGTATATAAAGCTTATTCCGTAATTGGTTCCAAAAGCAAATGTTCACATTGATATGTCTAAAAGAAAAGATATGTGTAATTTTTGACATTTACAATGCGCATGTCCATATTGATATACCATTCTAATCAGAGGAAAGATTTTCACATAACGAATCTTTTTAAACAGCCATTGAAGGACCGATTAAATTAAATATTTCAGTCTGTGATTTAAAATTGGGACGCGGCATAATAACGAATTGTTTTCTAGAATTACTTCTTCTGTTTTGTAGTTTAATAGTATAATGAATATGATATAAATTTTAAGCTTTAATTCTAGATTTTTTTAAATATTATTAAATGAATGAACATGACTAATAATGTGATTTTCACATTTTTTTCATTTTTATTAAGAAAAGTTTTATATTTAGGTTTTATATGTAAGCAAGAAAAAAGGCAGATTTAAGAAAAATAACTAATGAATCAAAAATTATTCCAAAATTTCAAAATAATAGAATGTTATACATATATGTGTGCATCTAACAAAATTAAAATATGTTGTTGATTTTATAAAAAAAATCATCATGAAAATTACCGAATAACTTTTCCCAGTATTGCATCAAGTAGTGAAAACAGTGTTCGTAGAAAGAGTTTGAGCGAGATCGAAACCGGTTTCGAACAGTGTCCCTGACTTCGCAGTCCGAATGCTATGTCGATTGGTATTACTGTCAAGTCGACCCTTGACATTGCCGCGAAAAAGCATGATATCGAAAAAAATACTGCATGGACAATCCCATGCAAAGCCATCTCTGGTTGTATGTGACATACTATTGAACCCATTGTTGACTTAGTTTCTTGTAATGCAGTTTCTCCGTCACGAAAGTGTGAACATAACAAAAACTCACACCACCGTCTCTCAGTAATGTTCTTTATTTTACGTTCACAGATCTCGTCAACTTCATTCACCGATGTGTCCATGTTGAAGAAATGATTTCGAACAAATTGCGGATCTCTTTTCAAAGACTCCCATCCATTGCGGAAATGCTTGTCCCAGTCCTGCACACGAGTCAGTAGCAATTAGTATTCTCCGTACATTCGTTTGGTTCACCGAAGTATTTCACGAACTCCAATAACTTCTCTCGCTAAAGAAACGAATGAAACCCCCTTGCTCTTTTCAATTGGCCAGAAACATGATGGAAAAATTGCTCGCTGGACGTAACTTGCGTTTGACAGTCAGGTCATTATGTGTGGTTATATTTATGCTATACCAGAGGCGAGTTTGTCCTTAATAGAATTTCTTCTTTTTCAATTCTTGCTTTATCTCTTTTCATAATGTTGTAGCCATACAATGTCTTCACACAAATACACCAAATCTTGACCATTATTCTGTTTTCATTTAACTTACCCTTATATTTAAGAAATAAATGATAAAAAAAAAGATTATTTCAAAATCATAACTAAAGTGCTCTCGTATGGAATAATATAGCAATGTAACAAATGTTAAACATAAAATAACTTCTATTCCAAAGAAGATAATAAAATTCAGATCGTAATAATTTTGTTTCAATTTGAATTATAGCATCTTATAATTTTAAAGATAAGCGCAAGAAATACCTCACTATCTTCAAATTAATGAAGATAAATTGAATTGGATCATTATTTGATCTCTGATTAGACAGACAAAATATTTTACAGATAAGGTTAAAAGCGTTGATTAAGCTAGCTTCTGACTTTTGTATCATATGACTTACACTGTGAATACATTCTAATCAGAAGAAAAGGTTTTCATTCAACGAGTCCATTCAAGCAGACATTGACCGATAGTTTAAATGGATGCTTTTGTTGAATTCTTTGAATCTTTGAAGTGACATAACAATAAATCATTTTCAGGTGACGATTTGTTTAGATTTTATATTTAACTGTACAAAACACATTAGGGCGTTTTTTAAAATTTTCACAATAGTTTCGATGTTTCATTTGCTGATAGATTTTAGATTACATTTTTGTTTTATATTTTATTTAAAAAGTACTTTATATTTTGTTATTTTTCTTAGTTAAAGTCAATAAATGAAAGAAGAAAATATTAACTGGACTATAGAAAATATTTCAAAATATTCAAACAGATTAAAGTGTAGACTTATATTTAAACTAAAAGAAAATACATTTTTACGTGAAAACTACATTTCATGAAGGATACGTTTACATTATTAATTTCATTAGCAACCTACTGTTAGATAAATTAAGCAAATACTTTTTTCACCTATATTGTACCAAGAATTGAAAAAATATTTTTACAATGAAGTCGCAAATATGTATTTCTATAATCTTATGTATGCTCATACATTCCAAGAACTTACCAACTTTTATTAGTATGATTGGTACAGAGTGTCCTAAATATAAAAGAGTAATAAAAACTGCTACTACTGTTTTCTACTGAAGTGGAATTAAAAGAATTTTAGGCTTAATCATACGTTGCATTTTGAACAGATTTTTGTTGAATATTTAATATGCGATTTAAAATTTTCGTTAGAGTTGAAAGTCCGAAATAAGTAAAAGTTATATGACTTTGAAAATCACGCAGGTTCAGACTACCACCATTTAATAGCTAATTGAGCATCATTGAAGCAACTAATGTTTTTCCGAACGAATTAGCAAATAAAAACCAACACCATTTAATAGCTGATTGAGCATTATGGAAGCAACTAATGTTTCTAAGAACGAATAAGCAAATAAAAGCCAACACCATTTTTTTCTTCTTTCGAATACTGTAAAAAATCTGCGCAGTGTTCTTGATATTTACTGTGTAACATTCCTGGGTTTTCTCGGATTATTTCTGCTCATAAAAGAATACCGAGAAATCTTGTGTAATAGCTTCCACAATCTCGTGTAACTTTCCGGAATAGTTGAGAAAGTGGAAATTACTGATAAACTGTGAAACGTTCCGAATATATTCTGTATAACATTCTTTAGTTTTAGTAAGCATACTTTTTGAGCTTTTGTGTAACTTTTCGGATTTATTCTAAAATAGAAATTATTGGTAATCTGTGCAAAGTTATACATGTTTTGTGTGTAATATTCCTTATTTTGTGGTTAATATATTAATTACGAAAAATCGTTATTTTGCTTGTCTGTCATTTTATTATCCCAGTTGTGAAAACATTACGGGATCTTGCGCTATAAAAAAATAAAACGAAGGTGTGAATACCCTTCTAATTGTGCATCTCAAAGTTCTTGTTCAAATTTCTGCCCTGCACTGTTAAAAATAAAGGTGACAAACCGGTGCCATTTGGGACCCGGAGGTGAAAAGGCGGTGCCATTTGGAACCCTAGGGTGTCATAGGAGCTTGAATATGTGGTTGGGGTGACGACAGATCTGTTACTGGATGATGGGAGCTAAATAAGGTGCCACGCACTTCGTATTGGTAGCAATGTACCACCTCATCGGGTGACTGGCAACTTGCGCATGCGCTATGACGTGTGTCTTTCTGCTTGAGGTGTCGGGAAGTAAAGTTTGCGAGTGTGAGCAAATCAAAAAATGGCAGTGTGTAAATTGGCGATATTAATTGAGGACTAACCACTGAGCTACAATGAAACAACAATGAGGACTTAACGATCCGATTTGCGCGACCAGTGAACCGGGCAAAGTCTGATTAAAGGTAAGATTTAACTTTATTTTATTTTATTTTATTTTATTGTTACGCTAATTTATTGTACATCCCAATATGTAATGTCATAAAAAAACAGTAAATTAGATTTTTTTGTTAGTATGATTTATTGGTAAGTTTATTATGTGAAGCTACAAGCTACACTCTTACCATAATACCCGCTTGCTAATGTTAAACCTATGATGCAGTTATTTTACAATTTTTCGTTTACATGGCAATATTTTTAAATGACTTATCGAGGCCTTAGCTACTGAGGAGCAATTGGAGCAAACTGCTCTAAGCACGGGAATCCTAAGGCCGCACAGTTAGAAAGAACGAAATGAAAGATTGTAAAAATATTTACATATTTTTTCATTACAAATCAGTTATTATAGACGAATCTTGTTGCAATCGGAATATTCTATGATAATTTTACCTTGTGTTTAAACTCAACGGTTTAGATTTAACTCTTAACTGCTGTTAGTGGTCTCAGACACCGTGAGTTTTTCAAGTTTCACAGTTTAACTTGTAATTTTTAGTTTAACTATAGATACTGGTCAATTTTTTGTTAGTTTGGAGTCTTATTAATACCTCTAAATATTTTTGAATAGCTGAATTTGATTTATAATATTCTTGTACATAAAGTTTAATACATAAATAGTATTCTGAGAATTAATTTAACATTTTATTCATCTTCAGATTAAATGGTCTGACAGAGAGCTGACAGTAGTTATGTAACAATTTTTGTCAGAGTAGTTAAGGTTAAAATATGTTTTTGCGTCTATATACAGTTAAGAGCAATTAATTGTATTCGCGAAGTTTTAATTTTAATCTTTACATGGGATCTCGGACAGCATCTGTCTGGCTTTGCATATATTGTCGGATAGATGCTATCCGAACCCCTCCTGTAAAGGCTAATTCACACCATATTGCAGCCTCGCGTAACGTCTCTAATATTGTTTCAGTATAGTTGATTTGTCTTTGTTTGATTGGGGGGGGGACTTTTTTCATTTAAGATAATTGAATACTTGCAAATCTTCAAGTAATCAAAACTTATTTACAGGGTTTTCTTATTAATATTTTCCTTATTAACCACCATTATTTCCACAATAATCTTCATAATAAGATTAGATCGGGAGGCGGTAACACGGACAATCATTTAGTCTCATTTAAGGATGAAAATCACGGATAAAACCTCGATTTGCAAATTAAAACGTTATTAGTCAGCCAAGTCACACCTTGGTAGGAAATGCCTAAAATCCCGGATTTAGCGGTATCTTGGGTTTACCAATATGTTTTCTTACTCCCAATTCTTCATATTTTCATACTTTTGGTTTCATTTTCTTTCAAAAGGGTGAGAAAATGTTAGGGTATTTAATTGAATAAACCTTATGATCTGATTATCGGCTATGCAGATTTACACACATTTTTTTCGAAAATATTCTTTCGCATTAAACCTTATTTAGTAGCAGAATTTTATGGTTAAATAAAATAAAAAAAATTCAATAATAGTAATTTAAATTTGATTAGACCATAATGAGTCCCCCCCCCCCATTTTCTCAATCATCAACATCATCCGATATGACGAATTTGTAGTCATGAACATTCAAATTAAAAAAGGTAAACAATCTGTATTTACTCCACTGAACTTTCAGAATAGTTTACAGAAATAGTGTATGTTCAAAAAATATAACAATGAATAAAAACTTATATCGTAATTTTACACAAATATGAAATTTTTCCGCAGGTGATGAAGATCTCGTGTTTTAAAGACAATTTTTGCACTGTCATTTATAAATCTTAAACATTTTTTAATGACATAATTTTTAACAATATTTCATTCCACCCGTTCTGAAACAAGACCAATAAACAGGGTTAGATTTTTACTGGTAAAAACCTGGTTAGAAGGTGGTAAAAACCTAACAGTAAACTGTTAGCCCTTAAACTGTATTTTAATATAATACTATTGATAAAAATTCTATTTTCATGTAATCGGTGTATTAATATATAATATCTATATAGGGGAGAGTGGGGTGGTGTGGGACTTTTTTTTACAAAAATAAGAACTTTTTTTTATATACAAAAAGAAAAATTTCAATTTATAGCATGCAAGGTAAAACACTTTTTAATCCCCCTGAACAATATAGAAACATAACGCGCAAATACTATTTTATTTAAAGAGAACGTAAGTTTCAAATTGTGTCTCATACCTCCTCATTAAGAGTTATGGGACAGCAATAATAAAAAAAGCTATAAGGCGCAAAATAATTTATAGTGTCGGTAAGATAAACAATCAAACAAAGGTTGTAAGTTGATAATGTATATGCCACAGTATAAAATTCCAGTATCTTCATGACCGGAATGAAAATTCAGGATTCTCTGTCATAGGTGTCATTAAGGCCCCACACAAGGCACAGAAAGAGACCCGGATGATAAGGTAAAATTCTATAGGAACGTTCTTTTCAAATACCTAACTCAAATTTTAATAATTTTACATGATTGTTTTGAACAAGACAGCTGAGGATGATCCATAACCGACCTAGTTTTTAGGTGCGTTCGTAATTATATAAATACGTAGCACCTATTGTTGTCGTTCAGTCCGTACGTCTGTCTGTCCGTCTGTCTGTCCGCATATAACAACGCAAAAACTACCCAACCGAATCGTTTGAAATTTAAAATACATAATTATTACATAATTTTGTCGAGTCATTTCAAATTTTATGAAAATGGGATGCATATATCAATTACAGGGGCAATCAAAATTATTCCGTTAGATTACGATCAATGGGGAAAAAAGTTTCAAATGCATTTTAATCATTTGAAATTTAAAATACATAGTTATTACATAATTTTGTCTAGTTATTTCAAATTGTCTGATAATCGGGTCCATAGATTAATTACAGGGGCAATCAAAATTATTCATTACATTATAGTCAATGGTGAAAAAGTTTCAAATGTATTTTATACGTTTGAAATTTAAAATACATAGTTATTACACAATTTTGTCTAGTTATTTCAAATTTTATGAAAATCGGATGCATGGATCAATTACAGGGACAATCAAAAGTATTCCGTTACATTACGGTCAATGGGGGGAAATGTTTCAAATTCATTTTAATGGTGTTGCACTCATTCGAACTTAATAAAATTTATATGCAACTATAAAGTACATATTATAATATACATTTTACATAATTTGGGATGCAAAGAACATTTGTTATTGATTTACAAGGCCACACAAAAAAATTCCATTACATAATGGTTTAGGGAGAACATTGTTTAATGAGCGTTTTAATTGTAATTCACTATTTACAATTTTATGAGACTGATATATGAGAGTAATATTTTTAAAACATCGTTATCGTACGAACGCACCTCGTTTGCTACGCTTCACGTGCAATTTCCAACTTGTTATTTTTTCGATTTTGCTTTTATATTTTTTGTATAACGATAGTTTCAATTTCAGAACCGGTGTAAACCGATTTTGTAAGTTAAAGTAATTAAAAAAAAAATCTGAAACCAAAACTGAAAAAGTAAAAACTACGCCGGTTGAGGATCGCCCTCAGCAATCTTGTTCAAAACAATCACGTAAAAATATTAAAATTTGGGCGAAATATTTGAAAAGAACGCCCCTTTGACTTTGCATTATCATCCGGGTCGTTTTCTGTGCCTAGCGCTGCGCCTTAAATGATCATCAATTTATTTAAATTTTGAAGTATGAATGCATATATTATCAATGTTATAATTAATATATTATCCTCTAAAAATATTTGCATGTTAGCAATTCGCATTATTATTAATTTAAAAAAAGAACTGGGCGCGTCCCATTCCTCCCTTTTCTGGCATGTCCCATTCCTCGCCACTTCCTTGTTTGTGTTAAACTTCTTGTTCAAACAAAAATGCTGCTTTAGGCTTAGTTTAAATTATGGATAATATATAGTATAATGTTCCATAAATAGGGAAACTATTACATTTATACCTAAACAAGCCTTTAATATATTGAAAGCAAATAAATCAAATTTAAATTGGATTTTTGAAATATTTTTTTCTTTCATACATTTGCAAGTCTATGCATTTCAATATTTTTGGTAAACTGAAGAATGGATTACTATTGATTCATCTTGTGTGCGATCGATGAAATGTTTAGAATAATGCACAAAGAGAAAAACCTACTGATGAACTACGTTTCATAGAGACCTGGTCAGAAATGCGCCTGGGCGAAAAGAGCAAGTCCATTTCGAAAATGGGAAAGTTCGTACAATCTCGAGATGAGTTTGTTCATTAAACATTCTGGATATGTCGATTTTTTTTTTTTTTTTTGCGAATATTTTTTTGTTTTTATAATTGAATTATCTGTTTCTAAAGATTACACTGTAATTCTGTTACACTAAAATAGGTTATAAACAGACAAATATAATAAAAAAGATGATTTAAAGGTATAATTATTAAACTTAGCTTAATAACTTTTTCCCTCGCAATATAGCGTAACTTAATCGTTTTAGAATTAACGGCTGCATGGCATGATTTTAAAACTTGCCAGATTAGCATTAAAAAATTTCTTTACATTATTGTGTACATTATTTATTTATATTATTTGCATGCATTGGATATGAATATGGCGCAGATATCATATATGCACATGATTGCACAAGTTTTGGTACAATTTTCTTCCACCTTCAATTTGGCGATAACCATATTTTCTAATACTGGTTAAATATACATTTTTAAATTATTTTCTATTATTTTAAAAAATAACAATAAATAAAGCTATTTTTAAATATATTAAATTTTAAAAACTAATAACTATAGAACAAAATTTTTTTTAAAGAGAATAATTAAGGTAAATAAACAATTTATCAAAAAATAAACAACAATATCAGGGTTACCATATTAGGCAAAATAACGTCATTTTGGCGACAAATAAATCCTAGGGAGTATAATAACATACATATGTTCTGAATATTTAGGTTGTTAGAATTGGCGAATTTCTCGCATAGCCGCCAAGTCAGATCCCAAGCAATCGTTAGAACTGTGTTCTAGCCATAAATATAAATGTTAAAAAAAAGAAGAAAATAAAAAGACATACATTTATTAAAATTCACAAAAATGTAGGAGAAAATATATACTTTAGAAAGTTTATTCCGAGAACTGTTAGAAGGTGCGCAATCTATTTAATTTAAAATAAAATTTTACTCAGAACAAAAAATAGAGAACAACATTATATCATTTCCATGGATACGTAGAAGTAATCTCGACCTCATAGGTTATTCCCCCTAAAGTCTTAATGGAATCGGCTTGACATTCTGCCAAGTAAGGACCTTACAAAGGTGGCATATCAGTACTGTCCCATCCCACCCGACTTTCCCCCATATAGCAAAAGGGGAAATAAAGAATTAGCCAGTTCCCTAAAGCTCCTGATATACACTATAGGGCCAGAGATGACCGTTCACTTGCGATTTTAGACATTTTGTTAAATATCTAGAAAAATGTATGAGGAATTATCTTGAAAATCTTAGTGTATGAATATCAATACAAAAAACCCTGAACGGGTTAAAAGCTTGTGACGCAGCAGTTTATCTTACATCTCTAAGAATTTTAAATTTGGGACTTAAAACTAATGATATCAAAATTTATGTGACGCTATGCTATTAATATATATATATGTACATATATATATATTAACATTTATTCATTAATGCTTTATCATTTACATCTTTCATAATTTCGAAATATGAATCTTAAAAATTATGATATCAAAATTTAAGTGACGCCTTGATGAGACTTTAAACAATGTTTTAAAATTCCATTTATTTATTTATTTATTATCTAAATACATTTACATATCTAAACAATACTTTTCATTTTCCAATACACTGTTAAATACATAACTTTCACTGAATATATATGATGCACTGAAATGTTTTATTTGAATAAATTGGTTTATCTTTTGGGCTACGCTATCCAAAACCAAAAGTAACATTTAAATAAATATTTTTGCGTCATTGTAGCCAAACTAAGTTAAATATATGCAAATAGATACAATGACGCAAAAATATTTATTTAAATGTTACTTTTGGTATTGGATAGCGTAGCCCAAAAGATAAACCAATTTATTCAAATAAAACATTTCAGTGCATTATATATGTGTGTATGAAAGTGATGTATTTAACAGTGTATTGGAAAATGAAAAGTATTGTTTAGATATGTAAATGTATTTAGATAATAAATAAATAAATAAATGGAATTTTAAAACATCGTTTAAAGCCTCATCAAGGCGTCACTTAAATTTTGATATCATAACTTTTAAGATTCATATTTCGAAGTTATGGAAGATGTAAATGATAAAGCCTTAATGAATAAATGTTAATATATATATATATATATATATATATATATATATATATATATATATTAATAGCATAGCGTCACATAAACTTTGATATCATTAGTTTTAAGTCCCAAATTTAAAATTCTTAGAGATGTAAGATAAACTGCTGCGTCAGAAGCTTTTAACCCGTTCAGGGTTTTTTGTATTTTTATCATTGCTTTTTTTAGGTTAATGTAAAAAAAAAAAAAAAAAAAGACTAATGCAAAAAATTCATAGTCATGATTCATTCACCTTTAATTACCCCTCCCCCATCCACTTAAAAAAAAGATATTTCATATTTTATTAATGTGTGCTGTACTACTTGATTTTATTAAAAACAACTCTGTAGTAAAATACGTTAGTAAAAGATAAGAAGGTAATGTACATTCAGCACCATACATCTCAGAAAGGGTTTTATAATCTATGCTGTATGTATCATTTCTCATTCTTGTTAACTATGCTTATTCTTTACACATGTTGATACATATACTGCAGATGGATTAAAATGATCAGGGATACAATATTCAGAATATGCTGGAAAGTATTTCATAATCTATGCTGCATGCATGATTCTAGTTAATTATGTTTCAACCTATGTATAGGTTGGTAATATTGCAGATTGATTAAGACTATATGCGTTACAATATTCAGAATATGCTGGAAATGTTTCATAATCTATGTTGCACACATGTTTTTCTTTCTTGTTATTTATGATTTGTTCTTTATATTGACTGGTAAAATTACTGCAAATAGATTAAAATGATAGGTTCACAATATTGAACATGTATTGGAAAGTGTTTCATAATCTATACTTATGCGAAATTTTTCATTCTTGTTAGTTTATTTATGTTTTGCTGTTTGCATAGAGTGGGAAGATTACTGTACAAAGATGAAAACTATAAGTTTAAAGTATTCAGAATGAACTGGAAAGTATCTAAACATGCTGTATGCAAAATTTTTTATTGTCGTTAATTATGCTTTGTTTTTTGCACAGAATGGTAAAATTCTTGTAGATGAATGACAATAAGTTTACAGTATTCAGAATGTGTAGGAAAATGCATCATAATCGATGCAGTATGCATGATTCTTTGTTCTTGTTAGGTATGTTTTGTTCTTTGCACTGGGTGGAAAAATTACTGTATATGGATGAAAATAGTAGGTAATAGTATTCAGAATATGTTGGAAGTTGCATCATATTCTATGTTGCACACATAACTTTTCGTTCTTGTTTTTTTTCCTTTACACATTGATAAAATTATTGCAGATGGATGAAGTCATTTAATTAAATCAGGCTTATATTAAAATTGACAATGTATATTCTAAATTAATCAATGTACCTATCATTTGTACAAAAGAATGTCCTGATTGGTAATTGCCCCGGTGTAATTGATAATTACAATGTTCCCAGGATAGTTACCGAGAATCAAACTTTCCATTCTTGGGCGACCTAACTTACAAAATAAAACTAATATATTTTTATTGAACATTTCAGTCTCTAAGCATAAAACATGCAAAGTACATAAATTTAAACATTTCATGTTTTTTAGATTTTAATTTTTTTTTAAACATAATTTTGTGAGAAAAGCAGACAGCTATTAAAAAATATTCCATATTTGCTTAGGGTTTCTTGCAGTGCAATACATCAAAAGTCTTTTCTAGATTTTCAACATTGTACGTAATATTTTGACGACTTGAAAATTTTTTATTTTTTTTCTCATAAATCATGTAAAATAACATTTATCCATTAAGAACCACATTTGATTTACTAAACAGCTATAAATACAAATTCCAATTGAAATCTACCCTAAACCGAAAAATTTAAACCAGATTCAAATGGAATTTTCGGGTGGCATTTCAAAATATATTATTTTGTCACAGGTAAAAGGGTTCTAATTAGAAGGGTTTTTTTTCTTGTGGTTTTTTCAATTGGGTTAAGGATAGATTTCAATAGGAATTTTCAGGTTCTGGGTAGTGCATGTTGACAGAAATTAATTCGTCTTTCTTAAACAGATTAATGTTTACACTGATTTTTATTTCAGTTCAAATTGGGTTCTTGTCAATGTGTATTAGCATAAATTATTTTTCCTTTTTCGGATCAAGTTAAGATTCCATAGAATTTTTTTTTTGGGGGGGGGGGTGTTGGAGTGAGTTCAATTCAAATGTAATTTTCAAGTTCTGGTCAGATTGCATTTCCACAGAAAATATTTTGTTCTGTGCAGGGATTGGAATTAAAATAGACTTCAATTGGAATTTACAGCTTCTAGTCTGTCCGTATCAATG
This sequence comes from Maratus speculifer, assembly GCA_964019185.1. NCBI lineage: Eukaryota > Metazoa > Arthropoda > Arachnida > Araneae > Salticidae > Maratus > Maratus speculifer. Next base: position 292,426,475 of record OZ025290.1, read on the forward strand.
GAAATTACATTTTCTTTCTCGTTTCAGGATATGTTTGGATAGATTTTTTTAAAGGTTCAAATCTGGTTATGGGTCGACTTGAAATGAAATTTTTAAGTTCTTGTTGAGTTACATTTCAATCTATAATATTTTGTTGCAAATAGATTGACTACTGGAGGGATTTTTTTTTTTTAGTGTTTGGATTGTGTTTAGGATAGACTTCAATTGGAAATTTCCGGTTCTGGTCAATGTATGTTTTTTTTTTCGGGTTTGAATCTCGATTCAGTTTGACTTGAATTGGAATTTTCAGGTTCTTGTCGAGTTGCATTTCAAGTACTAGTTTTAAATTCTGGTCAGTGGATGGGGACGGAAATTATTTTGTCTTTCTTGAACAGATTTATATTTCCTAATTTTTTATTTTACTTTTTTTTTGGGGGGGGGGGGGTTAGATTGGGTTTCAGGTTAAGAGTTCGGATCGGGTTTGAGATAGACTTCTATTGGAATTTCCATGATCTGGTCAGTACATATAGGCATAAATTGTTCTTTTTTTTCTAAAATCTTGATTTGATCGGATATTTCTTTGGGGGGGGGAGGGGAAGGATTGAATCTGGTTTCGGATTGACTTCAAATGGAATTTTCAGGTTCTTGTTGAGTTGCATTTCAAGTATATTATTTTGTCGCAGATAGATTGGGTTACAATTGGATTTATTTATTTATTTATTTTTTTTTGGGCGGGGGGGTAGTATTTGAACTGGGTTTAGGATAGATTTCAATTGAAATTCTTGTCAGTGTATGTGGACAGAAATTATTTGGTCTTTCTTGGACAGACTTGTGTTTCCATTATTTTTTCCTTTTCGGGTTTGGATTAGGTTTCATGTTAACTTTCAGACTCTTGTCGGTGTGTATCGGCAGAAATAATTTTCTCTTTTTTGGATTAGGTTAAGGTTCGATGGAAAAATTTTTCAGGTTTCGATCAGGTTCAATTCAAATGGAATTTTCAAGTTCTGGTCAGGTTGCGCTTTAATGGAAAATATTTTGTCCTGTATAGATATTGAGTTCTGGTTATATGGAATTTCCTTTCCCAGGTTCAGATTAGGTTTAAGACAGACTAATTGGAATTTCCAGATTTCTGATCACGTGTATCTATGGAAATTAAGTTTTCTTTCCCGAATCGAGATATGGTTGGATTATTTTTTTTTCGGGGGGGGGGGAGTTGAATCTCGTTTCAGTTTGACTTCAAATGTAATTTTCATGTTCTTGTTCAGTTACATTTCAATGTATTTTATTTTGCAGCAGATAGATTGAGTTACTCTTGGAGGGATTTTTTTCTTTCTGGTTTTGGATTGTATAGGATAGATTTCAATAGAAATTTTTCGATTCTGGTCAATGTATGTCAATGGAAATTATTTTGTCTTTCTTGGACAAATTTATCTTTCCATTAAATTTTTGTTGGTTTAGAATGGGTTTCAGGATAACTTTTAGATTCTTGTTGGCAGAGTTGTATAAAACCAAAAACTTTCTGCAAATTAATTTAATGTTGGATGTAATTCGCATTTTTTGCGCCATTTATGGTCATCATTCGTGATTTTATGCGATTTATGAATGTAATTTGCATTTTTGAGCAATTTATGGACATAATTCGCAATTTTTATGCGATTAATGAATGTAATTTACATTTTACATGATTTATGGACGTAATTTGCTATTTTTATGCAATTCATAGACATAATTTGCGTTTTTTCAGCTTTCTGTCGACGAAATTTGTGTTTTTTGATCGATTTATTGACGTTATTTGTGTTTTTATAGGATTTATGAATGTAATTCGCTTTTTTTACCAATTCTTGGACGTAATTCGCATTTTTTGTAATTTATGAACGTTATTAGTGTTTTTTGCACGATTCATGGAAGTGATTCGCATTTTTTGAGTGATTTATGAACGTAATTCACGTTTTTATGCGATTCATGGACGTAATTTGTGTTTTTTGAGCGATTCATGAATGTAATTCGCCTTTTTTATGCAATTCATGAATGCAAAACACTATTCGCTGTTTTTATGCGATTTATAGACGTAATTTGCGTTTCAGCTTTCTGCTGCCAAAATTCGTGTTTTATGAGCGAATTATGAACATAATTCCCGTTTTACTACACGATTCATAGACATAATTTGTGTTTTTCATACAATTTATGAACGTCATTCTCAACTTTTTACACAATTCATCGACGTAATTCACGTTTTGAGCGATTTGTGGACCCAATTCGCGTTTTTTATGCAATTCGCTTTTTTTGAGCGATTCATGGACATAATTCGCAATTTTTATGCGATTAATGAATGTAATTTACATTTTACATGATTTATGGACGTAATTTGCTATATTTATGCGATTCGTAGACATAATTTGCATTTTTTGAGCTTTCTGTCAACGAAATTTGCGTTTTTTGATCGATTTATTGACGTTATTTTTGTTTTTATAGGATTTATGAATGTAATTTGCTTTTTTTACCAATTCTTGGACGTAATTCGCATTTTTTGTAATTTATGAACGTTATTAGTGTTTTTTGCACGATTCATGGAAGTGATTCGCATTTTTTGAGTGATTTATGAACGTAATTCACGTTTTTATGCGATTCATGGACGTAATTTGTGTTTTTTGAGCGATTCATGAATGTAATTCGCCTTTTTTATGCAATTCATGAATGCAAAACACTATTCGCTGTTTTTATGCGATTTATAGACGTAATTTGCGTTTCAGCTTTCTGCTGCCAAAATTCGTGTTTTTTGAGCGAATTATGAACATAATTCCCGTTTTACTACACGATTCATAGACATAATTTGTGTTTTTCATACAATTTATGAACGTCATTCTCAACTTTTTACACAATTCATCGACGTAATTCACGTTTTGAGCGATTTGTGGACCCAATTCGCGTTTTTTATGCAATTCGCTTTTTTTGAGCGATTCATGGACATAATTCGCAATTTTTATGCGATTAATGAATGTAATTTACATTTTACATGATTTATGGACGTAATTTGCTATATTTATGCGATTCGTAGATATAATTTGCATTTTTTGAGCTTTCTGTCAACGAAATTTGCGTTTTTTGATCGATTTATTGACGTTATTTTTGTTTTTATAGGATTTATGAATGTAATTTGCTTTTTTTACCAATTCTTGGACGTAATTCGCATTTTTTGTAATTTATTAACGTTATTAGTGTTTTTTGCACGATTCATGGAAGTGATTCGCATTTTTTGAGTGATTTATGAACGTAATTCACGTTTTTATGCGATTCATGGACGTAATTTGTGTTTTTTGAGCGATTCATGAATGTAATTCGCCTTTTTTATGCAATTCATGAATGCAAAACACTATTCGCTGTTTTTATGCGATTTATAGACGTAATTTGCGTTTCAGCTTTCTGCTGCCAAAATTCGTGTTTTTTGAGCGAATTATGAACATAATTCCCGTTTTACTACACGATTCATAGACATAATTTGTGTTTTTCATACAATTTATGAACGTCATTCTCAACTTTTTACACAATTCATGTACGTAATTCACGTTTTGAGCGATTTGTGGACCCAATTCGCGTTTTTTATGCAATTCGCTTTTTTTGAGCGATTCATGGACATAATTCGCAATTTTTATGCGATTAATGAATGTAATTTACATTTTACATGATTTATGGATGTAATTTGCTGTATTTATGCGATTCGTAGACATAATTTGCATTTTTTTAGCTTTCTGTCGACGAAATTTGCGTTTTTTGATCGATTTATTGACGTTATTTGTGTTTTTATAGGATTTATCAATGTAATTCGCTTTTTTTACCAATTCTTGGACGTAATTCGCATTTTTTGTAATTTATGAACGTTATTAGTGTTTTTTTGTACAATTCATGGAAGTGATTCGCATATTTTGAGTGATTTATGAACGTAATTTACGTTTTTATGCGATTCATGGATGTAATTTGTGTTTTTTGAGCGATTCATGAATGTAATTCGCCTTTTTTATGCAATTCATGAATGCAAAACACTATTCGCTATTTTTATGCGATTTATAGACGTAATTTGCGTTTCAGCTTTCTGCTGCCAAAATTCGTGCTTTTTGAGCGAATTATGAACATAATTCCCGTTTTACTACACGATTCATAGACATAATTTGTGTTTTTCATACAATTTCTGAACGTAATTCTCACTTTTTTAAACAATTAATGGATGTAATTCATGTTTTGAGCGATTTGTGGACCCAATTCACGTTTTTTATGCAATTTGCTTTTTTTGGGTGATTCATGGACATAATTCGCGATTTTTATGCGATTAATGAATGTAATTTACATTTTACATGATTTATGGACGTAATTTGCTATATTTATGCGATTCATAGACATAATTTGCGTTTTTTGAGATTTCTATCGACGAAATTTGCGTTTTTTGATCGATTTATTGACGTTATTTGTGTTTTTATAGGATTTATGAATGTAAGTCGCTTTTTTTACCAATTCTTGGACGTAATTCGCATTTTTTTGCAATTTATGAATGTTACTCGTGTTTTTTTGCACAATTCATGGAAGTGATTCACATTTTTTGAGTGATTTATGAACGTTATTCACGTTTTTATGCAATTCATGGATGTAATTTGCGTTTTTTAAGCGAATCATGAACATAATTCACATTTTTTATGCAATTCATGAATGCAATTCGCTATTTTTATGCGTTTTTTAGAGGTAATTTCCGTTTCAGCTTTCTGCCGCAAAAATTCGTGTTTTTTGAGCAATTTATGAACATAATTCATGTTTTACTACACGATTCATAAACGTAATTTGCGTTTTTCATACAATTTATGAATATAATTCTCACTTTTTTACATGATTCATGGACGTAATTCACATTTTAAGCAATTTGAGGACGTAATTCCCATTTTTTATGCAATTTGCTTTTTTTAGCGATTCATGGATGTAGTTCACATTTTTTATGCGATTCATGCATGGAATTCGTATTTTTTATGAGATTCATGGATTGAATTAACGTTTTTATTGCGGTCTTTGGACGAAATTCACGTTTTTCGCGTGGTATTTTGTCGAAATGTTGGGTTTTTTTACATGATTCTTTGTTGAGATACACTTTTTTTTTTTACGCAACTCTTTATCGAATAAAAATTGTTTCTTCATAAAATTTTCTGCACATGGCGTGCGTCTGTATTATACAACTCTGCTTGTCAGTGTGTATTGTCAGATTTTTTTTTTCAGATCGAATTAAGGTTTGATAGAATATTTCTTAGGGTTTGGATGAGGTTCAACTCAAATAGAATTTAAACAATTACATTTTAGAAATGACAAAACTAAAAAATGTAATTATTTAACGCCCATTATTAGCTGTTAGTATTTTAAAATATTTATTTGTTAGTGTGTTAGTAACTTTACATTATTTGAATTAAAAATTTTTAATTTCTTGTATTAAATTGAATCTTAAACATGTTTTCTTCTTAGGTATGTTATGCAATTTATTTAAATAATGGATTCAAAGTTATTTGAGGATTTTGTGTTCATCAGTAGAAACAAAGCCTGTTTTTTTTTTTTTTTTTTTTTTTTTTTTTTTTTTTTTTTTTTTTTTAAGATAAAAAAAGCTTTAAGTATCAAACATATTTGTAAAAGAATGTTAGAAGGAAATACGTCAATTTCGAGACAATGAATATGAAATTAAAACATCTATAGAAAAAAAAGGGGGTAAATTTATATTTTATGAAACTCATTATTAAAGCATAGAAGTGTAAGTTATTTCTTTTTAAACCAATGTTATCGTTAATATTTGGTTAAGAATTATTTGCTTAATCAATTTTAAGTGCTTGTAAATTCTAACATTATAAAAATATATTAAGATTTTCCATTTTAAATGTCCAATTTATAAATGCAGTTTATTAATAATGCTATGTTCTAAGCTGTAAAGCTAATGCTTTTATATTTTGATTATTGATTTCTATAACGTATTATTAACTATTACAATACTTTTGTATTCGGTTTGTGATCTGAGACAAAATTTTTCACGCTTGGATTCAAATCATCAGACACTTAGGAAGAAAAAAAAATTCTATTTTGAACAGCATCTAATGCAGAATACAATGATGCGCTGTAGTACCTCTGTGGCAACTGCTAAATAACATTTTAAAATATAAACATGGAATTTCGAAATTATTAATGAAATAATAGGATGCATGAAACATGTTAAAGCTGCAGTCACTAATGGATAATGAGAGCTGGGTGCATGTCGAATTACTGGATGCAGCAAACTTATGCAATGGTCTCTGAAACACATGAAATCTCTCAAAGCCGTAGTCAATAACAAATGTATGAGCACTATGCCCATATGAAAACAAACAACAAAAATTAATAGATGCAGCAAACTATGCGGTAACATGCAGATTCCCAATATCTGGAAGAAATGAGTGATACCTGAACTAAAAAAATCCAGTGACAATATTGTGAAACAAATACATTAAAACAATAACGTTTATATTAGACAAAAAAGGGCCTAAAACTCTCACTCGCTAAAATAAAACTCGTTAAAGCAGTCCAACTACTGCATGTATAGCACTTAGAGCACATGAAAACAAAACAAAAACAAAACACTCAGGCTGCAGCAAAATTGCTGTGCAACAATCCGTAAAATACACAAAATTAATTAAAAATGCAACAACTAATGCATGTTGTACAAGCACTGTGTGTACATGAAAAAAAAAACAATGAGTGCAACTAATTTGTTTTTAAATCTCTGAAATCTTTATAGCCACAGTCACTAATGCATGTAAGAACAAATTAACTTCATTACTTTCTTTTGAATTATCAAAATACTGCTGTAATTTGTTGATAAATACTAGTTTCTTCACAATTTCCAATAATAAGTGCATTTACTTATTTTAAAAATTGTTTAAAACCTGGATTTACTGGCCATTAAGCTAAGCTAAAAAGGCACAGTTTCAAAATGAAAATTAATAGCGACAAAAATGCATAAGGAAAAGTAATAAATGCATTTTGAATAACATATTCAAGCAATTTTAACCTAAAAATTAACATCCTGGGTTATTAATCACAGAAATTAATAAATGAAATGAAAAAGCACAATTTTTACAACACTTAAAACTTAGTATTGTTAATTAATTCATATAATAATTGTTAATTAATTCATATAATAAGGACATCTATAAACTTAAAAACAATCTGTTTTGAGAATTTTAGAATTCACAAGCACTTGGTTAAACTGTTGGTCAATTATAAATATAATTATAAATATAGTTTGTTTACCAAAATTTAGCAATAGTTTATGTTGGTTTGAAATCAAATCAACATGCTAACTAATGTATACATCACTTATACTTTTCAAATAATACTTTAATAATGAGTGTCAAAAAATATTTATTTACCTTTCTTTTTCATTACAGATGGTTTAGCTTCACGTTCGTCTCCTGGAAATTAATATTTCATGCCAACATACAGCACGAATCAATTTATTTTGATTCGTGTACTTTGATTCACCATATTATTTCATCCAAAAAAGGGGGCCTTGTTTCTCCAAATAACACAATACCTATATTCACAGTAAACTTTAAAACCATTCTTTCGCAAATTACACAACATACATGCTAAAAATAACAAGTGCCAAGTACAAAGCTTACCGCCAGCGAATTCGATTACGATTCAAAACAAAACTATCCAAACGCATATGAATACATGAGAATCTAAAATAGCAAATTATTAAAAATAATTTTTGTTTGAAAACTTTTAAAAAAATCATAAGTCGAAAGTATATTGAATATGTATAATTAAAAAGTATTTTCCTATTTTAAAAAAGGATTCAAAATGTTTTTTCCACAAAATGCAAAAATATCCAATGTAAGAAACGTAATATTTTCTTCTTACGAAAAATAAAGGCAATATAAATAGAAATTTGATTTAGTATATATTTATTGAATGTTTTAAAGCACATGATAAGATGTTTTTGTAGTTTAAAAAACATTTAGTGCTTCGATTCGGGTGTTTTAACTGTGACCATAACTACATAAGCCTTGTCGCATCGGACTTTTCTGCTAACCCATAGAATAACATGTAATCCGCGAGCTAATATTGTCCAATTTTCCAAGACCAATATATAACAAACAAGAGTTTTCCTAGAAACTAGGCAAGTCTTATTCACTCTATCTTAAAAATCTCTTTTAATAAAATCTCCCAACCCGTTTTCTAGATCTCATTATCAGGAACAAACACCATCGATTTCGGTTTAAAAATGGTTATCGAGATCTAAAAATATACGGCACGTAGAAATGTAAAAATTATAGGATAGGATTAGACTGGGAATATAAGACTATATTAAAAAAATTGGACCATTCTGACCAATATTTGCTGAGTTATTAGAAGGCGGCTTTTCCGATTTCCTTTGATGTTGAGTTAGCTGTATACATGAAGTTCCGCATCTACCTTACGTGGATACCTTATGACGATGGTAGGTTTAAAGCTGCGTCACTTGAAGGCTGCCGCCTTCTATGATGATACACTACCTGGCCATTGATTATCGTCCACTTGCGATTTTAGACATTTTGCGAAATATCTAGAAAAATACATGAGGAATTATCCTCAAACTCTCAGTGTATAAACAATATAGTACAGGTCATATATTTCCGTGAAGATTTTTTCCAGAAACTTTATAGGGGACCGCCAACAAATTAAAAAATGTATGAATATCTTTTGGATAACCCTGTCAAAACTAATGCATCAAAAGCGCGCAAACTGTAGATTATGATTAAGTGGCTTATTGTAATAAACTGTGTTCATTTTTATTTCGGCAGCATGTATACTCGTAGAAAAATTAAGGTTTTCTACGAATCCGAAAAATTACCCAAGATTTTTGCTTATAATTTGAAGAGTTCTTAATATAAAGTAACATTCTTTTCAGAAAATGTGACAACAACAAATGTGTGTGTGTGTGTGTTCAGAAAACAACATTGCACATAATACCCTGTAATCAGAATTAAAAAATAATAAAAATTGTTCGAATATTGAGTAGGTTTACTAAATAATTTTTCACTGCGCATGCGTCAAAGATATCAAAATTTCATTTGCATATTATGTTAGCCAAATGTATAGAGCAACTTTTGTCAAAATCGCAAAATCACATCTTAAAAATTTTGAAAATAATCGTCAATAGAATACGTTGAAAATTCGTTATTCCCAAAATGAAGGAAAATCACGAGGGGTTGTATCCATATATTCATTGATTAGTGTCAATATAGGATACATAATAGGTGCGTACTAATAAATTCGAATAAAATTCCTCATTTTTTTATTATTATTACTGGTATGGAATACCTGGACATGTTAGGGAAATTCGTTGCTAATTTCGAATAGACATTTTCTTGCAAAATATGTTTTGTAAATATGGTTAATAATGTAAATAGTTTGTAACTCTTAATGATAACACAGGAAAAGAATATCTGAATGACAAGTATGAGTTGGTCATGTAATTTTCTCGTGCTGTCCGAAAATAGGCAATAAAGAGGAAAGTGCCTAGTTAATCTGAGGGCATTGATCTCGCAGGCTATACATACAACTGTATATTATACTCTTCTTTCAAAGAATAATGCCTTTCCAAAAATAAAAGAAATCAACTGTAAGTTATTGGACAGTGGGTTAACTACCACCCTTCCTTATACTTAACAATGAGCCCCTAAAACTAGTCACGGAAGTGCCTTATCAGAGTGAACCTATTAACAAAATTTGAAGAAAATTTGATAATTCTGCATGATTTCTGCATATTTATATAAATTAAGCGGGTAGCACTCTCTTCTCACCCCCCTTCATATTTAACTAATGAACCTCCAAGTCTAATCAGTGAAGAGCCTTATCAGAATTAACCTACATATAAAATTTGAAGCAAATCTGATATTTATATAAAGAGTTATCACGTTATATACAGAACCTGCGGGCACATTAGCTGTCAGGCTTTGATAGCCGTGTGAGCTATAATTTAAATTTTATTTAAATTTTATTCTGTCTTTTTTTTATTCATCTACCGTTTTTGCTGTACTTTGATGGTGCATTTTAATTGGACTGTCTTGTGGTGTGTTTTCCTTAATGTGTTATTATTATTATTTCAGATAGTGAACTTACATTTACAGTACTTACATTACCATGCTTGATACAAGAAAAGTTTCCGACTCTTTATCATGAAGAAGATTCAGAAATTTCTGTGTTTCAACTTGTTATTGTGCTCCGCAACTCAAGCTACTTGTTAAATTACTCATGCTATGTATTAATTTTATATAAACAGTTAATTACAAAAACTGATAATTTTATAAGCTTAGTTACTTTGTGGTATGCATTATTTTGGTTGTTTAACGTTAACTATAGCAAAAGCCAATTTAAATTTTTATCATTTTTATTAGATATTTATGTCATCAAAACTTTCTCAGTGGCATCAGTTCCACATAGTGTCACGTCTTTGTTTAATAATATATAATACATTCTTGGTGTTTACAATAAAAAGATTATTTGAACTAAAAGGTTGTTTTTTTAATTCAGTGTTTTATTCCTTTCATTATAATTACTCTTTGGATTAAAATTTCAGATGCAATAAGTCAAAACACAAAAACAATTTGGCAGAAAGTGTTTTGATGTGGATACAGGACTAGAAATCAGCAGCCGTTAGTCGTCAAATGAAACTAAATTATAGAAAAATTATTCCTAGTCGTCAAATCTTGATAGCTAGCTTTCTTTAACTTAAATTTATGTTTAGCAAATGCTTTCATTTGCATTTTAGCATACATCCCCCCCCCCTCTGCACCATGATATCAGCACGTGTCTTAAGAATTTAGAACCTGTCAATAACCTCTAAGTTAACTTCACTTCAACCAATGACTGATAAAACTGGCCCTTTTATATTACTCCCCTGTAAACAAGATTTTCTTTTATTATGAGATATTTCTGCATCTTTATATGTTCCTAAAATAAGAAACTGTATTAAAAATGTTTTAAAATTTTTGTACTCCCTTCCTCAAACAATCAAAAAAAAAAAAAATGTGTGATTTGGAAATGTTTTAAATACCACACCATAATTGGCAACCAAAGATTCATTTATTTGCCAACTTTTTATTTTCTGATGTACTGTTAGTCTGATTTTTTTAAAAATTAGCTTATCCCTAGTTATATCTAAAGCTCATATTTTCTTTCTGTGGACATATTTGCTTTATTATCTGTTTTGTATGCATATTATCTTTATAAAGAGAATAAGTTTTTCCAGAATCCAAATATTGTAGTTTAATCAGGTTTTATATACTTATGGAAAGGTCAGTTTTTATTTTGTTTAGTAAGAAAAAGTGTTTAATATATAAAGTTTTCTCCCCACTTCCCTTCAATACATTAAAATTAAATATGCAATGCAATATTATTAACATGGTTGTGAAAAGAAATAAGAAAATGTGAAATGCAGTTGGCATATCGAAAAAAATTTTAGGCATTATTTTGACACCTTACATACAGTTCTTAATTTCCAATCCTCTATGGATATATGCTATAAAATATGGATTTGCATAAGTTCACTATAAAGGTAAATACTACATATATTGTAAAAATGATTTTTTTTACTCAATTTCATCTGTGATTTTACCACAACTATAAAATGAACTTATTTTCTATAATTCATTTCATAGCTTGATGGCTAACTTTCTGGAAGAATTTTAAAGAATTTGAAATATTCTTACTAATTTAAAAATTACACAGCATTTATTACATATTCTTTTCTAATTTGTGTTTTACAATTTTTTAATTAGATACAGCAGGGTAGCTGAAAAAATATTGGTGCGTTGTTTGACATTGATATTTCACAACTAAAATCTGAGATATGCTTATTTAAAAATTTTGTAGTATTTCTTTTATTATATGAAAATCTTAATCCTCCGAAAAGTCCACAACCGTCAAAATGATCAGCAACTAATATGTTCAACGAAGTGTTGGCCTCATGGAAGCAAACTAATTTTAATGGAACTTCCAGCAGTATTGGGGCCTTCACATGGAGCAAAAACAACATTGACCTTCAACACCCATCTGCGTGGATATTTAATAACAGGTGTATTGCCTTCTAACAATCAGATCTTAACTCACTTGACTTCTGTAGAAAAGTTAGAAATAGAAAATCTCCAGTTTGCATTGTATGTGATGCGAAATTATCAAGGCATAGAATGATTTAAATCAGAATTATCTGCAGCGGACTGTCAATTCTGTGATCTTTCGTTTTCAAACTTGTGTAAAAAATAAATATCAAGCCAGTGAACAATTTTTTAAAATATTGTTATTTCTTATATTTTTTTTAATTAAAATATGGCATATATTTTACAGGATATAGCATTTTCTGTGTCCCCATAATTTTCAGTTGCCCTGTATATAAAATAATGAAAATACATGTCAAGCAATATACTATGTGTCAAAAAAGATGGTTACGGATTACTTCTGAAACTATAAGAAAATTATAAAGATATTCATATGAAGATAGATAATTAAACTTGTACTTTCTCTTATTTTGGAGTCAAAAACATAAAATTTTTATAATGATCCTGCATCTAAAAATGCCCAATCACAAAAATTGTTACTGGCCCAAAAAGTTTGATCCAAACATCTGAGTTAGAGACATTCAAAAATCATGATTTATTTCATTTTACAAGAAATTCAAAACATAAAATTGAAAATCGGGCTTCAAATTGCATGACAAAGTCACAATATTTGACTCTAACTCAGTGATTTTTAGAGGCAGAAAATAGGTGTAGAGGTTGTGTAAATTTTGCCATTTATGCTAACAAAACCTTTTTGGGTATGACTAACAATGCAATAGTGATGACTTATGATTAATGATTTTGAAATGCAAAGACTGTATAAAAGTTAAAATTTTGAATTTTTCTTAAAATACTCTCCATGTAAATGAAAGTACAATTTGAATTCTCTGCCTTTCTATGATTATTTTTGTAGTTCATATTATCCCTCTCTGAGTTACAAAAATATGCTACAATTTTTCTTTGGACACCTGATAATGAGTTTAAAAATATAATATCCCATCAATCTAAAAGAAAAAAAAAAGACTCAAAATATTGACTGATCAGATTCAGCCAGGTGGCGAGGCCTACCAATTGGTTTGAGCTCAACTAGCCCCACCCATATTGACTGATCATGATAATTTTCTCTGCAGACTTCAATTTAAAAATGGGTAAACACTTTGTATTTCATGATTCAAACCAATACAATTTCTTGACAAGCCGGGTGGGGGGAGGGGGATTGCAACTGTCGGCCATAGATTGTGAGTGCTATTTCTTGTAGGATGCCACAGGGCACACTGGATTATGTGTGCCATCCGTTCTCCCTCTGGGGCACCCTGGATAAGTGGTATCATTATTCTCCCCTGAGATGCCATTCTTTCACCCCTTAAGGTACACTGGAGGTGGGGTGCCATTACTCTCCCCTCAGATGCGATCCTTTCACCCTCTGGGGCATCCTGGAAAAGGGGTGCCATTACTCTCCCCTGAGGCGCCATCTTTTCACCCCCTGGGGCACCCTGGTTAAGGGGTGCCATTACTCTCCCCTGAGATGGCATCCTTTCACCTCCTGGGGCACCCTGGATAAGGGGTGCCAATTCTCCCCTGTGGTGCCATCTTTTCACCCTATTGAACGCTGTGGATAAGGGGTGCCATTATTCTTCCCTGGGGTGCCGTCCTTTCACTCCCTGAAACACCCTGGTTTAGGGGTGCCATCCTTTCACCCTAGTTAAGGGTGCCATTTTAGCTCCTCTAGGGGTGTCACCAGTGAGACAAGCCTTTCACCCCTAAAAGGTGCAATGTGTCACCATTAGTTTTAACAGTGTGTACAGCTAATGAGCTATATTTTACATGTAAAAACTATTTTTTTGTGTATTTATCATTTTGCTTGCTTAGTTATGAATTGAATATGGAAACTAGAGTCACTAATTTTTACCGAAGCTTTAACAACGCATTTAATTGTGATTCTCGAATATTTTTTCCCAGTTTAGACACTGAAAACTCTTCTTGGTCTTTATTTCCATATGAACTGTTTTTTTTGCGTGTGGGTCATTTTGTTGCCGCAGTTGAAGAAAAAACTATGGTATCTAGAGCAACTAACTTTGGAATGAAAGTGCGTATGCCCATCTTATTGTGCATTTTGAAACCTATTTTTCCAAATTCTACCAATGACCGTTTTACGAAATTATTTTATCAGTGATTATTTGACGAAATTCTCGATTTTAGTACCGCAAGTTTTTCTCCAAATACCTACTATTTACAATTAGTAATATTTCCCTTATTTAATCAGCAGTACAGTTTAGAGGATTTCTTTATAATGTCTATCACTATTTCCGAATAGTATTGTTTCAGTCATTAAATAAAGCGATTATTACTATTCGGAAACAGTTTGATGCTTATATCAAAAACTTAATATCTAGGTATATGCATTCGCGTCGTAAGCGAGATCTTTTGTCCAAAGAAGGAAAACTTTATATTATATTAAATGGAAAATTTTCATATTTGTTGTAAGAGTGATGTTCTTGTGATGTTGGAAATGGAGTGAATTGAGGTATTAATCGGTATTACGTCTTAAACGAGTTCGACTGTTACCTAAAACAATAAATCTAGCATAAAAATTATTATAAACAAAATCAACGCTTGAAGGAGAAATGGGAGAAGCTCTGGCCAACTATTTTATTTTTCAAAATACTGAGTCTATAACATGAAATTAAAGTCACATCAGTAGAGAAATGTTTAAATTTTGTCCCCCTCCCCCCTCCTTTCTTTAGTATCTGCAAGCTACATATGTCTATAGAGGATGAAAAGGTACAATTTTAAGTTAATTACTAGAAAATATTACTAATTTTGTGGCAAGGTTATTGTGCCTAAATGTGACTCATAAGTATGGTAATGTTTTTTTTTTACTTTAAATCTTAATACAGGAATCCCAATTGCTATATAATAAGGCATTCGATTTTTAACGAAACTGTAAGCATTTTTCTGCATTGATAACATTTTCTCAGAAATTTTCGATCAAATAGACATCGTTGATTTTAGAGCCCCCCCCCCATATTTCTAAAATTTAGCGTATTTTCCAAAATTGCCTCTCAAATTTTTAACTTTGAAGATCAAATATTCTCACTAATGTAAAGAAACTAGGTCTGTTTCATTTAACTGACCAATAAATTGTTAAAAAAGCCGCCCAGTTTGTGGATTAGAATTTAAGCAACTACCAGGTAAGTTTGTATGGTATTCTTTATATAGTGTATAAAAATAATTAACCCGGGAGAATGCACGCTTACCCACGATACGAATGGATTAACTTCGTCACCAATAAAATCAAATTATAACAGTCACTTTATTTAGAAGGAGATA
Organism: Maratus speculifer; assembly: GCA_964019185.1. NCBI lineage: Eukaryota > Metazoa > Arthropoda > Arachnida > Araneae > Salticidae > Maratus > Maratus speculifer. Next base: position 292,441,876 of record OZ025290.1, read on the forward strand.
ATTCTTACAAATTTTGCGATAAAATAGTTTGAAGAATATTATAAAAAAATTAGTGATTGCAATTGTAAAAACCATACGCACGCTGGGTCTTTTAGGCTTTGCGCACGTCCTCCCGGGTTAAAGAAAATTTTATGTTTAATTCAGTTGTCGTAAATCGCATAATCCTCCATTTAAAAATGTTCTTTAACTTAGCACTTAAGGGAGACCCGTAACCCATTTTCGACCAAAAATCACCAAAAGTTCAATTTTTTTTTTCTCAGAAAACGATAAAATACGTATTTGCGAATATCCATGCAAAATTTCAGAAATCGGGGACACTTGGAACAGGTAGAAAATGAGCTTTTTAAATTGTACTCACTATAGAGTTTAAAGGACTAGCGGCCATTTAAAACGTGTTTTCCTGAGAAAGACTTTTTTCATATTTTGCCTAAGTTCAAAGTACTAAGGCTCAGTGGTAAAATGATTTAGAAACAAAGTGTTTATGTTTTTAGAATCTTAAAAAAATTTGCAACAAAAGTAAGGAGAGATATATTTTTTAACTATTTCTGAAAATTTTACATAAATTGGTAAACATGAAAATTATAACGAATTTAAGGAAATTTACCATGCGTATTTTTATTTATTTTTTTCTTAGCCGTTTAAAATAGAAAATTAAAAATAACTCTCCTTAGTTCTTTTCTATATACTATAACACTATATAAGAAATTTTAGTAATACCAAAATATTGAAAATTGAATGAGGAGTAGTAATTTTTAAAAAGTGTATTTTTTGACAAAAAAAATCATAAAAATCCCCATAAAAATATACTTTTTAATAAAAAGTGAATTTTTTTGCTAATTATTCTTTACAAGAAGATTCTTAAATAGTACACCAAAATTCATTACTTTAAAATAAATAATAAAAATTTTGCGTTTTTTCTTACGGGTCTCCCTTAAGTATGTATTTAAGCAATTTAACTTATATGCATAATCAGACTTATATAAAATAAAAAATTCTATGCATATTATCATAAGCTAAAAACTTTCTGTAAATTAAATGAAGGATTAAGTGAAAGCTAAACAAAATTTATAATATCAATTTAAAATCTTAATTTAAGAAAAAAATTACATAAATAGAGAATTGCTGGATTTTTATCAGTTTTTTAAGGAAGTCAATATTTCAATTATTATGCTGAATTTTTCAACATTTGTCAGGCATACTTTTTGAATGTTATTTTCTTTTTAAAAATTCTGAATAATTGAAATACTTTATGTGTATATGTCTTTATTATACAGATATGTGCATAATTACTTACAGCAATCTTTCATTTGTTTGTTGGTGCAAAATATCGATAAAAATTAACATTGGCCACTGGCCAGTTACTCAGATTTATAATTATTGACCATTAACAAAGTTACAAACACTTCATACAAAATTATATGAAGTGTTCGTACAGTTCTAACTATCAACATTGTAGCTTATTAATATTTTTTAATTTCCATTTGGTAGGATTACACTCAACTGAAAACTGAAATTGTATCTAACAGAAAAATATGCAAGAAAGAAGTTACCGTAGTCAAATTAACAATATTTAAAATGAGCTTAGAAATGCTCATTAATCCTCCCCCTGTATTGTGGGGGAGAGGGGGAATCGACAAACCCCAAAGTATATTCTGTTTACGTAAACAGGCATCCAAAAGTCTTAGACAATAATATTAAAATTAAAATTTATTAAATAAAAGCTACATTAGAAAAACTGCTCTGAATCCGCGTTAAAAGGCGGCGTAACATCGAGGATTTCTAAACATAATTTCTAAATTTGAATATATTATGTACTAAAAATTAAAATACGCATTATGACCATACTGAAAAACAAGAGCTCGGAAATCCGCGTTAGCAAGCCTTACAAAGCCCAACTAAAATCCATGCAAACGGAGCTTCTAAATCTCGCTGAAAAAATAATTTTCAAAATTAAAATTTATCAAATTAACATAAAGCTGCATAAAGAATAGGAAAAGTACTCGAAACCACATTAACAGGGGATGGAGTAACACCGAGGATTTCTGTGATTTGATTTAAAATAACAGAAGTTTAATGTTATATAATTGAACAAACTTAAATACACATAAACTAGTATATAAGAAACAGGAATTCTGGAAATACGCTTCCAAAAAGGCTTCCAAAAGTAATTTTAAAAAAGCATACCGAATTATATATTACGAAAATAATTGAAAAAAAAAAAACCTGAAAAATAAACTTGTACTTAACATGCATAAGCTTACTCCATATTTAAAGTGCAAAATATCGCTTTGAATTTAAATCTTATTAAATTTATTGTCATTATTTGCTGAACTTTTTCAATGTCACTCAGTATATCTTGTATCTGACATTTTTTTAACATCTTTATTTTGACAGGGTTAGCAAATGCCTTTTGAAAATTTCACAACACTACTTTTATAAAACATCGGGATAAATTTTATGAGTGTTTCAAGTGAAGGGGGAGTATGGAGGAAGTTTAAATTTTGCTGCAATTATTATGATAGTTAAAAAATATAATTAAGTATCCGTGATATTAATCTATCTTTCTGTTAAATAGTACCCAAAAGTTGAAACTATTCGAATAATTTTATGGAAGGAAAATGCATTAAAAAAATGAAAGTGGAGGATTCTACCACACCCCCCCTCAAATATTTGACCTTAAACCCTTGCATTAACGCGTTAAGTGCCATGTCATTCACCGGTGACTGACATTGAAATTTCCGTTTCATCCGCGTCAGTTGCCCGTGACCGACAGCGTAAAATTATAATATAAAACTAAATATTATATTGTTTTAAGGAATTGCTGAAACTTGGAATTGCGTTAAAAAATTACTTTTGTCATAAATGAAATTAATTATATATTGTATAATAAGTCGGAGAAAAACACTTTAAAAAGTTTCAGGATTAGCCATTAAAGTTACACATTTCTAGATTTTTTTTTCAAGATAAACTACGACCCCTGTTTTAAATATTTCATACTGTATAATAGCATGCGTAATTAGCTCGGATAAAAAAGATCTCTTGGCAATTAACTATCCCCTCCCACCAGCGTGAAACAAACTTTGAACCAAAAAGAATTATCTACTTTCTTTCCTAGTGTTTGGGATAATCGCTAATTTTGACTCCGAAAATTATAAACGAATTTTTCTCCTTTCATCCCTGGTATCGATATATCTTACAACCATCATGTTTTGCGAGTAGTATCCATCCAGTTTGCAGACTCAGGACGGTAAAGTTAATCTCCACGTTTTTTAATGCTACTCGGCGGTGGAAACTGCTAATTTTATGCTATAGTGCACGGAGCTAACCAAAAAATATATGTAAATGAAGAAGCGTAAATGAACTTATATTGTATATCAATATCAAGGACAGTGGCAAAACTGAGTTCCGCAAAACCCTGCGACGCAGGGGGGGGGAGGGGCTTGGAAGTAATTGTGAAAAATAAACATCTTAAACGATCATAAACGGTTGATCATTTTAGGATTCTAAGGACGACTCATTTGTATTGAATAACGAATGTATATTTTGGGTACTCCAAACCTGATCTGCGCGTAAAAATATCATACCCACAAGACGGGTCACGAAAGGGGGACCCCGTTTTGTTATGAGAAATAGATATAGATTCTAGGGGGCCTTGTGGAAAATTTTTCAAAAGACTCAAAACTATAGTTACACTACTGATTGAAGATTTCACAATATCAATATAGAATTGAGAATAAAATGTTTCAACGATGTATAAACCCATTTTTATCTAATAAATTCAAATTTTTCATTTAAAATCCAAAATATTGCAATACATTTTTCAAAATGGAACAAAACCCTGTATATTTCATGGACATTCATTTTTTACCATGCTCAACATGACAACAGTGCAGTTGCAAAAACCCCTTGTTTAAAAGATATACAGTTGGCAAAAAAAGTATTTGTACACTCTAAAATTTTTAATTTTTTACTAAATAAAAACAGATATTTTGTCAAAAATAGTTTTAATACAGTCTGTTTACCGTGCGTTTTAAATTACACAACAGAAAATTTCGATAAAGATGTAAAATAATTTTCTAATGGGAAAAGTTTAAAAATTTCTTGCAAAAAAAGTATTTGTACATTTCTCCATCCTGATATGTACTGTGTTTTATAGTGTTTATGGTTCAAAGGACTACTTTTACAGAAGCTGTTAATAATTTTTAAGTTCATATTATATTTGTCTGACATTTAATTTAATTTGCTCTTGAAGTAATTGAATATAGAACCTAATACTAGAGAGGCACCTCTAGATATATGAAATCCTATGATTGAGCATAATAAAAATTTAAATACGCAACAAGAATTTGTAAAAGCTATTAAATTACCATTTACAACTATTGGATGTATAGTGAGAAACTATGAATAAATTAAAAGAATCGAAATTCAATGAAAACCAGGACTTCTTAGCAAACTAACAATGAGGGAAAAAGAGAGTGTTGTTAAAAAAAGCTTTAAAAATTCCTGTGCGTTCGGTTCAAAAATTCGCTGGAGACCTTGCGACATCTTCTCGCATCAGAGTAATACCTCAAACAATAAAAAATATTCTTCTCAATGCAGATTTAAAAGGAAGAACCTCAAGGGAAAATCCATTTATCAACGAAACAAATAGGCGAAAACGCATAGTATTCGCTTTCGCATACAGAAGTAAATCATTGGATTTTTGGAAAACAGTAATTTTTTCTGATGAGGAAAAATTCGGAATTTTCTTACCATCAAGCATTCGAAAAAATTGGCGTAAAAATAAAACTGTTCTAGATCCAAAACGTATGCCTCAAACTATCAAGCATGTTGGGGGGAATATTATACTTTGGGGTGTATAGCTTCTAATGGAGCAGGACATTTAAAATTTTTTGACAATGGAAGGACAGGTTTAACATACAGTGATGTGTCGCGCCATAATTTATTAAACTGTGCCAAGAAATTATGCATAGAGGAAGCTTTTCACTTTCTGCAGGATAATGACCAAAGCATACTGCTGTGATCACCAGCACATGCTTACGACAATACTCGAAGACGACTGGTAATTCCTCTAAAATCTCTAGACTTGAATCCAGTAGAAAATTTGCAGATGCTATTGGATGCAAAAATCCGAAAAAAAATATGTATTAGTAAAAAACAGTTTTAAAGAAGCTCTTATTGTGTCATGGAATAACATTAACCAGACCACTACAAAAAAGTTGGTGGAATCTATGTCATACCATCTAGAAGTAGTCATAAACGCTAAATGAATTCGCACAAAATATTAATTTGTATCATTTTACTAAATTTTCCTTAATTATATTACATTAAGATAGTGTACAAATACTTTTTTTGCATTATAATTTTGTATATTTGTTTATTATAATGTAAAAAATCGATTCGTTTAATTTTGTTTCTGCTTCTATAATATTATAATGCATTAAATTAATGTATTACAGTATTTTTTGCTTAAATCTTTTGTTTAATTTCATTATAATTTAAAAAAATGAAGTGTACAAATACTTTTTTTGCCAACTGTATATTGAATATTTTGAAACTTCTTTTATTTTTTGGAAAACATACTGGGAATATACAAAAGTAGTTGTAGTACTTTTTGTATTGTTATTAAAGCCTTTTGTAGGACACATATTCAAGTATTCTATATTATCAAGCTAATGCATAATACAAAGTGTTTTTGCAAATGAGAATAACTTCTCCAATAAACATTTTGATTTTTCCAGAAACTGAATAAACAATATTGTATTCAAAATTTTATGCATAAAAAATAAAAAATAAAATATGCTTTTTGTTTCTTTGTAGCCACCTTGGATAATAATCAAATCTGAATGTAATGATAGTTCATTAACGGAAACAAATGGAGACTTTGGAACAGCAGAATTAAATTCACGTATTAAAAGCAGCTCTTTAAATATTTGCAGTCACTTGTATATTAAAGCACCCATGCCGCCAGGATTTTCAGATTCCTTCACATCCCTTTTCTTCTATTCTAACTAAAGCTTCAAATGAAGATTGCTTGCAGTGGACAGAAAAAAGTGCGTTACTGAACCATTTAGATTTTAGAATTTGCAAATACACAGACAATCCCTCTACAGCTGAACGAAAGCAAGTAGAAAATAAAATTTTAATTGAAAGTGTGGAATTTGTACAGAGTGTAGTTTTAACAATCTTTATATTATTGTTATAACTTAAAATATTCTCTCAAAGGCACTGGAACTTACACTTTCATTGAACTAAAATTGTTGAAGTTGAAACATGGTAATGTAGTTCCCCGAAAAGTAGTTACTTTATGTGAAAAATTAAGCAAACTATGATAAAATTCTAGACTGAAATTTTAAACCATAATATCAATAAAGTTTTGTGCATATTATGAGAGTTCTGTGAATTTTTATTTTTGATTATGTTATTTTTTACTTGTATAATATTCTCGATATTTTAAGTCGAAGGAATTCTGAAAAGTCAATATGTGATTGCTAATTGTTGAGATAAGTCATTTACAGGAATTTGTAATACCAAAGAGAGAAATGTATTTTATTTGAAGTATCAAGAGTATACAGTATTAAGATTTAAAAAATTTTTTTTAAAGGTTAACTCCTTTCGGCAGCTAAATATTCTTTTTTTCCCTTGACATCTGAAATTGAATTTTGTGCTTTAACCAAATGAATGAATCTCTTTAAATATGCTAATGCTTAAATTACTATTAAAAAGTTATTTCTGACTATAACTTTAAAATCTCTTTCAAAAATTTGTGCATATTTTAACTTGCCTTGAAAATTTGTGTAAAAATACCTTAATGGTTTGGATAATCTTTTAAAAGAATTTTGTACTGTATAGCACATGCATAAAAAACCTTTTTTCATTGATTACTGTGATATTATATTAATTATTTAAGGAATAGAATTATCAAAGGTAATTGATACAATTTAAGTGAAGATAGTGGGGGGAGGGGGGTTCAAATAACCACATACTTCCCCAAAAAGAGCGGATATTCAGATACTGTAAAACATTTTAAGAATGCTTTGATAGATTAAGTATACCACTTTATGCCAAATGACTAATCTGTTGTATTAGCCAAATGGCAATAGATGTCCGCATTTCATTTATTTATTTATTTTAACAAAATTCTTTGTATTTAGAAGAATTTTTATTTAAATAGGAAATCCAAATGTCGCTGTTAATAAAGAAGAAAGTTACAAAAAGAGTAGACGCTTACTATCAAATATGGAAAAACGACGAAGCAGTTTTGGCTTCGAAAGGTTCGCTATGTTGCAAAAAAATATAAGCGGCTATGAAAACACACTTGGTAAACGTTCATGCACAGTTTTACAAATAAATATGGCACATATATGCCCTATACACACCGAGGTACCTAATTGGTGCCAAAATGGCGTTCAGTTGCCTAACATGCTGGTTATCATATAAATGTTATAATAAATTGTTTGTTCTAAAAATATTATCATTTATTGATTGCTATTTCTTTTTTTTAATAACAGAAAATGTTTCGTTTATTCCTTTTTTTTCATTTTGAAATAAATAAATAACGTATTATTATAGCATGCTATATGTATCTGGTAATCAAAACGATGTTTTCGCCTAATTGGCATAAAAATTTCGCCAAAGCCGGTGGTTATATCTCTAGTATATTATCTCAAGTATTTTATTTATCCTGTCAAAAACATGAATGTGAAAGAATTCCAAGTTCGTTAAAGGTTTAGCTAATAAAAGAAGTGAGATCTAACTGTAAACCAAATTTTTTGGAGCTCCTTAAATCATAACTCCTGTCATGCATAATTTTATTCAATTGCTTAAAATGGTTTGTTATGTTACTTGTTATTCAATAGAGCGACTTAGCAAGTTTTCTCTTATTCAATTTTTTCTATTTAGTTGATCAGAAATTAAAGTTGATCCCTTCCTTAACTTATCAGTACCTTAACTTCAATATACTTATTCGAACACTCGATTGTCTAGATCTTTGCCAATCAGATTCTAGATTAAATTATACTCCGACTCAAAGATTAAAGTTGGTAGCTGAAAACTTGCCAAGTCGCTCTATTGAATAACAAGTAACATAACAAATCATTTTAAGCGATTGAATAATATTATGCATGACAGGAGCTATGATTTACAGAGCTCCGAAAGAACTTGGTTTGCAGTTAGATCTCAATTCTTTTATTAGCTAAACCTTTAACGAACTTGGCATTCTTTCACATTCATGTTTTTGACAGGATATCATTATTTTTTGTCAAATCACTTCTTTTATGAGCTTAATCTTTAACGAACTTGGTATTTTTTCACATTCATGTTTTTGATAGGATATCATTATTTTTTGTCAAATAAGTAAGTATTTGTTTCATTTTTGAAATAAATAGGTTAAATTAGTTAAATTAGTTTTATTTAATATTAATTAATCTTTCAGATTTTTCCTGCATTTATTCACTGTTTTTTTCAGTCAAATTTAAAAATTTAACATTAGGACTGCTTATGTTCCTTTAAATTCCACTAATAAGGATGTTTCTTTTACTTGATTGGGTACTACTTGATTATTTCGTCGACCAAAAACGTTTGTAGCCAACTTGGCAAAATATCGCTATATTGACGACAAAAATTACGCACCAAAAGTCATGCTAACATGGCGCTATTTCTGGTATTTTGCCAAATTTCGATAGATTCCCATTGTAATCTGGTAATTTATCCAATAATTTTGTTAGAGCAAGGACTGTCGCCATCATTTTGGCATCCTTTTTTTCTTTAAATCGGTTCGCTAACTACCCAAGATTGCTTAAATATTGCTATTTAGAAAGTTTTTAGAACGCTTTTCCCGCATTTTTACCCCTTTTAAAATTTGTATTTGTTAACAAATGTTCTTAGTGATCATTTATATCTTATAATTAATGAACATGCCAAATTTTATGTTTTTAGGCCCTTAACATACAGACATCGCATTTTTAGAACGCTTTTTGCTCTTTTATACCCTTTGGATTAGTGGAATCGACATAAGATATAGCCTATATTGGAGCAAGGACTATCACCATCATTTTGATATCATTACTTTTAAGATCGTATTGTTGTTTGCTGAAATTGCTTAAAAATCCGAATTTAGAACATTTTTAGAACGCTTTTCGCACATTTTCACCCCTTTTGAATTCCGTATTTTTTATCAAATGCCCTTACAGATCATTTATATCTTATAAATAATTAACATGCCAAATCTTATAGTTCAAGGTCCTTCAGTAACACAAAAGTTGCATTTTTAGAATGTTTTTTGCTTCTTCACCCTCTTTTGGTTAATGGTATACGCATAAATTATAGCCTATGTTTGAACCGGGGCGAATACCATCATTTTGGTATCATTAATTTTGAAATCGGTTCGGTGGTATCAGAGATTATCCCCGATAC